>CM068370.1:177148105-178403175 GCA_034769895.1 Magicicada septendecula
ACATCATTTCTTCTGAGCCGAACCATAAAAAGGAGTATCTCTACTGATTACTATCTACGGTCGACGCGTCAATCAGATAGGAAATATATTCATTGATCAATGAACATAAAATAACAAAATAAATAATTAAATCAATCAACAGTTTTAAAAGACACTATATAAAATCAAATTTTGTATTTAATTATTAAGATTAGATATAAAGTAATATAGGAGTGTTGAATGGAAAGTAAGGTGTAGTATTGAACGTGCAAATTATTGCAGACCCGTTCTTTAGCACTGGTTTGGGTGATATATAAATCCCTAAATCAACCAGATAAGAGCAATTGGTCGTTTGGACGTTTTAATCTTCACTTTTCAGGCACACTCGTTAACCAATAATTTATGTTAGCAATAAGTCATTAAATTAACTTTTAAAGAAATTAATTCAATAACAAAGTCAATAACTAAACAAATTTCAACATTATTTAACAGTTATTTGTAACGATTCCTCTTAAATATTCCACTCACTGAACGAATCCTGAGATAGTGTGTCTCTGTGCTCTGAGCTAAGCTGAATCCGTGTCATTTGTATCTGGGATTTGTTCTGGCGCCCAGGTAAATTAAAAAGTCACGGGTAAGAAAGATTTGTTCTATCATTATATACAGAAAATAGATAGATAGACAAAAGGTCTTTATAATATATATATATATATATATATATTGTAACGATAATAAATTTGTATATATGATGATTGATTGAATCTTATCGAAACGTACTGTAGCCTCACTTCGGGTTCGTCTATTGGTAATCAGATTTTTCGTTACGTACAATGTTATTATGAATAGGTTACTTACATTTATGTAGTATGCACTTGAATTACACCACCCGTTGGAAGTGTCAACTTGTAATATAGGTAAATAATGTAGCGACAAACTCGCACTGGAGTCGTCGATGTGTAATTATAAACGTGTTAGGTTGAACGGCTAATGGTTTTGTAAATTGCCGCTTACTCCCACTATGCCCCACGTTTCCGTGACGTCACTCAAACGATGCCAACTGTCGGGTCCGCTGCAATCGGTGAATTCTATTTACTAATGTAACAGCAATAATAACGACACACAAATATTATCAAACATATATCCTTGTGGAATCCTTTATTCGGAAAAACACTGATTGACTGTTTTAATAAATTTAAACAGAATAATCGCAATTGTAGCGCAAAATATAATTCTTCCTTTACCAGTTGGCAGCAGTAGCCAAACGTTTAGTCTTTCTTCCAGACCAAAACAATGCTTTTGTTAACGTTTTAAATAAAAATATTAATTATCTCAGGGCGTATATGGTTCGGGGATAATAATTATACAAAATATTACACTATTAATCAAAATACAAGTTTACAATTATAGGATATTACAACGTTAGAGTGTTACGTGCACACAGAAATTGTATAGTGGTTACCAGTTTTAAAAAGGTTATGTCCAGTTCAGGCTTTGATAGTTATTATGTGAATTAAAAGTTCTTGTTGTGTTTAAAAAGGTGTTAATCTTATATGGTGTTATTAGTGGTTGTTTCTAGTGTTCGTGTTATATGGTGTCTGTAGTTTAGTTGATTATTGCTTAACAGTAGAGTATACAAATGTGTGTGTTGTAGTACGATATAATGAGATGTCAGAATCACCAAATCCTCTTCTTGTACTCTTCTTGGCTGAAGGTAGGGCCCACGTACACGTCAGATCTTCCTTCTCGTCCCTCGTCCACTTCAAATCTTCTTCCTGGTTGTTATTTCTTCTAATCCATATAATGGCTAGTCTTCTGTTATTGCAAAAAGTTCGTGTAGTGTACTTCTAACTGTATTTATTTAGTTGTATAGTTTTTCACACTTTATAACATATAATGTAAGACGATTTAAAAACGCGTCTATCTGCTAAGATCGTTGTCAAAGAAGTCTCCTTTTATTTATCCGAAATTTCTGGTTGCTAAGGGTAAACTTGGAATCTGGTTGGTTAATTCGGATTTACATTGTCACATACTTTCGTTATTTCAAAGTCTAAAATTTGTTCAAAATCTTTAAATTAACTTAACTTTTCTATACTGAATGGGAATTTAAAACCATTATCAGCATTATTTTGATCTTCACATTTGTTATATTTAGACACCAAACATGCCTATTTTTACTTAAAAACTATGGATGTTACAATTTTATTATTTGGAATTTTCTTAAATAACTTGATATGTGTTATTTTGTTTCTATATTCCTTGTATACGTTATTACCTATAAATACATCTACCTTTTCACATTTGCTTTACAAAATTTCTAATATAATTGTTCAAAATTTACTAAAGTTGGTTTCACCTGGCCTATGTAATAGTATTACCTTCATCACCATGTTTTAACATCCTTAACAATTAAATTAACTTCTAACACTCATCAAAATGGTTTAACATATAACGTTATTTTAACAACACAAAAAATATATTACTCCAATAGTTAAATTCATGCCCACATGGCTATGATTATACCAAATCCTTGCACAAATAATTGTTTTCTACTCAGACTGTATAAGTGTTTGACACTTAACAAAACATCTTTGTATAGTCCATTCTGCTTGGTCAATTAATTTACCCTGGTTTAACATCAGCTCTATTGTTATATTTGTTAACACAACATAAAAAAAATGGAATTAATATCATTAAATTGACATTCCCTTAAACTAACTGTATCATCTGTTACATACAAAAAACACAACACAAATACTATGATATAACACTGTGCCTAAAACATAAAACATGCACATTTTACAAAACAAATTCTATACTAATTGGTTAGTCCTTTGTCAGCTAATTTACTCATTATTCTGACACTGTCTATGTCATATTTACTATTTATACGGGTTTCAACATCCGTGTACTTACTGATGTCTGACTTACAAAAATTACAATAAATTGAACACTGTTGCTCCACCTCACCACACAGTTCTAATAATCTTGTTACATTTACTGTTTATCTGGGTTTTACTCTTGTTATAAATGTTATTGTGACCATGTTATAATTTGTTGTTTACTGGACAACCCTATGAACTCTATATGTGACAATTATTTGTATGGTTCATGTATCTATAATCATGTGTATCTATATTTTTGTTACATCAATTAACTTAATTATTTACTAATATTTCTCTTACATAATATTACATGTTTGGGCCTATTATCCCTCACTTTGTATTTTGATTATCTGGATATAATGATACATTAATTGAAACCATTTGTTTCTTTATAGTCCTGGTTCATAAGCTGTTTGTCTTTACAATTCTTTGTTTGGTCAATACTGAAAATTCATGTCATAGTTGGGGTTTGAAGATATCTGCATCACTTAGCCTAAATCATTAATTTGGGTACGGTCAGTTGTCTTACTAGTCAGTCTAAAATTGTTAGTCGTTCTTCTTCACTATCATCTTTGAAGATATTGTTCTTCTTGTTAGCTTCTTAACCAAAGTCTTCATTAAATCAGGTAAGATATTATGTTGTTCCAAATGTAATGTTACATATTACCCTGCCACCAAATTTGATCATTTTAATAAAATATTGTTTTTGTTGAAATTATCAATTATCTTAATTTTCACATTGTCATTTGTTATTCTTATTATGATCTGGTATACTTGTCTTTAATTATAAGTGTTCTATCCCTGGAACATGTTACTTCCCTAACAAATTAATCACCATATATTCTGGAATCAGTCGGGGGGCTCTCTTGACCTAATACCCCGCTGTCCTTACAATACATAATACATAAATAAAATCGATTGCTTGATCTATCTCGTCAGTCAATCACATTTAATAATCACTAGTCTATTCACGACTAAAATAAAATAAAATAATATAATATATTCTTGGGATTGTTCACTCAGTCTAACTTCTCAGATCTAAATATTTCTTTCCATTGATTCTTTCAGATGTTTATTTTCTTGTGGCGATATTAATAACATTTTTTATTTTCTATTGGTACTATCTTCCTTCCTTCTTTATCAGTACTGCTTAATCTTCATTTTTCATTCACTATCTTCATTTAAATTAAAACATAACAAGTATTTGCATCTTCAGTTGTTGTTGATTCTCTCACAATCATGATAGGTTATTTGCAATAAATTCGTTTCTAGTCTTGTCTCATTTTCATCGTCGACTGTCTACATTTGTCCTTTCTTATTCATTTTATATCACTATAGTTTCTTCTAATTTATGGATGTTGTATCTTTCTTTTATATTCCAATAATAAGTTCATAACTGTGTTTAATAAGAGGTGCTTATTTTGTTTAGAATTTGGAAATTTATTCCCGGTTGTTTATCTGTTCGATTCATCATAACATTATCAAACTGTACTGTAAGTTGTCCTTACTATTCATTTAAATTCTGATATATTCAAATTTGTTTATTTGGCTTAATTTAAAGTCATATTCTGGATTATCAAAGTTGGTAAGATGGGCTTACTATGTTTTTTCAATTTCGTGGTATTGTAATAATAAATTCTTCAATTCCAAATTAATTCTCATAAATCATTAGTTGTAAGTTGTTCTTACTATTTGTTTAGAATTTTGGTGGTTTATCACAACTTCTACACTTCTTATTATAGTGCTTATTGTCATATGTCCTTCTGTACCCAGTATTGATGATCTTTTGTTAATTTTCGTTATGTCGGTCAGTTGCTCATACCTTCATTTGTATGGTTCTGTTTCTTTATTCTTTATTCATATTATTGTTCCTCAATGAAAATTATTACTCGTCTCCTTAAAATGGTTCTTTGGCCGTAGTCGGTTAGCGTAGCATCCGTCCCTTTTCTTGATGGTGTGTGGTATATAATTTATCCCGGGTCCATAATCTCAGTTGACCTTATTGTCCGCACTACCATTGTCTTTGTAATTATTTCTTTCCTTGCGGCATCTCTCGCTTCTTCCTTGTACTTCATTCTTCCCGTTCTTATTATTTCATTTGCTGCAAAGCTCATTCGACTCATCCTATCATATTGTTGATTAAAACAATATGTTACTGGTCCATCAATGACTAATGATATCATTGATATTTTCCCACGTATTTCTATTTCTGGTATTTCCCATTTATCTCTGGTCTTCTCTAAGTGGTAACCTATAGTTTTATGGTAAGTCATTATTGAAATTGCTTTTAATCTCCTCCTATAGTCTCTGGCATTCATGATTTCTTCATTGTTGGTAATTGGAATGTTCAGTACATTAATTAACCCATTGTTCATCATCTCCCATTCTTCTGGTGTTTTTATTAAATTCTTTAGATGTGTTCTCCTTACTTTCTTTGGTCCCGCTTCATTATCCTTAGTATTTTCTTTGTTTCCGTTAGTTTTCTTTTCAGGTAATACTACTACTGGATCCTCTGTTTTGGCGTTTGGTTTTTCTTCTGTTTCTGGTTTGCTATCATTTTTTATTTCTTCGGTTCTCTCATTTCTTAATCCTTCCCTCCACTGTTTATTATCATTTATTATTTCTTCCGTCTTCTTACTCAAATCTTCCTTCAATTTTTCTATGTTCTTACTGAAGTCTTCCTTCATTTCCTTTCTCATTTCCTTAATGTCCGTTTTTAATTCCTCTATGGACTGTTTATTGTCCGTTTTTAATTCCTCTATTTTCTTACTCAAATCTTCCGTTAATTTCTTCCCAGTTTCCTGTATTAATTCCATCATACGTTTGAACATTTCTTGCGTCTTCTCGCCTTCCGTTTGTGTGGTTTCTTCTGGTTGTTTTTCCGGATCCTTTCTTGTTATAATTTCTATTTCCTCAACCGGCGTCGCTTCTTTGTCTTCCATATTTAACTAGTCTACCTTCTCAGTTTCGACCGCTCGTTTTCGCGATGTTTCTCGCTTCCTCATCTTGTTTATTTTGGTTTATTGGTCTATTAATAATAATTTAATTTATATTAAATTACACGCCTCACACGTTGGTGCGCCAATTTATAACGATAATATAGAGAGTTTAGGGTTACTTCTATTGAAACGTAATGTATGTAGCCTCACTTCGGGTTCGTCTATTGGTAATCAGATTTTTCGTTACGTACAATGTTATTATGAATAGGTTACTTACATTTATGTAGTATGCACTTGAATTACACCACCCGTTGGAAGTGTCAACTTGTAATATAGGTAAATAATGTAGCGACAAACTCGCACTGGAGTCGTCGATGTGTAATTATAAACGTGTTAGGTTGAACGGCTAATGGTTTTGTAAATTGCCGCTTACTCCCACTATGCCCCACGTTTCCGTGACGTCACTCAAACGATGCCAACTGTCGGGTCCGCTGCAATCGGTGAATTCTATTTACTAATGTAACAGCAATAATAACGACACACAAATATTATCAAACATATATCCTTGTGGAATCCTTTATTCGGAAAAACACTGATTGACTGTTTTAATAAATTTAAACAGAATAATCGCAATTGTAGCGCAAAATATAATTCTTCCTTTACCAGTTGGCAGCAGTAGCCAAACGTTTAGTCTTTCTTCCAGACCAAAACAATGCTTTTGTTAACGTTTTAAATAAAAATATTAATTATCTCAGGGCGTATATGGTTCGGGGATAATAATTATACAAAATATTACACTATTAATCAAAATACAAGTTTACAATTATAGGATATTACAACGTTAGAGTGTTACGTGCACACAGAAATTGTATAGTGGTTACCAGTTTTAAAAAGGTTATGTCCAGTTCAGGCTTTGATAGTTATTATGTGAATTAAAAGTTCTTGTTGTGTTTAAAAAGGTGTTAATCTTATATGGTGTTATTAGTGGTTGTTTCTAGTGTTCGTGTTATATGGTGTCTGTAGTTTAGTTGATTATTGCTTAACAGTAGAGTATACAAATGTGTGTGTTGTAGTACGATATAATGAGATGTCAGAATCACCAAATCCTCTTCTTGTACTCTTCTTGGCTGAAGGTAGGGCCCACGTACACGTCAGATCTTCCTTCTCGTCCCTCGTACACTTCAAATCTTCTTCCTGGTTGTTATTTCTTCTAATCCATATAATGGCTAGTCTTCTGTTATTGCAAAAAGTTCGTGTAGTGTACTTCTAACTGTATTTATTTAGTTGTATAGTTTTTCACACTTTATAACATATAATGTAAGACGATTTAAAAACGCGTCTATCTGCTAAGATCGTTGTCAAAGAAGTCTCCTTTTATTTATCCGAAATTTCTGGTTGCTAAGGGTAAACTTGGAATCTGGTTGGTTAATTCGGATTTACATTGTCACATACTTTCGTTATTTCAAAGTCTAAAATTTGTTCAAAATCTTTAAATTAACTTAACTTTTCTATACTGAATGGGAATTTAAAACCATTATCAGCATTATTTTGATCTTCACATTTGTTATATTTAGACACCAAACATGCCTATTTTTACTTAAAAACTATGGATGTTACAATTTTATTATTTGGAATTTTCTTAAATAACTTGATATGTGTTATTTTGTTTCTATATTCCTTGTATACGTTATTACCTATAAATACATCTACCTTTTCACATTTGCTTTACAAAATTTCTAATATAATTGTTCAAAATTTACTAAAGTTGGTTTCACCTGGCCTATGTAATAGTATTACCTTCATCACCATGTTTTAACATCCTTAACAATTAAATTAACTTCTAACACTCATCAAAATGGTTTAACATATAACGTTATTTTAACAACACAAAAAATATATTACTCCAATAGTTAAATTCATGCCCACATGGCTATGATTATACCAAATCCTTGCGCAAATAATTGTTTTCTACTCAGACTGTATAAGTGTTTGACACTTAACAAAACATCTTTGTATAGTCCATTCTGCTTGGTCAATTAATTTACCCTGGTTTAACATCAGCTCTATTGTTATATTTGTTAACACAACATAAAAAAAATGGAATTAATATCATTAAATTGACATTCCCTTAAACTAACTGTATCATCTGTTACATACAAAAAACACAACACAAATACTATGATATAACACTGTGCCTAAAACATAAAACATGCACATTTTACAAAACAAATTCTATACTAATTGGTTAGTCCTTTGTCAGCTAATTTACTCATTATTCTGACACTGTCTATGTCATATTTACTATTTATACGGGTTTCAACATCCGTGTACTTACTGATGTCTGACTTACAAAAATTACAATAAATTGAACACTGTTGCTCCACCTCACCACACAGTTCTAATAATCTTGTTACATTTACTGTTTATCTGGGTTTTACTCTTGTTATAAATGTTATTGTGACCATGTTATAATTTGTTGTTTACTGGACAACCCTATGAACTCTATATGTGACAATTATTTGTATGGTTCATGTATCTATAATCATGTGTATCTATATTTTTGTTACATCAATTAACTTAATTATTTACTAATATTTCTCTTACATAATATTACATGTTTGGGCCTATTATCCCTCACATTGTATTTTGATTATCTGGATATAATGATACATTAATTGAAACCATTTGTTTCTTTATAGTCCTGGTTCATAAGCTGTTTGTCTTTACAATTCTTTGTTTGGTCAATACTGAAAATTCATGTCATAGTTGGGGTTTGAAGATATCTGCATCACTTAGCCTAAATCATTAATTTGGGTACGGTCAGTTGTCTTACTAGACAGTCTAAAATTGTTAGTCGTTCTTCTTCACTATCATCTTTGAAGATATTGTTCTTCTTGTTAGCTTCTTAACCAAAGTCTTCATTAAATCAGGTAAGATATTATGTTGTTCCAAATGTAATGTTACAATATATATATATATACATACGGGGAGGGTGAACGGGACCGGCCCCCCCCGGAGGATCGTAAAAATTGACGGATATAATTAATTTATTAATTTTTAGGCTATTGTATTTATTTATTTTTAGCTGTTTACGCTAATATAGTAATAGTAGCTCTTTTTAAATATACAAACTGGTTTATTACGCAGCATTAGTGTATATGATTGAACTATGAAATACAGGAAATTCAGTTCAGACAATAAGTATCTTTTAACAATGTCTCAATAATGCGTAGGCCTATGTTTATTGTGTCATTATCATTTACTTTAATAGGACCGATTTAAGTATGTATCACTTTTTTTTCAGCCACTTTAAAAATGGTAATATTGATTACTATTAAGTTGTTTTTTCTTTTGTATGAATGCGACCCAGCTCCGGACCCCCCACCATAGCCAAATTCTAGATACGCCACTGCAAGAGGCGTGGACAGCTATAAAGAAAACTCGCACACATTGATGATGTAAATACAGTAAAAGCTAATCCTTGTGATTTTTTAATATGGTTTAACTGTAAGTTGTACAGAAAATAGATGACCTCAATTAAAAGATTTAATTATTTTAATTATATTAAAGAACGTTGACAATTAATGTTTATCATCTAACTAAATAGTCAAATTTTATTTAAGTGCAAACTAAAAACCATAGAAAATTTTCTTTTATTTCAAGTGTATGATGAGAACAATTAATGATATTTTTGCATATGAAATTTTTCCTTTATAATACGGTAATTATATTCATCTATAAAGTTATGCAAATTCTGAATGGACTCTAATGTATAGTGCTACAATACACATGCGCGTATGTGTATGTATGTGTGTGTGTGTGTGTGTGTGTGTGTGCGCGCGCGCGCGTGTCTGTGTGTATGTGTGCACGTGTGTGATAAATAAATCAACACCTTCAACGCAATAAAATGCTCTTACTATGGTTGTGGAACGCCCGTACGTGTATGCAGGTGTGTGTGTGTGTGTATGTGCGCGTGTGTGATAAACAAATCAACACCTTTAACGCAATAAAGTGGTGTTACTATGGTTGTGGAAACCATATGTATGGAATAGAATGGAAATCCAATAATAAACTTAATGTACGCCAAATTGAACAACGTCTGTAAGATAGATTTTATTCAACACAAAGATTCTTATTTAAAATGAAAAATAAATAAATCGCTGAATCCATTCATTTCAACAATAAACATTCATTTCTAAATTGATACAATATAGCATGAGAAAAAGTACAATTAAAGGCCAATGTATATTAATTAAAGAACAATTTATACTAAATACTAAATAACAACGATTTTCAAATATTAAATATGCTAATACAAAGAAATTACTTTAAGTTGTCAAAAACACATAAATATATATTTTATATAAATTAAAATTAAAACAATTAAATTTATTATATAAAATTAAAAATTATTAATTGAAAATAAGAAAATAATACATTTGTAGTCCAGATTAATAAGCTGTATTTTTAGTAAAACAAGAATTTGATATAGGGCAGGAACTGAATATTATGAGTATACTCGACAGGATTACCCAGCATCGGCTGAATTGGTGGAAACATCTTTACCGAATGGATGACTGCCGCATCCCTAAACATCTATGGAATTATCAGCAGAGGGTACGGAGAGGTGTGGGACGTCCGAAGAAGCGCTGGAGAGAATCTTTGCCTGTTTGAGACCGGAACAAACCATCCTTGATGACGATGATGATGAATTTGATGGTTAGCATTTTAAAATAGAGTTCCAAGTTTTAGTATAAGAAAATGAAGGTACTATCTACAGGTCGATATGGTATGTAGGAATTTGTAGGAGGCGACACTAATCATGTAATAGATGATGGAAATGATGTGTCAATTGCCTGGCATCGATAAGGCACTAGAAGGCAGAAACAAATATTCCAGACTAACTTTGCTATCTCAGTACGTTAATCCGACGCTGTGCACAAAATGTGAGAGCCACGTGTAACTCCTTAAATAATTACGCATACGGAAAACTTCTAATGTTCTTTTACTGTAAAACATTTTGACATTTCAGATTAATATGGGTTTGTAGCGTAGGGATTTTTACAGCTTTACTGTCCATTAAAACTCTTTCAACCAACATTAGGAAGACGTGCTGGGAATCTTCATATTACCTTTTTTAGTTAGCAGTTATTTTTCATTTGACTCTACAGATGAAAAACCGTCACATACACTTCAGAACTACGCACACATTTATTTTAAATAGAAAGTTGGTATGAGATGAATATTATTTGCTCATAAAATGTAAAGATTAGAGTAACATTATTTAGAGAGACACAATTTTAACTACTTATTTATTTTAATTAATCCGTTTAAAATTATACAACCATGTAACGTGTGAGTTGTTTCTAAGTGCCTCTACTCTAGCCTGTAAAACCGATAGAGTTGGTTAGAGTTTTACAGTTATCCGTTATTATTGATAACCTCTTAACGTTAGTTTTGATTTTAAAGCTTATTAAACCAATTCTGAATAAGACATTATTAAGAGAATATAAACGCCATATATCAAATAATGGTTTTCTCACGATTCCCTGTACGCTTAGAAATGTGTTGCGAGAATTATGATTAAGGTGAAATGGACTAATAAAGTAAGATACAACAAAGTTTTGACGAGAATAAAAGAGGAACGAAAACTGCTGAAAGTAATAACAAAGAGAAAAACATCTTGCTTGCGGCACGTACTGCGTCGAAACTGGCTGCAACTAAGGACTTAGAGGGAAATGTGGAAAAGGAGAGGGACGGATAACAAGAAAGGACAGAATAGTTGATGACATTCAAAACGGAAGAAGCTATAGTCAGATAAAGATCAATGAACAGTTTTACTAAAGTAGAAAAAATTTAATAAATTAATAAGTACTCATATAAACAGTAAGTAATTCCAGAACAGGTTAGTCACTTTAATTATTTGGGAAACGATATTAACTGTGATAGTAATTATGATATTGACGTTAAGTTAGGTAAGTTCCAGACGATCTGTGGGACAATCAACCGTACTTTTAGAAACAAGATACGTCGAGATACAAAATTAAAGTTCTACAAAGTAATGGCAGTCCCTGTACCGTCCTATGGGTGTGAATTGTGGTCAATATCAAGAAACAAGGCAGTAAAATACGGGCATAGGAAATGGCGTTTTTAAGAGGAGTTAAAAGGTGATCTAAACTGGACCTTATAAGGAATGAGGCCATAGGAGAAGAGTTACAAGTTTTAAACTTGAATGAAAAATTAAAAGATTACAAACAACGGAAAGAACACTTAGAAAAAATTTCAGATTCTAGACTGACCTAACAAGTCTGGAAATACAAACTTAGGACACAGGTGTGTGGGTAGACCCAGGAAAAGACGGCTGGATGAGTTTTGAAGGCGGAACAGGCAGCACCTTGCTTACGGCGTGTTGTGAAGATGATGCTGATGAACAGTACAGTAAGTAGTAGCCCTATTACTTTTAGAAATTATAAGCGCGTCAAGATAAGCAACTTCTTTACTTTTTGCTGGATCAAAAATTCAATAACCACGTTTCTTTTACAGGTTAACTACAGACTACGTGACAGACGACTTTTTATGAAATTCAGTTTTCTAAAGCGACGTAGGATTAATTTCCTGTCTGTCAAGTGCGGCGATTAAGTTGTTTGAGTTGATTGATATAAAGATGGATTAGACGTTAATAACGGATTTTAACACTGAAAACAAAAGGGTAAACAAAATTTATTTAGTTTCCCAGTGAGGGAAAGTGAGTCCCCGTCTCACTTTTGTTACTTTTATTACCAATAATAACGATAGTAATAATGTAGCTGTTACTATTATTATTATTATTATTATTAGTATTATTATTAATAGACTTCCTTTTGTACCATGGAATTAGGGAGAGGTAGAGTAGAGAGGTATAGTAATCCTTAATGTAATGGTGTCTTTATAATTGGGGTAAGTTCACAGGTTATAACGTATTAATTAGTTTATTTTTATACGGTTAAAACCTAATTACAGACAACCCAATAATTCGTACGCATCACCCCATCGTAGACTTTGCCCGTCGTAGCTTGCGTTCACACACACAAACACACAAGCGCTTTATTCACTCGCGGGGCAGGTGTACGCTTTCTGACAATTCTTATCCTACATAATATTGCTAAAAACTGTTCATCATATATTTTCTATGCTAAATATTTACAAACATACCGCCCTGGGCAAATATACAAATATATGTATTGTTGCATATATTCCCCAGTTGGGTTTAAATAAAATTTGACTGTTGTTCAAATTTTATTTACACAGATAAAATACAGATAAAGTATACATAGATATATGTGTACTTTATAATTACAATTACATCTTATTATCTACATTGCAAATGGTTTTTAAAAACTCCTTATAAAAGTAAATATTTGTATCGATATGTACGAACAAACACCTTTGTGGTGGGCAACAAATTCTTTCCCCCTACCTATACAAACATACTTACATCCTGCTTTCCTGTGTCCCATTGTTATACGTATCGACACACTGGTATTAACTTGTTCCTGTGCATTTTGTTGTCGGCTTATTTCTACCTGTTTCCCTTCTCCGTATGGCTCGGCTTTCGTCATAATAGCGGAAAGACATCCTGCATTACACTTGTTTCTGTGTACATAACAATGATTATTGTACTCTCTGTGTACTGTTATATCGCTACTGCGTTCCCTTACTTTGCGTCGTTTGCGGTGTTCCCCCTCCTTACCTGCATTCAAAGTGTTTGTGGTGTTTTTCTCTTCACAACAATTCTCTTCTCTCTGTATAAACTTAGTTTTATTTCTGTATTCGGTGCGAGTAGAATTAACAATTCTTCAATAGTTGTAATTCCTTGTGTGTAAATGGCTAATCTAATATCTCTGTGAAAGTGATGGGCTAATTTAAGTAACAATTCGTGTTGTGTAAAAGTGGGTCTTAAGTGTTTACTTCTTTCCACGAGTTGTATGACATACTCCTCTAAGGTAAGTCTACCATTATGTTGATATTTACCATATTCTAATTGGTCTTGTATTTGTTTTTGAATGTGAATATTCCAATAGCGACCTTCAAATGAGTTTTTAAATTGTTCGTAAGTAGTTAAATTATCTTGAACAATAGTATACCATCGTGCAGCAGAATCTTGAAAATGTTTACTAACAAAATCAATTTTCTCTTTATCAATTAAAGCATTACCTATTAACTCCATTTCTTTTTGACAGTTCAGTAAGAATTCAATGGGATTTTCTCCCTTTAATCCTTTGAAGACTAACAATTTTATCCTTTCATCAATCTGTGTTGCATACATCATCACCTGCGTTGGTCCCCTCTTAATTCCGTTTTTAGACGTTCTACTTCTCCACGTACATTTTTCTTTAGTGTATTTATTTCAGATGAATATTCCTTTGTGGTTTTATTAGACTCTACTACGGCAGTTTCCAACGTCATTGTTTCAACTCCTGTGTCTTATTGATGTTTCCATGTACTTATTTACTGACTGCTTTTATTTTCATATCCTGCTCCCGCTTTGATAATATAAACTTCTCATTCCAGTGTTCAGCTAATTGTTTCACACTATCTTTTAATTCTTTTGACCATTCTGCTTTATATTCTTTAAATTTATTTTCAATCTTTAAAGCTTGTTCGTTCAGTGACCGTTCTACTCTAGCTCCTAATACTTCTATACTGGTATTAGTTTCTTCGAGTTTTGTAGTCAACTGTTCTTTAAGGTTATTGAATTCAGCTTTAACTTTGTCTTTATTTTTCGTTAATTCAGCTTTAAATTCGGCTTTAACTTCGTTTTTTTTCGCTAATTTAGCTTTAACTTCCTCCCTATTCCTTTTCAATTCTTCATTATTCTTTTGCATTTGTTCATTATTTTTTGCATTTGTTCCTGGAGACTTCTACCCATAACCTCAGTATCACCTCCTTTCTGCGGTGTAACCATTTCGTTTTATTAGAATTAAATTTAAATTCTTTTTTTTTATTATTGGTAAACCGCGATTCTATTGGTTTTTATTTAATATTATTTATTTAAGTTTATTATTATTATAAATTATCTCATACCAACAATTTCTCTCCTCTTTCAGTTTTGTTGAGCGCCAGTTGTAAAACACACAACAATATTCCAATTACGATACAATAATATTAATAACAATAATAATAATACACTTATTAATTATGAACATCTACGATAAATAACATATACCAAGCACGTTGGGCACGCCAAATTATTATGCAACGTTACAAGTATTATACACAAAATACAATACCATGTACTCAACGCAACTATGAAGTGTATCACACCGGCCAGTTTGCAGGATTTTTTTTTATTCTCGTTGCGTCAAGTATATGTATTTGCACAATAATTAAATCATTTTCAAAGAGGAGTGAGATGTTGATGATATGAAATAATTAATTAAAACCGTTTCAAAATAATCATTCTATGATTTATTAATATTAATCCAAAATATGCAAATATTTAAATTTCGAATTATAAAAATAAAAAAAAATTATATTTTATAAGTTTACAAAAATACAATATAACCTCCTATGCTGTTCATGACACATAAAAATAAACAACCATATAATCATTTTACTAGCTAAACATACATGTTAAATAAATTATCTAAACACTTTTTATTTCAGTGTGTCTGATTTGACTCAAATTTTAAATAATAATAGCAACTCATTTACAAACAACAACAATAGTAAATCTTAAGAATAAAACTAATTGTTGCTATAAACACAATAAAAAAATAACATTTACTTCCAACTTATTATTTATTTCTACTGACACACCCAAATTTTAACATACAACAGAAGATTAGTATTTTTTAAATTTTCTGGTTAAATTAAATTATTTTCTTTAACTACCATTTAAATTTCTGTACAATGATTATATTTAAGTGTTTAAGTCTTTACTGTTCATATAAGAGTTTTTTTTAAGAGTTCTTTTCACAACCAAAAATATAATTGTTTATTCATCACCTGCGTACTACCGACGTTACCGTTGCGCGCGCGCGCGCGCGTGTGTGCGTATCCTGAATCCTGAGAATTTGATGACGGTGTTATGCTGATGCTGTGTTCTCTGTCTCTATGGTTTGTTGTTTGTGATGGTCCAGAGTTCCTCCATAAGTCTTGGTGTGTGTGTGTGTGTGTGTGTGTGTGTGTGTGTGTGTGTGTGTGTGTGTGTGTGTGTGTGTGTGTGTGTGTGTGTGTGTGTGTGTGTGTGTCGGTAAAGATGTCCGATCGGGAGACCAGCAGCGTGACGTTGTATGAAGATATCTTCAGTCTGAGATCGTCCCAAAATTGCCGGTGGTATTTATACTGGACGGCGATCTGACAAGTCTAGGACTGTTTTCGACCTGTTAGATATTGTCACTTCGTGGAAAGCGTCCTTTTAATTACAAATCACTTTTTGCTTAATTTTCGCGATTTCGTAAACATACTCGTAGCACGAGCGATATCATCGTTTGCGTAATTTTTTCTGGTCACTCACATATAACACACTTATTAATTACTATTTAATTACACTAGTAATTAACATTAAATTACTTAGCGTCTTTATTATTGCAATTTCTGCAATAATTTTTTTATCACCATATTCGTTAAAAATTCCTTAATGAAATGGTGTCTTTATAATTAGGGTAAGTCTTTGTTCACAGGTTTAAAACGTATTAATTAGTTTATTTTTATCCGGTTAAAACCTGATTATAGACAACCCAATAATTCGTACGCGTCACCCCATCGTAGATTTTGCCCGTCGTAGCTTGCGTTCACACACACAAACACACAAGCGCTGTATTCACTCGCGGGGCAGGTGTACGCTTTCTGACAATTCTTAGCCTACATAATATTGCTATAAAAACTGTCCATCATATATTTTCTATGCTAAATATTTACAAACATACCGCCCTGGGCAAATATGCAAATATATGTATTGTTGCAATATATTTTACAATAGATAATGTTACGAACAGCTCCTCACGATACTCCCTGCAGTTTATTAAACTCAAAATGGTAGTCTCTAATGACGTAATTTGCAAAGTAGGTTGTAACGTGAATATTAGATTTAAAAAAAAACGTAAAAAAAAATAAAAGCACAACAGTACTCAGTGCGTGAACGAGATAAAAATTAAAACAAACAAAATGTTTCTGTGCCAAAAACATTGTAACTACAGTACACAGTTTTACTAGAGACTGACTCTATTCTCAGCAAATAATCGTATTATTAGAAGATCGCACATATGCATACACAGTTCATACTAGTAGATAGAAAATTATAGTACGAGCGCAGTCACATCAAAATCAAGATTTCTAAAATATACTAAGAATTTTCAACAATTTAAGCCCATCTCAAAATACCTTCAGAAAAGCACCGAAAATTCAAAACCTAAAAATTCAACTCTCTCAGGACGTTTGAAAAACACATTATACTATACAAAATAGCTTAAAAAATTAAATATAAAAATAATTGCGAAAAATACATTTAACAACTAACGTTATAAATTTTGATATGACTCCCTTTACCTCATATTTTTTTTAAATATTTATAGAGCTCACTTTTGCGAATGAGCTAGTAACTTTAACATATATGACAGCATACATTATTTTTACATAAATTTTAGAGTTTACTAAAAATATGTTAGCTAAAGAGAACTCCTATCAAAATTTATGACGTGAGTTTTTGGATACATTTGTGTATTGATTTCTTATTTTATTGATTTTTGAGCTTTTTTTTAATGTGTTTTTCCAAACGTCCTGAGTGAAGTGAATTTTTAGATTTTGAATTTTCGAGAGTTTTTGAGGGTATTTTGACGTAGGTGTAAATTGTTGAAAATGCTTAGTATACTTTACAAATCTTGATTTTTATGTGACTCCGCTCATACTGTGGTTTTCTATCTACTCACACTCATGTACTCATATAGCCCTACTCATATACAGTTCTTCAAGCTAAAGACTGTCCAACGCACACTAACGTAACAGACAATATATATTGCTTCGTTAACATTGATTGTTTCTTTGAGTAACTCACAATAATAACTTTAAATAATTATATAATTACCTTTATATGATCCACTTGAGTGACACTAAGTTTCGTCTAGTTATGACGCGTTTCGGGCACAAGGTCCCATCTTCAGATAACACTGATATTAATTTAAAACTAATTACTACATAACATTTAAAACCATGATTGTGGTTATGTCATTATAAATAAAACTTTAAATCGCATGTGAAAATTTTTAACGAAGAACGGCCGGAGCTCCCGCATGCGTGCACTCACTACCGCGATCGTCACACGCGATCACAAGTGGATCATATAAAGGTAATTATATAATTATTTAATAAGTGACACGGTACGCTAAAAAAGTATAATTATAACTTTAAACATTAACAACCTAACTCACTCAAATGTCGGAGAACCAAAGTTAATTTTGGCCGGCCGTTGGCCGCTTATACTTACACTGCGTCGAGGTTCTGGATGACGCGTCGAGATTAATTGCGTAGTTCCTAAAAGCCGACCTTGCCTACCTTGTACCACCCCGCACACCGAATGGTGCACACTTTACGAAGATATCATACCTGGTGAGCGTCAGACTGCTCCATCGTCAAACCTGTTTGTACATAACTGGCGAATCGTCTCTGCAGCAATAGTTTGCCAGGCGGTCTAGATGGACAACCCTCAGTTTACACTGTCCTTCTCGTTGTATCCGATAAACGAATTCATTAGTTCTGTTTTGTACAGTATAAGGGCCTTCCAGTTAGCCTGAATTTCTGGAAGCGACCACGACGGCGATTTGGTCTGTACAACAGAAACTGGCCTTCTTCTTCTTCAAAACCCATAGGCTACTATGACTGCGAATATCCTATCTGTTTTTTCATTCTGTCACTTGCTATCTTTAATTATTATCTTATCAATCAATTAATTTCTCGTACTTGGTTCTCTAAATTAGAAGAATAATACAGCGGGTCTTGGAGATGAGTCTCAGGTGACAAGAAAATTAATTTCCCAGGGTACCCAAGATAATGAATATCTGAACAAAAAATTAGTTTTATTGGAGTAATTCAGGTTGTGTCATAGACTAATCATCTATACATTATTATGAATAATGTCACACACACACACACACACACACACACACACACACACACACACACACACACACACACACACACACACACACATTTTAACATGAGTTAACGTAATTTCTGATCTTACTCGTAAAATTGATTTTGATAGTTTTCATGTTTTTTCTCTTCTTTCGTCGACTTTACAAAAGTTTACTAATTGTTGTCCCTGTAGTATAGTATTATATGGTGCTGAAACATGAATCCTGAGGAAAACGGAAAACATTATTTGGAGAATTTTCAAACGTTGGTGAGGAGACGTTGTTGACAATCAGTTGGAGGGACAGCACGATTAACTAGAAGCTGTAAAGACGAGGAGGCAAGGCTAAGAGGACACATATTGATACGTAATTTTCCCAATTAAGAAGGGGGATAAAAGAGGAGATCAAACGAAGGAGGGGGATAAAAATGTCGGATAATCTGAGTGATGGACGGGGATACTGAAAGCTAAAGGAGTTGTCACAGGAGAAAGGAGTCTATGGTTTTTTTCTTACTTGAATTCTTTGATCACTGTCACTGGTCGTTTCATTGAAAAGAAAGCTTTCATCGTTACATTTACTATATAGGATGAATAAGAAAAATATTAGACAAAAGTGTATGAAATGTGACTTGAAAGTAGGATAAGATAGAAAAAAGACAAAGAACGTGTGTGGGGACAGGTGTAGAGAAAGCAGATAAGAAAACACTGAAAAACAGATAAGGACGTGCCAAAAGACAAAAGTACTTATAGGAGGGGTCAAAACTTCAACACCGTGAGGTTCAATGGAAAAGAGAGAATAAGACTTTAAATAATCTATTTTTGAACAACTAGCACATTTCACATCGGAATCCTAAGCTATCTCTTTTTTTATCATATGCTCTTAAGGAATAAACTAAAAACATAACCGAACAAAAAAAATTGTTTGTGCTCTCCACTGAGACTTTCACAATAACGATTTTATTCTATTCGTACATCCCATACACAATTAAGGATATAAAGTGAAAGAGAAATTACTTTGAACAAATCCTATGTTGTGAATTGAAGCTTGTGAATTTTATTGTGACTAATATGCATTGTTTCTATAACTGTTTACAATATGGTTAATGAAGTAAACAATTTTCAGAATATTAAATTTATTTAACTTCTCTTTACTGTTGTGTACTTTATTAACTTAATTCATTACCTCGTAGTCCCGTCGGTTAAGCATAAGCGAGGTTTCAAGATGGTAATTAAAATTTTCGAAGCGGATATTAGTGGTTAACCTAAGCGTTGAACCCACCTCCGTGCCGGACGTCTCGTTACCTGTGGCAACGAATTGAAGTAGACATGCTGTAGGATTTATGTGAAAAGCTAATTACACTTCCACATATACAGGCCTCTTGTTTATATGATGTAATGTAGACCTGCTTCAGACTGTTCGTACGATAATAATTATGTTTCATAATTACAACATAAAGCTGTAAGTAGATACGCATACGTTTGACTGTATAGCATGGAAGTCAAAAATAATAATTGCAACTTGTAGATCGCAGCATACAAATATTATTTTGCAACTGCTGTAAACATCACCATCATCGTCATTATCTTTACAACACGGCATAGGCAAAGTGATGCCTGTTCCGCCTTCAATTATACTCTAGCCATCTCTTCCTGGGTCTACCCACACACCTGTGTCCTATAGGTTTGTACTTCCATACTTGTTTGCCCAGTCTGGAATCTAACATACTGTCTACGTGTTCTTTCCACCGTTGTGTGTAGTCTTTTAATTTTTCATTCAAGTTAAAAACTTGTAACTCTTCTCTGATGGGCTCATTCTTCATACGGTCGAGTTTAGAACACATTTTTACTCCTCTTAAGAACGTCATTTCCGAGGCGTATAGTTTACTGCTATATTTCTTGGTTTTAGCACAGAATGTACACCCATAGGACAGTACACGGACTGCCATAACTTTGTAGAACTTTAATTTTTTATCCCGAGATACCTTGTTTCTAAAAATACGGTTGCTTGTTCCACAGATCGTCTGAGACTTACCTAACTTAACGTCAATATCATAATTCCTGTCATTCATTTTATCATGTACCAAATAATTAAAATGGCTCACGTGTTCTAGAATTCGATCACTAATCATTATTTTTGTTATTATTGGCTCCTTTCTTGGAAATGCCACTACCTTTGTTTTTGTAGTAGAGATTTATATACTGTATTGTTTTCAAATCTGATGAAGCCGAAAAACCAGGGTTCATTAGATGTTTCTGCTATAAACATCAAGATTTAAACACAGCCAGCCAAAAGGTAAATAAGAAAACTAATCTAGGTCCAGGTATTGGATACTGATTGCCAGGGTACGCCGTTACATCCAGTACTTTGATCTGTTGTTGCCTATTATAGCTGTTTCTCACTGTGAAGAAATGATTTCCCCTCTTTGTCATGAAGCTATTTCACAAGCTAACAATTAAAAATTATAATTTGTTAAATAGCCAAAGAAAATGATTGTGTGTAAACTAAAATTTCTTGTAAGATCGTATTGAGGAACTACTTATTATAAACGGACGCGGTTTCAGAGCAATTTACTTTTAAAGCAATTTTCCTCTTTTTCGCATCTTAATTATTAATATAATATAGTATAAGAGTTATGGAGTTTGGTGTTAGTGTAATACCAAAATACATGTTTTTAAACACTTCCATATTTCGCAAGCCAATTTGACGTATTTTGAAGGACACAATCAGACATTCCTAGAAAAAGGATTCTTCTATTCTACGCTTATTTTATTAGGTTGCCTGCTGGTGACTTGCCATAAGGTAACCTGACTTCGGATACTAACACTTGTTCACTTTAAGGAAAGTGAGGATTTGTTTCTGTTACCGAAACTAGTTTCAACTGCTTAGATAAACTGTGCGTGAAGTAGCAAAAAGCGAATTTTGATACTTTGTTTATAAACTTCGTTCACAAAGAAATATAATTTGCAAGTATCTGTATATATCTACACACATTATTCTATGTAAATATACACACAATTACGCGTAAAATGTAAAAGGCCTATAAACATATTTATATATGATTATTTCTAAAATAAATATTTAGAAGCAGAGGGTACATATTGTAACATGATGTTTCTTCAACCCCCAAAACCCCCAAAAATCTCCTCCTCCTAAGAAAAAAGTTGAACAGAAGATACAAACAGCAGAAATGAAATTTCTGAGATTCGTTAAGAGGTGTAATAGACGAGATGATGTAAGAAATGAAGAGATAAGAAGCGATTTAGATATTTTTGCAGTTAATGAAAGGATTAAAGAATACAGAATAAAATGGATTCAACACATAAATAGAATGGAACAAAGTTGAATACCAAAGATGGCGAAAGATTATAACCCTAGAGGCAGAAGAAAAGTTGGTAGGCCTAAGAAAATGTAGACTGTGGATTAGGAACAGACCGCTAAAGCCTAAAACCGTTAAGAAAATGATGATGACGATAATGTTTTGAAAACTTCAATGTAAATGATTGGAATATTTTACTTTGTTTTAAACGTATTAAAATTAGAATATGTGTTGCTATTGTGTTTCTTACAGTGAGCTGAGATATTATTCAACTTTAAATACAGTTTTAGGTTAGTAAAAGTGTCAGTAGGATGTCTTCCTGTCAATAAACATCTCACTACAACTGTATAATGTTGTATAAAGAATTTTTAGTACTTATAAGTACACCTCTAGGTATTCCAGCCGGTGATTTTTTGGTTTTTTAACCAAGATGTATTTCGGACCAGTTGTGTTCCATCATCAATTGGATCATTTTGTAAACTTACTACATAGCATTTTATGAAAAATTTCCACTCAGTTGAGCGTCGTCGCACAGGTACATATAACACGCAACATAAAACACAACACTTAAAAAATTTTAAATTTTAAAAATAACGTAAATATTAAAATGAAAACTGAATTCAAACGGACGATTTGAAAATCGAAGCTGGCCAGCACTTGTTGCCCGCACGTCATACGGAAGCAGACTAACGATAAACTACCCGACGCGCGACCTTTGTGCGTACTCTTCGAGGTAATCTAATATTTTAAATGTAACTAAATCCCTATAATCCTCTTTTCTGTTAAGCAGTGGTTTTTTCACCGGCTCTTCGTTTGTATTTGTAAATATGGTATTGCTCATATATTTTTGATGCTTCTTTGTTCGAGCTATACCTTTATACTTCTAATGAGGTGTTGTAGCTGATGTTGTGTTGTGGGTGGCTTTTTAGGTGTTGCGCCACAACTGACGAAGGTTTACGGTGATTTCTGGCAGCATGTTCATTGAACCTTTTACGAAAGGTGTTGTCTCTATAGCCGATGTGCTTTTTATTGCAAACTTCTTCCCCTGCATTACAAGTAATCATATAAACGCCTTTGGCTTCTTCTATTGGCGTAACTTGTGTTTTCTTGTTTAAGTTGTGCCTTTTAATTTTGTAGGCTGAATTGAAGCCAAATGTTTTGAAAATGTTTCCTATTTTTAAGGAATTTTCAAATGTTCGTACGCTGCATTCAGTTTTAGGACACTGTTTTACACAATTGTTCTTACATACTTATTATAGGTTATTCACCTGCGTCGTTAGGTGCGTACTGACGCGTATACAGTGGATTATGATATCAGATTTTTAACTAATGGCGACCTCCTACGAAGGATATTTTATAATGTGATGATAAAGCATATGCTTTGAAACGCATCCTCTATATACTGTATACTAAAAAAGAAGTCACAAGGCGGATTGAAATAGGTTAGTTTGTCTATTCATACAAGTGACTTGGATACCGTTGCAAACTAGACGTGGGCAGATATACCTATAACAGATATTTTGGAACGATATTTTTGTGAAATGGATATAACAGTAACTGAAACGTTATAATACCTGTTCCGATTCAACGATAACTGAAAACTGAAAAGTCGAAATACCCTTTCCGATTACTCGCGGCCTCGCGATTCCGAGTCGCGGGACCCCCTAAACAACTAACGAATAAACAAATAAACGAGTACTACGAGTATTACCAGTACACGAGTACAAAACCACTTTTTGGTGCTGAATACAGTACTTCATTCTGTGCATGTGCCGAATTGCCACACAAGTACGAAACGAAGCAAAACACCGAGGTTTATAATACCTCTATGTCAAAGACACGAAGCTGTTTTTAATAAATGAAAAACATTCATACTGATGTTACATTTAGGCTCGTGTGTCATGCAGACATACAATACAGATTATAATAACAAATTATATATTATACTAGTAAGCAACTTGGTAAATTTTGAAAAAGCGAATTATATTGTGTTATAACCTACAGAGTGTCTGATAGGCCATATAGTGCTTTTTGTTAATGTGATTTCCGAGATGATTTTAACTTCACTGCACATCTTGTGCCGTACCGGGTTCGGCAGCGTATTATAAGAATTTTAAAAACGAGCGCCGCTGACGTCACGCACGGCCACACGGCTACGGTAGATTGTTGTTGGCACACAAATGTTGTGCAGCTACGCAATACAGCTGGCAGCGCCAATGTTTCTGTACATTCCTGCTTCCAGAGTTTACTTGGCTAGGCCGACAGATTGAATCGGCCTCATTTCTGTTCTGTCCTCCAACCTAGTCATCTGCTCTCGACTGGCGGATACCGTTTGTTCTGGACTTCCTCGGCTATCACTATGGTTGGCTAGATAAAGTGTAGCTCCAGGTATGTACAAGTCAGCGGGTTCTGAAAATATTCTAACCCCAAATATATTTTACGTTTCAGCCTCTATTATAAATTTATACTTGTGTGTGTGTGTAGAGCAGTTTTCGATGTGTGCGTTAACGCAATTACCAAATTAAATTGATATGAGTGTAAATGTTGTGAGCTAAATTGACTTCAATAAAGAAAATACTAAAGCATCTCGCACTCAGCTGTGTTTGGTGTTATTAACGGTTATGAAATGCGTAATTGATTAATTGTCATATTTCAACGAAATATTTAAAGGGTAGTTGGTACATAAGTGAAATAAGTCACAGCTGAGCAGCTTAATACTGTTTAATATGAATTAGTGGCGATGTGTGTGTGCTGTTGATGTGTAAAGTTAGTGTTGGAAGTTAATGTGGACGGCCTATGTGGCGTATTTTCTTTATGACACCCTCTACAACCTATTGTATGTCCAGGTGCTCGAACAAGGGCGAGATGGGTGTCGGGTGGACGTACATCTGTCCACCCTAATGGCAGAGACAATCTTATAGCCACGATGCCGTCAGTCGAGGACAACTTAGGACTTTTCCAACGCTAAGCTGCACCCGGGACTTGTGACACGACTGTGACACGACTTGTGACAATAAGTACACCGGACAATCCAGGTGGGAAAATTCTGATTATCTATTTCTCTCTCTCTACAACATGGTGAATGCACAGAAGCCGCCAGAAGCTCACTCGTGAAGTTCTGAACGTTATAATCTAGCACAAACTCTCATGTTCAATTATGTTATTGCATGCGTGAACATTACCGCAGTACACCTAATGAAGTATCTTATAACTGTATAATGTGTAAGAAATTACACACATACACACACATCCGCAGTTTGCTGTAAGATCTAACTTTTCAGCTAATTAAGACCATTAGGGAGTTAATTATCTTGTGCTATCATGTCATCTGGTCATGGCTGTGTTTTAATAACGTAACGGGGGCTGTCTGATGCTTTAGATGAGAAACTATTTTCTTTCACACATACTTAGCGTTTAATGATTAAAGTCAGGGTCGTTTAGCTGGTTGAGTTTCGGGGCGGTCACTTACATTCTCTGGTGTGAACTACCAAGGCAAACCTATGCTTAGGAGCTGAGATATTCAGTTTACGCTGTCATTTATATTTGTACATATCTATACATATTAGGGTGCATTCATTTACTGTAGTTGGAATGGGTTTATGAGGAGGTTAGTGCTGAAATGAGGGATGTTTTGTTATTCATGTCGTATATGTGTTTGTGTGTGTAATTTTACTATATTTTGCTGGGGGAATATGTAACGGATTTAAAAAAAAAAGAGAAAAACCATAAATGTGCTTACTGAGACAACAGGCTAGCCTATTTGATACTATACAATACTTATGGATTAGCATTTCTTTTATGAATGAGATTATTACTAACTTTGACTCATACATAATCAGGCAGAAATTTTGCAATTATGCTAATATCAAATTCACTTACTTTGTGACATTATGAATTAATTGATATACATACATATATATAATTCTGCCTTTAATGGTGTACTCACACAATCAAGAACTTGTCATTTATGTAACATCATGCAGGTTGAATAAAGCACACGCTTGTTGGTTAAAAGAGTTTTTCATTTGCAAGTCCTGTCATTCACCTGGGGGGACATGTCTGTAATTGTATTTGGGCCTTGCACACTTTTGCTTCCTCTAGGCTTTTCACCTAGTTCTAAATATTATGTCTCTCCCCTTTTACAAAAAAAAACTTAAACAAAAAAAAATTTATAAAATTAAATAAAACAAAAATTCAAAAAAAAATTACAAAAACTTAGAAAAATAAAAGGGGGGTTTCAATCTCATGTAAATATTCTTGACATTATTTGTTGTCATACGTGCACTCTAAATTTCATTGTCTGAGTTTCGCAACTGATTTGTCTAACCAAAATACAATCAATAATTTATTATTAAATTATGTCAGTTTGTTTACTCTTACTGAAAACTTAAATTATTACTCCCAAAGGGATAAATTCTCTTGTTTCTTATTTTCTTTTAAACAGTAACAGCTTAATATAGTCATAGTGTAAAGTAACACTGTTAATACTTTTAGTTTCAATTTATTTCATATAACAAAGTATATAATACAGGTAATAAGTATGTAATAACAGGTATTTGTACGTGTTTTTTTTTCGGAACGGTTTCGTCCGTACCTGTTATTTTTAAATACTAGTTTAGCACACCTCTATTGTAAACATGCATACTAAACACGTTAGTTAATTCAATTGTTGCTGATTTTCCTATCCAATCCGTTACTTGATTTCGTCGCCACTGCCTCCTTTATTTGCTATTTTGTTTCTCATTTATTGTTGAAATTCATGGCCCTAATTCCATCATTTTTTCTTGTTACTCGATACCCGGTATCAATGAAAATCACTGTGCATAGCTCCTGATCTGTCTCTCTCTCTCACAACAAACAACAGGTCGCATCTAACTTTTGTTTATTCAAAATCTGTCTCTGCATTAAAATATTGAATTCTCTGAGGAAACAGCTTCATGTCTTATTTGTTACTTGTCACTAGAATTGTGCCAAGAATATTACGGAGTTTAGATATGTTTCTACCCACTATTGACACTCCACCTTCGCGGTCCTGCGTAGCCTTTTTGATTATTCATTCTTCGCTTATTTTGTAATGGGTGCAGGGCGTAGTTTTAAAATAGATGCCATTTACCCTCAGATGCCACTGTGACGCTGACAAGGTAAAAAAGAACGTGGAAGAGTACAGTGATTACAAACGTCCGTGTATGGAATACTTGTGGCAGTGGAACATTGGGATTGAAGGGAAGCCTCTGCAGCGACGATTGGGATAAACTGCCGGAAGAAATAAATGCTGGACGAGAAGCTGCCTGAACTGTTGTTTAAAATCAAGAATATATATTGTTACGACGGTCTCACTACTCGTCGTATGGTACAATAGAAAACAAAATACAGACACTAATTAAGACACCAGCTTAAATTTATCACAATTTTCAAGACGCTAAAGTTTGTAATCAACAAGGTATTCAACAAGATTATACGCGTACAATAATTCAAGTTAATTTGACCACACCAATAATAATGGCAACCAATAGAGTCCCGCACAACAATAACTTTTTAGTAATAACCATTTGAATGCACTGAATAACTGCTCGACGTAAACTTACCGTCGCAGGATGCTTATATTTATATCCCGCTGAGACGCTAGAATAATCTGTCACTTTTTGAATGACGTGTTAAACAAGAGCCTCTTACGAGCGCTCTCGAATACACTAGAAACAGTGTTTTGTCTGGCCTTGAACAGAGTGCGCGGACCGGTCCGGTCTGAAACAGCCTCAATTTTTGACCCATGGTAAGTGTCACGTAATTGTCTTTCCTAAAAAATTAGCAATATGTACGCACACAAACATTACAGCTGGGCTGTGTTGGGATAGCCGAGAAACACGTAGAACGACACACTCCATTGTTCGAGAATGTTCCGTTGTGTAACAATATCATTGACGCACCTTAACTCTAGTAGTTCTGATCACTATGATTCTATGTCGCTCTATTCACCGTCGCCCTCTTTACAACTGTCATATTCACTGTATTCACTGCCGTAGTCATTTCAGTTCGTCTGTCGAGGATTGTGTTTCACAGTGCGATGAGTAGAATCTTTCTCGTCATTTAAAACACTGCCCGTATTTCTCCAGTAGGCCTATTCCTAAAAAATTTTATAATGTCTTAAGAATCTATAATTATCAAATAATAATGACATCCATAGCCTATTATTATATAGTATTATTCTCAAAATGTCTTAATATTGTAACAAGACATAATGAGTCCAATATTTTAAATAACAAAATATTAACACATGTCATAATAATAGAGTCAACAAGACACACCAAGTATTTAATCTGGAATGCCAAGAATTAAACTACATGAGCAACTCATCGAGAAGAATAAACACAACGCAAGAGTTAATAAAATGTAATGGTAAATAATAGTAAACAATAATAATAACATTATGAGAAGAAAGAAGATACAGCAAACAGTGATTATACCACAAGAACAAATAACCCAATAGATTCGGTCAGTAAGGAACAAATGAAAACAAGGAAGAAACATACTACGAGAAAGACACCTAACAACCATGGCATAAAATATAGATTCCAAGAGCCAGTCAACTATAGATTAACATCTTACCCGTATAAATACTAACTGAAGAACTTACAGATTGAAAATATAGACAATAACTGACTAACTTAGATGACCCATATATAACTAATAATATTGTAAATGAGTAGGACATCCTATATTAGACAAAGAATTGAAGTAACAATAATTTTAACATAAAAGAAGCTGTAAATAAAAGCATAATGACATATTATGCACAGCATCAATGTAATATAAAGGAGAATTAGAATTGTCTATAATTATTGTTAGTCAAGTAAACAAAAAATCATGTAAGACAGAGAAAAAGGACTAAATAATGAATTACCAGTTGTCATTAACAACATTATACTTGAAAAAACAAGGTTAAAAAATGTAAATTTGTATCAACTCAATACACCCATTGTTGGATATAAGAAAACCACATAACCTAGATACAGGTACTTTCCACCTAATTTCATATTTAATAGTAGATAAAACATATCTAAACTGAAATATTTTGTACCCTAAATCAAGTAGAAGTAATAAGGTTTCTACTAATACCAATATCAAATACCAAGAGTAATCTTTATCTAAGAATTCAAGTAAAGAAAGTGAACAAAAACAGCCAAAATGAGATTCACCACGTGAAACATAGACAAAACCACATTGTAATGTTAGACAGGAATAACAGAAGGATACCTATGTAATAAGTAAGATATAAAATCACTATTATAATAGCATAAAAGAATTATAAGCAAGGACATAATGTGTAATAAGAATAAATAAACACACCTGTCATGTGACACCAGATGTAACTACTATTATCCAATGCTATACACTAAGGAACTGACTAGTGTGTTAAAAACACAAGACTGACTATCAATATACTACTACTAATAAACTATTCTAAACTAAATAATGGTCTGAAAAGACACTAAATTCCCAAATAAGAGTTAAAATAAATGTACACTTTATGGTGCCATATAGAGGTCATATTAATGACCAAAATACCAAGGAATAACAATATATTCCAACAAACAAAGGAGAAACAGTAGTTGCAACAACTCAATGTTTACAACTGGGGCAATACAGAAGTTACCCAGATACCCTTTATTATAAATAATTTGTAAATACAATTAATAGACTCTTAGGCTAAATCAATGGTAACATAAGAACTATATTTTGTCAATAGATATAAGTAACCAATAAGTGAGAAGTGTTGAAGGACTTGGAAGGCATGCTCACAAGGAGATATGATTGGCATTAAATAGTTTTAATTTAAGAATAAATACAATTAATAGTGAATAGTGTAATGTGATAATCTCAAACATTAACTCCCTTAATAATAAACGAAAGCACACCATGAGTGGACTCTAAATAAAGAGCCAAGTGTTACCAATACATTGATAAGCTTAGATTTAAAATCTATGCCATAATAAGAAAGTTATTACAATTATAAAATATTTGTGTCAATTCGAGCAAATGTTTATACTCTCAAACCCAGACTCCCCACGCTAATAACAACAATTAGAATATTGCGCAAAGGGGGTATGTGCATCAAATTAAAGATCGTCAACCAATCAAATCCGAGAAATTATCCAATTTTACAACGATCACAGAAGGGAACGGCAGATTCAGATGCCATTTCGAGACACTTTTTAATCAACCTTAGAGGAGAGCAGACGGCTACTCGACGCCGTCAGAAATCAGCTGTTTATATAATTTGTCCGCGTCACCGTTGTCAACAAAGCAACATAACCTAAATTTGTGCCAACATAACTACACTGTTACTGAAGATGTTTTATGTGTAACAGTGCGTTAATAAGCATTGCTAAGTATATAATCCATAGCAATTCCGGGATTTAAAAGGGAGTACAGTGATTTTCTAAAAATTAGTTAAGAATTTGAAAAGACGATATAATCGAACAACATTCTAATAATGTGTACCAAATAAAGTATGTAGGTCATTGTGCCTTATTAATATTATTCAATCAACAGTACTAATAACAATTCTCAACTTAATTTGAATATTTCAGTATTAAGAATTTTGCAAACATTAATCATTTATTATGTATGAATACTGAGTGTGATATAACCACACCTGATTATAGTTGTTGCTTAATAAACCTAGATCAAACTAACAAGCATTCATAAGCGATTGAGAATTGTCGACTGTCTGAAGCAATTAACGAAAGTTAATGAAAAATGCAAATGCTATTTATGTTTTGTAATTTAGGGAGAGTCTACTACTACTACTATTTAAATATTTATGTCTATTATGAATAAGAAGCTAATGTTGTTAAGCTATATAAATACTTACAAGTAAACAATTACCTTTTATAGAGTCAAATGATGATTCAGATGTTTCATTCAACAACACTGTTTCGAAATATTATTTTATTGTTCACATTTTAAATGTTTTATCAAGAGTTCTTTTAACGTTAACAAACGTTCTTTAAATCATTTATTGTCGGTTGACTAATAGTTTAGTTAACCTAAAACGTCCAAAGCAGACATGGTTATAATTTTAAATGTTAAACATTAAGAGATGATTGAGTTGTAATCATCCTCAAACTGCCTGATAACGGTAGAGTAAGAGTTCTAGTAAATTATTTGGTATTCTGTAAGCTAAAAGAACCCACATACGAATTAATTTATTTAACCAAAAAGCATTTTAACCACACACTGACGTTGTAATCAATTATACCACCCTGAGACAAATTTTATAAAACAAACAACTAATGTTATTTTAATTTGAATTAAAATAGCTAATGATACTTCAGATCATTATAAAGCAGTGTTAAACAGAATAAATTATCATTTTATACGAGCAAACGGAGTCAGTTAGTTCACTTCAATAGACTAGGCTTACAGGATAGGTGAACGACTCTGACTGGATAGCCCGACACGCCGCGGCGAATTTGAATACGGTAAGTCAATCTACAGATTAGATTGCTACATCGACCCTGCAAGATCGGCAAGACTCACTACAAGTAAGTGATCATTTCTTTCCAAATATTTATGCTTTCAGCGAGGAATCGACGTCACCAATTCGCCTAGTCGACAGAAGAATAACAAATTAAAATAAATTAACAGAAGTTTAAATACTTCGCTAACTAACTGCAAGTGCATTCATCGGATTTATTTACATTGGATTCAATGAAACGATTGAATTGAATTGAATAAATCAATAAAAATAAATAAACTAAAATTAAACTACAATTAAAAATTAAAACAATTGAACGGATTATACAAACCGAAACCCCATAAACGGTCAACTTACAATATTCACTATTGAATACTACCTTGACATCTGAAATCAAGTACGTTTCGTCATCCCACAATATCAAGGCTTTTAGATACATGTTAACATGACATCTTCATAATACTCGTATATTGAAAACAGCTACATAAGAATTCTCAAAAACAAGTAATTGCAAGCCAATATGTTGGAGAAAACAATCTAAGAATCTCTATTTTATATTTGTAAATACTGTATATGTTTTGTATTAATGCATCTAAATGCCACTAAAGATTGTAATCACTTGTTACGTAAACTAGGTGTACACAATAAATATTATGTTAAAACAATGTTATGTGCTTGTTATCACGTACAACAAAAATTACTACCATTTGCAAACTAATTAGAAACTTTTCTCCTGAGTGTATAAAAATTATCGTATCTTAGAGCAGCACAAAGTTAGCCACACTTTAGTAAATTTAATAGCAATTTGTCCGACTGGCCATGTCAACTACTGTTGGAAAAGTTGGCAAGTTATTTTCCAATTTAATCCATGTGACGTACGACAAATTACTTTTCATTCTACAGGGACTTGTTCCAAATCTCTCGCGTCAAGTTCACCCAAAACACACGCTCACACCATTAAAGAAAATAATAATTGTACTAAAATAAAGAGTTATATATTTTAGATTTAATGTGATAGTTTTACAGTAGAAAGTATTTACAGCTTTTTTCTGGTTATTTGTCATTCGTCCAATGTCTGCGCTGTTTAATGTGAGAACAAAAGTGTTATAGCACTTCAATTATAATTAAACTGCTGCTAATGTTACGTAAATCTATTTAGCGAGTTGTTTAGGTTTTGTTGCCCTTTCTACCACTTTCTCACGCTTCCTCTATTGTTATTATTATCAGCTTCAAATATTTCAAAATGCTTTTTTTCGTGTTGTTTAAGACTTGTCTAGAAGGACAGGTCTTGGGCTGATCTTGTGCGAGCGCCCTTCAGCTAAATGGAAGGATGTGAGGAGACGCACGCCAGTGTAGGGCGGAAGCGAAGAAGATGGAGGCACATTGGTGGTAGAGTAGTGCGCGCGCGCGCGTGTGTGTATTTGTGTGTAGATGTGGAGTGTAGCCATATAGGTAAAGGAAGTGACTGATGGCTGTGCAATAAAGTTTAAGCATGAGGGTGGCCAACACAGGGACAAATAACGCAGGTCGCCATAGCTGGAAGGAGACGACAGATTGGCGTCAAGGTAAGCGGGGGACTCAAAGACATGGGGTAAAGACTAGGTAAGTAGTTAGGGAATATTTAAAGTGTTATGTGATCAGGTAGGACAGCAGGTTGAGTATGTTTGAAGATGGGAATTAAGAATTTCTATTTCTATGGCGCTGGCGGTGAGGAATTCTGGGAGGAGGTCCATCGGCTATGGTAAAGAGGCGGTTTATAAGGAAGAAAGGTCTGCGGGTATTGCGGGTAGTTCTGTTGGTGGAGGTGGCTATGGATTGTAGGGAAATGCGTTGTTTTGCAGTTTGTGAATATTTCCAGTTGATCTTGTACAGGAAGAAGTCATGGTTTGGGAGGAGTTTGTTGAGTGCATGCAGAGCACTATTGGAGGTTTTGGTAAGGGGAGGTCTGTGGTAGATAAGTCGAAGAGCTCGCCGTTCGGTGATTTGGTAGGGCTTTTATGAATACCGCCAACCATGCTTTATGGTTCTATTCTTTCATTTTATTTCTAACGTTATACATCTTTACTACTTTTACGTACTTCGTTTGTGTACTTAATAATCATTTTAATTATGCGTTTCATTGAAGTGTTATTATTCTCTTCTTTTGACTACGTGACTTTACACCTATGTCTAGCATCGCCTAACTTGGTTCTCACTTAGTTCCCCTCAAGGGTCTACTAACTTAAGAGTCCCGTTTTCGATACTCATGTGTATATACTCTTAAAATTAAGGTGAATGCTTCAGATTCTAAGTTGACTCAGCCTGTGGAAGGGGGTGCCTATGGTAATGATCAACGGATGTAACGTAGTGCTGACCACACCTTCGTAAAACGCTTTGGACTTTGTCTTGTGTATAACGTACGGCTCAAGTCTAGGGGCCCTACTCTGTTCTCCCACATGGTGTTTATGGTATTAAGTGTAGTATATTATTAAATAAATTTATAAATCAAAGTACTCTTTTTTAATGCAGCCCGCTGACGTCTTCCAACTCTTTTTCCGTCAGCATTTTCTTCCATAATAGGAAATAACATTGTGCTTTCCGTAGCAATAGCTTCCACGTTTGTCAATTTTCTCTGTGCTGTTACACTTCCCCGTATAGCTTACGTAAATTATCTTTTTCGATTTCCACTAGTCCACTTCACACGCGCCATCGTATTGACAATAACTGAATTGCATTGCTAACCTGAAGGAACGGAAAGCCAACATTTTTATATATTGTAATTAAACCAAAACACGACATGGCGGTATTGTGTTATGTTCTGACTGTCCTAAATACTCTAGCCAATTATTGTTCTAAAATAGTTAGTAGTTTGTTTTAATTTCAATAGTGTCCGATTTCACCTGAATAAAAAAGTTGACTACTTAGGTGACAAAACTACATAACTTGAGTTGGACTTGCTTTCGTAAGTTTTCATTTCCTCAGTATAACAAAAATGTGTATGAATTACTTGGTATAGTGATAGCGAATGTAAATTAATAAACTGTGAAAGTATTGGATGGATTTTTTATTCAAGTATTTAAGATTATCGTAGTAGACTTTTCGAGAGCGTTGTTCTACAAGTTTCTTGCTAGCCGAGCAGGTTTAGTGTCTCTGTCAAGGCCGTGAAGGTCAAGTACCTTATAGACTGATCAAGCACTTGGAACTACGCAAATTGTACCGGCACGCCGCCAAAAGAATGGAAAATTATTCTGGAACTCCTGCGAGGTGTATATAAGGGTCTACGGCTACACCTGTCGATGTTATAAAGTGCGGATCAAGTGAATGTTGCGGATTAGTGGAAAGTGATTATTTTGTTATAATTAGTTCGGAACTTTAATAGTTGGCATTATTGGGTGTGGAAAAATTTAACTTGAATTATTCTATGAGAGTATCTAGTTGATTTCACATTTTTATTTGTGACTAATTAAAGGTGGTAATTAGTGATTTCATTGGCGCGTGTCTTTTGTTTCCACTGAACAATCCGTGAGACCGTCATAACAGTGTAGTGCAGTTTATCCAAACTCACATCTGATCAGAATCAGTTGCACAGTATTTATGACTACCGTATTCAGATGTGTCACGAAACTTCAATATGCTTGTTGAGTATTCGTACTGCTAAGGCAAAGCATTATTTTATAGTTTACGTAGAAAAGGGATAAAAATGATAGTTTATCATGTAACGAATGGTAAAAGGTTTAAACGAATTATTTATAATCCGCTTTTCATGAAACTAGCTATAGCATCCCCCCCCTCCACAGAATATTATAGAATTGCCCAATGCTATCAAATATTTGTTTTACTTTGGCAGTGACCTTTGAGTCAATCGGCGAGAATATTTGATTACACACATTCACACTAAAGACCATGGTAGTAGTTTTTCATGGAGCTGATCCCATACTAGAAAGATGTGTTGTAGATGGTATTATTATGGAGTAGGTTAGTAATTGGAATCAGTGGCGATTTCTGACCCGATGGATAGGACAAGCGTCAACTTAAGGACAATATAAGCACATGTGTATACAATTCCGATGCTACAAAAATATTAATCAAGTGTAGAATGAGGATTAAAAAAGTGGCGTTTAGCAACTCAAACCCTTCTCGAGAAATTTCTCACAGCCTGCAATAACTCTTTGTTACATAATAACAAACATGTGACCGAGCGCTTTTACATAGAGCCAGGGCACTGTTTGCGCTCCTAGCGGCTTAAAGCACACTACTAAAGAGTGCTTGCTTTTTGCGTCTCTGAGGGTCATGTTGTCTGCGGTTTAGCATTCTACTTAGGTACTAGTAAATCATACTCGTACGATAGATTTTTATAAGTTTCAATGTTTCTAAATGTAGCCTCATGTAAAAACGGCAGCTAGATAAATAAATGGTAAGATTTCTGAAATTATGGCCAACTCACAGTCAGTCCACCGAAGCATTTTTTGAAGTGATTGCCTTGAGGGCGGAGCTGTCAGTCAGCTGCTAAAATAACGCACAGACCTGGAAGCGAAGTGATCTTGATGACATGAAGATAGGTGACAAATGCGCCCCCAGTTTTCAAAAGATGAGAGATAAGAACCCACGTGAACAGATTTGGTGACAAAGATTATGCTCGTTATGTAATCATTTATTTACTTTTGCCGGACTTTCATTGGGCAAGCACTGCTTGCGTTGCTTGCTGTGACGATTCGCCTCTGGTTTGAAAAGTCCAGATATTCAGAATAGCCCTGCTTGAAAAATCTCATAGAATTTCATAAATTATTGTTAAAATATACTTTACGGTCTCAAGTTGAACTACTGTGCAAATTCTATGTACCATGAACCCATAAATACTTTTATTTATATCATACAAGAAATATTATTTGAATTACAAGTCTGATAAGATTGCTTATTTATTACAAGTAAATTTTGTGGGCTTTTAGTACAAACAAATGCATGATTTACACGTAAATTACACAAAATTAAGAAAGTGGTAGTGGGAAAATTCCAAATAATAATTTTCCATTTGCTCAGACACATAATGAAATATATTTACTTCGGATAAACAGCGCGGTGGAAAACACCATTTAATGTGCTTCTACAGAGGGAGTGGTTTGATCCCATTGGCGCCGCATGATTTAAAGCCGCAGACTGGTCGCCCTGCAGTTTAGACACTGAGACATTTCTGCAAGCCTTTAGTCCAGTTTTCAAATACACTAATTATTTGTCATTTAATACATATTGTTTACTGTAAACAATGTACACCTAACTCGGTTAAAACAGAAATCCTTTATAATCTGAAACGAACCGTCGAGTCCGTAACCAAACACACAATGAGCGCAGAAGCTCACAACTTAATTATTTTATAAATGTGTGCGTGTGTGTGTGTATGTGTGTGTGTGTGTGTAATTAAAAAATACAAAAAAGGTCAAAAAATGAATATTTGGGGAATCTTAATATTTGAAACACGATAACAATAATTTATTAATTAAAGAAAAAACCGAAATAAAAACAAAACAAGATGATTACATAAAATTATAAATTTATTAAAATAAATAAAATGTAAACATTTAACATTTCCGATATAATATAACATTTAAAATAACAGTCAAAACAGCTGATTGAATAAATAAACATTAAAACTATCAATGATATAAATCGATTATTCTTTATTTTATATTAGAATCAAAACAAATTCGATTATTCGTTAGTTTCTATATTGAAATCGAATTATTTCGATTACTTGTTAATTCATTTACAAACCTCTGAGAATACTGATATATTAAGTGAAACGTTCGTCAGGTGAATTCAAACAATAAAAATACATTACAACTACTTGCAGAAGAAATTATAATAATTGATAATATATATAATATTATATATATATATGTGTGTGTGTGTGTGTGTGTGTGTGTGTGTGTGTGTGTGTGTTGTTTCCGTTATTTTTTAAGTATACCTACTGTTTATTGAATTAAAGTCAAATAAGTAAGGCTTATTAATTTAAAAAGAAAATTAATAATACTATTAGCATGCAAATAATACACATTCATATTAACAATATATATCGTGGGGTTAGTGGTAAATCTACCTAAGCCCATTCATGTGAATTTACGGAAGACTGAAATTAAAAGTATTCAAGTGCAACGATAAATCATAAAACTGGTTTTCAAGGTTACTTTTTATTATTAATACAATTTTTTATTGCTTACATACCTGTTAAAAGTAAATAAAAACAGAAATGCATAAAAAATGTCGTTTCTGAAACATCTTGAAACATCATTAAAACTTGGACTTGGGTAGTTTTACCTTTAACCCCTCAAAATATTAAGTATTGGAAGGAATGTAATGTATACTATTAATGTTTTTATTATTACTTTTTAAAGGCAACAGAAGGATCTCTTACTTATTAAAAATTAATTTTAAAATTTTTTCACTCATTTGTTTTTCATTGTGGAAATAATACACTATTAATATCTACTTCCGAAAACATTTCTCTAAAATTTGTAGTGGATAGTAAATCAAGTAACCTAATAAAAGAATTATAAGTTCTTTAATTCGCTACTAACGTTTTCCACCTATATGAGTATACAACGCTGTTCAGTAACTAGCGCACCAGAAGTCTAAGGAGAGAATAAAACGTGACGAGTTTTACAATTCGGTTCGCAGTCACAAGAGTCAGAGCTACTTCTAATTACTACTATTGTAAGATCAGACGGTATAATCAATTCACTAATTTCTTTACTTACTAACATTTTTCTAAAGATAACTTGAGAGGAATTTTAATCATTGCTATGCTGAATGTAGTTATAATTATTTATGTATCCTACAAAGTTATTCAAATATATTATGTGCGTTACGAATTAAACCTCCAAGTCTGTGTTATGGCTTATACACCATAACAACTAAAATATTTAATAACTAAAATTCGGAATTAAAAGTTGCCTAATAAAACATTAATATATACTTAACCGTATATACAGCACTACCGACTCGGACCACAAATTATTTGTTAAATTTTTACCTGATGGTCTAAACCAGTTTTTGCTCCGTTACAGCTTCGTCAGAGGTCGCCGCTAAGTACGCTGTCCGTCCTGCATTTGTTGTCAAAAGGTAGTTGTTGTGTGTATGTGGTATAATATGTTCAATTAGTATGTGTGATTTAAATTGTGTCTGTTCGTTTAGGTCGTTGCTTCTACGGGTTATTGTGGGTTTTATATGTCTAGTTGTTCAAGAGTGTCTAGGTTTTGGCCTTTTGTGTGTACTGTACGATATCCATGTTGCCGTTTATGTTTGTGTATGTATGATCTGCCTCAAGGAGGTGGTTTGCAACGGTGGATTCGGTGGTGGGGTGTAATGCTTTTATGTGTTAAATGAATCTCTGTTTGAAGCTGCGTCCTGTCTGACCTACGTAGAATTTGTTATATACTGAGAAGTTTAATTTGTAAACACCAGGTAAATCAAATTTCTTTTGTTGTTTTGTGTGTTTTTGACAGTGTGTTTTCTGTCTGTTTGTTTTGTTTTATTTGTTGTTCTGTATGCGATTCTGTATCCTACCTTTTTAAATTTTCGGGTTATTTTTCCAAAATCAAAGAAACTACTATAGGGTACCTATGACATTATTAATTCCAGCTTTAATTACAATTTCCTTCTAACAGTCTTGTAATTCTTTCAGTTCTATAAGCCGCCCACAAACCTGTTGAGCATTTCGAGAAAATTTGAACTTCTCCGTTGCCGAGTAGTTTTGTTGTTGCTTTTTTAGCGGGAGTGATAGTAGTTATGACACTGTTATGGGTGAATTTCGCGCTTTTCTCAGTGGCAGTAATGTATCTGTATTGATAAACATAAAAAATAATTTATCTCCCTTCTGCCTGATGGTAACCACGTGATCAGAAGAACTGTGATTTTAGTCTGGATCGGTGACTAACGTTTGTTTTACGTATCACGGTAATCATTTTTCTGGAGTATCTTTCAGCTGGCCACTAAAGTTGGTTCAAGCGCTTGTGATTCATTTTGTACCGGCACTCGTTAACAGAAAGCAAGATTACTCTTCTTTGATTTAAAAAAACTTTCGCTTTCTAGTATCATTTTGTTCACGTTTTGGAAGACAATACTTTTAATAAGAGAAAAATTAAATCTCGTATATTTAAAATTATATCGAAAAACCGGGTTGTTAGGCCGTGGTCCGTTGCTGTGGAACGACGAACGAACTGTCTCAGGTCAGTTGCTTCTACCTTAGACAGGTATCGGGTATTGTTCGGCGAACATCTGCCGCTATTGTTTTTCTTACGTGAGGAAGATTCGCAAAACGCCGCTGAGAAGATGTCGTTCCACAGCAACCTACCACGGCCGAACACCCGGTTTTTAGATAAAATTTTGAATATACAGTATTGACACCGGCTGTGCAAGCTTTAGACAAAAGTTAAATCCAGTATAATGAAACTGAAGTGAAATATAATAAAACGTAACGACTGTACTTAAATAAATAAGAATCTTCATACTCATGATATCTGCGCGTGCATATGTTTATGTACATGCGCAGATATTTAGTTAATCAATTATGTCAACCTTTATATTTATAAATCCATATATGATTACCTTCAATTACGCAACATAAAATGTAAAAAAGTTTATTTAATTTCAGCTTTTTCGAAAAAAATTTCCAGTTAGTCTAATAAATTTAACTGCACTTTAACACTTCAGTGGTGTGTGTGTGTGTGTGTGTGTGTGTGTGTGTGTGTGTGTGTGTGTGTGTGTGTGTGTGTGTGTGTGTGTGTGTGTGTGTGTGTGTGTGTGTGTGTGTGTGTGTGTGTGTGTGTGTGTGTGTGTGTGTGTGTGTGTGTGTGTGTGTGTGTGTGCGTGTGCGCTGGCAAACCCACTATGCAAGTTTTAATGAAAAGTCTGTTTTGTTCAGTAGCGCCGTTTGGGGTAATGAAATCTGAAGCATATTTGTTTTCCAGAAACAATGCTTTCAGTTTTCTCTGTGGATATGAAATCTCACAGAATGCTAACACTACAACTGTTTCATTTGTATAATTAACTATAAGTAAGAGTGTGTGATCAGCATTTTTTAAAGATATGTAGAAAACGATGGAAAACCCTTCTTCTTCTTCTTCTTCTTCTTCTTCTTCTTCTTCTTCTTCTTCTTCTTCTTCTTCTTCTTCTTCTTCTTCTTCTTCTCCTCCTTCTCCTTCTCCTTCTCCTTCTCCTTCTCCTTCTCCTTCTTCTTCTTCTTCTTCTTCTTCTTCTGTCAGGGACTAGACAAATTGCCTGTTCTGGTCCCAAAGTCAAATTTGAAAAAATTAACATTTAAGTTCTGTATAACCTATGTGGTAAATGTATCTTTATTTTAAAGTCAATAGTGCTTAACATCTCAATGATCATAATTAGTATATAGTATTCAACAAGAATAAGATGTCTAGCAGAAGTGCCTTGAGAGAAATATTTTATCTTGCGGGCACATGAGAGATGGCTTTTTGCTTGGCTTAAAATCAACATTGCTTAACATAATCAATGATCGAACTGAGTATGTAGTGTTCAACAAGAAAAAGATGTCTGGCAGAAATGCCTAGAGAGAAATATTTTATCTTGCGGACACATGAGAGATGCCTTTTTGTTCGTTATAATAACTTTTCAGCATTTACACCTAGTACCTTGTTGGAGAACATTACTAAGTATTGTACAGCTTGCAAGTCCGAGTTTATCTATAGCTTCTAATGAAAGAAGGTAATGTTTGTATACTTGCAGTCCAAACTGAAAAGTGTCTAGGCTTACAATAATTCATTTCTTTTATGCCGGAGAACAACAAACACTAATTTGAAATTAAATTATCCGAATAAATGTAAAACCATAAAGAGTTTTACATTTGAGTTTATATAAGTGTCCTCAATACTTAATACGTACGCATGTACATATTCTTAAACGTGTTTATTATAATTAACAATTGTTTACACTTGAACTAAAGAAAATATTATATTAATAACACCAGTTAGATTCTGAAATTTCCGACTTTTCCACTACACAACTAATGTTAATTTTAAATTTACAAGAGAGCAAAAACTGCGTTAGGTTGTTTTACAATCAAATAAACCTGGTTAATAGGATTTTTTTGTGAGCCACTGTGGACTACGTTACGTTTCGTTCAACTGGTTCCTTCCTTCGTTTTCCTCTCCCTTCCTCCTCTCCCACATCTCCTTCATTCTTGACAGATGTCTTTCTCTCCTTTCGTCAGTTCAGATGGCACCTGTTCTCTTCTTGGTTTTTTCCTGAAAGCATTGGCCATTTTTTAATTTATTTTTGAGCTTCAATCATTTTTCAATATCTTCTTGAGTAATCTGGAGTTCTTCTATGCCTTTTTCTGTTCCTTTGAACAATGTATTGAACATTTTAAGCTTTCTGAATAGTTAAAAAGCTTCCCTGTTGTCAATCAGGATTCATTCTTTGGACATGTCCGTAGAAAGTAATTCTTCTTTTTCTAATTACGTCTGTGATTTTCTCAACACATGTGTACAGCTCACTATTTTGGCGTCTTCTGTACTGTTCTCTATCTTTTATTGATCACAAGATTTTTCTTAACATTTTCCTTTCTGTAACTTCCAGTTCTCCCATAATCATTTTCTTCTTCAGAGTCAAACACACAGCTGCATAAAGTGCTTCCAGGCGAATTACTGTCGAATAACGCCTAAGTTTGGCATTAATGGATATCGATTTCTTGTTATATGTGTCCTTGGTTAAATGCAAACAACTTTCAACTTATTAACTTGTGCTTTAATGGCTTCTTTCTCCGAGACATTTTGTTCAATAACTTCTTCAAGATACTTGAATTTGTCATTACATAGATTGGCCCGTATCGAGTTTCCATTTTCTTGGATACTTCCTCAATGTTTGTCATGAATTTGGTTTTTTGAAAAGAAATTTGTAAACCCCTCTTTTGGCTTATTCTATCTGCAATTCCAAATGTCTAATAGCTGTTTCTAATTAATCTGACATTTTTATCCTAATATTATAATTTATTATTATTTTATTATATTAAAATATTATATATTAATATATTATTATTGTTTTTTTAACAATAATATTATACTATTGTTAAAAAATATAGTAATATGATTGATTTTACTATCTTATCACAGAATCATCTAGCTGTGTGATTTTCACCAAAATTTAAAATATTTTATAAGTTAAGTGCACGATTGTACAGATTTCTGTTTGAACTATAGGCCTGTGTTTGTTTTAGGCAGTCAAAGTGCCATCCACGTACACATTCTCTTGTGTATATAGCCTACTATACATAGAGATTCGTCACAAGAGAACAGGTGTTTTGTACAGTCTTTTAAACTAACTAAATAATACACGTTTATAGTTTTGTAAACTAGCGGTGCTCTGAAGGTACAGGTTTTTCTGAAACTTTTATCGATAATAATTTGTTCAGTTGTTACAGTTGACGCATCATTAAACTCTACATTAAAAGTCTAGTAGTTCTGCGGCGTTAAACTGTATACGTGATTCTCTAACAACTCCACACTTTCAAACATAAAATTGCTCCCTTATTTCTCATGCTGCGGTTACACGTAACAACTCACGTGACAGACTCTAAGTAAAAATGAGGTTTGATTAAAAAGTTCGTGCAATTTTGAAATTTTCACCGCTAAAAGTGTCAGATTAAAAAACTGTTCTACGTGATGTTAGTACACATGTTAGTTACAATCGTATAAAATATTAGCCTTATTTGATGAATAGTTTAGATTTCACAGCTAACTGAGTAAGTCGTCTTTAGTGTATTAGGCGATTTTTCGTCATTCTACAATGCAAGATTGAAGAACACGGATTAAATTTTGTGTAAACTGTGAGATAAATTGTTCTGTCCTGTTAAACGTGTTCAGAAGGCTTCTGCAAAACTGCTGTGCTTGAACAAGCGGTTTACAAGCCTCAAAAACTGCCGTAAATGTGTTGAAGATTGTGGTTGTCAAATGAAGATTATGTTTTTGTGTTCCACAAAATTTCATCACTAGGCGCAGTGGTAAATAAATAGTACTATTCGGACATTTTACGCTATTTGTATGAAGCAATTCGTAGAAAATGGCCAAATTTATGGAAGAATAATTTATGAAAAAATTGCAGCCCCATAATGCGCCTGGACTCATGTCATTGCTTGTTAAGAACTTTGCCAGGCTAGGCAAAATAATGAGGACACGGTAACTGCTATATTCAACAGATGTGACCCAACGGGATCTTTCATCCTCCCGATAGTGATAATTTCCACGAAAGGACACCGTTCCGCGACCCTTGAACACCTAAAACAATAATCGCTAAGCAAGCTCAAGGCTATACCAAAAAGGGCATGCTCGAAATATTTTGGAAACTGCAAAACGGCTGACACCATTACTAAGTTCTAACACCGACCTTACTTGCTTTTTCATGACATATCGGTGAAGTGATTAACCTTCTCAAAGGTAGAGAATTACATTCTAGTTCAAGACGCTGTCAGAGAACGAAGAGCGAGTTGTTTCCTACCGTTCCCTGGAAAACTGTCGTGGTTTAGAACTTGGTAATAGTGAAGACACTGAAAGGCCTCGTCCGGAGCATGACAAGTATCAGTTCAGCAAGTAAGCACGACAGTGTTAGAATTACAGAGACTGCTAATTCAAATAACAAGATAAAGAATAAACAGTATAAACTAAAATACTTAAGATGATGTTACCACTTATTTTAAATGCCATGAGTTAAATAGTACCATGTCCAGTGTTCGCAATAACACGCACAACATACCAAGTAATAAACTTTGGCACATGCATTAAATTTGGAAAACTAGGTCGAAAATATACTCACATTTTTCTAAACCATTTCTCTACGTTCTAAGTAAATTTTATTAGTAGTTCAAAAAATTCCTTTAAAACAGAACAATACACATTTTTACAGAAATGTGTAAAAGCAAATTGGCTTTTACGTCCGCCCATGAGGTTGTGTTGGTGTCGTACTTTTGTGTGTCACATAAATTAAAGCTTGTAAAGGATTTCTTTTTTACATCATATATAAGCGATGATAGGAAATTAATTTTTGTTGAAGTTCCTGAAATTAACATATCCTTTATAGTTTTCTGAACGGTTGCCTTTACGGTCAACGCAAGTAGCATTATTTTCTCTAGTTTAACGTGTAAATTGTACAGTGAAGTGGTTGCCTATGCCGGGTTGCCGGGCCGGATTTCTGGGTTTTATTGAAAAATATTTTGTGCGTCTCAGTGTTTGACACTTTGGACACTGAGTTATTTCTAGCTTATGATGGGCGGTTCAAATTTGACTATGGAATGTAGGGGTTTATCTTTAGTATGTAGTTATAGTAATGATATAATACATTTACTACTTACATTATTTTTTTAGAAAAAATAATGGCAGCGAACGCGATTTGTAGATCGTTCTTTTACGTTGAAGATGTTTTTAACTATGTGATTATGTTTTCCTATCGCTTTCGTCAAGACGTCTACATTGGTATAGAAGTAAATATTTCGTATTAAAATTTTTAAATCACGTTATTGTTTACGTTTGTATATGAAGATCTCGGTGTTATTTTTTGGCTACAGCTTTAGTTGTCGCAGTATATTTTCCGGTTGTCTTAGGTATTATATATTTTTGTTATTGCATAACGCCTTGAGTTCGTGTTTATCTTCGGCTGCTTCTTTTAATAGCACTAGGAAGTGTCACTCGTGTAGGTCTTGATCAGTATTGTTCACTATGGTTGTTAATACGGTTTGATCTTTCTGTAGGATTGTCTAACCAGTACGAGTGGCCTTTATACGGTGTCCCAAGCCGCATGGCACTTGAGGGATTAGGAGACCCTTACTAACACACACACACACACACACACACACACACACACAAAATCGCAGCTAGCCCGCACGCCTGGGGTATGAACCATCTACTGGGGCGTCCACTACGTAACTGCAACTTTTATAATACGAATTTTTTAACAAACAAGCTTAGCATATTTGTAATCTCCATAAAATTTTAAAGAAAATGACACCAAATGACGTGGTTGTGTGATATATTTTAGATGTACAACTAAGTATCTTTATAAGTATAAGGTACTCCAATTCTCTGTTTGCTTTATAAATCACTAAAATACTCATATTTATAGCAATTATGTATTGATTTTTCTCACAATTTCACGGAGATTATAAATATTGTAGTTTAATGTGGATTATAAGCTAAAGTAAAAATTTTATAGTTTTGAATGGGACCGTATACTTATACTTGGACCGACCGGGTCGTGCCTGGCTGGGCCGAGCCGGGTTTGAGTGCGCGTGCAAGAGTTATTCTAATCCCTTAAGTGCCATCAGGTTTGCAACACCCTACAGTCATTTATGTTGAGTGTATGCTTTCCGCTCCTCATACGCTTTCTCGTAATGGTGAGACAGATCTCACAGCGCCATTCGTTGTTTTTTCCAGTTGTTGTGGTTTGTAATTGTGATTGATGAATGCATGGTAGGTACAGAAGCTGAGTCGGTCGTTGTGTTTGGGCGTGCGAGAGATAAAATACGATCGAGCAGTCGGTGTGATATTTGTGAGTCGCTACAGTATGAGCGTCGATGGTATCTGACGATACACGTTGTTAGTGGGTAGTGGTTTGAAGTTGGTCTGAGATGCCGATGGATGACAACAGATGCTAGTGACTTGTTCTGAAAGAATTGATTCCTCCTGCTGAGTGACGTGAAATGGTGTATTCCCTTTAGCTTCCATATACTGTATGTGAGGAGACAGCAGTAGCGTGGCGTCCATGTAACCGCTGTTGCCGGGGTTAACAGTGCTGGAAATAAGAGAAAATAATATAAATTATATCACAGAATAAATACTTTGGTCATTGAATAATTTCAAATCCGAACAATATTAGTAGGGAAACTTGAAGAAAAGCTTGAAGAAAAACATAGCATTCCTTTAGAACTGCTGGGCACTTGCACCGTCTAGTGTTGCCGGCTCGGACATCGGCAGTGCTTCACTCCGTACGGTTATTGACCTCATAGTAGTTGTCACTGTGGTGATTGTGGAGGGGGGGAACACATTCGTCCATCCAATGTATTGCCGCTGTATAAACCGGCAAACGCTCAGTTAGCGATGTTCGTTTTCGGAACCCACGTGCAGCAGTTACTACGTACCTATTTGTGTTTTGTTCGTTTAGCGATGTGTTTATCTGTTTTTCTTTTATTAATTTTAATTCGATTATTTGTGTCCTAATTTATTCTGTGTAAGTATAATTGAGTCAGATCCCGTTGAACCGGGACCCTTCTTCTTGTGCCAGCAAATGATAGAAAATAGTCTTTAAAAAATTTGGGCTCCAAAAAGCATATTTTGGCTCTACAAAAAAGACTTGGTTCTAGAAAAAATTCGAATTAATTTTTAGGCTAAGTTTTAGGCCTATAACAACCGGCAACAGCTATTATGTACCCACACCAGGCCACTGGAGGAGAGGACAAGTGCTTACAAACGTCAACGCGTCTCGAGAAACTTACACGCACAGCTCAATCGAAATACAAGTAGGGCCCTAGACGGACATTTAGGTAGAGAGTGTAGTCTGCGTTGTTTCATATGGATCTTGATAAATTTAATACATTTGAGTCATACAAAAACACCAGATAATTAGTGTATAATAAACACTTAATTTGATAGAGTTAAGAGGAGCAGGCTGTAGGTGATAATGGCAAAGAAAGAGCTCTCGCAAAATCTTGTTAGACCCATACAAAGTTTTTATGGGGAAAACAAAATTTTAATTAAGTCACGAAGATGGACCACAACTTATAATGCGGGGACTGATCAATTATATAGTACGACAAGGGTGCGTATTGTCAGATTCTATTTTTAATTAGTATATAGATTATGTCATATGCAATTGTCAGACGAACCTTCTGGAGTATTTTGTGACTGGTAACTCTCTAGCTGACACGTTGTTGTTTGCTGATGACTAGCTTATAATGTCGAAATCGAAATTTGGCGTGCAGATGGCTGTAAACTTACTGAGTTCCATGTGCAAGGATTTCTGATTACAGATCTCCACTTGAAGACCAACATGTTGGTTTTTCATGCAGCTGATCCATAGGTGCAAAAACTGTTGTACATGATACTCTTCTGAAGCAGGTCGGTAATTTTGAATATCCGGGATATATTGTGTCTTACATTACAAAGACTGACGTGGTGAAGAAGATGCACAAGTTCAACAATATGTGTAGGGCTATCAGGAAATCACTAAAATCAACAAGTAAAGAAACACGCCTGAATTTCTACACGATAATGCCCCTCGCCACACTTCTTTATGGGCCTGAAAATTAGACATGAAAAAATAGCAGGCTAGTCGCATTCAAGGCCAAACAGGATATATAATCTCTTCAAGATTGCACAAGAAATATAGATTTACGGCAGGAACGGAATACCGTCAGTATAATTGATACGATCGCCACTATTGGCTAAAATTGTTGAAATCTCTTAACCAAATGGATGATTGCCGCATCCTAATACGACTACTGAATTACAAAGAGGGAGAGGCGTGGGACGTCCGAAGAAGAGCAGTAGTGACTATCTCTAGTCTACCTGGTTGGGACAAATACACACCATTTTTAGTTTAATATTTGCTGAAGATGATAATGATGATGATGAACTTCATTAACTTAACAATAACGATATAAAAATTTTGATAAAGAAAATAGGACGAGATAACTAGGCACTGAGAAAATGTCCGTTCGATCCAACGTCTGACAAGAACTAATTTGTCTGACGATCAGCTAGGCAGCAATTAACATTACAACTTTTTACATTAAAGATGTGAAGCAGCTAAAAATAAAAGAATTCATCGAAATCACTGGGAAATTCCATGAAAAAATGAGCACGTACAGGTAATCAATGTTGAAGACAATTACATTAAATGTTAACGCCACCAACTTTACAACTAAAAAAAGTTCGTAAGCGTTTTTAATTATAGAAGTAAAATTTCATCTCTGAGATCTGAAAGTCATTTTATACACACTTACAGCTAAAAAACGCTTACATAATAAAATATTATTAATGTAACCTATACGCTTGTTCAAAACAATTATGCAATTTCGAACACAGCACTATCATATCGCATAAGTTACTTAGTATAAGCGCTTGGTAAAGAACGACTAAATACGCAGATAAAAGTTTAAAGAGAATAAACACGAAACAAAGAAAAAGAATAAGTGACAGAAGAAAAATAGTCAGTTTGTAAAAGTAATAATCGGTATAACAATGCAGAGGTTGAACACATTTTCTATAGTTTTTTTTGTGTTTTTTGAGATAAATAGCACGTACAAAACTACTTACAACAGCAGTCGGAAAATAGCCATTCTGTTACCTACATTTGCTCAAACACTGGGTACTGCGGAAGCGTGAAAAAGAGAAAAAAGCAACAACAGCCTTGAAAAATACATTTCTTTGACATTTTAGATAATATTTTACTACTTCTTCTTCTTCTTCTTCTTCTTCTTCTTCTTCTTCTTCTTCTTCTTCTTCTTCTTCTTCTTCTTCTTCTTCTTCTTCTTCAAGGATTAGGTTATACAAACTTTTTCCGGCACTTATCTCATCCTCGGACGACGCACGTCTCTTCTACCAATACCAATGGCTTTATAGTCCTAGAGCCGCTTTCGGCAATCGATCCTCTGTCACCCACTGCAAATGATTCAAATAATTCCTCCACTGTCTTCTGTAAGCTGAAATAATTTTATTTATGACCTCTACTTCAAGTTATGCTCTGATATCCTCATTCCTTACTCTATCTTGCAATGTAGAGTTTAAAGTACTTTGATGAAACTGCATTTCAGCACTCTGAATCTTGCCACATATCTTTTTTGCCATGAAGGGTCTACATCTTGTGCATACGGGTTTGAGAATTCCGATGTGCCCTAGCTGGATTATCGTATTGTTTTAACTTGTCTTGGGTGAAACCCCTTCCTTTAATCTGTCCTGTCTGGTCTCTCTTGACTGACTCTTGTTCTTTTCTAACCGCGACGCTATTAGAGTAATCAAGGGCTGGGGCGTCTTTCTTTTCCAATTCTAATTTCTTAATTTTGGGTGGCTTAGGATCTTAGAGTGCTGACTGATATCGATAGGTGAGCACTGGAAATACCGAAGAAACGTTCAGAGTCAGAATAATTGATACAAAGCCACCGAATCCTATCTCAGAAAGAGAATGGTGAGGGCGAATCTCCTGCGCCCCAAAACAGGGGCCTTTCGGCTAAGGTATGGTAACCCTGAGAGAAGACTCTTTGGTCTTCCTGGTGGGGGGTTGTGCAACAGGCCAGTAACCTGTTCACGTAAAACTTTATAATACTTATAGTACTCAAAGCAGCCTCGGAATAAGGTTAATATTCTTATAAATATTTTGCTTAACACGTCCAGTAAGTACGTGTGAGACTTTATTTTGCTCTAACTGTACAGTATCACTTCCGTTACCCAAAACGGCAGACTGCCTTTTTACAAATGCGCATATGTTTGTTCAGTATTGGAAGAAACCTTCAGTATTGCGTTTACCTTGATAAGAAACACAAAAACAATTATAATATACCGTAGTTACCATTGTTTGTTCAGTATTGGAAGAAATCTTCAGTATTGCGTTTATCTTAATGGGAAACACAATTACAATTATAATATACTGTAGTACCATTGTTTTACTATGGTAACTATATTTCACATCGTGGTGTGAAATAATAGAACACAATAATCTATCCCGACTACTGGTCAACTTGTATACAGAGTACGCGTTGAAGGATTTCTTGGAAACCAACAACAATGAAAAAAACATAATTAACGAATGCTACGCCAGTCCACAGACGATTCTGCGCTTTCAGGAAACAACGAGCAAGAGCTACACGATCTACATTGTTGACGAACAAGCGGTCTCGGTTAGTGGCGACCAAACAAGGTTCTCTACCTATTCGTACCCGGTCAATCGCTCTCCGCACTTTCACTCGGTCGAAACTGACCGAATCCGTGGCAACTACTAGAAACGTTCCTGTTCCAAACTGCAATCTTACAGGTGATTATAAGTGTAACGTAATACAGAACGTTCTAGAAATATCTTGGCTATCCCAGCAGATCCCATCTGTAATGCGTGTGCGCACACATTGCTGCTACTTTGAAATGAAAGACAATTACGTGATACTTATCATGCGTCAATAATCGAATCTATTCCAGACCGTACCGGTCAGCGCACTGTGTTCAAGGACACTGTTCCTAGTGGCTTCAAGAGCGCTTGTAATAGGCGTTTCTTTAACACGTCAACCAAAGTGACAGATTATTCTGGCATCTCAGCGGGTATAAATATAAGCTTTCAGCGACGGTCAGTTTTGGTTTCACTTCGGGCGATTACGTGGTTTGGTTTCAGCCCGTTTAAGTGGTGATTTATTGAAATGAGGTACGGAGTATTCTTCCGAAGTATTATTGTGTTATAATTGTGCGGGGCTCTATTAGTAATCATTATTATTGCGTGTGTACAAATTTTGCTCGGGTTATCGTACAAGTTGATTATAAACTGTATTTGTGATTAATTACTTAAATATGGTGATTAGTAACTTGATTGGTGTCTGTAATTTTGTATTTCACTGTACCATACAAATGACTGTCATCAGTGAGACCGTCGTGACGTAAGTTTTGTTATGAGGTGAACCCAAGTGAGATCAAGTCTTTGCTACGAGCGGAGCGAGCAGAAACGGTACAGGGCTAAGCATTGCGATCTAGTGGTTTTATGTCTGTTAAACATTAGTGATGTTTTTAGTAACCCGCAAGTCGACAGACGACCGAAGGCGAGCAAAACCACCGCAGAGGTCTGTCACATTGTATGTAAAGTTTTAATATGCACAAAGTTGATTGGTCGCAACAATATATAAGGATTGGAAACAACCGTAGGCATTTACCATTCCAGGCGTGAGTCTTCACACACCTTTCACGGATGCAGTCTGTGTCTGTGGCTGTAGGACTATGTGTTCGACCACAATTGGCCGGGTAGCAGTTGACCGGGTTTTGTAGATTGGGTCGCAACTGACCCATGTCCCGAACAAAATCTTAAATGAAAAATGCGGCACGAATATAAATAATGAAAAATCATAAGTCACGAAGTGTTCCATAAATGGAAAACAAAAGGCTGAATATTCCTGGACGGTAGGAGGCTAGTGCAAGTTGATACCTTTAAACATCTTGGATTGATACCTTAGATAAGAGTGAGCAGCACCAGTGATATAAGAAGAGAAGCATTTCTTTTAAGAAAGATTTCTTCTTGCGTCAAATAACGTACAGTGGGAACCATAATGGAATTCGTTAAACGTTTTATTTGTAGCATATGCATATCAGGCTCATAAACCTGGACCCTGAGGAAATCGGAAAGGAACTACCTTGAAGCTTCTGAGATGTGGTGCAGTAGGAAAGGTTTAAGATTTCCGTGGACAGAAAGAGTGGAATGTATATTGACGAAATTCTGCGAGAATGGATGAAAGTCTGTCCTGCAGATATACGAATCTCGGAGAAGAGATCACTTAGCACATTACTATACACAAATGACCAAATAATTATAGGGAAGAGTGAAAATGAGTTACAAAGGTCAACATGAGTTTACACCTTGCATACAATCTGCCAACAATGTAACTTTAAGACCTCAAATACTAATACAAAAGTGATGTAAAGTGATGATACTACGAAAGAACCCTGTAAGAACAAAAATTGTAATTGATAATAGTGTTTTGGAGCAGGTATCACATTTTGATTATTTGGGATGTGATATCTCATATAGGAAGGATAACGATATCGAGAGAAAGTTGAATAAATTTAGCTATACCTGTGGAACAATAAGATGACTATTAAAGAATAAAACGCGGAGGGAGACACAGCTAAAGTTCTATAAGGTCGTGGCTGTACCAACTTTAATGTATGGATGTGAAACATGGACTCTCTTGCAGAAAGATATTTCAAAAATACAAGCCTCGGAAATGAAATTTTTAAGAGCAGTTAAGGGATGTAATGGGACAGTAAGGGATGTAGTTTGAGACATCGTCAACGAAACGACGACATAAGGAAAGACCTGAAGTTATAGTCAGTTCTGGTGAAAATAAAGGAATGCAGGCAGAATTGGAAGTCCCATGTTGCACGTATGGTAGACACACGTATTCCTAGCGTTTGAATACAGGCCAGTGGAGCAAGAGATTGTGAAAGACCATGGAAAAAATGATCAGAGACTCTGTGAAGTCGGAACGGGCTACAGCACAAGTCATGGACTGAATAAGACGAAGAAGAAGAAGAAAGAGTGGATGGAAGAAAGAAGGACATTGATTAAAACCATTTGGGAAAGGAGACAAGGTACGGGTGGCCATCTGCTACACCAGTGTCAACATTGTAACCTTCATCGAAAAAAGTTTTTTTCCTTAACTGAATTCACTTTGGCTGCTGGCCAGTCTACAGCTCTGCGAGCGCTTCGATTACGCTAGTATGGACATTTACGTTGTATGTGTCAAACGACAGATGGCCTACTCGAGTCTGCAATTTGCGCAGAGGTGAATAAGAGGACGACCAAGAAGATAATGGAGGGACAAGATTAAAGGGACGTTTGTAAGGTAGTGAAGTAAATGGAGACTAGGGTGTCAGAGATTATAGTTTCATTTGGAACATATCACATAAGGCTCGGAAGTCTGGACTCTTGAGGAAATTGGAGATAAGCTAGTAGGTCCGGTGCTGTAGGAAGGACTTAAGAATAGAGTACCTAATAGAGGGCTTCGCCGTGGACGGATTGAGTACCTAATGGTGAGGTTTTGGAGAGAGCGAGTGAAAGAAGGACACTGACTATAACGATTGCGGAAAGAGGAAGCAGTAGGGTTGGTCGCCTGATACGCCGTTCAAACTGACTCGCCATCCTGATCAATGGGCGTAGTGGGAGGATAAGGCATAAACAGGAAAATATGGATGAAACAGAAGGAGGAAGAAAGTATGTGGTGTCTCGGACAGTCTCGGAAGGGAAGAAGTTTTCAAGCCCGTCAAACTTTTGGATTGATGAGAAGAAAAAATAATCTAAATAGTATAAAAAAGTCGCAGTTGATGCCTTTAAAATATTTATAAACGCCGGTTTATTCACGCATGTTTTTGCTACTGTCCGTTGAAATTGTAAATTATTTTTCGTCTTTTCTTCTATTCTTTAGTCTCTGTCAATCCCAGGTTTAAATATTCTGCTTATTCCAGCTTTTAAGACTAATGAAAGTAAACGATAAATGTAGGAATGTGTAATAAACAAGGGACAGCAAACATAACCCAAGAGGTAATGGATGATATTGAACATCTAGACATAGGCAAACGTACTGATGGAATCCAAATAAAGGGGGCAGGTATAGAGAAAATTAGGGAATCCGTGTAATGGAATTCCATGGTATGGAAAGAGAAGAATGCTTCAATAATTTTAAGAAGGATGTAAATATGGAAAGCAAGAGTGGGGATATTAGTTGCGCTTTATATGGAGGAATTTCAGTTTAGGTTAAGTCTTACAGGAATACATAAACCAAATAAAATGGTAAACGTCAGTCAATTAATAAGTTTTCCGCAAAATTGAACAAAGTTAAAAGCGATTGCGTGAAGGCTAGAAAGGGTAGAATAGTCAGAGCAGGGAAAGAGAATAGTCACGTAGTACGTCAATACGAGGAAACTGTAAAGGAAACAATAAAGGAAAGAGATTGATGAAGTTATGTAAACAGCGTTATGTTAAATAGGGACTGAATATTACAAATGCAAGGCTACCATATGGGAGGATCCGAGAAGAGGCACTAGTCGAAAATAAATTAATTCATCATCTGTAAGGATGAAACCAAGGATGGTTTGTTCCGGTCGCAAAGAGGTAAAGTCTAGAGCTGGTCATTCCAGCGCTTCCTTGGACGTCCAACACTCTCCGTCCCTTCGGCAAATAGTTCCATAGTTCTTTAGGGATGCGGCTGTCATCCATTCGGCAAAAATGTTCCCACCAAATCAGCCGATACTTGGCAATCCTGTCGAGTATATTCATAATATTTAGTTCTTGCCGTATTCAGTTCTTTGTTTCTTCTATGATCATGGAGAGTATACCCTGCCACGTGCTTGAGAAATTTCATTTCAGCCGCTTGGATACGACTGGTCTGGCCTTTCGTTAAAGTCCAATTCTCAGACCTATAAAGAAATGCGGGAAGGGCCACCAACTTGCAGAATTTTAGGCGTGTTTCTTTACTTTCTGACTTAAGACTTTGCCTGATGTTACCGCATATAAGTTCGAACGTATGTAACTTATACACAACGTTTCTGCTTATAAGATATACTGTGGCCCAAGTATTCAAAATTCTTGACTTGCTCTAGGACAGTACCATCTATAACAATTTTTACGGGACGAGTTCTATGAAACCCATCACCTTGGTCTTAAATGTGGATATTTGCAATCCAGAGCCTTTGTAGATTCGATTTAATAAATGTCTACCCATATGCAACCTGTTTTCCGAGTCCGACAGAATAGCCTAATTGTCCTCAAACAACAAAGTGTCAATTGAAGAGTGGGCAATCATAAAAAGTTCCGGAAGAACATCTGACAGTTTTGTACGGCATCATCAATATATAAATTAAAAAGCATACCTTGTCATACCCTCCAATTGATCAGGGCTACTCTAGGAGCCTCGTTTCTTTTCCTACCTAACCTGGTATACTGATCTAAGTAACGTCGTCTCTACACTTCGCAGTCATCTTTCATGTCCATTCGTCATTGTGCACTCCGTCTCGAAGGCGGAAGGGGAAAATTCCCAACGGTGGAGAGAGCGGAAAAGCCAAGGAGGTGTCCGAATAAAACACGAGACAGGTCTGGAAGCAGCAGCCCCACCACCGGACTTTCCTGCAATCGGGTTGGTAGCCCACTCAGGGAGGCTTAATTTTAATCGTCTAAAAAGGAAAAGACGGACTGGACTCAGATGTTTGATTATACCATTAATAATACTAAAATAAAACAAACGTGCTTAAAGTCTTGTAAAAAAACTTTATTGCAGAATACAACAATTTTTGTGACATAAATTTTATGTCACAGTGATCTTTGTATTACAGGAATTTCGTAGATTTGTTAGTGTTCACGGATAATTTTCTGTAACTTGTAACATTCACTGCTAAATTTACATTCTCCATCTGGCGGCGACAGCGTTTAGGCGGCGGTTCTCTGTTGCCAATTCCAAATGCTCCCTTGTGCACCTTCTCATTACTTTCAACAGTTTTTCCTTTTCTCTTTTTACTCGAACATTTTCCTTACACAGCTCCTCTACATCACTCTTCAATTCCTTGAAAATGGAAAAACAGTATCATTAAAAAAAAATTTCCTTCGTAAAAATGTGCAACATAAAAATAAATTTAATTAAAGTAATATTAAAAAGTGTTGATGATAATGGCGAATGGCGGTGATGATCATCTTCTCCGTTCACAAGGTATAATCTTCATTAAGTCTTTCAGTGACACAAATTTTACTCGGTATCTCGCCCCCTCTCGCTCTTTCTCTGTCTGTTTGTCTGTCTGTCTGTCTGTCTGTCTGTCTCTGTCTGTCTCTCTCTCTCTCTCTCTCTCTCTCTCTCTCTCTCTCTCTCTCTCTCTCTCTCTCTCTCTCTCTCTGTTTCTCTTTTTCTGTGAAAAATAGTACGTTCTTCCCAAATATCAGACCAACTATATTTTTATTTCATTTACTTACTCAGAAATGGTTACAGTAATGGTGATGATGGGGGATGATAAAATAATAACAATAATAATAATAGCGATAATGCCAATAATAGAAATCAATATCCTCAATATCGATTAATGCCAAACTTAGACACTATTCAACAGTAATTCGCCCGGAAGCACTTATGCAACTGAATGTCTTACTCTGAACAAGAAAATGATGATGGAAAACTGGAAGTCACAAAAAGGAAAATATTAAGAAATATCTTGGGATCAATAAAATATGGAGAACAGTATAGAACACGCCACAATAATGAGCTGCACACACGTGTTGAGAAAATCACAGACGTAATTAGAAAAGGAAGAATTACTTCCTACGGGCATGTTCAAAAAATGAATCCTGACAGACTAACAGCGAACCTTTTTAACTATTTCAAAAAGCTAAAAATATTCAAGACGTGGTAAAAAAAACAGAAAAAGACATAGAAGAACTCCCGATTACTCAGGAAGATATTGAAGAATGCTTGCTACTCAATAAGAAATTAAAAAATGCCAAAGGTTTTTAGGAAAAAACCAAGATGAAGACAGGTTCCATCTGGACTGACGAAAGGAGGGAGAGACGTCGATCAAGAATGAAGGAGATGCGGGAGAGGAGGAAAGGAGAGCAAGAGAAGGGACGAAACAGTTGAACCGAATGTAGTCCACAGTGGCTCATACGAAAAAAAAAAGTTAAAAAATAATAACAATAGCAATAATAAGAATAAAAGTATTAATAATAATAATGTACGCAAGGTAATCTAACAGCAAACAAGGGGACGATGTTAGGCAGAGGTAACACAAATTGTTAAAAAAATTAATTTAATTTCAATGAGAAACAATATATTGGAACAGTTTGTTTCTCAAAACTTAAATTAAATAAATATGTGAAAACAAATTACCTGCATAACCGCCGCCGTGTGGTCCGCCTTCTTGCTGTAGGCTAGGCCGACCCACACGCTTGCTGCCATCTGTAACAGAAAAATTAATTCGATTACAAATCGTCGTGTAATTTCTTAGATATTACGACAAAACTATCGAGTTCGATATGGTTTTCAGAACAGGCATTGCAGCCTAATCCGTGAAGTGGAGATGATGATGATGATGATTGCTCCTTCTTCTCCTTTTTCTTCTTAATCTTCTTTATTGGCTTTACCCTTAATATAGCCTATGTTTCCCGCCTTTTAAATCACCAGTTTCTATTATTCCATACTTCCTCCGTTAACTCCACCTTTACCACATCAAAGCTGGTGCTATTCTGTGTTCTTATCATGGTGGTTGGCACTTTATTATTTTTTAAGATATCTTACATTATAGATTTTGTTCAAATGAAGTAATTTGCTGTCTAGAATCTTTGTAGTAGACCAAGTTATTTTCATCAGTCCAGTGTTTCTTCAGTTTGCATTTTACTTTCTTGCATCAGTTGTGCGATTTGTAATTTTATCTGGATGAATAGGAAGGCCAAGGTAGAAACGGATAGAGGAAAATGAGAGGGATACGATGAATACGGGTATACAAAGATGGATGAGACTATGTAATGCGAGGGCTGAATGGAAAAAACGCGTTGACACACCAGTAGAAGAAGAAGAAGAAGATGTAAGTATAATCCAGTCCTACAGTTCTTACTCTGTTTATCATACTTATCGCCATTGATCGTAACATAGTTTCATGTAAAACACAGTTGTTTTCTAAGCAGTAGAGTATTTTTGTGTTATTTCCGTTAAACTAAAATACATTATTTTGATAAATGCAATTAAAATTAAAATGTCGTTGTTACAAAAACGTTTATAAAAAATTTCTTACAACAATATTATAATACCGTAACGCATTTCCTGGTTATCATATGATGTAAACATCTGAACCACAAAACTGTCCGTTACGCAATTTAAATTTTTGTGCCCTTTAAGGCTTTCCTTTTAAAATTACGAAAGTTTGAACACTGAAGATGTTAAGACTACTTACCGCCACTCCGACGATGGCCAGCACCGCCAGACAGGTTCTGCTAGAAATATTTTCAAGTATATTCATTGTTCTCCTTCTTGACCTGCAAGAAGACAGTTCTATCAGTTTGGAAAAACATACATATGTTTACATTAAAAAATTAAAATTGTCGGGGTAAGAGAAGGCTGCTGTATATCACCAACGCTTTTCAACACACACACACACACACACACACACACACACACACACACACACACACACACACACACACACACACACACACATATGCGATAGGTTTAAAACATGAAAATCTTATGTTGACCAAGGGATTTTTCTGAAAGGGATGTTTTTCAACTCCATTTTGTACGCATATGATATGGTAATAGTTCAGGGCAGCGAGAACAAACTACAAAAGCCAATGTACATAGTAAATCGAATAGCAGATGAATATGGCTTTCAAATACCAGCGGACAAGACTAAAACAATGCCAATCAGAGGGAATCAACCGGTAAGACCTAAGATAGTTATAATAGATAGATTATGGAACAAGTCCAGGATTTCAATTACTTGGAATGTTACGTTATATATGGGTCAGAAATTGATCTGGATGAAAAATTATACAAATGTAGGAATATCTGTAAAACAATTCACAGATACCTTAAAAATAACACAAAGAAGGAAACAAGGATAAGGATTTTTAACACTGCAGCGGTGCCAGTTTTGATGTATGGAAATGAGGCCAGAGTTATGATGGAAAAAGACAAGGGAAAGATTCAGGGAGCGGAGATGAAGTTTATGAGGATTACTCTGGGCTGTACCATTCTGGACAGAAAGAAAAATGTTGATATAAGGACGGAACTGGATATCGACCTGTTGGAACGACTAAGGACCAACAAAAGAAGGTGGTGTGAATATTTGGGAAGAATTGCGGGTGCTGGATTCAAGACAGTTCGAGAGCACTTGTAGATACATAAATTATGCGGGCACGCCGCCAATAGGATGGAAAGCAAGAGATCTGTATAAGCAACAGTTGCTGGCTTTGTCAGTTAGTTACAGTAGGCCATTCCTTTAGTTCGGATCGAGTGGTTGTTGAGGATTAGTGGAAAGTGATTATTGTGTTACAATTAGTGTGAAACTCTAATACTCGGCATTCTTCATGTGTGTGGACAAAACGTAACTTGAATTATTGTACGAGAGTATCTTGTTGATTACAACGTGTTATTTGTGATTAATTAAGACTGGTAATTAGTGACTTCATTGGTGTCTGTATTTTGTTTCCACTGCACAATACGACGATCAGTAATACTGCCGTAACATTATGTATGATACTCGGTTTATAGGAAATAAAAAATAATTGAAATATGATACCTAATATCTCAAAAACGATATCTTGACGTTCATTAATACTTAATGTATCTTGAGTATGACTCAAATTATAAACAATTAAAAACCCATTCTAACACAGTAAATCCAAATAATAATATAAAAACTTGCTCAAGTGAAACATAGTACTACTATACGCAAAACAAAATACATAGGCTTACACACACTACACATTAGAGGTTTGCTAAACTAGTATTTGAAAATAACAGGTACGAACGAAGCCGTTCCAAAAAAAATTAACACATACAAATACTTGTTATTATATACTTATTATACATATACCTGTATTATATAATTTGTTATAAAAAATAAATTGAAACTAAAAGTATTAACAGTGTTACTTTACACTCTGACTTTATTAAGCTGTTACTGTGTAAAAGAAAATAAGAAACAAGAGAATTTATAGCCCTATCTCCCTTTGGGAATACTAATTTAAGTTTTCACTAAGAACAAACAAACTGAAATAGTTTTAATATTAAATTATTGATATAATTTTGGTTAGTTAAATCAGTTCCGAAATTCAGGCAACGAAATTTAGAGTGCACGTAATAGCATAACAAATAATGTCAAAAACATTTACGTGAGATATGCAGTGAAGTTAAAATCATCTCCTAAATCACATTAACAAAAAGTACTATATCGCCTATCAGACACTCTGTAGGTTATAACATAATATAATTCGCTTTTTTCAGAATTTACCAAGTTGGTGACTAGTATAATATATAATTTGTTATTATAATCTGTAACATATATTTGCATAACACACGAGAATAAATGTAACATCAGTATGAATTTGTTTCATTTATTAAAAACAGCTTCGTCTCTTTGGCATAGGGAGATTCTGAACCTCGCTGTTTTGCTTCGTTTCGTACTAGTATGGCAATCGGCACGTGCGCAGAATAAAGTATTCAGCTCCAATAACTATGATTTTGTACTCGTAGTACTCGTTTATTCGTTAGTTGTGTAGGGGGGCCGCGATTCGGAACCGCGAGGACGTGAGTAATCGGAACGGGTATTCCGACTTCTCAGTTATCGTTGAATCGGAACAGGTATTTTTTCAATTTTAAACCACTGTTATATCTATTCCACAAAAATAATTGTTCTAAAATTACTGTTCCTCTATTACACACATACTATACATATTTACTATAGGCCTACATTATTTTCAATTTCCTTTGCTCTAAAGCACATGTAGCAGTGTTCACAAAATAAAAGTCTACATAAAAAGTAATTAGTAAATAAATAATTGCTTAAGAGAGAACCACTGTAAATGGAGGAAGTAACTCGTGTTTACAGTTGCACTACAGTTACGTAAACAGATAACCGTATTTAAGTGTTCAGTAGTAACATGAGCGTTCCGCTGATGGCGTTCCATTGCACTCCACTGTGAAATCAAACCTATTATCACTTCAACCACTTCCGCTTCAACTTTGTGTGACGCAAAGTAAAGATAGCTTACGGAATATGAGAGCATGTCAAACACACATTCTTAGTAGTAGCATGCCTGTACGTAAAACACATAAATAATGTTCATATTATGTTTATACATAAATATATTATGTTACCTTGTATATAAATAAGAAGTTAAAATGAATAGTACGTTGTCTGTGTACTGAGGAGGAACACTTATTTTCATAAGGTTAATACATACTGTTGCGTAATACTGAACGTCTAAAAGTATCTCGACTATCCCACCAGAGCCCAGCTGTAATGTGTGTGCATACATATTGCTGCTACTTTGAGATGAAAGACAATTACGTGACACTTATCATGCGGCAACAGTCGAGGCTATTCCAGACCGTACCGGTCGGCGGACTGTGTTTAGGCCAGACAGTTTGCACAGTTTCTAGTGGATTCTAGAATGTCTGTAAATTTGACACGTGACCGATTATTCTGGCACCTCAGAAGGGTATAAATATAAGCATCCAGCGACGGACAGTTAGTTTACTTCGGGCGATTGCTCAGAGCGTTTTAAGTGGCTATTAGTGAAAAGTGATTATTGTGCGGAACTCTATTAGTAGACATTATTATTTTGTGTGAACAAATGTAATTTGAATTATTGTACGAGTATAATCTTGTTGAATAACCTGTAGATTACAAACTGTTAATTGTGACAGTTTAAGCTGGATTTTAGTAACTTCGTTGGTGTCCCCTATTTTGTTTTCCACTGTACCATACGACGATCATGGAGAAAGTCGTAACATTGGTGTCAGAAGTGGGATCGAATCTTTAACAGAGGAAACAGAGCAGACTTCGTAGAAGAGTAGTGTGAGTGGTAACTGAAAAAAAAAATTTGACGCCCCAATCCAAGGCCGACGATCAAGGAGGCCGTCGTAACCATATCCATACCATTGTATATATGATAAAGTAACATACATACAGGTATACAGGTATGGACACATAAATGTACAAAAGCCTCCACACACACAACACTAAAAAATTGTTTTTATATAAACATATAAATAGTAAACTTTATATTTTATCAATGTAGGTTCAGTAACCTATCTTGCTTACCTCAGATATCAGCAACGCAAAATGCATATCATCATCACATTGGTTTGTTGCCTGCTATAGAAACATTGGTTGGTTGATCAATGTCCCTGGTGTCTGCTGGTTGCTTTTGGTTTATGGGTAAGTTTTTGTCTCATTGTTACTATTGTGAGATCCTTCACCCAATAAGGTTGAATTGTTAGAGATAACACTAACCCCGTAAACTTAACACTCCATTCAAACATTGTGCCATATACCTCCACTCAATTTCTCATTTGATGATGTGGCAAGGGCAGAACATTCTGTCGATTTCGAATGTATACCTATTTATTATTTATACAGCAGCTATGATCACAGTCGGCTTAATATTAATCAGATAGTGAACATGATAGCAAATTCAAACGCCCAGTTTACGTTCTAATTAACTGTCAGGAATAAGTGAAACAGGTCAACTACTGAGTTCGAATACTTTGCGGCGATGATCACAAAGGAAGGTATAAGACGGGTGGGAATAGAGAACGATTATAACAAGGCCATCCCAGTAAAATTATATCTTTCACGGTTTGCAGCTGGCATTCTGAAGGTAAGTTGTCATCATCTCGCCATACTTCCCTTTTCTCATAAATCCCTTTCAGTTTGTACAGTGGTGTGCAATAAAATTTTATTGCCGTGTGGTGGGACAAACGCATCTCCACACGTGCTAGTCAATGGTGGAGTCATTTATAAGCTACGGATCGTAAATATCGACCTGACCTTGAACGCTGCAGCTAAAAGAAGAAGAATTTCTGGCCGCAGGAACAGTGAGACTATAAAGCGACTTTAATGAGGAGATCAAAGAAGTATACAGGCGAAAGAAATCGTAGTAGCACGTATTGACAACTGAGATTGACGTAGTTAGGTCTTATGCAAAGAAAGGGGGGGGGAACAAACGACGGTTGAAACGGATGAAAGTGGAACGAAAGACAGAGTGGGGAGGAAGCAAAGATCCTGGGATTGTTGGTAAGGGGTCACACATGAGAAGGAAACGTGGTATGATACCACTGGTATCACGAGGACTGGAAGTGAACGATGACTTCGACAGATGCGAAGCGTTTGGTTATGATTACAGTTACCACGAGCAAAGCACTTTATACATCTAGTTATGATTAGAAAAAAATAAATGTTCAATTTAATTTTATTCTCTAATTTACTATTGTACTTGTGACTTGTTTAGGGCCTATAACAATAAAATTAATGTATATATATATATATATATATATATATAAAACGTAATAGGCAACTACGAGTTTAATGACACTGTGATGACTACGTGTTTAAGATGACACACTTCAGTATAATTTTCAAACGCTCGTGGTTTTATGCAAACTCAATTGGATGAACGTGTGGTTGCTCAAAATACTTGATTTAATGGCGAAGAGCTCTTACCTATTATTCTATGGAACTTTGTGATCAATTTGTACTGTTGAAAAGTCTGACGCTTAACGGTTTGGTTTGGAGCATAGCAAGGTAAAATGGCTATGATAACGGCACCAAATTCGTATCGTGTCTATTTTCAAAAATCTTAAACTTTGATAAAGGACTGATGGTTACTGTTGATTACGCGTAGCTGCACGCTGTCTGACGTATGCACTAGACAGATTCGTGTGTGTGTTTGCGTGTGTGCGCGCGCGCGTGTGTGTGTGTCCGATCGCGATGGTGTGTTTAGTCCAAACATCGGACCAAGCATAATGTGTTTGTCCAAGCATAGTTTGGCGCCCTCATAATATATTTCGTTATTGTTAACGTTGGTTAAGCCTGGCTTGTTAAAGCAGGCGATAGTTTCACCGAATCAGGCGAATCCGAATTAACATTAAAAAACTATAGTGAGACTTTTAATCAGGGACATGTGTTACCGAGTGATGTCATTTGTTTGGGAATGTTAAATAATTAATTAATTTGATTAATAAACGGTATTTTTTGTTGTGAATTATAAATGTTTTTACAACATTAAATTGCTTGTTAAGTGTAATTGCCCATAAAAGTGTAAAAAAGAAAAACTATTGATCGTTTTACATTTCCTTTCCCAAGTTATTTTACTACATCAAAACTAACATCCATGTGGCATTTATAGTTAGTTTGCGTGTCGAATTATTATCCACGTATTTAAAGTGCTCGCCATAAAACGAAGAAAATCTTCCGTGTTTTTAATCTGACGCATCAAATGGCAGCAAATATAAATTTCATCTTATTAGGAATTCAACCGTGGCAATAAGTTTTGTTTCAGTTTGGCCAGTAAGCAAAGTGTCCTTCAGTTCCCCTAAAGCAATATGTCACTGAAACGATTTAGTTTGCCAATGTTTGGTCCAGTCAGCGTCTAGGACAACACAGCTTCACTATTATACAAATATATTACACAATCGATTTAGCTACTTTAAGTTTAGTCCTTTATACAAATTTTGTTATCTTCTGCAGTTTTGTGGACGCAAATAACTCATGCTTCATTTCTCAGTTTTTATATTTATATAGTCTTTAGAAGTGAGTTTGCAATTAAGTGTATACCAGGGATGTCCACAGAGGGGGAGGGGGTCGTCAAGCAGACTGCGTCATTAAAATGTTTGGGGAGTTTGACAAAATAGATTTGCGAGGGTATGATAAACTATAACTACGTTGCAATAAAAACTTGCATGTTTATAAATTTCATGGTTTGTTAATGAACAATAGGAGCAATCATAACATTTTTATGCAACAATTAGTTTTGGGAATTCAAATATTTGTATAAACGTTTATACAAATTTGAAGATATTTGGTTGTAACCAGTTGTTCGGCTGAAAGAGCTATGAGCCGAGTTAAAATAATAAAAACAGGCTCAGGTCTGTAATGGGAGATGAATGGCTTCAGAGAAACACTTCTTAGAGCTCATTTTTAATGAAGAAATAATTTATAACTTTTCTATATCGTCATCGCAGAGGAAGAAGTTACAGTAATTCAAAGCAATCAAGGACTTCATCAGACCATTATTTTTTTAAATTTTTTCTTCTTTACAGTACGGTTTGTTGATATTTTGTTCATTTACTTTCAAATATTTTCTTACACGTATCTTTTAATTTTATTAGATTTTGTATTTACTTTATTTATTAGCTTTAGCTTTCTTGTAATAAAACGCTTATTAAAATGACATTTTCTTTTAATTTTAAATACCTTTCCTGGAGGGGGTCACTCCAGTGTACACTTCTCCTTTTTAAAATGCATCACTTCTTTTTTATCGAGTTAATGGTATTATAATCCTTGACGATTATAATACTCTTTTATCTTATACGATACAACATTTTTCGAGATTGTTAGTACAGAATACAGTTTAGTCCTTTTAGTGTTTTTTATATAATGTAATAAAACTTTTACTGCAGCAACATTTAACCAACACATAAAGTGCAAAGAACATTATCAACATTTACACATTTTTATTCTGTTTACGTTTTTTTATTTCAAAACCCTATCGTGTCAGATAACGCACATTATTATCAGAAACTTAGCAGTTAGTGATAACTGTGACTAGTAAATTATAGTTCGATAAGTAGATTAAATTTTTGGATAATGTGTAACAAAATCTACACTTATAATAAAGAAACATTCAATTTTTTCAGCCAGTGTCTAAGCTTGGAATTGTAATTAAATAATATATAAACCTTAAAATACATTAAATTTCAACATTAAAAACGTTAATTATTGCCGTTCCTGCCTACGTTTACGTCAGTCAATAGTAACAAGTTAATGACTGCATGGCAAAGCCGCTGACAGGCAAAGTCAGGAAGCTAATCCGACGTCACTTTTATTTGTAAATAGATTTTACGTACAGTCACCTGTCACAAGGCCTGCAATTTAATTCGTAAGCAGCGTTGACTAGCTACAATTTTATTAAAGAATAATAAATATTTTATACATTAATTCCCCCGTCAATTACAATATTCATGTAAAAGCTAGAAGAAAATGTTTTACCTTTTCCAGCTACACAATTATAAATTGTGAAAATGGAAGAAGTCAGTCCCTGGAGTAGTTATATGGAAGGAATTAACACAGAAATTAAAATAATTTTTTATTAATCTAGGTTATAAAAACCGTTTTTCACATGAAGCCACAGAGAACCAAATTGTTAAAAAAAATACTTTCATACAATGCGTACGTAGGTTGAAAAAAGGTTTAGTGAAGTCCAATTTGACCATAAACTGAAGTAGAGCGGAAGCGGGTTAGTAGGGCGTGTATATCGTCGAAATATTTTTACCTCTTCCATCGCATGTTCTTTATCAATCATCACACACAAGATTGAATTTACCTGCAGTCCATTCTAAATCATTTTCAGAGGCATCAATAAGAATTTTGTTTGTACAATAGTAACTATACTCGGTAACTCCTCCAAGCCGGAGGATCTTTGCGGCAATTTGATCTGGGCATTGGAATATCGATCTACGAACTTTATCTTGTATAGGTTAGAGAACCGTCTTATAACTTAATTAAGAATGTAGGGCCATTAATAAATGTGGACATTAATACTGTAAACCACAGGGAAGTCAAAATGGGCAATTTAAAACGGAAATGGAATGTACATAATATCCATATGTTTTTAATTAACTTTTCTTTTGATAGTCAGATATAAAGAGCAAGGTAAAGAAAAACATAAAATGGAATCCATTAAAATGCTTTATTAGATTTATTTACACAAAATTTCAATATTTATAAAATAAATATAAAAAATAAATAAATTATAACATTCTATTATTTATTTATTATATAAAAGTGTTCTAAATTACATCTTTTCTTTTCTGTCACAGTGTCCTATATCTAAGTCACTATATTTTAAACAACACTGTGTCTGTCCTGGACTGCAGATTGAGATGCTTTTCAGACTGTACTATTTTTAGTGCCTTTCTCTATTCATTAATAACATAGTGAAGTCTATCCTTGAATTTATGAACTATTTAAAGGAATGTAAAATACAGGTGTTGTTCATTGGCTTTCGGTATCACAAAAACCCTGGCTCGTATAATGTTTATAATGACATATCATACTTTTTCAGAGCGACTAAAAATTTTTTTTAATAAAAAATAGCCTTTAATGTATTGGAATATCACGTGAAATATTGATATGCGTGTAATTTGTTAACAAAGAATGTTTTTAAAATCATGTCCTAGATATAGGACACCGTGACTGAGACTGCCACCGTGATTTATGACTACCAGAAAAGAATGTAATGGACTTGATTCATTTCCGACAATATGTTGGGGAATCTTTGATTATGTCAGGAAAATTTGTTCATAAGAAGAGAGGTAGGCCATCAAATTCAGGAGAAACAAATTCACCTGTCCACGCAAAAACATGGTTCCTGCTATTAGACCTGTCGTGGATGTGAGGCATGACGGTTTTGGGCCACTTACCGGAGAATAGCACCAAGAAAAGTAGAAGGCTGCAAGGGGAAAACATATATCTTCTGCTCAAAGTACAAAGTGCCTTTGTGTTTTTCAAAGGAGAGAAATTGTTTTCTGCCATTTAATTTCAAGTAAAATAAATCATTTTTTTCTATTGTAAACCGCAAAAAAAATCAAACTTTTTTCTGTACTCCTGATTTTTTAAGTTTTTAAAATTTTTATGTGCTTTACTCTTTTTTATCATAAGTATTTAATACTAAAATGTAAAGTAAAAGTGAAAATAAAAAAAATGTTTGAATTTTTTCTAAAAAACTGTTAAATTTTCCGCATTCTCAGTCACGGTGTCCTATATATACGACAATCCATATCTTGGATGTGGATCACCCAAATCCAAATATTTTTGCATGAAAAAATGTAAAAGAATAAGTTTAGTAAATGTACCAATTTTCAGAATTTTCTGACCATAAATAAAAATTCGTGACTGAAAGGGTTGTCATTTGGATGTTATCCTGTCGTAGTTAGAAACTCCTTTAAGTTATCACCATATTTAAACAATCATATCTCCCAAAGTATTAATCTTACTGAAATTTAAAAAAACTATTTGTTAATAAGCTGTTTTGAGTATGTCTACATTTCTTTGTTTAAGAAACTACCAAATTTTGATACCAGTAAATTAACCTTAAGTCTAAAGTCTAATTTATAAAAAAAGTTTAATCAGATAATGTAAATAACCATATAGGTTAGGATTTTTACTTTCTGTTAAATAAAAAATTACAGCAGAAAAAAGCCAATTATCTGAATATAAGAATGAAAAATGCACATGAATTTTTGACCCTAACTTTGTTACTTTTTCTAATATTACAACAAAAGTAGTTTTATTTTAAAGGCAACATTAAGATCTTTACTCTAATCTATGGTTTTATTTGACGTATGTTTTTTGAGTAATTGAAAGTCAATAATTGTTTTGTGGGGGTAAAAAAAATAGAAGCACCATTTATAACAGTCTTATCTCGTAAAGTAGGGTAGTGGTGGGGCAGACGGACATGGGGGCAGACGGACACCCCTTAAGGAAAGTGTCATTATTTCACGTGTCAAAGTTGGCAACTCTAGTTCCGGTGTAACTAAGCGTTAAATGAGGCAACGTGCGAGTGACTGTGTGGTATATCCATTTATATCTTCAAATATAACGGTCCATCCTCATCAAAACCTTGACAGGTAAGAAAAAACTATAGCTAGTAACACCAGACAGTAGAAATATGCGTTTAGAATATAAGCTTTTTACGGATTCAATAACTTCATCTAACGTACTGCCACGAGGTTCAGCAATACCAATGGTCACTGTATCGATCCGTAAGCTTATAAACTACATGCTCCTGCCATCTGTTAGAGATTTTAACAATTAAGACACAACACTACACGTGGGGGCACACGGACACACCAATATAGGGGCAAACGGACACTTACAGTTTTTAATGCTTTTAAGTAGTTTTAAAGATAATTTTTATTCGTGAGCTTGGCACATTAAATCAGTGGATTAGATGTTCATTAAATATGTTATATATATAAATAAAATATATTTATAATTTACATATATAATTATATTTATGTGTCAACTACATAGGTTCCTAATTCTTTACTTTTTTAATTACAGAATGGTACGAAATCGTCAACGAACGACAGACCGTTGTTCTTGGACAGAGGAGAACATGCAGTTAGCGGTGAAAGCATGTAAATTGGACGGCATGCCGCTTTTAACAGCCTCTAAAATGTATTCCGTTCCACGGAATACATTAAGGAGACGAGTCTGCAGTACCGAAAATCTACCAAAGTTTGGTCAGCATACTACATTTTCATCGGAGGTGGAAAATCAGCTGGTGGAGCACCTCTTGAAGCTTGGTGCCATTGGATATGGATTAACGTACAAGGAACTCCGAAGTCTGGTGTACCGGTATGCATTTTCCAACGGTATGAAACACCCGTTCAACAATGACTTACAGATGGCAGGAAAAGAGTGGGTTCGGGGCTTCTTAAGTCGTCATAAGAATCTCAGCTTGCGTGTTGCAGAGGCACTGTCATATGCTCGTGCGAAAGGTATGTGTAAAGAAAAAGTTAGTGTGTTTTACAACAACTTGTGTAAATTGCTCGATCAGCACAACCTTTGGGACAAACCTACAAACGTTTACAATTGCGATGAGACAGGTTTGCAATTAGTGTATAAACCTAAGAAAGTGATATCTGTGCGTGGCAAAAGAGACGTTGTTAGTCAAACCAATTGTGAAAGGGGCGAAACGGTTAGTGTTATGGCATGTGTTTCTGCCACGGGACAGTACGTACCTCCTTTTGTTGTTATGAAAGGTCAGAGGTACAATGACAATTTCGAAATTGGAATGCCCCCTGGTACAAAAATCGTCCTTTCAGAGAGTGGCTACATGAAATGGGAGCAGTTTTCCCAATTCTTAGACCACTTTATCAGTGTCAAACCTTCTGGACCCGTAGTTTTGATCCTTGATGGTCACGGATCACATTGCTCAGATCCCCCAACCCTGGAGAAAGCAGCTGCAAACAACGTGTTCCTATTGTGTTTGCCCCCACACAGTACACACAAACTTCAGCCTCTAGACGTGTCTTTCTTTGGACCACTAAAAACATTTTACAATGATGCGTGTAGAGCGTATGTAAGGAGAAGTCCAGGAAAAGGCATCAACAAAGTTGTATTTGGTGGTATTTTTGCGGAAGCATGGGGTCGTGCAGCCACAGTTGGGAATGCAGTGACGGGTTTTAATGCATGCGGAATACACCCATTCAATCCCAATCGCCTACCTGAGCATGTATTTCTTCCTGGGACTGTTCATGAAGAAATTCAGCAACCATCTAGTACTCTTCAACAGCCACAAGACGCCCATAACCAACCCGATAAAACAACAATAGTGCCACAAGAAGCGGGCGATTTATCTGAAAGGAGTTTCGAGGAACTTAGCCCTGTGCCTTCAACTTCAAAGACAATAAACAGGAAACGAAAAACTGGTGAATCACAAATTCTGACGGACCCTGCATTTATCAACCAAATTAAACAAAAGAAAATGAAGTTAGCTAACAAGAATAGCAAGAAAACTAAATCCGATGGATTAAACAAAAGTGATGTGTGTCAGGTATGTAAAAAAATTTATAAAAAAGGTGAAAACTGGGTGCAGTGCCTACAGTGTTTGTTGTGGTTTCATGTAAAGTGTGTTTTCAACGGAAACGATGCTTATTTTGTGTGCCATCCTTGCCTGAGTGATGACAGTGAATAAACAAAATAATGTCCGTTTGCCCCTACCAAGTGTCCATTTGCCCCACCCTGGTGGGGCAGACGGACACCCGTGGACTAATATTATTAACTGAAAATTGCTTAACGATAAGACATTTGTTATAAACATAATTATTATTAATATTCAAAACAATGTTCAAGCTTAATTGTACTATATTTTATTTTGTTATACTATAAATATATTAGGAGTTATTGTGAAAAAAGTGCTTAGTGTGTCCATTTGCCCCACCCTACAGAAAAAAATATATAACTTTTTTTAAATAAAATAACCTTTATTTTGTACGTCTGTCTTTTGTTTAGATAAATTTAATACGTTTTAGATTATTTAATAATATATCTTTCCATTTTATGATATTACTAACTTGAGCTGACATTCAAAGTCTAACAGTGTCAAAACAAAAAGCATAAAAAATGATAAAACATTTGAGCACGTTGAAAAAAATGTAGTTTAATGATACACAACATTTAGTTTACTTAAAAACATTTTTACCTAATAGCAAATTACAGCAGAACGGTTACAATATTTTTCCGAAAAATTAAAAACAATTTTTTCGATCGTAAAAAATTGTACTGATAGTAAGATAATTTGACGCCCTTCAATTTAGATTATGATCTACTTTTCTCTGAGGTCATAGGTTTTATTTATTTTGTATCAAAAATTATTCTTGGCAGAAAAGAAATTAAAGAACAAATTTTAACAATCATATTGGTTGTTCTAAAATATTGGTCTTACAGAAGTAAGAAATATATCAAAATGTTTCAAATAAAGTAATCTGTATTTTGAAGATCTAAATTTTTTGTATATTTAATACCTTTAGAGTTATGTAACAAATATCGTCATGGGTAACGATTTTAGTGGTGTCAATACCACAATATTTATCTCCCAGTAACTCTAAAACCATTGAATTTCATGAAAAACTACATACCGACATATTTTCTTGGAATTCAAAGAACTATTAACAAAGAGTGCTATTTTGTTTACTTCCTCTCCTCTGAGAGGGGTGGAAACAATTCCCTGAGGTAGGGCACCCAAAACGTTTTTCTTAGATTTTTATCTGGGCACAAAATATTAGGAAAAATTTAATTTCGATTTGTTTAATTGTAGAGAATTTCAAGTCAAAATGGTTGACTTACTCGATTAATAGCAAAAGGTAAGAAAATAATGTTGTTCAGTAACACTAAAAGCTTGCTTGTTTTGGTTACAATATTTTGTTGTCTTTTTCAGTGTCCGCGTAAATCGCCTCGAGCTGGAACATTATCTGTTTTACAGCACACAGCGTTAATACCTCCGCATGATATACACTGTTAGTTTTTTTAGTAAATACAAAATTGTAGTATGCAATTTCATAATTTGCAAAATAGGTCGTAGAATAAAAAATTACATTTAAGGAAAATAAAAACAGAAATGTGCTTTGTCCACGGATAAAAAGAAACAAAATATTATGTCTGTGCCCTTTAACTTCTGTACAAAATTATATTGAAGTGTGTTGTCGTAGGTAAGACTTTCCAGAAGTCAGTCTCTTCAAGAAACTGAAAACTCAACAAATGGAATATAGGGTAACAATAGTTTTTTAACATTGTATATTACTTACTATGTTTAGTCATCATATTATTATATTGTTACGACGGTCTCACGCAACGTCGTATTGTACAGTGGAAACAAAATACGGACACCAATGAAATCACTAATTACCGGCTTTAATGATTCACAAATAACAATTTGAAGTCAACAAGATACTCTCATACAGTAATTCAAGTTAAATTTGTCCACACGCAATATAATGTCAACTATTGAGAGTTCCGCACTAATTACAACACAGTAATCACTTTCCACAACAACCACTTGATCCGCACTGAATAAATCGTCAACTGGAACTGACTTATAAGCCAGCTGCTGTTGCTTAAATGAACCCCGCAGAGGTTCCAGAATAATATTTCATCCTTTTGGCAGCGTGCCAGCATAATTTGCGTAGTTACAAGTGCTCTCTAACAGTCTGGAACGTGCTTTGGTTCGGCCTTTACTGAGACGTTACACCTGCTTGGCTAGCCGAGAAACGGGGGTGGCAGGCGCTCTCGACTTTTCGAGAGCGTTCCGTCATTATTATATTACATTGTATTATTACATTATATTCTGCTAAATAATTTAATAATTTAATCTGATAGAGAGTGATTAGTCAACAGTCAATACAGTTATACCATCAAACGAAATTAATTATTTGTTTGATAATTATAAGAGCCAAAAACGTGAAAACTAAATTTTAACACACACACACACACACATGACGCGCGAATTGTGCACTACGTGAAACTCGATACGAGCCACTCCAAGTTCACAGCTGCAAACGGTGTTCGAGTGCTATCTACTAACATATAGCCCATGCTTTTTTTTTTTTTTTTTTTTGATAATGCAGTTTTACAATCTACTCATTTTACAGAGTAATAAGTAAAAGTGATGTATACGTCGTCACTTGAGGTGGGAACCATCCAGCGATGATTACCACGTTCACCGGGTCAGGTCATCTGGCCACTGTATCTTCAGCCTTCTTACATCCAGTGATGGATTGAGGAGCTCGTTGATCAGGTTATTGCTGTGTCCTATGTTGCGGTTCCTGTACTTAGCTGCGTGCATCTTGATGACATCAGAAATGTATGGAATGTTGAGATCTTTGTGAAGAGTATAATTAGAGATGAACCAGGGAGCATTCGTTATGCAACGCAAGATTTTTGACTGAACTGTCTGCAGAATCTTTGTGTTGGAAGGTTTAGAGCAGCCCCACAATTCTATACCGTAAGTCCAGATTGGTCTGAGCACAGCTTTATATATGATGACTTTGTTTGCGAGAGATAGCTGAGATTTTCTACCTATGAGACAGTACATTTGCCTAGTTTTTAAGTTGAGTTGTTTCTTAGCCTGAATGTGGGCTTTCCATGTTAATTTGTCGTCCAAATGCAGCCCCAGGTATTTAACTTCTGATTTTATAGGTATGGGGGCATCGTTTATGGTGACTTGTGGACAAGAGCTACGTTTCATGGTGAAGGTTATTTGAGTGGATTTTGCAGAATTAACTCGGATCCTCCACCGCTGGAACCAATCTTGCAGGAGGTAAAGATGGCTTTGCAGTTTCTCAGAGGCTGGTTCCGGGTTGGGATCTACTGCGAGGATAGCGGTATCATCAGCGAAGGTGGCGGTGGCAGTGTAGTCTGTCACAGGTAGGTCGGCAGTAAATATAAGATATAGTATGGCCCCAGAACGCTGCCCTGAGGCACTCCCGACTTTATAGGAGAGATTACTGACACAGTGTCTTCGATTTTGATTTGGAAGTGTATATCTTGCACATATAATTTCAACAGTAATTATAGTTGATCAGGAAGTTGTTTCTTCAGCTTGTACAGAAGGCCCTCATGCCAGACTTTATCAAAAGCCTGCTGAATATCCAGGAAGACAGCTGCGCACATCGTCTTCTTTTCCAGGCTATCCCTAATTTTGTTCACTATTCTGTGGCATTGCTGTACTGTAGAATGTTTTTCTCTGAACCCAAATTGGTGTTCAGGGATCAGGTACCTAAAGGGCACTATTTTTTTTAGTCTGGTCAGGAGAAGTCGTTCAAATATTTTTGACAAGAGTGGAAGAAGGCTTATTGGCCTGTAAGATGTAGGGTCAGTAGGGGGTTTGCCAGATTCTGCGACCATGATAATTTGGGCAAATTTCCATTGGATTGGAAAGTAGCACAGTCTGAGCATACTGTTGTAAATAGTTGTAAGTAGTACTAACGCTTTTTTGGGAAGATGTTTCAGAACTTCTCCAACTATTAAATCGTACCCGGGGGCTTTATGTGTCTTGGAATAGCCCATGCTTGGAAATTCTTTACACTGCCCAATTAGCGTGAAATTATCAGCAAGTTTCAGCGTTAAGCGTCACAATATCGTATCCCAGGCTATAACAAAAATAACTGCCAGATGTATTCAGTTGACTTTTGCTTATTAATACACTGTTATCCTAGGTAAACAGCCAAAGTCGGTATGGATGCTTAAAATGACCTCGGTTTTATGATGACTTCCGGGAACGTATCGATGAGATGTTAATTGTCATACTCATTAGCCTAATAACCTCCCTCTTTTTTCACTGGCGGTATACGCCTACTTCTTTTTACCCGTGAAATGAATAAACTTGCAAATCCATTTAGGAATGTACTTTGGCGTAACGCTATGATACGGACAAAGACTGTAATACGGCTGACTAATTCAATACATTATAACTCAATTTAGCGACGTATGTAACACCCGGATAAATTATGTAATATCCTATTTAGTACGAAACAAATCCTTCGCCATTTGGGAGTACTATCACGACAAGAATAACGAGTAACTTCCGGCTGAGTATTAAGCTTTAACATATCCGTGGTCTCTTGAAACCTTGTCTTCTGTTCCACATATTGAGAAAACCGAATGGTTAACACTTGGAATGAGGATTCAGAAGAAACAATACGTCAAACAATTGGTTTTTTAATTACTGAGGCAATCTCTGAACAGTCAGATCGCAATCTAATGCTAAAATAGGATGATTAATTTTATTTTTTCCTAAAATTTGACTGTATTCAAATATGTCTCTAATATATATTTACATATAATATAAAGGTGTATATTAATTAACTATTACTTCAATACAAGTAACTTCAATTTTACTGTTCGGTTTCCTTAGTGAAATTCAAAAGTGGTATATGAATTATTCGCAAAACCTTTTAATTATTATTATTATTAACTATTACTGTATTGTGCAAAAGTGTGGGCAGACTACCTGAATCGTAAGATTTACAGGAAGAAGCTAAACCAGGTTTAAAGGCAAAGTCCTCTTCGAGTTGCTCCGGCTTACCGCACAATTCCAAGCCAGCTGATTTGGTCGTTTCCGGAGTGATGCTGATTGACCTTCTCGCAAGATCGTCTTTCAGAGGAAGAAGGAGGTAGTTGATGAAGCTGCACACCGAGAGGACCGAAGCCAGCTGTTAGAGAGCTGACAATGAGTTTTTTTATTACCTCACCCAGTTTCTGACTGGACGGGTATTTTCGATCTTACCTGACGAAAGTTGGAAAGGCCAAGTCACCAGAGTGGCTGGACTGCCCGGGACCTGCGGGCGATGGCAGTCCTGATTCTTCGGCTGCGACAGACAGCAGCAACATAGAAGATTGTTGCAAGGTGATATTAGGAAGGAGATCTCCCTGTATATCATTGTTTAAGCGATGGTTCAAATAGAGGACACCTGGAACTGTGTGACACGCTTCGCAGAAGATATTTATCGGGCAAAGAAGATAGATTTGGCTAATACAATATAGAAGGCAAAATGTGAGCCTAGGGCTGAAGAACAATAGGCCTAGCCCGAAGTATAGTGACAAACAGTTCGAGGTTAGTGCTCTAGAAGAGAAAAGGGAGGTGGTGTTTTAGTGGGTCGGGTATAATCCTCAAACCCACAAATGTCCCAGAAATTTGGACGTTTCGAACATTTGTAGAACAAAGTTTTCCACATGCTCTCGTTTAAAAAAAAATATTATTAACTATGCGTGCATCAGAAATATTATCTACTTAATAATAAGAATTGATTTATGTTTGTACATTCGATTAATGTAGGAGAATCACAGAAAGGTGTGCGTTGCAAAGAATGCTGTGGAACCAGCAGTAGATTTTCCTACCTAATATTGTATCAGTTATTATACTGGGCGCTTGATTTTATTACAGGCTGCGTCGACATTCGGGCTGAAAACTCGCACCGTTTTTAAACGTTATCCAAGTACCGTACCAACTATTCTTCTATTCGCTGTCTTTAGTTACACTGCTTAATCCTTTACACTACGTAGTTCGTTTTTAAAATTTTATCAAGCTGTCTTCCAGTTTAACTGTGGTTCCCACGGCGAGCGTTAAAAGAACATAAATCCCATAACATTCAAGAGGTAAAATGACTGTTTCGACTGTTAAGAAACCGAATAAGCTGATTGTACTCCGAAACTTGTTATTTCTCTACCGTCGTTTTTTTACATCTGCTTACTAAAAAGCACATTTATCCTGCCACAAAACGTATAGCTAAAATAATCACCCCTACAAAACGTTTCTTGTTAACCACTTTTTGATGACACGACGTAGAACAACGCCTTTATGATGAATGCTTTCGTTATCTTCTTCTTCTTCTTCTTCTTCTTCTTCTTCTTCTTCTTCTTCTTCTTCTTCTTCTTCTTCTTCTTCTTCTTCTTCTTCTTCTTCTTCTTCTTCTTGCCCTTCCCCTCACCCCCTTCTCATTCTCCACCACCTCCTCCTCCTCCTCCTCCTCCTCCTCCTCCTCCTTCTTCTTCTTCTTCTTCTTCTTCTTCTTCTTCTTCATTCCAGAATTAGGCGATATCACTTGTTCCGGTCTCTATTTTCAAGCCATCTTTGTGCTCTTCTCACATCTCTTTTCCCTTTGGCCGCATGTTGTAAACCTTGTTGAGGTAGCCTTTTCGCTTCCATTCTACCTATATAGCCTACATTCAATCCATCTCAACTTACTATAATCGATTCTTGCGGTTACCTCTGTTAATATACGCGATTTATGTATTTTCACAGCGTTTCTAATTCTACCGTTTCGTGTACATCCCTTTATACTGTTTCCGTTCTTAGCTTAATCCTGATGTAAACAAACAGGCGTGGCACATCTGAAACACTATTTGCTGCTTGAATTAGAGGCGTGTCACACTGAAAAAAGTAGTAGGCCTACAGACAGGGTACATGCACTATTAATACTGTATAAACACATGTAAATTGTGATAATTTCTACATTTCGGACCAAATAATATTTGTGTAACTGTGTCAGAGCGACAATGACATACCGATATTTTACAACAGGCAGTGTTAATGGGTTTTATATGTACTGTTTGAATATCGCAAGAAAAAAAAATAAAGTAGGCCTATATTTAAAGCGAAAATAGAAGCTGTGATGATTACTTACCAGTGTACTGTGTATTATCAGTTGTTGCCAGACAGTAATTCAGTGCCTTCCATGTCTGTGTCGGAACTTGAATCATCACTTGAGACAGCAGTGTTAATGATAAAATTGTCAATGACGGCGTCGGTAATTTGTTCGAATTCTCATGGCTTATCTTATTTCTTGAATACATGCTCGACACAACGATTCCACTTGTCCAGCGTTATCTTATTTACCGCCTTTTCTATCAGTTGTTTTACATCATTCAGCTTATACGTTGTGTTGTGACGGGTAACGTATCTTTCAAGTGGCTCCATATTAATTCAATGGGATTCAGACTACAGTGATAAGGCGAAAGTCTTAAAACGTCGTGCTCCCCATTTTTCGGCAATATCATTTTCTAAAACTTGTAAAATTTATGTTCATTTTGCTAGCGGCGATAAAGTTCTACTATGTATTCATAAAGATAATTCAACGTATTCAAAAACCACTTGTCGCAGTAAAGACAACTCTCACATGACTGTACAGACATTCTGCTCATGCGCGTAACAGATCTGTGTGAACAGTGTCAACGCCCCTGATCAATAGCGTTTCAGATGAGCCACGTGGGTTTGTTTACGTCAGGATTATACTAAGAACGGAAACAGTATACGTATCTCAAGAAATTTATTTCTGCAGCTTGTATATGACTTGTATTTTTTCAAGTAATACCTATGCTTCGGAACCGTATAAAAGAGTGGGGACTGTCATAACCTTAACAGAACTTCATTTGGGTTTGCATTCTTGTTTTTCTACCTAAAGTTCTTTTAATAGTGCGACAATTCGCCTGAAATCTGTTTATCTGTCTTCGTCAAATTGATGTGTAATATCACATCCTAAGTGTTGAAATTGGAATATTTGCTGCAGCACTTTATCATCATCGTAATTGATCTTATAGGATGTTTGCCTTCGAAAGTCGTTACTTTTGTTTTATTAATGTATATTGTTTTGCCTACACACCCACAATGTTAATTTCTCCGGGTGCAATATAAATATTAAATAAGACAGAAAAATATGCCTAGTTAGTTATAAATTGTTTATTCGAATTGTTTTTATGTAGTGCAGTAGACTTTTTGGTTAAAGTATGGAGGATAGTGTGCACCAGTCTAAATTACTTTAATTTGCATTGCTCGCTAGCGCAAAGCTTACATTAAAGTTACGCAGTAACGTAAGTCATAACATGCGTAATTTTATTTAGTTACGTAATACTATGCTTCTTGTAATGAGATATGTTCCATATGGAAGTATTCACATTAAACGCGAACATTTACTATTTGATACACTCAGTTACTCGCATCAAATGAACGTTAGCCGCCGTTCAGATTCAGTACTTCATATTCGGATAACATTATATATATAAAACATAGTTAGACGACACTAACCGATTCAGAGAGATGTTCTTTTATCATTAAGTTTTCTTGAAACAGAACAGCTGCTTCAATCAAAACTACGCCTTATTACATTTCTTCTCTGATCCGTAAAATTGGTAGCCTTAATAATATTTTCCATGCGGTAACTACTTGTATTCAACGTTTAACCTTAAACGGGATTCCAGAAGACAATGTAATTTAGAGAATAACAAAGTCGACAATGGTTACGTAAAGGTAGTCATGGCAAAATTATCACTACAAAAATGGAATAACTTAAATTAGACTGTAATTAAATTTTAAATGAAAGAGTCCAGTATTAAATTGCAACAAGAGACAACTTTTCATTTTGTTCTAGCTTATTACATTACAGTTACTAACTTCCAAGATTTACTTGCCTACAGTTAAAAGACATAATGGTATATAAATGAAACTTTTGTATTATTAAAACATAACATTAATTACAAAGTCAAAGTACTTAAACTTTATAAATGTGTTTAAAATTTTAGAAAAGCATAAATGTAAACAAAAAGTATTCTATGTGATTGTTCTGTTCAGAAATGTTTGGTAATAACTATATTTTACGAACAGTTTTAGGTTGGCTGAACATAACCGCATATTATGTGACAACCGCTTCATCAAATATTGCTACGACAATTACTTAACGCCCTCGAAAGGTCGCCAAGTGCAGCTACGTAAAATTTCTACACATTTCCCGGCCAGCCAACCAGGTGCAGTGTCTCTGTCAAGGCTGTGCACTCAAGTAGCTTCGAGACTGTTCGAGCACACTTCACTATCCAAATTATGCCGGTACGGTGCCAAAAGAATGGAATATTATTCTGGAACTTTTACGGGCTATATATAAGGGTTTATAAGGGTCCGGCTTAGAAGTTAGTTACACCTGGCGAGATTGTAGAGTACGGATCAAGTGATTGTTGCGGGTTAGTGAAAAGTGTGGAATTCTAATAATTGACATTATTATTGCCTATGGACAAATAAAACTTGAATTATTGTAAGAGAGTAACTTGTTGATTTCAAATTGTTTTTGTGACTAATTAAATCTGGTAATTAGTGACTTAATTGGTGTCTATTTTGTTTCCACTGTACATTGCGACGATCCAGAGTGACCGTCGTAATAATATGTAACAACAGAGGCTAACTAATATAAATGTTTAATATTCAACTTAAAGATGTATTAATTGATAATAACAAACTAACCATCTCAATAAAACTCTATCTAGTTTTATAAAACAGGTTTCTCATGTTTAGGCTTTCAAACTAGAGGTGCCGAATTTTTACACCGTAAAGGTAAGTTGCGGTGTCAGTGTTTAGGTCGACGCAACACGGAGTAATGACAGGCTAAATTATAGATATCATGTGCCAATTATCAGTCATCAATAAGGCGTTGAAAGACAGTAACACAGGTTGTAGAAACTACCTTAGAAAGAATCAATACGTTAATCCGACGATACGCAAAAAATATGAGAATCACGTGTAACTCTTAAAGTAATTACGCATACAAAAAACTTCTTATGTTCATTTTGTTTATAGCATTTTCAATACTTCCTTATAGTAGAGAATGGGGTGCAGACACGTACATTTTAAGACAATTTTATCAGTCTTTTGTAAGATCCAAAATCCTATATTCGTGTGAAGTGTGGGGAGGAGCGGCTGAAACACACATCAAGAAATTGCAAACGTTCCAGAATGTTGCGTTTAGAATTTGTTTGGGCTGCCCAAAAACAACAAGTGTTCAATCAATGGAAATCGAACCACTGGATCTTTACATCCAAACCAGAAGGTGGAGGAAGCACTTCCAATTGCAAGCTATCCAGCCAGTAAAAGGCTTTAACGAGGTTAACATCCGGCAATCTCTATTCAACCACCGAAATAGGCCAGGCGGAGTTTTAGAATTCATTCAGCCTGAGTTGATCCCGGCTGTTTTTGATGTCCCGCCCTGGCTACGTGACCAACTAAAGGCATGTACAAAAATTCCTGGTCCACTGACCAAAGGACAAGACTTGCCGGCACTTCCAAGGTAAGTGTCAATCACATTGATTCAGAAAAAATATCATGGATTCGCCAAAATATACACTGACGGTTCTGTTGACAAAGTCAACAATAAGGGAGGAGCTGCTTATTATTGCCCAGAAACAGGTGACTCTTTTTCATTGCCCTGCGACGCGTCCTCAAGTATGAACGCTGAATTGTTGGCCCTGAATGCTGCACTGGAGTTTTACAAAGCCATCGATGGGCGTGACATCTGCATTCTCACGGACTCCATGTCTTCTATACAGGCCTTACAAGCACAGAACACCACAGATTATTACTTTCGAACATCGGAAATCCTGCAGCAACTTAATAGTTTAAAAGGTAAGAATGTTGTTTTTCAATGGATTCCAAGTCATTGCGGGATTCATGGAAATGAAGTAGCAGATACTCTTGCCAGTAAAGCTTGCTGCATGGGCCCTGTACAGGCGCAGCGTTATTCTCTGACACAGTGTAAAGAAGCAGCCAGGAAGTTCTTCACTGACTCCTGGAAACGGAGATGGGAGAACTGTAGCACCGGACGCGAGTACTTCGCCATCCAAAGCTCCCCAAACCGCCAAAAAATCTATAAAGGGATGCCTCGATCTGTGGCGTCATTTGCGGCAAGAGCACGAATGGGTCACATCGTGACGAACAGGTACCTGCATAGGTTTCACCTAAAAGACAGTCCTCTTTGTGGAATGTGCAAGGAGCAGGACGAACCCCTAAATCACATTCTCTTGGATTGCCCGGCAACGCTACCAGCGAGGGAAAATCTTAAACGCAAAATGGCCGGAGAAAAAACTCTGGATAAAATATTATCCGAGGGTTGTTGGTGGCCGCTAGCAGCAGACACTTACAGGAGACATCGAGCCATCGAAGCAGCCAGCCTCGGATGCTCGTATTAAGAAGTAAGACGTAAGTCAATACTTTCTTCTTATTCTTCTTCGTAGTTGAACTTTAGCCTTCATAATCATCCGCCTCATTTTTTTCCTGTCCTTGGCGATTGATGTCATTCGATTTATTTTAAGTAAAGTATCAGCATCCCTTGGCACTGCACCAATCCACCAATGCTTGGCTCTTCTGACAGTCCTTCTATCCTCTATTTAACTAAATAAAACCTTCCTAGGTATTTGGTTGCCTTCCATCCTAATGATGTGTCCTGCCTATTGCAATCTATGCAGTCGGGTGGTGGTAGCTAGATCATTGTCTTTTTGTAGCTTGAATAGTTCCTCATTGTGACTTATTCTCCATATTCCATTGACTTGGATTGGTCCATATATTCTCTAAAAAAATCTTCTTTCGAAGGAATTGACTATGTAAGTGGCTTCTTTATTCAGAGTCCAAGTCTCGCTGCCATATCTTTCCGGTCTAATCATAGCTTTATATAAGTGACCTTGGACTGACGGTGGATATTCATTGTCTTGAATATAGTTGTCAACGAAGCATATGTTCTATTTGCGGCCAGTATCCTTTTCCTTATTTAATTTATTTCTTCATCATCTTCTACAATCCGACATCCCAAATATTTAAGCCGATTGACTATTTCCAGGTTTACTGGCTCGATTGCAAACTGTTCAGGTTTCCTGGTTTTCGTTTGGTTGGTAATCATAACGATTATTTTATCTCTATTCACCTGTAATTCTATCTCTTCTGCTTTACCTTTGAGTTCCTGGAATGTCTCTTTTGCTCTTCTTTGGGAGCTTGCCATAATAGTTATATCGTCTGCATACCCTACGATCTGGACAATTTTGTGTTCTAATGTAGCACTTTGACTACTTTATGCTGTCCTACTTTGACTACTTTTTACTACTTTGGTTAATACTACTTTGGTTGCCTAGGGATTTTGCAGCTTTGCTGTTTATTAAAACTCTTTCAGTAAGTATTAGCAGTAACTGCTACTGAGCCTCAAATTACCCTTATTAATTAACGTGTTACTTTTTGTTCGACTGTGTAGATAGAAAACTCTGACGTAGGCTTCAAACAGTCTATGCACACGAAAATTTTAAAACAGAATGTTGTTCTGAATCGAACATAATTTAATCGAAAATTGAAAAGGAAACAATGGTTAGGGAAACATAATTTTAACATTCTAGTTCTTTTCTTTTAATTATACAGAGTGGTGCACAGGAATCTGACGATTTTTACAGCAATCCTGGCATGCAAGCGGGAATCGGACGGCCTGTAGCCTTGCATACCTCATGCCATTTCACTTACACTGGAGCAGTAGACTGCTATACACTGTGCGCTCGTAGTGGAAGTTTCTTCTAAAAATGGTGATTTAATTGTAATTATGCAAAGATTCCACGTCATGGAATTACACTTTAATGTTCCACGTCATGATACTGTTCCTAGTTGCAATACTATTAAGTTGGGGATAATAAGCACTGTCTGGTGTGCTGTGGCATATTTTGGGATCATAGGCCTTTATTTCTTTCAAGAGGAAGAACAAACGGTGACAGTCAGTTCTGCTCGATACACAGTGGTGTTACAGAAATTCCTTGCTCCTGAGCTGTGTCGACTTGAACGCTGTTGGTTTGAGCAGGATGGAGCAACAGCCCACACTAGCAGAGCATCAATGGCAGTAGTTCTATAGATGTTTCTAAGCTACGTGATTTCCGGAGGAGGAGATGTTGCATGGCCGGCACGGTCTCAGTATGCGACTATTTTCTTTGGGAATAACTCAAGCCTAAAGTGTTTCTTAATAAACCTAACGACAGTAATGAACTCAAGACCTCCATACAGCAAGAAATCACAAGCATACCAAACAACATGGTGCAGGCAGCGATGCAAATCTACGGAACATACTGCAGTAGTGCAAACAAAATGATAGAGGATATTTGAGAGACTTACTTACATACTTAAGAAATGAACTGTCACCTGTAAATGGCATCAAATTTGCTGTACCTACATAATGAAACAAAAGTATATAAAATATATTTTATATTACTTATTTTATTTTTTAAATTACCAGATTCCCGTGGACCGGGAATATTTGAGTTGTTTAAGAGTGTGTCTAGTGCTTCTTCGCTTATAAAAAGGACATGGATGGAGATGGTTTGGCCCTTAACAGAGCCAAAAGAAGAGCACGCAGCAAACAACCCGAATTTAGTAAAAATATATTTTTTTTTCTCTATCACACTCAATCGTGATAAATTGGTGGATGACTATGGGGTTGCCAGATTTCTTTCCTTGTTGCTACGCCCGTATCGTGACTTCATGAGCCTTCATCAAGAAGTAATGCTGCAGACCCGTTTTCGGCAATCCTGGTGCATTTTATAAGAAATATGTTCAATTTGGTTATTACTCTAGAGAACAGTAAAGGCGATCTACCTCACCTTCTGGAAACTTACTATTAGTGGTCTAGTCTGCCCTTTCTTAGCATGTTATTTTATTATTCTATGGTAGCGTGTTTAGCATATTACGATCGTTTCTTAGCAGGTTTTACAATATTTCATTATCCTATTGTAGGGTTCAACCAACCTGTAGTATTTCATTTTTATAGTATGGAATGATTAGTTCTTGTAGCAGTCCGAAGTATTCCAAGCTGACAACGGGCAAAGGACAGTCTGCTTTTCTCTTTACATTCTTTACATAAACACAGAAAATAATTATGCTATTTATTATGTATTTTGTTTTGTTTCAGAACGTTCTACTTTAATTTTAATGAGCAAAAACAGATAAGTTACTTTATGTTTCGGGTAAAGGCGAGCAAGGAAACAATTGTCGGTCGGTTATCGTTCGGCGAAGATTTGCCGCTACTGTTTTTTTTTTTTACACTCTGTCACTTTTGCGGCCTGAAGAAGACAAGAAAGAGGGATACGAAACGTTGCCGACGATGTCAAGAAATCATAACCTACCCGGCCTAACAGCCCGGTATTTAGTATTGCTTTTGAAATTACTTTCGAAAATATCTACCACAATATTAACATATTCATGATATTGCTTTGAATGTCACATTTATAGTGTACAACAAAGATTTGAGTTGCTTTATCTTAATATTATTGATTCTTCTATATTGTGAGTTGTTTATTATCACATAAATAATTTAATATATAATAAATATTTATAAAAAGTTAGCGGTATTCAATGACCAAATTCCTTTACAGCTTAAACGCAATCTACGTGACATTATACTTTTATGAAAGTCGTATTTCTAAACCGACGTCGGATTAACTTCCTGCCTGTCAAGAGCGGCGATTAAGTTGTTTGTGCTGATTGACACACGAAGATGGATTACACGGTTAATAACGGATTCTGACGCTGAAAACAAAAGGATAAAGACAATGTGTTTATGTTGACGTCCTGAATTAAACATGTACATTATTCTACATTATGGACGTTTTCCCTACATATCAGACTAAGAATGACTGTTCATTAATTATTAGTCTAATTAAAGATAAAGAGCATTACTGTCTTATGAGCACTCAATAAATCCACACATCCACCTCTATACGTATACTAATGTTTGTGAGGAAATATAATTATGCAAAAACACATATGCAAGTACATGATCCATCGTTAACGGGTTTCACGGATGAAGGTACACCAACGCCTATATTTCTATTATTGTTTTCGAGCATTTGAATAATTTATGAAAATATAGAATGTCGCATCGCTCTCTGAATTTAAGCCTGCAGATATTATTATGTTTGTATGAAAGATAAACGTGAGAACATGTTAATATAATGAAATATTATATCACAATGAGAGATTTAACTATGCTCGGCCAATTTTCTATTCACGATTCAAAATAAATATTATACGAGGGCTATTTTTTTTTCAACCTCCGGTGAGTTGGCAAACCTGGTACTGTTGTCATAGCAAAAATTTGATTGTTGATTAATGTTTTTGAGGCTTTGTTCTAACCTATAACCACTGGTTTTATAGTTATTCTGTCTATTACTGTGGTGACGACAGTTTAATTATGGCAACTACAATTGAAATTGCCTCCACTTTTTTGGTTTGCTAGGCGAGTGTGTGTGCATTCACTGTTTTGATTGTTCCTTTGTTTCTGGATTAACCAAACGAATCCATGTTTCATCTCCTGTCACTATACTGTCTAAAAAAATTTGACCCTCTTTATCATAACGCTCCAAAAACGATAACCATGCCTCCATTCTTCAAGTCTTGTGGACTTCTGTGAGTTCTTTGGGAACCCACCGAGCACAGAGTTTCCTATACCCAAGCTTCTGAGTAAGAATATCATAAAGAACAGACCTAGAAATTTCAAGAAAATCAGCAGAAAGTTCAGGAATTGTGAAACGACGGCGCTCTCAAGCCATCCTGTCTACCCTTTCAACAACATCATCAGTAGCCACGGACTTTCTTCCTTGCCCTCCTTCATCATGAACATCAATTCGCCCTTCTTTAAATTTTCAACACCATTCCCAAACTGAACCATCACTTATCACCTTATGACCTTCAGTTTGAAGAAATCTAATAACAGACCGAATCTCACACTAGGAGAGATTCAATTTCAATTGTAGTTGCCATAATTAAACTGTCGTCACCACAGTAATAGACAGAATAACTATAAAACCAGTAGTTATAGGTTAGAACAAAGCCTCAAAAACATTAATCAAAAATCAGATTTTTGCTATGACAACAGAACCAGGTTTGCCAACTTACCAGATTTTGAAAAAAGTAGCCCTCCTATAAATTTATTTTAATTTTTATTATAAAAGACTTGTTTTCTTTATAGGGTATCCATACGTAATGGCTTATAACAGCACTAAAGGCAACCAAAAAAGTTTATCAAAACGTTGGGAAAACAGATTAAATTGTGCTTTGCTAATTAACCTAACCTCAATCATCATCATCTTCTTCTTCACAACACTGAATAGGTAAGGTGCTGCCTGTTTCGCCTTCAAAAATCTTCCAGCCAGCTCTTCCTGGGTCTACCCACACACCTGTATCCTATAGGTTTGTAATTCCAGACTTGTTTGGCCAGTCGGGATTCTGATATTCTTTCTAATCGTTCTGTCAACGTTGTTTGTAATCTTTTAATTTTTCATTCAACCTAAAAACTTATAATACTTTTCTTATGGCCTCATTCCTTATACGGTCAAGTTTAAAACACCTTTTAACTCCTCTTAAGAACGCCATTTATAGGCCTGTATTTTACTGTCTTGTTTCGTGTTTGTTGTCTATAATTCACAGGCATAGAACAGTACAGGGATTGCCATGTCTTTGTAGAACTTTAATTTTGTATCTCGACGTAGGGCCTACTTTATTTCTAAAAATACGGTTGATTGTGCCACAGATCATCTGGAACTTCCATAATATAACATCAGTATAATAATTCCTATCATAAACCAACCTCAAAATATCTTCCATTATTTGTTAGTTCACGGTAGACAATTACAAATTTTCACATCAGGTATTAATGTTATGTATATTACATATATAATTAGAATATATAAAATATTGTTACGTAATGCGGAACGTTCTCGTGGGTTCAATGGTGTCGTTCCACAAGCTTCTCGACTAGTCTTGCCAGTGTGTTTCTGCCAAGGCCGCGCTGAAGTATCCTCTAGAATTTTCGAGTGCTTGTTAAGGACGCATGTTATGGAACACTGCAGACTATAAATAACCGCTTAGTTATTTTTAACACTGCACCTGCCGCTTAGTTTCCATTTTTACTTCCATATTCCTTAAGGAATGGAAGTATGGTGATGGCAAAAAAAATCGTGTTCGAGATTATTGCAGATTCTGATTCTACTACACTCAAAACATGAAAAAAAGTCGTTTTCCGAAAAGTGTCTGTGTGTGTGTCTGTGTGTGTGTCTGTCTGTCTGTGTGTCTGTCTGTAGATTTTTTTCTATGGCAAACGATAACTGCCGCAAATTCAAACAGAATCAAATAATTTTTTGCATACAGCCCTGATTTGTAGAGTACTCAAGACATGTTGTTTTTGGTGAAGATCGGTTAAGGGAAAGGGGTAGTTTACCTGCAACGGTTTTTTTATCAAGGGAAATTTTTTTTTTGGCAAACGATAACAGCCGCAAATTCAAACAGAATCAAATAATGTTTCGCATACAGCCCTGAATTGTAGAGTTCTCAAGACCTATTGTTTTTGGTGAAGATCGGTTAAGGGAAAGGGGTAGTTTACCTGTAACGTTTTATGTTTTAACAAGGGTATTTCATATGGCAAACGATAACAGCCGCAAATTCAAACAGAATCAAAAGATTATTTGCATACAGCCCTAAATTGTAGAGTTCTCAAGACCTATTGTTTTTGGTGAAGATCGGTTAAGGGAAAGGGGTAGTTTACCTGTAACGTTTTTTTAACAAGGGTTTTTCTATGGCAAACGATAACAGCCGCAAATTCAAACAGGATCAAATAATTTTCTGCATACAGCCCTGATTTGTAGAGTACTCAAGACCTATTGTGTTTGGTGAAGATCAGTTGAGGGGAAGGGGTAGTTTACCTGCAACGTTTTTTATCAAGCGTATTTTCTATGGCAAACGATAACAGCCGCAAATTCAAACAGAATCAAATAATTTTTTGCATACGTCAGTGAATTGTAGAGGACTCAAGGCCTTTAGATTTTGGTGAAGATCGGTTAAGGGGAAGGGGTAGTTTACCTGCAACCTTTTACGTTTTAACAAGAGTAAAGTACTTGAAAAATTATTTAAACTTTTTGAAACAATGGTAATTGTTGAAAATAAAATAATTTTGTTGCCAGGTAACAAAAATAAAGTCATTTTGATTATAAAATATAAATATTTACAACAAGAAAAGAATTTTCAGTTTTCAAAATTTAAATATATTTTTATAAAACAATGGGTTCTTCATTGAGGTGGGGACCATGTCACTCACTCCATCTCAAGCCTCTCCCATTTTGCAGAAAAAGAGGACCCTGTCAAGGCTGATACTTTGACGACAGTGACAGGGCTTTCCACCAAATTCAGCAGAGTGACAGGTAGGCCCAACTCTGATTGGCTCCTCAGATTTCCCCAGCGTTAGTAGGTTCTATGAAAATATTTTATTTCAAAAATGATTTTAAATATAAATCTTAGATATGTTTTATAAATCTCATGTTTTATGTTTTAACATGGGTAATTTTTTATATGACGAACCATAACTGCCGTAAATTCAAACAGAATCAAATAATTTTGTACACATGTGCCTGAGCTATAGAGAACTCAATGTCTGTTGATTTTGGTGAAGATCGGTTACGGGAAAAGGGCAGTTTACCTGAAACATTTTTTGTTGTAACATGAGTAAAGTACTTAATTTTGATAAAGTATCCTGATAAGATCTTAATAATCCACTGTAGAAACGTAGATGAAATATCTATAAATGAAGAGGCTAGTTGAACGGGCTGGGGGTAATTTTCTATAAATCAAAATTATAGTTGAAGGGGGAGGGGATAATTTTTTTTTATATGTGTACTACGTTATTGGCAACAAAGAAGTATTTTTTTGTTAAAATTCCTTCCCTGGCTGTTTGGCTGAAAATGATTTTAAATATAAATCTTAGAATATGGAAGTCATGTATGGTTCTCCATACCGATATTTACTTAGGGTGATTACTCAGTGCATTTCAAGTAACTATTAGTGACAAGTGATTATTGTAAGGGACTCTATTAGTTGACATTGTTATTGCGTGGGGACCAATTTAAGATGAATTATTGTACGTGACAATCTTGCTGAATAACTTTTGATTACAAACTGCTAATTGTGATAACTAAAGCGGGTTTTTAGTGACTTCATGGTGTCTTGTATTTTGTTTCCCACTGTACCATACGACGATCAGTGAGACCGTCGTAAAAATACGTTATATATTACATATTTATTGTTAATAAGATTAAAGGAAATGCACTCTATAACAGTCTGTAGTTTTTCAGAAATCTTATATATTCATTTAATATAATAGCTTGTGAGATGTGGGTAGCCAGTCATAACTTGACTGACTGACTGGCGCAATCTTTTTAGAACATGTACAGTTTAAAGTGGACTGCACAGTCTAACCTCGCATGCAGCCACTTTAAACCCTACATGCAAGGTTAACTTGAATGTTATATATCAATAATTCTATTGAATACTAAAGCAATATAAACGCGTGTTACATCCTGCGATGTATAGGAGTCAAATAGAGTAAGTAGTCGATATAATTATACTGTATTGGAATGAAGTGGATTTATTAATGATGCTATTCTTTTGTAACATTCTACTAAGTTTTTTAATACACTTTACAAAAAAATAATAATTTGTCATTCTTGAAATTTGTAACACAACTAAACACAACTTTCTATACAATGAAACAAATTATTCTTGGTATATTTAATTTAATAAATAACAAGAATATTGGGATTAATGAAATTAGCAATAAGGAAAGAAGCAAAGAGCCAATTCTATACATGGTTTGATATGTAATGAAAGTTTTACTTAAGATGAAGGAAAGGACACATCATTGTATTTTTCAATAAGTAATTATGTACATTGCAGAAATGTTCTATTTTATAAATAAAAGAAGGGATCAAATCCCAAATATACATTTACATGATAAAATAAGATACTTTGTCATATATGTGAAGGTAAAGTAAAGCAGAAGAAATTAATTTTATATAAATAATAATAATAAAATCAGGATAAAGGAGATAACACAGCTAATAACAAGCAGAATATACTTTACAAGGAAGTGGTTTTATTACAAAAATAATTGGCAGAAAACAGATTTTCAAAAAGATGTTAGAGTAGGCCCCAAGAAAAACTGACAAGATCGAGACAAAGTTCTTTTTGTCTTATTGACTACAAAGTCTTTATTGATACGATAGTGTGTTTCTTTTAAATATTTTTTATTGTACATAAATAGCATAGGTTCACTTCCCTTTACTGTGGACTGCAGATCCTCCAGACGACGGATTGATCCTGGATCTAGATAAGTACTCTGTCCGGCCTCAGGTACGCTTGCGGGCGTGTAGATGTTTCTCACGAGTACGGTTAATAGGCCTGTACTTTCACCGCTAAGAGACGTTGTTACTGCTAAATTAGTGTATTATGGGTACACATTTTTTTTATTCAGTAGGCATAAAGTGTTTGTATCCTAATCTGATATCTTGGACTTACGCGGAATAGCACTTATAGCACACAATTTACGTGCAGTAACTCTAGGAAAATTATCTTGTGTTAGTCGCGACTAGCAGGCCGATCGTCATGAACCACGCGGCGCTTACACGTTATTTATAATGGTCTATCCGTTTTAAATAATCATCCTCGATTAAAATCTCATAATCAGATTGGTTCTTTGGTAACCCCTAATCATGATTTTTTTAGAGATAATCAATATTATTGTCCAAGAAGGCTTCAGAACAGAATATCTTGTTCAAGCTTCAGAATGTCTTGTTCAAAAAGTCTGGTAATTTTTACGACAGAAATTATAGCAATAAAATCTTTTTACTTAAAATATGCATACATTAAGTTACAGTTACTGATTTTTAAAATAACTATAGACAGCTATCTTTTTATTACCAACGTTCCGATATAGGTCTCGTATAAAAATTTCCCATATCGTAAAAGGTATTTAAATTAACGTGTTTTTATGAATATCTCGTAAAATAATTACGTACCCTTGCACACGCGGCTACGCAACGTTTTACACCATTTTACAGTACTGAAAATTTCTTTACAAACTTAAGATTATTTAAAAGTAACATTTTTATCTGTGTACTCTATCTGCTAATGTATACTGTTGAAACCTGCAATTTCTAATTACAGTATTCGCACAGTGTCTTTATATGCTTTTACTCTCCGCTACATTACGTACTGTTACGCCGTTACAGAACGTTCCCACGTGTTTCTCGGCTATCTCAGCAGAGCCCAGCTGTAACGTTCGTGTCCGTACGTGGTACTTAACATGCGTCAACAATCCAGGCTGTTCCAGACTTCAACGGTCACGGACTGTGTTCAAGGCCGCATTCAATTACGCTCTAGTGTTTCGAGTAGTGTTGACGCGTATTATGAATTCTTTTGAAACACTTGTGCTATCTATTTAAACAACGACAGCTGCCGCTTTGAATCAGTTTAAGTGGTATTTTATACAAGTTAGGTTCGAAGTATTGTGGTGAAGTGTTGTACGGGACTCTATTAGTTGACATTATAATTGCCTGTGGACAAATATTGCTCGGATTATTGTACAAGTTCATTATATACGGTACTTATGATTAATTAAAGCTGGTGATTAGTGACTTCATTGGTGTCTTGTATTTTTTTTCCATTGTAACATGCAACGATCAGTTAAACCTTCGTAACAGTTTGCAATTAGAATGTCCTTTGCAATCCTCACCAGTAAATTTTATTATTTGGGCCCGCGCAGTATAACAGAAAATTCCAAAATTTCTGAATCAGCGATAAAGAAACGTAGAAACGACTTAGCCATTTTGCAGAAGAAAGTGGCTTATACACAACAACTGTGCTTCCAATATTCACATGTGTTCCTAAGATGTAACGAAGTTGTACTCTTGTTTGAGAATTTACAGTATGAAGGATTAACACATTACAATGTATTAACACGGTCGTAGTTTTACCAAGCACCGTATAGTGTGAATTTTCTAATTTAGAAAAGTTTACGCCTAATATTTTCGTAATCTTGGCGGTTTTAATTTGGTGCTGACGGATCGTGCGTCCCACATTCCAGTTGTAACATTGTTTTTGGTATTCGGAGTATTAAACTAAGCTTGTGCCAAGGTTGTACTAATTAACTACATTGCCTCCAGACTTGTGTCCCAGTAAAATGGTGTTGACATTGTCTTACTCCATCTGCAGTGCGAGGAGTACTCCATCTGCAGTACTTCCTGAGGTTTATTCCTGTCGATACTCTCTGCCATCCCCTCGCTCGTTACGTCGTTACTTAATAAAAAAATTCTACGAATAAAACTCTTTCAAAATATATACAATTTAAAGTATTTCCCAACCACCTAAATTCTGTGTATCCCTTTAGATATTGCTACGAAATTACGTAACGGTCTTGAAAAGTCTCCAGGTGCAGTTACGTAAACGTTCTTCACATTTCTCGGCTATTCGAGCAGATGTCTCTGTCAAGACCATGCATTCAAGTAGGTTCAAGACTGTTTGAGCCGAATATAAACTTGTTCCGGCACCCATCTCATCCTCTGACAACCCACGTCTCATCTACCAATGGCTTTATAGTTCAGTGCCCCTTTCGGCAATCGATCCTCTGTTATCCTTTGCAGATGATCCCACCATTGTCTTCTGTAAATTGAAATAATTTCATTTATGTCCTTTACTTCAAGTTCTGCTTTGATATCTTCATTCTCTATTCTGTCTTGCAATGTATAATTTAAAGTATTGTTACGGCGGTCTACTGATCGTCGTATGGTACAGTGGAAAACAAAACACAAGACACCAATTTAGTCAGTAATCGCCAGCATCAATTATCATAATTAAACAGTTTGTAATCAACAAGATAGTCTCTTACGACAAATCAAATAGTTCACACGCAATAAAAATATCAACTAATAGAGTCCCGCACAATTATAAAACACATAACACTTCGCCACAATACTTCTAACCGTACTGGAATAAATTGCCACTTCAATTGACTGCTAAGCGCAGCTGTCGTTTAAATAGATAGCACAAGTGTTCCAGAATAATCCGTAATACGCGTCAACTAAAGAAAAAGACTAGAGCGTAATAGATTGCAGCCTTGATACAGTGCGCGCGGCCGGCGAAGTCCTGAACAGTCTCGTTAACGCATGTTGAGAATCACGTACGCACACAACATTACAGCCGGATTCCACTAGAATAGCCAAGAAACGCGTAGAATGTTCTGTACTGTTGTAACAGTATTTTGAAGTAACTTCATTTCAGCGCTCTGAATCTTGGCGCTTTCCTTTTTTGTCATGACCCACGCCCCACTCGCATAAATCAATGTGGGTATTGCAATTGTCTTATAAAATTTATTCCTTGTACTGTGTCTATTTTTATTTCTAAGATTTCCATGAATCGTACCACAAATATTCCCTAATCGGTTTTTCTTCTCTCTTATATCATATTCAGATTCATAGGTTACTACACAGTTGAGATATCTGAAACGGCTCACTTGTTTTAAAGTGCTGTTGTTTACAACTATCTTAGTCATCACTGGATATTTACCTTTAAAAGCCATGGTTTTGGTCTTTCTTACTGAGACTGTCAGTGAGTAGTCTCTTGCCACTTCTTGTAATTGAAACATAGCTCTTTGTAAATTATCCTCATTTTCTTGAATAACAACTATGTCATCCGCCTATAGAAGAGAACCCCTACAAATTGATTTGATAAGCTGTAATCTCAAAGTCACTCTGGACTTCCATGCTCTCAACATATCGTCAATGTAAAGGTCCTATTGACACAGTTTACAGACCTTACTTCGAGGTTGTTTTTGAATATTACAAGTATTTGAAAATTTTACATGAACAGCCTGTCGCACAACCTCCTACCAGGAGGACCAGAGACTCTTCTGTCAGGGTTATAATGCTTAGAGGTGTTAAACAATATTCTGGAAGTCTGGTTACACTACAATTTTTTTATGCCGAATGGCTCAGACGAGATAGCCTACCTTGCCTAGCACCTAGACTGCTTAGGCGGGAAACAAGGAGGCATTAACATAGTTATTATTTTCTTCTTTTTAATATAATAATTATTGTTGTTGTTATATTGTTATCAAAAGATTTTATTACTATTCTCTAAATAGTGGAAGTTTAAAGATACAGTTTCATTTGATCTTTTGCATATAGTAGCTACACAGGATACTCTCTATTTCAATTTGTTAACTAATGCAGTTTTCTGCTTTTATATTTGTTTTGATACAAGCAAGAAACCTGTTAAACAAAATGAAATAGGGTATAAAGGATTATTTTACTGTTGTATGGCTCTACTGGCATTACTTCTGTATTTAATATTCTTGTAACAAATTATTAATTGATAAATTTGCAACAACTAATAACTTTTAGTGGGCCTCCGATGATACACAATTTTAAGTTATAATATAAACGTCATCATCACCACTCCAAGGTCTAGGCCTTAGACCTGTTTCGGAACCCATCTCCTTCTCGGTCAACCGACATCTCTCTTGCCAGTAGAGTGATAACCTGAGGCAGCCACAGGTAGACGGGAATTAGGCATGCGATTCAAGTGTTCACACCATCTCCTTCCGTGGTCTTCAGTCTTCTGGTGCAATGACACAATGTTTAAATGGCGTCTAATGTCCTCGTTCCTTCTCCGATCCAAGAGAGAACAACCTTGCGTCCCTCTTAGAAATTTCATTTCGGCCGCCTGAATCCTCTGCACGTCCCTTTTACCAAGAGTCCATGTGTCACTAGCATACAGGAATATGGGGAGAGCTACAGTTTTATAATCTTTCTTTCGGGTATCCTTCCGTGTTTTATTTTTCAGGTACCTATTAATCGTTCCACAGATGCGTCTAAATTTTGTTAGCTTACTATTCCAATCAATATCAGTTCCATTTGAGATATTACAACCCAGGTAATTAAAATGACTAACCTGATGCAAAATCTGATTATTCACGACTATCTTACTTTTTATGGGATACCTGCCCTTGCTTTGTGTTTGACGGCTTCTGGTGTTATTTACCTGTTGATAAACATTTTAGAGCATTTTTAACTATATCTGTTAATTTACCTACTAATTTTACCTATTAAGTTACTATTAGAGCTCTATTAATTTTACCAATCTTAAATTAAGAGCATTTTTTTAAATACTAAACATACCATCGATTCTTTCAGTGTTGCCTATTAAATGCTTACTTACAATTTCAAAGCTTTACAGAGTAGTATAATTCTATGTGAATGACGTTATTGACCTCTAGGTGGTTTCCAAGATCAATATAAAATTTTTATTTACGTCTGACTTCTATGTGAAATATGCTACGACAATTGCGTAACGTTTTCGTGCAGTCGTCAGGTGCAGTTACGTAAAGTGGGCAGGTGTAGTTACGTAAAATTCCACACGTTTCTCAGCTAGCCGAGCAGGTGCAGTATTTGTCAAGGCCGTCCGCACAAGTAAAGTCCAGACTGTTTGAGCACTCTTAACTGTGCAAATTATGCCGGCAACCCGCCAAGAGAATTGAAATTTATTCTGGAACACCTGTGGTGTATATATAACAGTCTACGGCCGGGTTATAAGTTAGTTACATCTGGCGATATTGTATAGTGCGGATTAGGTGATTACTGCCGATTAGTGGAAAATGATTATTCTATAATTAGTGCTAGCTCTAGTAGTTGACATTATTACTGCGTGTGGATAAAATTGATGAATTATTTTATGAGAATATTTTGTTGATTTTGTATTATTATTTGTGACTAAATTAACCTGGTAGTCCTAATTAGTGACTTCATTGGTGTTCTTTACATCGTTTCTACTGTACAGTAGGACGATCAGTGAGACCGTATTGTAATGCTCTACAGCTTGTAGGACATTCACAATCAATATAACTGCAAATATACAGTTTGCAGGACTTTCGCGGCTTGTAAACCCTCATTAGTTATACCTGCATTATCCCTTGTACCGTATTATTTATTAAACTCTGTAGGCCATGTGTAATTTTTAATTTTATTTCCTCTGTTTGATCCAGCAATCTCTGATTTCATTTTTAATTAACGAACTATGCAAAAAGCAATTCAATTAATGTCAAAACACTATGTCTTGTTTCTAAAACACATTAAACACATTATAAAGCACACAATTAGGCAACAAAAGATAATTGTGCTGTTTTTTTTAGCATTGTGCTGCAATAGTCTATTGCATACGTTGTCAGCGCCAGGCAGTGCCGAAGTCGGGAGTAATTAAACTGATGTAGACTTTTCTGCAGCTATAAATAAACTGTCTAACGTTCAGTATGAACACAATAAAAAGAAAACAATTAATTTAATTCTAATTTGTCTAAATACATTTTAGACATCATCGGTATGGTTGGTAAAGCCTACAAATACACGAGCACGATGTCAAAATAAATATGAAAATTGCATACCTTAACCATAGTAGGACCTACAATTACTTATTTTTTGTATTCACACTATGTGTAATTATGTATTTATTTTTCCTTTATTTATACTGTGACTCAAATTATTTACTGTCATTTTTTTAGTAAAAATGATGGTTTATTTTGTTCACCTGTTTTTACGTTGAGTTACCGTGGCCTGTGTATGTTGTGTCCTGGACGATGTTGATGATGCTGGTGACGATTCTTATGCCGGAATTACCACTTCAATCATCTGTCGGGCAGAGGCTTCTCCGGCGGGAATGATTGGAGTCTGTTGTCGGTTGTCTGTTGGACAAAGTGTCCCCCGTCGAGAATGATTGGCGTCTGTTCTAGGTCGCTGAGCATACTGACATAGTGTCCACGTGAGTAAATTTTTAGCGTCTCTCCGGTGGTTCAGAGTCAGCTGGGGTTTTATACTCAAAGCACGGTGACAGGTCGAAGACTGTTTAACAAGCCTCCTCAGACTTGCTTATCCCGGGCCAGGCTTGTTCCGTGCGTCGGTTTTCTACATTTCACTTTCTGCGTATTTTCACACTCATAATTAGTGTTCATGTGCGAACTCATAAAATCATAAGATCCGTGACACATTTGTCTTTGTTTACGTACTAATTAATTGCTCATCACGTATTAATTAGACGAGTAATTAATTAATCTCTTTACAGTTTAGTTATAATTTTAAAATTCACCTTCAAATTGTGGCCAAACATGTGTCATTTCCCACGACTTAAATGACATCATTAAATTTGCTGTATGTATTGTCAATGTGCGAATTTTTATTAAATCAGCATATTTAATTATTCATATTTTATGACTGTCCGAACTGGAGCTCACTATACAACAAGATACGTGTGTACACAAATACACGATTGTTTCCTGCAGCTAGCAGGTGATGGCAGGCCTAACAGAAACGCATCAAATTCACACATGACACACATACTCACACTTACACTTTCCCTCTAGGAATACACGTAAACAATTGTTCAAAACAGGTTACGAACTGTCCAATTATTGTCTGTTCCCGTGCGCACCATTTAAAACCATTTAGAACTGTATATCTTTATTTTATGCACACAAATAAATTACCCTGGTCGAATGGCTACGGGCGAATTGGCAAATATGTATTGTTGCAATGAACGTGTGTGTGTGTGTGTGTGTGTGTGTGTGTGCGCGCGCGCGAGAGAGAGAGAGAGAGAGAGAGAGAGAGAGAGAGAGAGAGTGTAAACACAACTATATGTAACTGAATTATTTAAAAATTGTAACCCCTCTTTCCACTTTATGTTTTATAAAAAAAAATATAAATCTTTTTTTCTTTTTTCTTTTTTTTTTTTTTTTTTGAAAGAGGGGCCACTAGTTATTTAAAACTAGGCGGAAGGCCTAGAGAAGCCAAAAATGCGCTGGGTCCAGTGAGACGGGACTTGCAATAAAACTCGGTCGGTAAAGAGTAATAACTATCTTTTATTCGTGCTTAATCCCATAACTCTTTACATACATAACAATATAACCATAGTCTTGATAAATAAATAATCTCAATATTTTAACAAATCAATTTCAATAAGGCCATTTCAATTCATCCCATAATTCGTTTACATACATATATTAATTATAATCCCCTTGAGGTGCAAATATAACAATAGACTTGATAAATAAATAATCTCAATATATTAACAAATCAATGTCAATAAGGCCATTTCAATCTATCCCATATAAAAAAAAAAATACAATATTATCTACTTGCAGAAGAAACAAATTGAAAACATCACAAAATATATATATATATATATATATCAATCTGGTTCCATAAATTATATAAATAAACAACACATATCGAGCAACCCTATAAATTATATAAATCCCCCCTTGATAACAGTTAACATTAACATCACAATAAGGAACATATACATATAATATACATTACAATTAAACTCATGTTCAACCTGGCAGACAGCCTGTAGGTTCTAGCTAACACGCATATAACTGGGAGGAAAGCTGTATATTCCATAAAGCCCCCCCAAACTGCAATCATAAATTTAAGCTTCCAGCCACAGTTGGAATTAATTAATTAAAAAAACCACAACCCCTTTACTCCATTAAAAATGAAACAAAATTTTTTAAAAAACCGAAAGGATAATGATGACTAAAAACCGCGGAATCAGAGTGTCATGGCAGCCCATATGATTTTATAACATCTAAGAAATTGTATATTATAAGTATATTAAAATCTTTAAATTTCTTTGAAATGTATGGAGGGGTAAAAACCCTTATCACTTAAGTTTAACAACTGGCATAATTTTACAAAATGTTAAATCTTGTGTTACAAATATAGATGTATCCATATATCAGGAATTCGTTCTTTAATCATAATGATTTAATTAAACAGACAGGTCCAGCAAGCAAGTCAGAAACTAAGTTACAATAATCAGTACCACCAGTATGATTTTACAATCTCAAAAATTATTAGTATATGCCCACAAAAATGAAATTTTAATATCAGACATCTGTGTAGAATTAAATTAAAGGTAACAGCATGTTGTATTCTAGCAGCTGTGGAAGCGTGCCAGAATGTGCCAGACCAGGTGAGACAGGTATCAGACCTGCATGAAACTGTACCAACGTGTGCCTAACTTGTGTCAAAAAAAACTATGTAAATTTTACACCCGAAAACAGCCTGAAAAACGAAACCCCCAACCCTTAGATGCAGAAAATAGATAAATGAGAACCCCGCCCTGAACCAACCGGTTCAGAATCAAGAAACACATGACTTAAACTTAGATTGAAAGAAATAATAACTCTAACGGCCTTTGCATAAAAGTCTATGAAAGAAGCAAAAAATAAGCTCTGGCACGCTCCCCCAGTGCAGCACACAATTACAATAATAGTACGTTATAGTTATAGAATAATTTTATAATAGTTATAATAATGTTCATAGTGAATGTCCTGTTGACACACCCTTGATCGGACTGTCTAGCAGAGCGTAAGCACATGGTTTTAAAAAAAAACAATTTGTAACACGGATGTACTGCGGGCCAGGCCAACGAAAAATAATAATAGAGTTTATATCACCTTAATTGCAGCAGTAGAGTAACCTCTTTACAGTTGGTTAGCAAGCTCCCTCCTCGGAACAGATGAGTGTCGGGTGGTTCATGACTGGTGAAGGCGGCAGTACACCAGCTGAGGCTACGTCTCCGTCTAGGTGCGAGAACCCTGAGGATTCAAAAAGGATTACAAATTGTTCACTAAAATTTGCACCCTAGTCAAAGATATTAAACATCAGAACGGGCGCTCCCGACTAACTCAAGATGAATGCAAAAAGGTTTTTTTGTTTTTTGAAAATTGCCTGAGGAGTAATTATGTCTTCAAGGTAATTATGAACTCATAAAAAAAATAATAAAATGTGCATAATAAAGCAACACTCGCACCAGATTTAACAAGTGCCGACATAATCAAACAGGTTGGACCGCCTCACCACGTGGCGACACAAATATCGTAATTTGTCAGAAAATGACCACACTAAAGGCCCTTACACTTACACACAATTAAAAGAGTTATAGTATTTCATCTAAGGGTTGTCTCACAATTTACTTTCAACTGCAATAATTAAAGAAAAAGACACTCTTCCGGTCCAGTGCGTGTTCGTACATAACCAACATGATTCGACTCTGTCTACAACGTACTTGCTTTAGTTATAATTTTATACAACAATTGAACAAATGATTAACAGTGATTATTGTACAATAATTAAAAGAACTACTGGCTGTATGCACTGAAACATCAATTAATTTTCTTACCATACACACACACGTCTGATCGCAACACGTGCATTCTACTCTCGCATTCGGCTGAATATATTTGAGTTTAATTATTCCCTTACTATTCAATCATTTGTAGCATACTGTAAATAACTCACCGGGAAGTCTCGAAAAATTAGCCTGCCATCAAGACGAGAAGAAAATTACCCAAGTCGACTGTCCAAGGTAGAGAGCTTGTTGATTCAGTCAAAGTCTGCGTCGAACTAACTGGTACAGCCACAACGCAACAAACAGCAAACTTCGACGCGAGATAGCGCGCGCTGTCTAACAGCGCCTTGCCAATATCGTCGGGCTAACCGACATTAATACTCGAGTTTATTATTAAAAAAAATTTATTATACCTTCGATTCCCGGGTTATGCAAACACCGGCACAAAATGAATGTTTTCACTTTTAGTTGTTTGGAAATAATATGCGTCTGCCATATTACGAAGACAGCATAATGCTCCGTGTAAGTTGCCTTCCGAGGTTACATACATTATATTCTGACCATAACAGTTAATGTAGTGAGTTGTTTAAGTATTGTTAATAGTGTGATTTTAAAACCCTAATATCAGTGTTTCTGGATTCTGTTTGTGTATGCTGTCCGCTCTAGATTACAAATTTTACAGAAACTCGCGAAATCACAGAATTTGTTTTTCAATCGAGTTACGCGCTTTACATTTGCTATTGGTACAAGCGATTGCCATGTGTTTGTGCCAAACATCCGAAGCGTTGTGGGTGCGTTGTACACACTTTTTTATTATTCCAGCGATGTCTGGACAATCTTTCTCTTCAAAGTTTCAAGTAAAATAAACATTATTTGTAGATATATCGCCTTCGTGTGCGCGCGTTTGCTATCGCCTGTGAAATCGGCGATAGTGCCAGTGAACCACCCAAACCCCAACAATGACTACAGTGAGACTTTGATAGATACGAGTGTAATCGAGTGATAATATTTATTTGTTTAAGCGTGTGACTTAGTTAATTAATTTGATTACTAAACGTCATAAAATGAAGTTGATTTACAAAGAGCTATGTTTCAATTACAAGAAGTGGGAAGAGAGTACTCGCTTACAATTTCAGCAAGAAAGACCAAAATCATGGCCTTTAAAAGTAAATATCCATTGACGGCTAAGAAAGTTATAAACAACAGCACTTTAGAACAAGTTAGCCGTATCAAATATCTCGGCTGTGCAGTAAGCTATGAATCTGAATATGATATAAGAAAGAAAATAAATAAATTTAGGAATATTTGTGGTACGATTCATAAAAATCTTAGAAATAAAACAAGACACAGCACAAGGATTAAATTTTATAAGACAATCAATTGCAATACTGACGTGTTTATGCGTGTGAGGTCTGGGTTATGACTAAAAAAAGCGCCAAGATTCAAAAAAAGTGCTGAAATGCAGCTTCTTCGAATACTTTAAACTATACATTGCAAGGTAGAATAAGGAATGAAGATATCGGAACGGAACTCGAAGTAAAGGACATAAATGAAATTATTTTAATTTACAGAACACAATGGTGGGATCATCTGCAAAGGATGACAGAGGATCGATTGCCGAAAGCGGCACTGAACTATAAAGACAGTGATAGAAGAGACGTGGCTCGTCAGAGGATGAGATGGGAGCCGGAACAGGTTTATATAACTTAATCCTTGAAGAAGAAGAAGAAGAAGAAGAAGAAGAAGAAGAAGAAGAAGAAGAAGAAGAAGAAGAAGAAGAAGAAGAAGAAGAAGAAGAAGACTAAACGTCATTGATCACTGTGAACTTTTATTTGTTTGTACAATGTTAAATTTTGTTGTTAAGTGTAATTGCCCATAAATTGGAGGAAATCAAATGTTGATTCTTTTGCTTTTTCTTGTGTTTAATTATTTAACTACATTAAAAATCGACATTAAAGTTTTGCATACAGAACTGTTGCCAGCGTCATAAAACGAATTAAATATTTTTTTGTGCTTTCCATCTGTTACAACAGCTGAAGGCAAACATAAATTTCAGCGTCTTCGGGGTTCTAACAAAGCAATAAATTTTGTTTCAATTTGGTCAGTAAGTGTAATGTATCCGATCGTTCCCCTAAAGCAATGTGTCACGGAAACGATTTAGTGTCCCAATGTTCCAACCAGCCAGCGTCTAGGACAACACCACTTCACTATTAAAACAATAGTTTTAGCCACTTTAATTGTAATTCTCATGCCTTGAAAATACAATTTTCATTATATTTTGAAGTTTTTTGCATGCAAGTGATGAAAACTGGAGTAATACGTTCGAAAAATAAGTAGTCAAGGTAAATACGTAAGGTGCAAAAACCACAAACATTAGTTTTATTTTAAAATTCATAAATGCTCAAATGTTTCTTGTTATATATTTTACATTATTAATAATAATAAAATGTTTACAACAATAAATTTTATTTTGTAAATTACATATGTTTTGGTAGTACGTAATCCAACTATCAGCATCAGATATAAATTAATAAATCAACAATTTTTAAATCAATATTGTTATCAGTTATTATTAATTAACTAATTAGATAATTATTTTTATCAATCAGTTAATTTATATGTAGACTAAATTTAATGGTTTTATATGTGTATAAAAATATGTTATATAATTAATTGTAAAATATATTATAAATATTTATTATTTTATTAAATTAGTAATTTTTAAAATATTATTATTTTTTGTATTAAGCTGAATTTGTTCTGGTATTAACTTATTATTTGTTTTATGTTTAAATATTTTTAAATTTTCCCATAAGGTCATTTTTGGACCATTTGTAAATGTGTTTTATTAAAACACATATGTAATTTACAAAAAAAAATATATTCTTGTAAACATTTTTATTAGTAATTATAATATATTTTAAATTGTAAGGGCACTCGTAACCGGCTATGCTCATCATGTGAAATTCATCAAGTTTGAGACCCAATATCTCAGAATTTGTAAAATATAGAACTCTAAAATTTTTAGCACGCAGGTAGGCTACAAACTCTATTACAATTACGAGAAATTCGTAAATAAAATAAAATTTCAGAAATCTCAAATTCGTGACTATATAATATTTTTTTATCTTTCTTTTTAAAATTTTCTATACAAAAAGCATACTTAATACTCTTTTCGTTTTTATTTTTTAGTGATAATATTATAGTTTTAGTAGTGTAGTTATATCTCCATTAACTCAATAGACACAAAAAAGTTCAGATTGATATTGCACATGGTTTCTGAAATAATGGGTGATTTATCTAAAAAAAATTTACTGAAAAAGGCATTTAAAGTTTATAAAACCGAAGTTTTGTTTTCCTTGATTTAAAATAGCCCAGCACCATACTCGGGGTCTCCAGTTATGTCCATTTGGTCGTCTAGTTTTCTCTTCACATTTCTAGGTAACTGTTTAACGTTTTCATCAATTCATCTACTGCTGTGTCCGCCTCAAGTATTCGTTCCAAGTGAAAATTTTTCATTACCTTAACCGTATTTAATCCTATTTAAATCCTAATTTAACACTTATTTGTATTACCTTCATTGAAGGTCAACACAGCATCATGTAAACCCAAAATCAAAGTATCCAGTCCAACAAATATATTTTTTGGCAATCTATTCCAACTCAAATGGTTCAGCTACTGGTTGGCATTCTGTGTACTACCATGCAAACATTTTTTTGCACATTAGCATCTCTCAGATCACCAAATATTGGCTTTATGACAGACATTACAAACATTGGTAGTGAATGAAAATTTTTTTCCAATGGTATCTCTACATTTTAAACCGCATGTCTCTATAATTTGTTATGAGGGGGTTACAGATTTGTAAGAAATAGTTATATTATGACCACTTTTGAAATAAATTTTCCTACGATCTCAATTTATTTAAAAATCATAAGGAAATTATTATTAAGCGTACTCACATAAATTTGGTACGCCATAATTTCGAAATATTAAAGATTCTTTTAAGGTAAGAAACCAAAACTTCATTTTCTGGTCGATTTATTGACTATGAGTGCCCTTAAGAAATTAGTATTGTACGAATTTTTATTATAATATTTAGTTTTATCATATTCAAACTGTAAAAAATCTGTGTCAACTTTCCTTCGTGCTAATTATTTATTACTTAATCTCTTTGTTTCGATACTTATTGAAATTTATTTGTTTCAACATTACCTTTAAATATAAGTTCCCAATTTAATATACAGGAATTCTGTTCCTTTTCGAAATGAATATCATTCTTTTTGGTTGAGTGTAATTAAAGTAATAAAGCGTTTAAATTATATTGTAAATAAAGTTCTACATTTATTTTATATGAGAAAAAAATTTTTTTCTTCCACAACTAAATATTACAGTTTATTTTTTCTCCCTTTTTTTATAATGCGTTAAAATTTTTTAGAGATAACTTTCAACCATGAGGTAAACCGCTAGAGCACTATCACCATTTACACTTTTTTATTCTACAAAGATTTTAAAAAACACACAACATTTTGTACTTTCCCAATTTATTCTTAATCTCTGACAATTGTTTTAGCCGATTAGGCTATTACTAAGAGCTGCTAAGAACAACTAAATACAAAGAATGTGTAGGATGCTGAACGTGTGTTAAGGGTCTGTATACAGACATGTGTGTTGATGGAGGGGGTGGGGGAACTAGTATAGGGAAGGTCAAGTAGCTGTAAAAGCGAAGTATAATAGGAATGCAAATTCTAAAAATTAACTAAACTAAATAACAGCTTTTAACAACGGAGACACAAAGAATTCTGCCCGTCCGTTTGTGACATTTTTGTTACTTTTAATTGATTTTCTAATTTATAAATAGCATCGCATTCTGCACAGAGTATTTGACATATTCAATTTTTTTTAGTATGTTTGATTTTTGTTTATTGTTTACAGTTAAATAAGATGAGAAAAGATTACGTTTATTTACTGATACCATGTGTTGACCACGCTTTTTTAACTTATGTAATTTGTTAAATAATTGTTTTATTATCCTGATCTGGCTCTATGGAACAAAATTCTTTTAAAATAATTTACTTCTGTTTTTCTTTTTTTTTTTTTTTAATTAAGGAGTCTATTATTATTTTTTAACATTTGTAGTAATATGTTCCAGCTACTTCCCAACGAGTCTTCAATCAATATCTTTTTTATTCTGTTTAGGTCTTTCCAGAAAGCATAGCCTAATATGTTAGATAACACATGTATACCAGCGGTTAATTATAGCTCTGAATAATGTATAACAAAACATTAATGCTGACGATACAGAAATATTCTTCAAATTGAAGGACTAGAAAACGGCTAAACACGACTAAGCTCAAACTGTTGTCTAAATAATATCTGAATAATAATCCTTAAATTCCGATACTAAAAACGTTAATTATTGCCGATGCTTCCCATTTTTACGTCAGTCAACAGTAACAAGTTAATGACTACATGGCAAAGGAGCTGACAGGCAAAGTCAGGAAGTTGCACACTTCCTTTCAAATGAGAATGAAGTTAACATTCAGCCACCTGTCACGAGGTTTGTGATTTACCTGGTATATAGCGTTGACTAGCTGCAGTGTTATTAAAGAAAAATTCATAGGTTACACACAAATTCACCCATCACCTACAATATACAATTGAAGGCTACAGAAATTCCTTATTACGTTCTTCCACCTAAACTGTTATGCACGCTATGAAAGACTGCTAGGTTCCTTCCTACGTTTCGGAAAGAGTTAGGAAAAAGGAATTAATACAGAAATGGAAGATATAAAGTAGGTCAGTAAGTACAAATAACTGATGACAAGGAAGCAAAGATGTCTAAGCAAGTTTTCTTGAACACACACACACACACACACACACACACACACACACACACACACACACACACACACACACACACACACACACACACTGACAGACACAAGTATATGTCATGTCCGGTAGCAAGCCACACCCTTAAACTGGAGTGTATGATGGTTCTTGCGGCAGGTGCTCTATAAGAAGCTCGGGACGCGGTATACGAGCGGGCGACGGGCATGTCCTTCGTCCCGCACAGCCCTCACGCTGTATGTATTACAACGCTCCCTTTCGTCTAACACAATTATCTAATATTTGTGATGTTAGATAAAAAGCTACTTACCCGTGATTTTACTTTACCTGGGCGCCAGAACAAATCCCAGATACAAATGACACGGTTACAGCTTAGCTCAGCGCATGGAGACACTCTTTCTCAGGATTCGTTCAGTGATTGTGGTTTTCAAGGGGAATCTTTACAAATAACTCTTTAAGATTTGCTTGATTATTATTTTTAATGTTTTAATAAATGATTTTGAAACTTTAACTTGTTAATGGTAGGACTTAATTCTACCCTAACCTTATAATTATTGAGTGAGTGTGGAAAGTAATGATTAAGACGCTCAAACGACCTATAGCTCTTATCTGGTCTGATTAAGAAATTTCTATCTCCCAAACCAGTGCTAAAGAACAGGTCTACAATAATTTGCACGTCCAATACTACACACTATTTCCCATTCAACACTCTTATACTAAATTAAAACTAATCTTACAGTTAAAATAAAATGTGTGCGTTTCTTAGTGTCTTTTTAAAATTTTTATTGTTTTATTATTTGTTTAGCGCTTATATCATTGATCAATGAATCTATTTCTTACTGTTTTGATGCGTTTACCGAAGATAGGAATCTGTAGAGGTCCTCCTTTCGATGGTGTTGCACGGAAGAATGGGTTGATGAATGTTGTGGAAGATGCCCTGGCAATTACAGCTGTAGCCTTCTGTAGCACAGGTCCTTCACGGCTGATGGATTAATTAATTAACTAATTAATTAATTAACGGTGATTTTACGCAGCTAGTGTTATTGAATGTTGTTAATTCATCTACACTGCGGACTACTTCTCGATTTAGACTGAATTTGCACTGTTGTGTAATTTAAAAAATTTCTTTGTACGAATTATACACGTCTAGTGTGTTTCAGTACCGAACGAAGAGTGATGTTACCCCTCGCTTTTAGCTGGCGTCTGTTTTAAATACGGGCTGCTGATTGGTTGAACAAATAAATCATGCGTTTTTCCAGTTGTGACAATCTCGAACAGGTCGGTCCTACACGCGGTGACAGGTTCCAAACGGCAGAGAAGTTCTTGTCAAAATCGTACTTCCTGTATTTGCAAATCGATTGATTACAGGTATTTGCAAATGTGTTTCCGAAGATCTGACCACAGAATATTGTTGCTTAGGTCTTTACCTGTGTGTGTGTGAAAACACCTTGTTCCTACGTAGTATAATTCTCTCGTTATTCCTGTTGGCGTGCGTCATCCGTATAACTTCTTTATTTGTTAATTATATTAACTGAGCTTGCGGCTACTTATAAAGCTTTTCTTGCTGAATACAATGCTGTTTTCAGAATTGCCGTATATTTACAACTTTTGAAGTTATTGCAGGTTGAACTGATAATTCGCTTTGAGTAAAATTACCTGTTTGAAATGGATTCTATTGTCGCGGTGTTGTGGTTAGAGTGAGATGGCTGCTATTATACGCTCTCTCTCTTCCTTACTGCCTTACGCTCTTACTGTCTATAGCTTTCATATAACGCTCTGATAGGACGCTATTATGAATCGTTATAGTATATATATACATATGACGATTATTTTTTACGATGTAGGCATGTGTGTGTGTGTGTGTGTGTGTGTGTGTGTGTGTGTGTGTGTGTGTTACATTCCTGATGTAAACAAACAGGCGGGGCATATCTAAACGTTATTTGTCAGGAATGTTAACATTGACATTTATCCTAAACTCGTAGTACCGTCAATCAATTAATTTTTCCGGTGAAGAGTTTGTGAGGATCGGTCAAAAAGTATAACACAAATTTTAAATGATTTGTGTCGACGTTTCGACAATATTTATTTTCATCATCAGGGCCTGTGTGTGAATACAAAAGAAAATATTGTCGAAACGTCGACACAAATAATTTAAAATTTGTGTTATAATTTTTGGCCGATCCTCACAAGCCCTTCACCGGAAAAATTCATTTTTCATTTAGTAGTAGTATGTTGTGCGCATGCGCAGAACGTCTGTATACTTGTGAGAACGTTGTCTGAACGTTTAGTGTTACTGCGACAAACGCTTTTCAGTACGAGGTTTAGTCATCTTTGTTTTTGATTATGCATTTCCAACTCTTTGTAAATTTAATTACTTTTCCTTTCGTGATGATTCTCCAACTCTACAAAACGTAGTAAATAATGAACCCCATTTACCTCATATGGGAGGTACCAGCATCCTTTAAGTTTCAAAAATATATGGCTTTAAATTTATTAAAAAGAATACATTGTCTTCTACTTTAGATAGACAAGACATTTTGACTCGACGAAGAAACTGCCTGTAGTCGAGCTAGAACGGAGAAAAGCCAAATTTCGTACTTTGCTAAAACGAGGGTTTATGAAGAACTCACAATTAAAGAATGCAGCACATAAATTATTACGCAACCAGTTGAAAGGATATGTTGCCGTCACATCATAACATGTAAGGTGACTGATATCAAACAGTTGACAGGGAAAGTGATAAATTAAATGGGCGCAAGTAAGTGAGGTCACTATGTTCAGCATGCAATTAAAGAAGATACGTTATGGCAGCTGGACGTTATAGACACTGTTGCTGATAATTTTATTATGAAAAACACTGACAGAACCGATTCACAGGTACGGAAAGGATCGAACTACTCCCTGACAGCATCTGATATTGTGGTCTGTATTGTGGTTAGTAATTATCACAGCATTTTTGAATTCTTTGCACATTTTCATCAGAAGTGAACTCTTACCCTTGCAGAAACATCCCGTTTCTTCAGACTGGTGACACCAACGACGAATATTCTTTGCCAAAGGTGGGTCAATTCCAAAACGCTTACGAAAAGTACGCTGGACTGTAATCACGCACTCAGTCTTCCTAAACAGCACAACGAAAAACCCCTTTTGTTGAGCGAACGCCATCTTGCTACAGACTGAGCTTAACGTTAGGTTCAACACGTGGAGTGGCATCTAGCGGCAATTCCCTAAAACTGTAGGCCACTACCGTTTGAGCAACACACCATTCATTCACGGAATGTCCGTGGTTTCATAAATATAACTGTTTAAAATTAGGTTATTCTGTTTGAAATACTCTGTATTTTATAGCCGTTGTCTCGCGGTCACGCAAAACATACTTTGATCGGTAATACTGTAGGTTTGACAAATTTCTACAGTACCAACTATACTATACACTGCCTGTACTACTTCTGTCAATGCGACACGGCCCTAATACAAACAGCAAATAACAGTTTACGATTTTAGATTGAAAAGTCCCGGGTTTGAGGCATACATAACTCCACTATGCTCATTATGTTAATTTTGTTGTATGATCTCATCTTTTGTAGGCTGAATTCAGATATTTCAGTGAATTTGTTTTTAGTATTAGTTTGACAGTACATCACAGTAAACACCTCAAGCATTGTTCTAACAGTGGCCAGTTTGTAAATGTGTGGCGTCACTAAACACGTTTTTTTCTAAGGGCTACCTGCAACCTATTTAGAAAAGGAGCTGGATTCAACGTTGGGGGACTGTTCTCCATCAAATACGATGTTTAAGCGCTGGGTTGCTGAATTGAATTTACTGGATTGGACAAGCACAACTGACGACCCACGAACCATTAAAGCGACTCTGCCAGAAAAAAAATCCACAAAAGTTTTCGCAGATGCAGGATGAAAGTGAGTGAGGTAGCAGAGACTGTTTGTATATAAACGGACAGTGTACACAGTACCTTACACGAACATCTGCTGATGGTTGCCGGGTTTGTTGGCACTTGACCAAAAACAGTGTCAAAGGGATATTTCAAACCTATTTTTTAACACTGTACACGCGCAATACAATCGAAATTTTGCGTCTGTTCATAACTATTGATGAGTCTTGGGTCCACTACAACACTCTTCAGACCAAAAAACAGTCAAAACAGTACACCACAAAAGCCGAACCAACTCCAAAAAGTCAAAGACAATTCCATTCGCTATTAAGGTTATGGCGACTGTTGTTTGGGGCGCACGTGGAGCAGTCTCCGTTGACCACTTTAAAAACGGAGAAATAATTAATGGCAAATACTATGTAAACCGTTTTAAATCACGAAAACAAAAAAAACGGCCACATTTAGCGAAGAAGAATGCGCTATTTCATCGAGACAATGCACTATCACACACGTCAGTTATTGCAATGGCTAAAACCAAAGAATTTGAAGTTCGAATTGATTCCTCACACCCCATACTCGCCCGATTTACTCCTGAGCAAATTCTACATCTTTTCTAACTTTAAAAAATTGCTCAGTGGGAAAAGAATTTACTAACAACAATTAAGTCATCGATGCTGTAAATGGCTATTTTGAGGACCTTGACAAATCGGCTTATCTGTCTGGCATCGGCGGTAAAAGTGTGTAGAACTAAATGGAAATTATCTTGAGAAATAAACGCATATTACTAAAAAAAAGTGTTGTTTTGTTATTCAGGCCCGGTACTTTTAACCCTAACCTCTCTCTGTGACACGCGTTTGTTTACATCAGAAATGAACTACGAGCGGAAAGAGTATATACATGGAGGCAAGACGTCGAGACCGACAATGCGGGGTTTCGTTCTGTTCTAGGGTAACAGGTGCAGGTATCACAGCAACTTGAAAGAACATGGTGACACGAACGTAACACTGTAACACGTCAGTGAGACATAACTTTCGAAACAACTATTCAATATTTTCTCAGAAATTCGACTCAGAAACAACGTGAGTACAAAATATTCATACACAGAATTTACCTTTATTCACTTCGACTGTCACACATGTCATCTCAGTCTCGCCTGATGTGAATAATAAAGTTAAAAGACACTCACCAATTGGGGTGAAATTCACTTTCACCATTCACTTTGCTTAAAGGAGAACTGCTGCTTCTGCATAAAACAAAACCACTCCTTACTACTTCCTCGTTTATAGTCTCAGATTACAAATTTTGTAGCCTTAAGATAATTTTCCATCCTGTAGCCATTCCTATAGAAAGATTAAGATCAAAAGCAATCCCAGAACACAATGTAATATAGACAATGTAACTAAGTCGACAACGTTGCTACATAGAGAATGCCATAGCATCGTGATCAACAACTTATGACGGCACGGCTATTGTGATATGTACTGGAAGAGGAAAGACTGACCCAGTGATGGTTAATAGAAGTGTCAGGCAAGGGTGCAGTCTTTCACCTACATCGTTTAATATATACTTGGATGACATGGTCAGACAGTGGAAAGTTAAAGTCAATCCAGGGATAAACTTACGTCTTGCCACCACATGCATCTCTATTATTCGCTAATGATCAGGTGGCATTTCAGAAAAGCTAAGATGCTCTGGAGCAGTCGGTATATCACTTGAACAGTGTATGTGGGACATATAATTTTAAAATATCTCAAAGAAGACGAAGGTTATGACCTTTAAAGGGAAATTCCCAATCCGTTCCAAAATAATTGTTACGGATAAGATTTTAGAGCAGGTATCGCACTTTGCTTTTTTCAGTTGTGACATAAGTTATGAACATGATGATGATAAGAATAAAAAAGTAAATATCAGATGATGTATAGTACAATACATTGAACACTAAGAAACAAAACAAGAACTGATACTAAAATGATGTTCTATATAGTAATGGCGATACCTGTTCTGACAAATGCTAGTGAAACATGGACGATAACTTCGAAAAAAAGCAGCGTATACAAACCGCTGAAATGACTATTTTAAGGTACGTGAATGGTTATCGTCTAACGGATCGAATGCGTAATGCACATAGAAGGGCCGAACTGGGAATATTCTCCATCAATGATAAGATAGAAGAACGAGAGATCAGCAGTGGTTGGAGCACGTCTACAGAGTGGATCACCACAGGCTAGTAAAACGAGCTGTAGACTATAAACCAGTTGGCAGAAGATCTGTGGGTAGGCACTGGAAGAGATGGCTGCAGTGAAGACGGAATAGACTATAAGCCTACACCGTGAGGTGACGACGACAAACGTGATCACCACAATAAAAAGTACTAATTATATTATACTGTAATTAAAATTTAAATAAAATTTAACTTAACCAAATATTAAAATTAAACAAGGGACAACACCTCATTTTGTTGTAGTTTATTCCATTACAGTCACTAACGTTTAAGATTTACTAGCCTACAGCTAAAAGAAATAATGGAATATAAATGAAGTTTCGTGTAAAGAACACATAAGACTATTGTTAATTAAGAGGTCAAAGTATATAGTATATCTTCTTTGTTCATAAATGTATTTAAAATTTAGTAATATATATATATATATATATATATATATATATATATACAGTATATATAAATGTGTTCTATGCAAGTGTATTCTATTCTGTGCAGAAATTCTTGGTAAGAACTCTTTACACACACACACACACACACACACACACACACACACACACACACACACACACACACACACACACAGCTAGTTCAGAAGTGTTAATGTATTCTGATTTGCGCGCGTGCGCGTGCTACTACAAATGTGTGTACTCAAATGTGACGACGATTTCATCACGTATATAATAAAAGAGACCTAATTTTGTATGGGCCACAAAAGTATTTGTCTTTGACAAAAGTTTGAATATCAAGAACATGTGGCCAGTAGGTTAAGGAATTAGATTTAGCATAGAATGTTATAAACATTAATGACATAAACTAGGCTATAGTGTGGTGTTTGTGATAAAGTCTGCTAAAAGTGTGCAGTATGCTAAGTGTGTCAGTAAAACACTGAAACTGTGAACGAATCGCCAAAATGTGTGTTCGAGAGTAGTGATATTGTATCCGTTCATGGAAAACGATGTTAAGTTGCCTCAGAGTGCAGAATGCTAAAACGCAGTAAAAACGAACATGTTGAGCTTAAAAAAATGTAAAATATTTTATTTCGTAACAGTATTTCTAATGGATCTAACGTTGTTTGCAATTAAAGCCACGTGGTAGCTAATGTTCTTAACAACCGGAAATTACACTTTTTGCACTCGAACACACATCTATAATAGCAAAAAGGTTTTAGGTGGTTTGAAAAAATTCAAAATGAGAATATTGCAGCTAATTATTTTCCAATCAAATTACGATACTCAACATGCAATTTTCTGCATGCAACATGAAGTGATTAAATCGTCCCCATCACTGAGACGTCAAAATGGCAGCATTAGTTAGATCGCGATTAATGAGACATTCCGTTCGATTCCGATTCAGACGTCGATCAAGAATACCGTGATATAATCTCGTATAGTTTGTCAAGCTACAGTTCTAAGGTTTAAAAGATCGGGACAACTGTTAGACACCATGTGCAATTGTTGGCAGCCAAACTAAGCTAAACCGGGAACGAGATTGTCGGAGGCAATCCAATGACACTCCAGTAGAGCGGTAAGGACAAAGAAATACTCGAGATCGTCAAACGACTGATCCGACTTAATCGTGCATTATCCTCAGTCTCCAACACTAAAAAAAATCGGTGTGGAAAACCGTACATGACTTCCATGTTCTAATTAATTATAAAATTATTTTTAATACGTACACAAAAACTCAGAACAAAACAAAATATATCAGTACGATTTTCGTTAAAACGCCGTGAAAGATAATTTACGAATTCTATCTAGTTGTATTAACAATAAAACTATTTTAAATATAAATAATATTTAAAAAATAAAGAATTAATTTGTTTAAATTATATTTTACTTAAACAACGCGAAAGAAAGCGAATACACTGCCCAGCGTTTGTTATCTGTGAATTTCTGGAAACGAAAAATTATTTTGTTTACGTATCCGTGATGACATATCATGGAACGATATCAATTGTTAATATTTTATCGAAATATTTTAGTTCTCGGTCGAATAAATTTATAACACTAATACAAAAAATTACCCCCTCCCTCTTCAACTACCTCTTTAACTTTAGATATTTTATCTACTTTTCTACAGTGGATTATTATGACCTTCTTTTCATGATGCTTTATTTATCAAAATTAAGTACTTTAGACTTTACTCTTGTTAAAACGTAAAATGTTGTAGGTAAACTACACATTTCCCTTAAGCGATCTTCACAAAAATCAATAAGCCTTTAGTTCTCTACAACTCGGCCACATATACAAAAAAATAATTGATTCTGTTTGAATTTGCGGCAGTTATCGTTCGCGTATTAAAAATTCTACATACAGACACTTTTCGGAAAATGGCTTTTCTCCATGTTTTGAGGGTAGTACAATCAGAATCAGCCCTTATCTCGAACACGATTTTTTCGCAATTACCATACTTTCATTTCCTTACGTAACGTGGAAGTAAAAATAATTAAACTATTAAAAACATTAATTAATTAATTATGAAGACTCATAGTCATGGATATTATTAAAACGTTCTATTTTTAATACAATTATATTAATTCTTGTAAATACAGTAAATGCTGATGTTTTTCATTTTACAAAATGGTTTCAACAATACTTTGTAAAGAAGATCATAATATAGTTAGAATCGCTAAGTTATCCAACGCTCTGCACAAAATATGCATTTTCTGTGTAACTACTAATGTAATTACGTATATGTAAAACCTGTAGTGTTCTTTTATTTTACAATATTTCGACGTGTCTGATTATTACAGACTGGTAGCCTAAGGGGTACTACAGCTTTACAGTCCCATTAAAACTCTTTCAACAAGTATTAACAGAAACTTTACGGTGCCTCTCGTATTTCCCTTTTTATTTAATACCGTTACTTTTCATTCAGCTCTACAGATGGAAAACCCTAACATACACGTAAAGCCTGCGCACACACATATTTTAAAGTAGAATGTTGGAATAAGATGAATAATATTTAGTCATAAATTAAAAAGGTTAAAGTAACATTGTTTAAATAGATATCATTTTAACTATTTAGTAGTATTTTTTTATGTTTCCCTTTTTAAATTCTACAACGGTACAACGTTTGAGTTGTTTCCTAGTGCGCCTGTATTATCGTTAAAAGGAACAGAAATGGTGATGTTTTATCTCCTAAGAAAACGGGAACACGCGGCAAACAACCAGAATCATTAGATACGTTTTCTTTCTCTCTGGCCTCCAGTCCAAAGGGAGCGGTGTTGGGTACTTTAGGGTTACCAAATTTCTTTGCTCGTTGGACGTCCGTATCAACCATCGTGACTTCATTAGCCTTCAGCAAAAGATGATTGTGATACGGTCTTCGGATGAGTACCCATTTTCGGCAATTCTAATGCATTCCATCACAATCGTGCAGGAATTTTCCTGATCATCTGGACCTTTAGACTTTACCTTATAAAATTACAGCTTTTCAGCCTGTACCATTCTTATCATCTGATCGACAAATTTCATTATTCAAGTTCGAGGGCTGTGCGGGACGATGGGCATGCTCGTCGCCCGCTCGTGTACTGCGTCCCGAGCTTGAAATAGAGCTCCTGCCGCAGGGACGATAGATGGGGCTGGATTAAGATTGTGGCCTTCTACCAGCCGTGGGTGTCAATTAAGTGTCAGTTAATTGAGGGTGAGAATACGCCGAGGCCGGGTCCAAGATTCTCCTGGCACAGATTGGTAGCGACTGAGGGCGCTAATGAAGTGGTTGCCCTGGAATCGGGCGGAGCGGCGATAGAATTTGTGGGACAGTGTCCGTATAATGGCGTCCAGGAAACGGACACGCAGGGCTTCACGGATGGTTCTATTTGAAGTCAGATAATGCACGCCCAGCGCAATCCTCGGTCAAGGAGAGACTGAAGCTTTCGTTTATGGGTCTTGGCCAAGTAGCCCCAAACGGGGATCGCGTAGGTAACCATCGGCACCACATAGGTGGAGACGATAAGTTTTCCTAGGCGGCGGGTCATGTCGTTACTGCATAACACGGGACGGAGTTGATATAGGCGATTGGCGGTCTTGCGGGCTACTTGTGCAGAGTGTGTCCTCCAGGTAAGACAACGGTCAAGGTGGATCCCGAGGTACTTGACCTCTCGAGACCAGGGCAGCAGAGTATCGCCTACGTATAGTCTGTCTGGGAGTCTTAAGCGTCTGGGAAAGACTACGGCTGTGCTCTTGGCCGCGTTGATGATAACCCTCCATATCTCTCTGCCCACTCAATGTATTCATCCAATTGTTCCTGGAGCCAGATAACTGCCGTTTCAGCTGGACGATCGACGGCATACACCGCCGTGTCGTCGGCGAACATGGTCAACCTGGTGCCAGGTAACTTGGGCACGTCATTGACTCAACCTGGTGCCAGGTAACTTGGGCACGTCATTAACGTACACAGAAAAAAGCAGGGGGCCCAAGACGCTTCCCTGAGGTACGCCAGCCGTAATAGACCTTGCCGATGAAAGGGTGTTATCAACTCTCACGCAAAAGGTTCTGTTCCGAAGAAAGCTAGCAATCAGACGAATGTATCAATCCGGAAGCAGAATCTCCGTAAGTTTGTAAAGTAGGCCTGGATGCCAAACACGATCGAACGCCTTCTCAACATCAAGGAAAACGGCTACAATTTTATTATTCTATTGTAGCAGGCAACTGACTTTTGATTTTTTGTTCTTCCATTATGGGGACTAATTAGCTTTAGTAGGGGGAAAATGACAGTTCTACCCCGGAAGTGACGTCACACGGCGGGAAATTCAAAAATTGTGGTGGTGGGGGTAACCATGCGGCAGTAGTCTGTCGGCCATGTTGTCGTCGTCGCCGCCTAAAGTGGGGTTAACGTGTGCGTTGATTGTCGGAGGCGTGGCTATGTTCGCCGTTCGCCGTTCGCCGTTCGCCGTTGACGTCGTCGTTGACGTCGTCATCGTCGCTGGGCGGCGGCCTGGCGGTGGCTTGATGGCCGCCCGTCGTGGTGGGGGCGACGGGGGCCATGTTGGAAAAGGTGCGATGTTGTCGATTGGTGTAAGAGAGTAGTGGTTAAGGTACGGCCTGGTTGCCGATTCGTGCGTGTGTTATAGTGTATGGTTATGTATATGTAAGGGGTTTTTCCGGAAGTTCGGCCATGTTGGAAAAGCGTCGTCTGTGTTGCCAACTGTTGTCGGCTCGGTGTTATAGTGTACGGGTTGAATGTATGTTTCGCCATTGTTGCCAACTCGGTGTTAAAGTGTACTGGTTTCGTATATATTTACCGTGCCGTGCCGATATCGTCGATGTTGTGTATAAACATGGTTATTCCCACCACCACAATTTTTGAATTTCTCGCCGTGTGACGGTCCAGGCTAGAACTGTCATTTTCCCTGTAAGAAATACAGATGATATTCAGTGTTCGATTCACTTATCTGAACGATTGCATTGTTGACAACTGTGTGTCTATGTGTTAAGTAAATTGTAGTATGCGAAAAGGATAGTTGAAAATAAACATAAAAATATTATACGATAAAAAAAATCCATGCTTTTCACATGTGGAGTTATTTTTTACAACAGAATGCTGACAGACCACTCGTTATTACCGGTGTGTTGACGTCCAGGGTAGAACTGTCATTTTCCCTGTAAGAAACACACATGATATTCAGTGTTCGATTCACTTATCTGAACGATTGCATTGTTGACAACTGTGTGTCTATGTGTTAAGTAAATTGTAGTATGCGAAAAGGATAAATATAAACATAAAAGAAAAAAATATCTACAAGTTTATTTTACAACTATGTTTACACTGCCGCCATTGTTGCCAACTCGTGCATGTGTTATAGTGTACTGGTTTCGTATATATTTACACTGCCACGTCGATATCGTCGATGTTGTGTTTATGTGTTAAGTAAATATATAAACAGATTGAAAAAAATACGTTCGCAGCAACCTGTTGGTCTGCGGCTCGCTATGTCTAGCCCTACATTTGATGTTGTAAGAAACACACCGCTATGTCGAGCCCTACTTGAAAGAAACACACATGATATGCAGTTGTCAATTCACTTATATAAAACACATGCACACGCAATATTTATGTAATATCTGAATAATAGGACGTTGCAAATGATGTAATCGGCTCCCACCATGATTTTCACATGTGGAGTTATTTTTTACAACAGAATGCTGACAGACCATCTGTTATCATTGGTGGGTATGTAATATTTAAATATTCTTTAATTTCTAAAGTATATTATAATCATGCAATTATTGTTTAATAAAATTGATTTTTTTTAGAATATTGTTAATGTTCCAAGGAATTTTGAAATTAAAAAACAATAAAAAGGTTAAAGCAATACTGTTTAATTACAAATAATTAAAATACATGTAATCAAAATATATTACAATTTAAAATACATAATATGTAAACGCACACAGTAGTGAAAATTACAAAACTCAATTGCGCTAATAGTTGCAATTATACTTTCTGGCACGTCTCTCAACGAATGAACGAATAACGCACGTGCACAGCGGAATATATAGGGAGGTAGTTGTGGAGGTGGAAACCGGAGAGGGGGGAAACCACGCAACGCACAGTAAGCGTTTATTTTTAACCATGTGAACAGGACACGAGCTGATTTCTCACGGTTCGATGGGAAGGTGGGGAAGAGGGGTGTCGGTTATTTTTTATACGTCTAGACAGCACATGTGCTTGTTTGAACACGTCGTCGACGCTAATTTATTTTTAGACAGATGATGTAATAGATAGAAAGGCGACGACTGTTATTTTTTACGTAAGCGCTAAACAATAATGTTAGTAATTGATCAGAAACTTATTGATTATTCTAAAATCTGATACAACCCACTCGCGTAAAGCGTGTACTCTAGTATTTGTACATATTTCCGGAAATAAGCGGTGCGCGAGACAGGCTGTTCCATGTATTGATTGTAATTGATCAAGTTTGGGACAACCGAAATCTTCTAAATTTATAATATTAAAATGCACGATACGCTTCTGTAGAAATCTTTTTTTGCAATCATTTTACGAACACGAAGTTGTAAGGAAACGTATACTTTTCTAATATCGGTACAAGATGTTCGTACGATGTGTCCCCGTCCGTCAACGTTAGTCCATGATAATGGTCTGTTAACCATCTGTTTGTACTCACATGTTTGTGATTCGAAACAATCGTGTCTATTGGATGTGTAAATATCCAATGCCTGCTGGCAAATGCGGTGACGTCCATAACGGCTAGTTCCTTAACGAGTTCGCTTCCATCGTTGTCGATGAAACAGTGAAAGTCGAGTTGTTGTCGGTATGTGCGTGACTATGTTGGAAAAGCGGCGATGTTGTCGGGTTGTGCATGTGTGCTGGTTAAGGTTCGGCCACGTTGCCGATCCGTGGTGTGTTATAGTGTATGGGTATGTATATGTAAGGGGTTTTTCCGGAAGGGTGTCCATGTTGGGAAAGCGTTGTCGACGTTGTCAACTTGTGCTGGTTTAGCGACGTTGTCGGCTCGTGCGAGTGTTATAGTGTATGGGTTTAAGATATATTTACACTGCCACCGGATATCGTCGATGTGAAGAGGTGAATTGCATTGTTGCCAACGCGTCGACCACGTTGTCGGCTCGTGCATGTGTTACGTGGTGTGTTATAGTGTACGGTTATGTATATATAAGGGGTTTTCCAGGAAGTGCGGCCATGTTGGAATGTTTACACTGCCGCCATTGTTGCCAACACGTTGTCAACTCGGTGTTATAGTGTACTGGTTCCGGATATATTTACACTGCCACAATTGTCTCGATATCGTCGATGTTGTGTCTACGTGTTAAGTAATTGCATTGTTGCCAACTCAGTCAAGTAGTGTAAGAGTGTGCTGGTTAAGGTTCGGCCACGTTGACGATTCGAGCGTGTGTTATAGTGTATGGGTTTGGATATATACTGTGTTTTCCGGAAGGGTGTCCACGTTGGAAAAGCGTCGACGTTGTCAACTTGTGCATGTGTGCTGGTTTAGCGTCGACCACGTTGTCGGCTCGTGCATGTGTTATAGTGTACAGGTTTCAGATATATTTACACTGCCACCATTGTCCGGATATCGTCGATGTGAAGAGGTGAATTGCATTGTTGCCAACTGGAGAACTGTACTGGCATCGGTCACGTTGTCGACTCATGCATGTGTTATAGTGTACGGGTTTCAGATATATTTACACTGCCACCCCATTGTCCGGATATCGTCGATGTGAAGAGGTGAATTTCATTGTTGCCAACTCGAGAACTGTACTGGCGTTGGTCACGTTGTCAACTTGTGCATGTGTTATAGTGTATGGGTTTAGATATTTACACTGCTGCCGTTCGGATTTACTACTGCGGTGCAAAATTGAATATCATTTCACTTGTAAAAATTGATTATCGTGCATTTGTGCAATTGTTCTGATTGACATTTCACTTATGAAACATGCATGATGGAAGGAAAAAAGGATAGTTGAAAATAAACAACTAAGCAAAGCAAAATTTACATACACTGCCGCCATTGTTGCCAACACGTTGTCAACTCGGTGTTATAGTGTACTGGTTTCAGATATATTTACACTACCACAATTGTCTCGATATCGTCGATGTTGTGTCTATGTGTTAAGTAATTGCATTGTTGCCAACTCAGTCAAGTAGTGTAAGAGTGTGCTGGTTAAGGTTCGGCCACGTTGGCGATTCGAGCGTGTGTTTAGTGTATGGGTTTGGATATATACTGTGTTTTCCGGAAGGGTGTCCACGTTGGAAAAGCGTCGACGTTGTCAACTTGTGCATGTGTGCTGGTTTAGCGTCGGCCACGTTGTCGGCTCGTGCATGTGTTATAGTGTACAGGTTTCAGATATATTTACACTGCTACCCCATTGTCCGGATATCGTCGATGTGAAGAGGTGAATTGCATTGTTGCCAACTCGAGAACTGTACTGGCGTTGGTCACGTTGTCAACTTGTGCATGTGTTATAGTGTATGGGTTTAGATATTTACACTGCTGCCGTTAGGATTTACTACTGCGGTGCAAAATTGAATATCATTTCACTTGTAAAAATTGATTATTGTGCATTTGTGCAATTGTTCTGATTGACATTTCACTTATGAAACATGCATGATGGACGGAAAAAAGGATAGTTGAAAATAAACAACTAAGCAAAGCAAAATTTACATATATTGTAATCAAACACACATAAAAATATACAATACACTACACACACACACACCACCGCCGCAAGATGTTCGAACGATGTGTCCCCGTCCGTCCACTCTAATCTATAATAATGCTCCGTTAACCAACGGTTTGTCCTTACGTGATTGTGATCCGAAACGATTGTGTTTACTAGAGGTGCAAATATCAAATGCCTGGTGGCATATGCGATGATGTCCATAATGGCTAGTTACTTGCCGAGTTCGTTTCCATCGTCGTCAACAAAACAGTGAAAGTCGTCAAGTTCATTGAAAGCTGTCAGACTAAGGTACAGCATGCCATAACCGATCGTAACGATATACCCATAACCGCAATGTCAACCTGCCTATCGTTAACGAAAACATTGCCACGTTCATTGAAAGCTGTCAGACCAAGGTACTGCATGACATGCCACGTTCATTGAAAGCTGTCTGACCAAGGTACTGCATGCCATAACTGATCGTAACGATATACCCATAACCGCAATTTCAACATGCCTATCGTTAACGAAACCATTGCCACGTTCATTGGAAGCTGTTAGACCAAGGTACAGCATGCCATAACCGATCGTAACGATATACCAACAACCACAATGTTAACCTGTCTACTGTTAACGAAACAATTGTTACGTTCATTGAAAGCTGTCAGACCAAGGTACTGCATACCATAACCGATCGTAACGATATACCCAGAACTGCAATGTCAACCTGCCTATCGTTAACGAAATCATTGCTACGTTCATTGAAAGCTGTCAGACCAAGGTACTGCATGCCATAACCGAACATAACGATATACCCATAACCGCAATGTCAACCTGCCTATCGTTAACGAAATCATTGCAAAGTTCATTGAAAGCTGTCAGACCAAGGTATTGCATGTCATAACCGATCGTAACGATATACCCATAACCGCAATCTCAACCTGCCTACGGTTAAAGAAACCATTGCCAAGTTCATTGAAAGCTGTCACACCAAGGTACTGCATGCCATAACCGATCGTAACGATATACTCATAACCGCAATCTCAACTTACCTATCGCTAACCAATCAATTGCCAAGTCCATTGAAAGCCGCCAGAACAAGCTACTGCATGCCATAACCGATCGTAACGATATGCCCATAACCGCAATGACAACCTACCTATCGTTAACGAAACCATTGCCACGTTCATTGAAAGCTGTTAGACCAAGGTACTGCATGCCATAACCGATCGTAACGATATACCCATAACCGCAATCTCAACCTGCCTATCGTTAACGAAACCATCGCCAAGTTCATTGAAAGCTGTCAGACCAAGGTACAGCATGCCATAACAGATCGTAACGATATACCCATAACCGCACTTTCAACCTGCCTATCGTTAACGAAACCATTGCCAAGTTCATTGAAAGCTGTCAGACCAAGGTAGTGCATGCCATAACCGATCGTAACGATTAAAACATAACCGCAATCTCAACCAGCCTATCGTTAACGAAACCATTGCCACGTTCATTGAAAGCTCTCCGACCAGTGTACTACATGCCATAACCGATCGTAACGATATACCCATAACCGCAATGTCAACCTGCCTATCGTTAACGAAACCATTGCCAAGTTCATTGAAAGCTGTCAGACCAAGGTACTGCATGCCATAACCGATCGTAACGATATACCCATAACCGCAATATCAACCGGCCTATCGTTAACGAAACCATTGCCACGTTCATTGAAAGCTCTCAGACCAAGGTACTGCATGCCATAACCGATAGTAACGATATACCCATAACCGAAATCTCAACCTGCCTATCGTTAACGAAACCATTGCCAAGTTCATTGAAAGCCGTCAGAACAAGGTATTGCATGCCATAACCGATCGTAATGATATACCGATAACCGCAATGTCAAACTGCCTATCGTTACGAAACCGTTGCCAGTTCATGGAAAGCTGTCAGACCAAGGTATAGCATGCCATAACCGATCGTAACGATATACCCATAATCGCAATATCTACCTGCCTATCGTTAACGAAACCATTGTCACGTTCATTGAAACCTGTCAGACCAAGGTAGTGCATGCCATAACCGATCGTAATGATATACCTATACCCATAACCGCAATGTCAACCTGCCTATCGTTAGCGAAACCATTGCCATGTACATTAAAATCTGCCAAACCAAGATACTCCATGCCGTAACCGATCGTAACGATATACCCATAACCGCAATGTCAACTTGCCTATCGTTAACGAAACCATTGCCAATTTTATTGAAAGCCGCCAGACCAAGGTACTGCATGACATAACCGATTGTAACGATATAGCCATAACCGCAATGTCAACATTCCTATCGTTAACGTAACCATTGCTACGTTCATTAAAAGCTGCCAGACGAAGGTACTGCATGCCATAACCGATCGTAACGATATACCCACAACCGCAATGTCAACCTGCCTATCGTTAAAGATACCATTGCCAATTTCGTTGAATGCCGCCAGACCATGTTACTGCATGCCATAACCGATCGTAACGATATACCCATAACCGCAATGTCACCCTGCCTATCGTTAACGAAACCATTGCAAAGTTCGTTGAAAGCAGGCAGACCAAGTTACTGCATGTCGTAACCGTTCGTAACGATATACCCATAACCGCAACGTCATCCTGCCTATCGTTAACGAAAGCATTGACACGTTCATTGAAAGCTGTCAGACCAAAGTACTGCATGACATAACCGATTTTAACGATATAACCACAACCGCAATATCAACCTGCCTAGCGTTAACGAAACCATTGCCTCGTTCGTTGAAATCTGTCAGACAAAGATACTGCATGCCATAACCGAGTTTAACGATATACCCACAAACGCAATGTCAACCTGCCTATCTTTAACGAAACCATTGCCACGTTCGTTGAAAGGTGTCAGACCAAGATACTGCATGCCATAACCGATCGTAACGATATACCCACAATCGCAATGTCAACCTGCCTATCGTTAACGAAACCATTGCCACATTCATTGTAAGTTGTCAGACCAAGGTACTGCATGCCATAGCCGATCGTAACGATATAGCCTTAATCGCAATATCAACCTGCCTATCGTTAACAAAACCACACCAATTTCATTGAAAGCTGTCAGACCAAGGTACTGCATGCCATAACCGATCGTATCGATATACCCATAACCGCAATGTCAACCTGCCTATTGCCTATCGTTAACGAAACCATTGCCATGCCATAACCGATCGTAACGATATACCCACAACCGCAATGACAACATGCCTATCGTTAACGAAACCATTGCAAAGTTCTTTTAAAGCCGTCAGACCAAGGTACTGCATGCCATAACCGATCGTAACGATATACACATAACCGCAATGTCAACCTGCCTTTCGTTAACGAAACCACGTCAAGTCCATTGAAATCTGTCAGACCAAGGTACTGCATGCCATTACCGATCGTTACCATATACCCATAACCGCAATATAAACCTGACTACCGTTAAAGTAACCATTGCCACGTTCACTGAAAGCTGTCAGACCGAGGTACTGCACCCCATAACCGATCGTAACGATATACCCATATCCACAATGTCAACCTGCTTATCGTTAACGAAACCATTTCCACGTTCACTGAAAGCTGTCAGACCAAGGTATTACATGGCATAACCGATCGTAACGATATACCCATATCCGCAAAGTCAACCTGCCTGTCGCTAATAAAACCATTGCCTCGTTCATTGAAAGTTGTCAGACCAATGTACTGCATGTCATAATCGATCGTAACGATATACCCATAACTTCAACGTCAACCTGCCTATCGCTAATGAAACCATTGCCAAGTTCATTGAAAGTTGTCAGACCAAGTTACTGCATTCCATAATCGATCGTAACGATATACCCATAACTGCAACGTCAACCTGCCTATCGTTAAGGAAACCATTGCCAAGTTCATTGAAAGCTGTCAGACCAAGTTACTGCATTCCATAACCGATCGTAATGATATACCCATATCCGCAATGTCTACCTGCTTATCGTTAACGGAACCTTTGCCACGTTCATTGAAATCTGTCAGACCAAGGTACTGCATGTCATAACCGATCGTAACGATTTACCCATAACAGCAATCTCACCCTACCAATCGTTAACGAAACCATTGCCAAGTTCATTGAAATCTGTCAGACCAAGGTACTGCATGGCATAACCGATCGTAACGATATACCCATAACCGCAATCTCAATCTACCAATCGTTAACGAAACCATTGCCAAGTTCATTGAAAGCTGTCAGACCAAGGTACTGCATGGCATAACCGATCGTAACGATATACACATATCCGAACGATATACCCATAACCGCAATGTCAACCTGTCTATCGTTAACGAAACCATTGCTACGTTCATAGAAAGTTGTCAGACCAAGGTACTGCATGCCATAACCGATCGTAACGATATACCCATAACCGCAATATCAACCTGCCTATCGTTAACGAAACCATTACCAAGTTCGTTGAAAGTCGCCAGACCAAGGTACTGCAAGCTATAACCGATCGTATTGATACACCCATAACCGCAATGTCAACCTGCCTATCGTTAACGAAACCATTGCCAGTTCATGGAAAGCTGTCAGACCAAGGTATTGCATGCCATAACCGATCGTAACGTTATACCCATAACCGCAATGTCAACCTGCCTATCGTTAACCAAACCATTGCCACGTTCATTGAAATCTGTCAGACCAAGGTACTGCATGCCATAACCGATCGTAACGATATACCCATAAACGCAATGTCAACCGGCCTATCTTTAACGAAACGGTTGACACGTTTATTGAAACCTGTCAGACCAAGGTACTGCATGTCATAACCGATCGTAACGATATACCCATAACCGTAATATCAACCTTCTTATCGTTAACGAAACCATTGCCATGTTCATTGAAAGCTCTCAGACCAAGGTATTGCATGTCATAACCGATCTTAACGATATACCCATAACCTCAATCTCAACCTGTCTATCTTTAACGAACCCATTACCAATTTCATTGAAAGCCGCCAGACCAAGGTACTGCATGCACTGTCGGACCAAGGTATTTCATGTCATAACCGATCGTAACAATATACCCATAACCGCAATGTAATCCTGCCTATCGTTAACGAAACCTTTGCCAAGTTCATTGAAAGCCGCCAGACCAAGGTACTGCATGCACTGTCAGACCAAGGTACTTCATGTCATAACAGATCGTAACGATATACCCTTTGTTATGGGGGTTCGAACCCACTATCTTCCCCATGAGTGCGAGTGAGAGCGAATGACATGTGCAATGAGTGCAAGTGAGATGGAAGATGACACCACTACCCCCCCATCCATCCCCACCCTCTGCCGCAGAAGTGATATCATACGACCATGTTGTCGTCGTCACCGCCTAAAGTGGGGTAATGTGTGCGTTGATTGGTGGAGGCGTGGCTATGTTCGCCGTTCGCCGTTCGCCGTTGACGTCGTCATCGTCGCTGGGCGGCGGTCTGGCCGCGGCCTGGTCGTGGCTTGATCGTCGCCCGTCGTGGTGGGTCGGCGGCGGCCATGTTGGAAAAGCTGCGATGTTGTCGGGTTGTGGATGTGTGTAGTGGTTAAGGTACGGCCAGGTTGCCGATTCGTGCATGTGTTATAGTGTATGGTTATGTATATGTAAGGGGTTTTTCCGGAAGTTCGGCCATGTTGGAAAAGCGTCGGTGTTGCCAACTTGTGTTGCGGTTAATCGACGTTGTCGGCTCAGTGTTATAGTGTACGGGTTGAATATATGTTTACACTGCCGCCATTGTTGCCAACGCGTTGTCAACTCGGTGTTATAGTGTACTGGTTCCGGATATATTTACACTGCCACAATTGTCTCGATATCGTCGATGTTGTGTCTATGTGTTAAGTAATTGCATTGTTGCCAACTCAGTCAAGTAGTGTAAGAGTGTGCTGGTTAAGGTTCGGCCACGTTGGCGATTCGAGCGTGTGTTATAGTGTATGGGTTTGGATATATACTGTGTTTTCCGGAAGGGCGTCCACGTTGGAAAAGCGTCGACGTTGTCAACTTGTGCATGTGTGCTGGTTTAGCGTCTGCCACGTTGTCGGCTCGTGCATGTGTTATAGTGTACAGGTTTCAGATATATTTACACTGCCACCATTGTCCGTATATCGTCGATGTGAAGAGGTGAATTGCATTGTTGCCAACTGGAGAACTGTACTGGCATCGGTCACGTTGTCGACTCATGCATGTGTTATAGTGTACGGGTTTCAGATATATTTACACTGCCACCCCATTGTCCGGATATCGCCGATGTGAAGAGCTGAATTGCATTGTTGCCAACTCGAGAACTGTACTGGCGTTGGTCACGTTGTCAACTTGTGCATGTGTTATATTGTATGGGTTTAGATATTTACACTGCTGCCGTTCGGATTTACTACTGCGGTGCAAAATTGAATATCATTTCACTTGTAAAAATTGATTATCGTGCATTTGTGCAATTGTTTTGATTGACATTTCACTTATGAAACATGCATGATGGAAGGAAAAAAGGATAGTTGAAAATAAACAACTAAGCAAAGCAAAATTTACATATATTGTAATCAAACACACAAAAATATACACGCAGCTTTTCTAACATGGCCGCCGCCGACCCACCACGACGGGCGACGATCAAGCCACGACCAGGCCGCGGCCAGACCGCCGCCCAGCGACGATGACGACGTCAACGACGACGTCAACGGCGAACGGCCAACGGCGAACATAGCCACGCCTCCGCCAATCAACGCACACATTACCCCACTTTAGGCGGCGACGACGACAACATTTTTCGTATGACGTCACTTCTGCGGTAGAGGGTGGGGATGGATGGGGGGGTAGTGGCTTCGAACCCCCATAATAAAGGGTATATCGTTACGATCTGTTATGACATGAAGTACCTTGGTCTGACAGTGCATGCAGTACCTTGGTCTGGCGGCTTTCAATGAACTTGGCAAAGGTTTCGTTAACGATAGGCAGGATTACATTGCGGTTATGGGTATATTGTTACGATCGGTTATGACATGAAATACCTTGGTCCGACAGTGCATGCAGTACCTTGGTCTGGCGGCTTTCAATGAAATTGGTAATGGGTTCGTTAAAGATAGACAGGTTGAGATTGAGGTTATGGGTATATCGTTAAGATCGGTTATGACATGCAGTACCTTGGTCTGAGAGCTTTCAATGAACATGGCAAAAGTTTCGTTAACGATAAGAAGGTTGATATTACGGTTATGGGTATATCGTTACGATCGGTTATGACATGCAGTACCTTGGTCTGACAGGTTTCAATAAACGTGTCAATCGTTTCGTTAAAGATAGGCCGGTTGACATTGCGTTTATGGGTATATCGTTACGATCGGTTATGGCATGCAGTACCTTGGTCTGACAGATTTCAATGAACGTGGCAATGGTTTCGTTAACGATAGGCAGGTTGACATTGCGGTTATGGGTATAACGTTACGATCGGTTATGGCATGCAATACCTTGGTCTGACAGCTTTCCATGAACTGGCAATGGTTTCGTTAACGATAGGCAGGTGGACATTGCGGTTATGGGTGTATCAATACGATCGGTTATAGCTTGCAGTACCTTGGTCTAGCGACTTTCAACGAACTCGGTAATGGTTTCGTTAACGATAGGCAGGTTGATATTGCGGTTATGGGTATATCGTTACGATCGGTTATGGCATGCAGTACCTTGGTCTGACAACTTTCTATGAACGTAGCAATGGTTTCGTTAACGATAGACAGGTTGACATTGCGGTTATGGGTATATCGTTCGGATATGTGTATATCGTTACGATCGGTTATGCCATGCAGTACCTTGGTCTGACAGCTTTCAATGAACTTGGCAATGGTTTCGTTAACGGTTGGTAGATTGAGATTGCGGTTATGGGTATATCGTTACGATCGGTTATGCCATGCAGTACCTTGGTCTGACAGATTTCAATGAACTTGGCAATGGTTTCGTTAACGATTGGTAGGGTGAGATTGCTGTTATGGGTAAATCGTTACGATCGGTTATGACATGCAGTACCTTGGTCTGACAGATTTCAATGAACGTGGAAAAGGTTCCGTTAACGATAAGCAGGTAGACATTGCGGATATGGGTATATCATTACGATCGGTTATGGAATGCAGTAACTTGGTCTGACAGCTTTCAATGAACTTGGCAATGGTTTCCTTAACGATAGGCAGGTTGACGTTGCAGTTATGGGTATATCGTTACGATCGATTATGGAATGCAGTAACTTGGTCTGACAACTTTCAATGAACTTGGCAATGGTTTCATTAGCGATAGGCAGGTTGACGTTGAAGTTATGGGTATATCGTTACGATCGATTATGACATGCAGTACATTGGTCTGAAAACTTTCAATGAACGAGGCAATGGTTTCATTAGCGACAGGCAGGTTGACATTGCGGATATGGGTATATCGTTACGATCGGTTATGCCATGTAATACCTTGGTCTGACAGCTTTCAGTGAACGTGGAAATGGTTTCGTTAACGATAAGCAGGTTGACATTGTGGATATGGGTATATCGTTACGATCGGTTATGGGGTGCAGTACCTCGGTCTGACAGCTTTCAGTGAACGTGGCAATGGTTACTTTAACGGTAGGCAGGTTTATATTGCGGTTATGGGTATATGGTTACGATCGGTAATGGCATGCAGTACCTTGGTCTGACAGATTTCAATGGACTTGACGTGGTTTCGTTAACGAAAGGCAGGTTGACATTGCGGTTATGTGTATATCGTTACGATCGGTTATGGCATGCAGTACCTTGGTCTGACGGCTTTAAAAGAACTTTGCAATGGTTTCGTTAACGATAGGCAGGTTGTCATTGCGGTTATGGGTATATCGTTACGATCGATTATGGCATGGCAATGGTTTCGTTAACGATAGGCAGGTTGACATTGCGTTTATGGGTATATCGATACGATCGGTTATGGCATGCAGTACCTTGGTCTGACAGCTTTCAATGAAATTGTTGTGGTTTTGTTAACGATAGGCAGGTTGATATTGCGTTTATGGCTATATCGTTACGATCGGCTATGGCATGCAGTACCTTGGTCTGACAAATTACAATGAATGTGGCAATGGTTTCGTTAACGATAGGCAGGTTGACATTGCGATTGTGGGTATATCATTACGATCGGTTATGGCATGCAGTATCTTGGTCTGACACCTTTCAATGAACGTGGCAATGGTTTCGTTAAAGATAGGCAGGTTGACATTGCGTTTGTGGGTATATCGTTAAACTCGGTTATGGCATGCAGTATATTTGTCTGACAGATTTCAATGAACGAGGCAATGGTTTCGTTAACGCTAGGCAGGTTGACATTGCGGTTGTGGTTATATCGTTAAAATCGGTTATGTCATGCAGTACTTTGGTCTGACAGCTTTCAATGAACGTGTCAATGCTTTCGTTAACGATGGCAGGATGACGTTGCGGTTATGGGTATATCGTTACGAACGGTTACGACATGCAGTAACTTGGTCTGCCGGCTTTCAACGAACTTTGCAATGGTTTCGTTAACGATAGGCAGGATGACATTGCGGTTATGGGTATATCGTTACGATCGGTTATGGCATGCAGTAACATGGTCTGGCGGCATTCAACGAAATTGGCAATGGTATCTTTAACGATAGGCAGGTTGACATTGCGGTTGTGGGTATATCGTTACGATCGGTTATGGCATGCAGTACCTCCGTCTGGCAGCTTTTAATGAACGTAGCAATGGTTACGTTAACGATAGGCAGGTTGACATTGCGGTTATGGGCGTATTGTTACAATTGGTTACGGCATGCAGTAACTTGGTCTGACGGCTTTCAATGAACTTGGCTATGATTTCGTTAACGATAGGAATGTTGACATTGCGGTTATGGCTATATCGTTACAATTGGTTATGTCATGCAGTACCTTGGTCTGGCGGCTTTCAATAAAATTGGCAATGGTTTCCTTAACGATAGGCAAGTTGACATTGCGGTTATGGGTATATCGTTACGATCGGTTACGGCATGCAGTATCTTGGTTTGGCAGATTTCAATGAACGTGGCAATGGTTTCGTTAACGATAGGCAGATTGACATTGCGGTTATGGGTATAGGTATATCATTACGATCGGTTATGGCATGCACTACCTTGGTCTGACAGGTTTCAATGAACGTGACAATGGTTTCGTTAACGATAGGCAGGTAGATATTGCGGTTATGGGTATATCGTTACGATCGGTTATGGCATGCTATACCTTGGTCTGACAGCTTTCCATGAACTGGCAACGGTTTCGTTAACGATAGGCAGGTTGACATTGCGGTTATCGGTATATCGTTACGATCGGTTATGGCATGCAATACCTTGTTCTGACGGCTTTCAATGAACTTGGCAATGGTTTCGTTAACGATAGGCAGGTTGAGATTTCGGTTATGGGTATATCGTTACTATCGGTTATGGCATGCAGTACCTTGGTCTGAGAGCTTTCAATGAACGTGGCAATGGTTTCGTTAACGATAGGCCGGTTGATATTGCGGTTATTGGTATATCGTTACGATCGGTTATGGCTGCAATACCTTGGTCTGACAGCTTTCAATGAACTTGGCAATGGTTTCGTTAACGTTAGGCAGGTTGACATTGCGGTTATGGGTATATCGTTACGATCGGTTATGGCATGCAGTACCTTGGTCTGACAGCTTTCAATGAACTTGGCAATGGTTTCGTTAACGATAGGCAGGTTGAAAGTGCGGTTATGGGTATATCGTTACGATCTGTTATGGCATGCAGTACCTTGGTCTGACAGCTTTCAATGAACTTGGCGATGGTTTCGTTAAAGATAGGCAGGTTGAGATTGCGGTTATGGGTATATCGTAACGATCGGTTATGGCATGCAGTACCTTGGTCTAACAGCTTTCAATGAACGTGGCAATGGTTTCGTTAACGATAGGTAGGTTGTCGTTGCGGTTATGGGCATATCGTTACGATCGGTTATGGCATTCAGTAGCTTGTTCTGGCGGCTTTCAATGGACTTGGCAATTGTTTCGTTAGCGATAGGCAAGTTGAGATTGCGGTTATGAGTATATCGTTACGATCGGTTATGGCATGCAGTACCTTGGTCTGACAGCTTTCAATGAACTTGGCGATAGTTTCTTTAACCGTAGGCAGGTTGAGATTGCGGTTATGGGTATATCGTTACGATCGGTTATGACATGCAATACCTTGGTCTGACAGCTTTCAATGAACTTTGCAGTGATTTCGTTAACGATAGGCAGGTTGACATTGCGGTTATGGTTATATCGTTATGTTCGGTTATGGCATGCAGTACCTTGGTCTGACAGCTTTCAATGAACGTAGCAATGATTTCGTTAACGATAGGCAGGTTGACATTGCAGTTCTGGGTATATCGTTACGATCGGTTATGGTATGCAGTACCTTGGTCTGACAGCTTTCAATGAACGTAACAATTGTTTCGTTAACAGTAGACAGGTTAACATTGTGGTTGTTGGTATATCGTTACGATCGGTTATGGCATGCTGTACCTTGGTCTAACAGCTTCCAATGAACGTGGCAATGGTTTCGTTAACGATAGGCATGTTGAAATTGCGGTTATGGGTATATCGTTACGATCAGTTATGGCATGCAGTACCTTGGTCTGACAGCTTTCAATGAACGTGGCATGTCATGCAGTACCTTGGTCTGACAGCTTTCAATGAACGCGGCAATGTTTTCGTTAACGATAAGCAGGTTGACATTGCGGTTATGGGTATATCGTTACGAGCGGTTATGGCATGCTGTACCTTAGTCTGACAGCTTTCAATGAACTTGACGACTTTCACTGTTTTGTTGACGACGATGGAAACGAACTCGGCAAGTAACTAGCCATTATGGACATCATCGCATATGCCACCAGGCATTTGATATTTGCACCTCTAGTAAACACAATCGTTTCGGATCACAATCACGTAAGGACAAACCGTTGGTTAACGGAGCATTATTATAAATTAGAGTGGACGGACGGGGACACATCGTTCGAACATCTTGCGGCGGTGGTGTGTGTGTGTGTGTGTGTGTGTGTGTAGTGTATTGTATATTTTTATGTGTGTTTGATTACAATATATGTAAATTTTGCTTTGCTTAGTTGTTTATTTTCAACTATCCTTTTTTCCGTCCAGCATGCATGTTTCATAAGTGAAATGTCAAGCAGAACAATTGCACAAATGCACGATAATCAATTTTTACAAGTGAAATGATATTCAATTTTGCACCGCAGTAGTAAATCCGAACGGCAGCAGTGTAAATATCTAAACCCATACACTATAACACATGCACAAGTTGACAACGTGACCAACGCCAGTACAGTTCTCGAGTTGGCAACAATGCAATTCACCTCTTCACATCGACGATATCCGGACAATGGGGTGGCAGTGTAAATATATCTGAAACCCGTACACTATAACACATGCATGAGTCGACAACGTGACCGATGCCAGTACAGTTCTCCAGTTGGCAACAATGCATTTCACCTCTTCACATCGACGATATCCGGACAATGGTGGCAGTGTAAATATATCTGAAACCTGTACACTATAACACATGCACGAGCCGACAACGTGGCCGACGCTAAACCAGCACACATGCACAAGTTGACAACGTCGACGCTTTTCCAACGTGGACACCCTTCCGGAAAACACAGTATATATCCAAACCCATACACTATAACACACGCTCGAATCGCCAACGTGGCCGAACCTTAACCAGCACACTCTTACACTACTTGACTGAGTTGGCAACAATGCAATTACTTAACACATAGACACAACATCGACGATATCGAGACAATTGTGGTAGTGTAAATATATCTGAAACCAGTACACTATAACACCGAGTTGACAACGTGTTGGCAACAATGGCGGCAGTGTATGTAAATTTTGCTTTGCTTAGTTGTTTATTTTCAACTATCCTTTTTTCCTTCCATCATGCATGTTTCATAAGTGAAATGTCAATCAGAACAATTGCACAAATGCACGATAATCAATTTTTACAAGTGAAATGATATTCAATTTTGCACCGCAGTAGTAAATCCGAACGGCAGCAGTGTAAATATCTAAACCCATACACTATAACACATGCACAAGTTGACAACGTGACCAACGCCAGTACAGTTCTCGAGTTGGCAACAATGAAATTCACCTCTTCACATCGACGATATCCGGACAATGGGGTGGCAGTGTAAATATATCTGAAACCCGTACACTATAACACATGCATGAGTCGACAACGTGACCGATGCCAGTACAGTTCTCCAGTTGGCAACAATGCAATTCACCTCTTCACATCGACGATATCCGGACAATGGTGGCAGTGTAAATATATCTGAAACCTGTACACTATAACACATGCACGAGCCGACAACGTGGCCGACGCTAAACCAGCACACATGCACAAGTTGACAACGTCGACGCTTTTCCAACGTGGACGCCCTTCCGGAAAACACAGTATATATCCAAACCCATACACTATAACACACGCTCGAATCGTCAACGTGGCCGAACCTTAACCAGCACACTCTTACACTACTTGACTGAGTTGGCAACAATGCAATTACTTAACACATAGACACAACATCGACGATATCGAGACAATTGTGGCAGTGTAAATATATCCGGAACCAGTACACTATAACACCGAGTTGACAACGTGTTGGCAACAATGGCGGCAGTGTAAACATTCCAACATGGCCGCACTTCCTGGAAAACCCCGTATATATACATAACCGTACACTATAACACACCACGTAACACATGCACGAGCCGACAACGTGGTCGACGCGTTGGCAACAATGCAATTCACCTCTTCACATCGACGATATCCGGTGGCAGTGTAAATATATCTTAAACCCATACACTATAACATTCGCGCGAGCCGACAACGTCGCTAAACCAGCACAAGTTGACAACGCCGACAACGCTTTCCCAACATGGACACCCTTCCGGAAAAACCCCTTACATATACATACCCATACACTATAACACACCACGGATCGGCAACGTGGCCGAACCTTAACCAGCACACATGCACAACCCGACAACATCGCCGCTTTTCCAACATAGTCACGCACATACCGACAACAACTCGACTTTCACTGTTTCATCGACAACGATGGAAGCGAACTCGTTAAGGAACTAGCCGTTATGGACGTCACCGCATTTGCCAGCAGGCATTGGATATTTACACATCCAATAGACACGATTGTTTCGAATCACAAACATGTGAGTACAAACAGATGGTTAACAGACCATTATCATGGACTAACGTTGACGGACGGGGACACATCGTACGAACATCTTGTACCGATATTAGAAAAGTATACGTTTCCTTACAACTTCGTGTTCGTAAAATGATTGCAAAAAAAGATTTCTACAGAAGCGTATCGTGCATTTTAATATTATAAATTTAGAAGATTTCGGTTGTCCCAAACTTGATCAATTACAATCAATACATGGAACAGCCTGTCTCGCGCACCGCTTATTTCCGGAAATATGTACAAATACTAGAGTACACGCTTTACGCGAGTGGGTTGTATCAGATTTTAGAATAATCAATAAGTTTCTGATCAATTACTAACATTATTGTTTAGCGCTTACGTAAAAAATAACAGTCGTCGCCTTTCTATCTATTACATCATCTGTCTAAAAATAAATTAGCGTCGACGACGTGTTCAAACAAGCACATGTGCTGTCTAGACGTATAAAAAATAACCGACACCCCTCTTCCCCACCTTCCCATCGAACCGTGAGAAATCAGCTCGTGTCCTGTTCACATGGTTAAAAATAAACGCTTACTGTGCGTTGCGTGGTTTCCCCCCTCTCCGGTTTCCACCTCCACAACTACCTCCCTATATATTCCGCTGTGCACGTGCGTTATTCGTTCATTCGTTGAGAGACGTGCCAGAAAGTATAATTGCAACTATTAGCGCAATTGAGTTTTGTAATTTTCACTACTGTGTGCGTTTACATATTATGTATTTTAAATTGTAATATATTTTGATTACATGTATTTTAATTATTTGTAATTAAACAGTATTGCTTTAACCTTTTTATTGTTTTTTAATTTCAAAATTCCTTGGAACATTAACAATATTCTAAAAAAAATCAATTTTATTAAACAATAATTGCATGATTATAATATACTTTAGAAATTAAAGAATATTTAAATATTACATACCCACCAATGATAACAGATGGTCTGTCAGCATTCTGTTGTAAAAAATAACTCCACATGTGAAAATCATGGTGGGAGCCGATTACATCATTTGCAACGTCCTATTATTCAGATATTACATAAATATTGCGTGTGCATGTGTTTTATATAAGTGAATTGACAACTGCATATCATGTGTGTTTCTTTCAAGTAGGGCTCGACATAGCGGTGTGTTTCTTACAACATCAAATGTAGGGCTAGACATAGCGAGCCGCAGACCAACAGGTATGTAAGCGACTCCTAACCCGCGTTATCTCTCGATGCGCATCGCTACGGATCTCGCGAGTGACTAACAATTCTACATCATACTGTGCCCGCACTTATGTATCATATTGTTCTAACATGATTATGTATCATATAGCTCGTTGAATTCGATAGAAAGTTTTAATCCAGAAGCTGATCACCCTGAGTTTTGAAGGCTCTGTAAATTTCAAACTCTTCCAGTGCGTCCATGATTTTGCTCTTTTTCCAGAAATGCAGTGGCTTGAAACTGTTGTGAAAACTGGAACTTTGTCTTAGATGTCATCAATCATAACCATAATTATTCCAGTTTCAAGTACCATATATATCTAATTTGTCAAGGCTATTGCATAATTTTGACAATACAGAGTGTCGAATCGCTTTATAAACGTATACATGTTGTTATGTTTGTACAAATGATTATAAACGTGAGGTTATATTAAGGTAATGAATCATTACTTTTACCTTATCTTTAGTGTTAGTCTCTTTACTTCATCGTTACCAGTCATTAGTCTCTACCTCAACTCTGAAGTGAATTGGCGGACACCGTGCCAATCTAGACACTGATGATGGCCTCCGACAATGTGGCCGAAACGTTTGTCAAACAGCGACAACTGTGGACTACGGCCTAACAGCCCGGTTGATAATAATAACTTCAGGAATGAATCATTAAATCACGCTGGCAGGTTTAGTGATGTCTCGTCAATCTACTGCACAGAATTGAAAATATTTCTTTATGTATATTTTACAAAATGTATTGCATTTTTAAGAAAAATTGTAAACCAATAATATGTTGTCATAGTATATAATAATACATATACATAATATTAATAATAGTAGACATGATAAACATAATAATAGGGTGTCCATAATTACTAGCCTACAATTGTCGTGAAGATTAAGAAAAATATTTTCAGAACTTAAACAAAACTAATTCTATTACGTAGGCTTGCACGACGGGAATCAACATTACTAAATTGTTGTAAGACCGAGCTGTGATCGGTTGCTGACATAGTGCGACATTAGTCGGCTAACGTTTCGAACCCCGTGAAAGACTGCGGTATTGTCCGTCTAACATCTGCGGTACGTGTTCTCTGTAGCTTCGCCGCGGCTCTAAAGAAGATTGCCGGTGGCTGGGGTCGAAACGTTAGCCGAACAATGTCGCACTATGTCAACAACCGACCACGGCCCAACAGTCCGGTTTTACAAGAATTTAATAATCTAAACAATTTAGATTAAATTGTAATTCCATAATTTACCAAACCTCGGTAAATTTTCAGTATTCACGATTAGTAATAAAAAGTGTTCATATTATACATTAGATCACGTAAAAATAAAAGGAAGGTTTAATGGTCAGTTGCTTTCAGGTACACAAGACATTATAATTTAAAAGAACGTAGTTCTAAGTAGCCAGCCGGCATCACCGGTTGAGTTACTGGCATGTCTAATGAGAAGATGTGCTGTCTAATTGGTCTCCACTGTATACAAATTAAACGTTGCTCATATTATTAAAAATAGCCTAAATGTTGTTATTTACAATAATCGTAATGAAAACCAATGCAACATAAATTATGTATATTATATGTATATAACTAACCATGTATGCATGTATAATTAAATATAATTACATATTACGATGTATTGGTGTGGCATAGAATAAGTAATCGATATATACTGTACTGGAATGAAGTGAATTTATTAATGATGTTTTTCTTTTATAAAAGTCTACTGAGCTTTTAATACAGTTTACAAAAAATAATAATTACTGTCTCTGTTGACCTATGTGCACAACTACAGTTTCTTTCTATACAATGAACTAAATTAATACTTAAAATTATTTATGTCTTATTTACTATAAAACTTTTACTGATGCGATAGTGTCTTTTTTAAAATATATTTTATTGTTAATAAATAATATACACTCAGTTCCCTTTACAGTCGACTGCAGATCCTTCAGACGACGGGATGATCCTCTATCTGGATGAGTACGTGGGATGGTATACTCTGTCCGGTCTCAGAGTCGCTTACGGCCGTGTAGCTGTTTCTCACGAGCACGGTTATATAATTTCGCCGCTCACAAATGTTGTTACTGCTAAGTTAGTGTATTATGAGTACACTTTTCTGTTCAGTAGGCTTAAAGTGTTTTCACCTTAATTGGATATCTTGAACGTTATCACGCGGCGCTTATACGTTATCGATTCCCAAGAGAGACTGATCTATTCGCTTAACGATATTCCCCTCACTGAATTCCAATAATCTGGTTGGTTCTTCGGTAACCCCTACTCATGATTTGCTTACAGATAACCAACATTCTTACTCAAGAAGGCTTTCAAACAGAACAATTCTTGTTCAAATAACCTCTAAATTTTTTGCGACTGAAATTTTATTATAGCCATAAAACCTTTTAACTTAAAATATGCATACATTTAGTTACTGCTTTTCAAAATATCTATTGTCATCAGTTAGGGGTTTTTCTAATAAGAACATTCTAATATATGTTCCATTTAAAAATTTCCCATATCATGAAAGTTATTTGAATTAACGTGTTTTTTATGAGTAGGCCTATCCCGTAAAAAATTAGGTACCCTCACACGCTCACTATACAAGCGGCTAAGCATCGTTACGCATCATTTAACAGCAGTTAAAATTGTTTCAGTGTCTAAAAACAAGCCTACTTAAAACTAACATTGTTTTACAATGTTACTTATCAACTAATGTATATTGCGCAAACCTGCAATCCCTATTGCAGAGATAAAAGCTGTCATAATATGCTTTTACTATTTACTATATTACATATGCAATAAGTATGTCCATTGCAATATCTGTTATAATTATGAATGTAATTGTACATAATTGGTGCACATTATGTACTCAGCGTTAATGTTTCCTTTTTGGGAATGCACGGAATATCAGGTAACTCCAAAATTCCCGACTCGGCAATGAATATCTATTGTGTAAATGGACAAAAGCATCCTAAAAGAAACATAGAAACGTGTTTTAACCATTTTAAAGAAAAAATGTGCTTTATATAGAACAAGTGTCTTTTAAAAAGTCTAATTCCAAACATGTAAGGAAGTCGTACTGTTATGTCAGAATCTAAAATATGAAGAATTAACATTGTTTTAATTTTAACAGCCATAATACTGTTTTTTTTTTGTAATGTAGAGAATTGTGTCCTTAATACGCGTGTTTTCGTAATTTGTGCGGTTTTAATTTTCTGCTGACGGATTGTGTTTTCCACATTTCAGTTGTAAATTATTTTTTGTCGTTGTTGTTCGGAATACTACACTAAACGTCCCAGGCTTCTACTAACTAACAACACACCCTCGAGGTACGGTATCTATCCCAGTAAATTGGTGTTGACATCTTGCTCCTCCTCCTCCTCCTGCAACGGGGCTTGTGGTCTCCTGCAGTTTGTTTCTCAGTTCATCTCCATCAGTCGCTGCTGTCTTCCATCCCCTCACGCTGTGTCAGTCTTTACGTAGTCCTCGAACACTCTTCCATCTTATCCCTAATATATCTATCCGTCATGCTCCTTCCATTTTCCAAACGAGGATTTTTCTGAACGTTTGCAGTCATCCGATATTATTGTTACCCTGTCTTAACGCAGAATTTTATTTTTTATATTATTAATCTTCTTCAGCAATACAGCCCAACGTGAGCCCTGGCTGCCAACACCAATCTAATCTTTTATAGACCTGCGACCTCAGAATTTTCTTTAGCATCGCTTATCATCCATCCATTCTAGGTGACCTAACCATTGTATTCGTTAAGCCTTTACGAAACTTACAACTTCTTCGTGATTCAATAGCTCATCTATCTCCTACTTACTTCTGATTCTCCATTCGTCATCTTTTTTAACCGGGCCACAAACACGTCTTAAGATCTTTCTTTCAAACCTTAGTGTTTCTTATTCCTTTTTTTATCAGCGTCCATGTCTTGCCACTAAAAAAACAACCGATCTGATAAGTGTCTTATATATTTATTATTTGTATACTACGTTTTACATTATTAAACTAGTCTTAAGCATTCGGAGAAGAAAGGTGCCGAGTCTCTAATAATTGTTTTATCAGCTTTCCGTGTTTTTCTTTTTAAAATACACTTTTTTCGGTGTTAGCGTATTAAAACAAGTGTTACTCTTACGTTTCTCTATGGCTCTGGAGAAACTGTTTTTTTTTTTTAAGTGTGACAATAATTAAAATAGTTTTTTGTATTATATAAATACTAAATGTCTTAAACAACAGGAAGGGCTACTTGTGTAAGCCGTTTAGTTATATAAATTTAGTGTAACCAGATTCACCCTACACCCACTAAGTTTAACCAAATCATCACTACAGTTTCCTTAAGTACTAATTTTTAAATACGTAGCCGACATAGACCTAGTTCATATTGTAATCAGCCTATAGCTGCCAACAATCGGAATCGAGATCTCAAGACTGGTGACCGACAACCCACATCCACTGGTAAAACACTTCCTTACGTTATGTTTACAGTACAGCCAATTATCTACACAGGGATGTTATGTTAAGAGACGGAGACGTATTAGCTTCAAACAGAAGTTGATTAAACTATGCGAATGAAACAAATTACCTAAGACTATCTTAAAGTATAAGTTAACGCTTGCACAAATAATACTTAACTATAAACAGTTTAAACATTTGTAACTTTTTAAGTAGGCTTGATTTGCCACAAAATCATCTACTGTTTTTAAAGATCATACCATTTTAATACATTGAACTGGAGCTAGATTAAGAAGCAAACTCAAAAAGTACACACTTAAATAAAAAATGCAGTTAGAAAGTTTATTTTTGCTTTTAAATACAAACACTTGGTAAGATTCACAATTTATTCTTAACCTATGACAATAGTTTCAGGCTGTTAAGCTATTCTCAAAGAGCTGATAATAAAAACTAAATACAAAGAATGTGTAGGGTGGTGAACATGTGTTAAGGATGTGTATAAGGACATGTATAAGGGGAGATGGATTAAGTATAAAGATGACGAATGGAGAATCAGAAGTAAGTAGGAGATAGATGAGCTATTGAATCGCGAAGAAGTTGTAAGTTTCGTAAAGGCTTAACGAATACAATGGTTAGGTCACCTAGAATGGATGGATGATAAGCGATGCTAAAGAAAATTCTGAGGTCGCAGGTCTATAAAAGATTAGATTGGTGTTGGCAGCCAGGGCTCACGTTGGGCTGTATTGCTGAAGAAGATTAATAATATAAAAAATAAAATTCTGCATTAAGACAGGGTAACAATAATATCGGATGACTGCAAACGTTCAGAAAAATCCTCGTTTGGAAAATGGAAGGAGCATGACGGATAGATATATTAGGGATAAGATGGAAGAGTGTTCGAGGACTACGTAAAGACTGACACAGCGTGAGGGGATGGAAGACAGCAGCGACTGATGGAGATGAACTGAGAAACAAACTGCAGGAGACCACAAGCCCCGTTGCAGGAGGAGGAGGAGGAGCAAGATGTCAACACCAATTTACTGGGATAGATACCGTACCTCGAGGGTGTGTTGTTAGTTAGTAGAAGCCTGGGACGTTTAGTGTAGTATTCCGAACAACAACGACAAAAAATAATTTACAACTGAAATGTGGAAAACACAATCCGTCAGCAGAAAATTAAAACCGCACAAATTACGAAAACACGCGTATTAAGGACACAATTCTCTACATTACAAAAAAAAACAGTATTATGGCTGTTAAAATTAAAACAATGTTAATTCTTCATATTTTAGATTCTGACATAACAGTACGACTTCCTTACATGTTTGGAATTAGACTTTTTAAAAGACACTTGTTCTATAACAACAACAAAAGTGTCGGGAACGTTAATTGTCGGGCTGTTAGACCGTGGTCTGTTGTTTGTGTGGACAAACGTTTCGCCCCCACCATCGGAAGCCATCATCAGTGTTGGAAACAATCGCCACCGTGTCCGTAAATTCACCCGCAGTGATGAGATAGAGACTATGTACTTTTGTCTAAGAAGGCCGACTTATATAAACTTTCATACCAACACGAACTAAACTGGAAAGCACCATCATATAATCAGCATCAAGTTCTGTGTGATTGGCTTCGGAGCACTACATGCCAAATCCTACTTAACAGAAGGCTTTCTTCCCCTTCGATTCATCGCGATGGAACCATGTTTGAAGATTTCCACAGACTCCATGTGCAGCCGAGGGTACTAGTCCTACTACTACGTATGCTGGTAGTAAGAGCTTTCCAGCTTAGATGGTGCTGGTACAAAAGTTTATAAAAGTGGGCCTTCTCAGGCAAAACAACCTGAGGTGTCTACCTCATCTCTGAGGTGAATTGGCGGACAACGTGCCAATCTAGACACTGACGATGGCCTCCGATGTTGGGGCCGAAACCTCTGTCAATAACGACAACTATGGACCACGGCCTAACAGCCCGGCTGGTAATAATAATAATTTCAACAATGTTGAAGCCGCCCGTGGAAGCTTCAGAAGTTGCATGGTAACAATATCACTTTTCTGGATCCTATCATATAACTTCCCAAAGTTAATAAAGGTTAATTCTACCTGCTTATTTTTAACATTTCTTTTTTTATTTTTTTACATAGGCCTATTTGCCTTAACGTGAATATGTGTGCAATGCGCCAGCTGTTACCTGTGAAACAACATTAGATTTCTAAACAATTCTTCACTTTATAACAGTTGTTTTAGATTAAGCTGTTATTTCTGTTGACACAGTAGCGGTCTAAAGAAGGGCGGAGGGGGCAGACCGCCCCGGGCCCCACGTAGTAGGGGTTCTACAGATTTTAAAAATTAAGTTTATTTGGTAAATTTTTTACTCTGTCTGAATGTTATGACGAATTTTCTAAAGACGAGATTACAGCAGGAATAAAAAGGCTGAGACCCCACATTCAAGCAACAGGAATGACTATAGAGGAAGCTAAAAACTGGTCAGCTTCCTCTTTAATTTTTACAATTAAATATTGACATGGACTTTCAAGAGTCGGCTCCATACCCGTCTTTGTCCTCTAAGTTGTTTTTAACAATTTGTATTTTAGTTTCTACTTATGAAAGGAACTTCTACAAAAATTATTTGTGCTCAACCATGAGACAAATCAGACTAAACGAAATAGCAATTTTATCGATCGAAAACAAGTTGGCAAGGAAAATAAGCTTGATGATACAATAAGAAAATTTTCCGAGTCCAAAACTAGAAAATGGCCGCTTTAGAAAATTCACCTTATTTGCACTAAAACTACTGACTTGAAAACAGAATTGCCAGGCATTGTTTTCACCAATGATAAATTTGTTTTGGAGTATACAAGTTTATTGTATATTATAAAATACTGTAACAAATTTAATTCACTCTATAAATAATACTACTTCTATTATTTCTTTAAACTTTGTATTTATAATACGAAAGTTGATTTTATTTCAAACATTACTATAGAGCTCCTTATAAAGATTCCTAACTAGATGTACCAGTACGGTAATTAGACAATAAATATATAACAGTAAAGTGTTTTTTGATATGTATTACTCAAAGATAAATTGGATTATTAACACCCGCCTATGGGAGGGAGGCCTCAGAAAGAAGACCGGCCCGGGCCTCTAGTGGCCTAGGTATGCCACTGTGTTGACACATTGATTAGTCTACTTTATTTACTATAATTATCATATGGCCCTACACAGTCATACATATTAGCGCATTGTTGTCAACATTTAAAAGATTAATTATTAAATACTGATACGAAAACCGGTTTCTGAGATCTGTTCGGTTTGTTTGTAATATCCTTTTTTCTTCCGAAACCAAAACGAATTTCAAAATGGTATTTATTATTCATTGTTATTAAAATGTAAGACCTTTTTGTTATTTACAATGTATTGTAATAATAACCGTTCCCGGTCTCCTCTAAGAGCCATGAGAATCTTGAGACCGGGAAACGTCTTCAAAAAGCGTCTGGTGCCAAAAGCTGTGAACAACTCGACACCAGTTGCTGACCAAACTGCTGCGATTTCCAAACACCGCAGGACGGAAGAAGTGAAGACTACTAACACTCTTGTGGAAGAGTCGAAAAAAAATTTAAACGATCTCACACCGAAGAGTTCTGCGGTAGTGAACGAAGATATTGAAATAAATCGTGAATCCGCAGATTGTATGGTTCTTTTCAAACGAAGAGGCAGTATTGAAAACCCTCTGACTCCGGAAACGGTCACACATCCAGCGAGGCGTCGACGAGGCAGCATTGAGAATCCATTGAGGCCGGAATTCGATTACGATAAGACATCTATACGTACTCGAAAACCATCCAAACCACAAATTCAAGCTATCGAAACCCGCCCTCCTGTACGGAATGGGTATTACTGAAAAGAAGACGAAGCAGAGGCAGCAGGTGACCGGGAACGGTTACTATTAGAATTACTATACATTGTAAATAACAAAAAGTTGTTACATTTTAATAACAATGAATAATAAATAGCAGCTGGGGTGTAAGTCAAGTCCACGTCCCCGTCGTGCCCCCTGGGACCTTCTGCAGCCACATTGTAGCTACAGATGCTAACGGACCTCTGTGAAGATCAACGGACGAAATGGTGGAAGAAATCTCAATGATCCAACAGCAGAACGTGTGGAAGAGTCTTAGAGGAGCAGACCTCTTCAAAAACTTTGGTTCATCTGGCTCCGGATGATAGCACCCAGTAAGGGCCCCTGCCTAGGGTTACAGGTGAAACCGGTCAACGGTCTCAAAGGCTGATGAGGCACCTTGGTTCCCAACGGCAGAGAGAACGGAAGAACCTAGGTGAGTAAACCACGAAAAACAATCATTTCGGACTAACAATCCGATCTTACCTCGGAATTGAATTCCTACTTTTGAACTCTATACAATTTCAATTGCAGTATGGAAAGTTGATTTCAAAAAGGCCTTTGATTCTGTTGATAGAGAAACTATAGATAGAATAATCCGAGAATTTGGTGTTAAATCTAAATTGGCAAATCTAATCCGTGAAACCCTTACGGACACAGTCTCAAAAGTAAAATTCATGGGAGAAATATCTCAACCACTCAAAATAAATACAGGGGTAAGACAGGTGATGGTTTATCCCCAATTCTTTTTAACTGTGTCCTGGAGAAGGTAGTGAGAATTTGGAATGAAAAATTAAAGGAATGCAAAATATCACTAATCATGTTTGGAAGAAGGAACAAACGTATTGAAGTAAACTGTTTGGCATTCGCAGATGACTTTGCTATATTTTCTGAACATCTGACATCTGCAGTAACATAAGTTAATTTTTTAGAGCGAAGCAAAGGTTATGATCACATTACGAAATTATTTGGTTTTCTTACGCAGTTATTAACCATGAAGAGTGTCGAATTGAAAGTTAAGCGTAAGCTCTTATAGAAGTTTACTCGAAGGATTTGAATAACGATCTTCTAACAGAATTGAAGCAATGTGTGCGAGGAGTAAAATTGTAACAAAGAGGGTTTTTTTTCAAATACTTTGAATGAAGATAATAGATTACAAAATACTACGGTTTGTTCTCTCAAAGTATTAAACTGGATTATTGATTGTAAAATGATTGATGTATTTCCGAATATATACATTTCTTATCGTTTGCTTTTGACTGTTCCATTAGTTAACTACGAATCTGAAAGATCATTTTCTGTACTAAAACACACTAAAGATGTGTTGAGTTTAACTATAGGAGTTGAGAGATTATCTTCGTTAACAAGATTGAATATTGAAAGTGAGATACTTGAATCCCTCGATTTAGAAGAAATTATACAAGACCGAAGTTAAGGCAAACTCAAGAAAAAATGGATCGATTAGTATTTTCTAAGCTTAAGTACTACTATTCTCATTTTAATCACTATTTAGCTAAATATTTGTTGTAATTTGAGAGTTTAATTAAATAATTGTTATCTTTTGAAATTTTGTATGCTATTTATCAGTGTAAGTAATGGATACAAGGTTGACTTTTGAATCGGGTGGGGGCACTAATGTGGTGGCAACATAGGCCACCACGCCCTTCTAATCCCCCTGGGTCTCTGTTTTTTTCTAATTTTGTATTTCTGAAAGTTTGTTTTGGCCTGAAGACGGCTACAGATTTGTTGCGTAGCCGGAACGTCGCTTTATATAAAAATGTTAGTGATGTAAGAAGTCCGTCCCTCTAGCAGGCTTAATGTCCAGTACGTCTAGGGTAGCAGCTCAGCGCAGTACACACTGATATTCTAAACTTGGTACAGTCATTCAAATTATATTTTATTGCCGTATGTGTAATTTACGGTGACACAAACGAGTAGTCTATAAACACTGCACAGCGTGGGGGAGCAGTGGGTATGACTAGAGTAAATTTTATCGTTTTACACTAAGAGCTTGTTTTTGATTTGGTTACAGTATTCTGTTATCGTGTTCAATGGCGGCAAGAAACGCCTGGAGCTAGAAAAATATCTGTTTTACAGCAAACGGAGTTAGTAGCTCCGCATGATACATAATGTGTGTGTGTGTGTGTGTGTGTGTTTTTTTTTAAGCTAAAGAATGGTGGTTTGTAATTAGGCTACATAATTTTTTAAACATAAAAATTTGATTTTAGAAAAATAAAAACGCGAATGTGCTTCGATGAGAGACAAAACAAACAAACTATACCTACGATGTTTGATCGAAAAGTTCATGCAATTCATATTTATTTTAAAAATTATACTTTCATACATCGACACTTATACTGCCCCTTTCAAAATAGTCTCAGTCGAATGTAATACGATTAAGCCAGCCGTTTTGCAGTCTTCAAAATATGTCAGTCATACAGTTTTTGGCCTTGAGCTCGCTTATCAACTTTCGTTTTTCTTTTTCAACGGCCACAAAACGCTGTCCTTTCGTTGAGATTATCACTACTGGGAGGAGGAAAGATCGCGTTGGGACACGTCTTGTGAATACGGCAGTTGCCGTGTCATCATTATGGCGTTTCCTTTTGCCTAGCCTGGCAAAATTCTTAACAAGGAACGACGTGCGCCCAGGCGCATTATCGGGTTGCAATTTTGATAAATCATAAATCTGGCCGTATTCTAGGAATAGCTTCATACATGTAGCGTAAAAAATGTCAGAAGGCCTACTCTTTATTTACCAATGCGCCTAACGATCCCATTTTGTGGTACACAAAAACATAATCTTCATCTGACCACCACAATCTTCAACTCATTTACGGCAACAGTATAAGCTTGCCACTAAAAGACGTTTACCAGGACAGAGCAGTTTATCTCACAGTTTACACAAAATTTAATCTCTGTTCTTCAATCTCGCATAGTAGAATGACAAAAAATTGCCTAATACACCTAAGGACGACTTACTCAATTAGTTGTGAAATCAAAACTGTAAGACAAATAAGGCTAACGTTCTAGTCGATTGTTACTAACATGTGTACCAACATCACATAAAAACAGTTTATAATCGGACACTTGTAGAGGTGGAAATTGTAAAATTTAACAAACTTTATAATGAAACCTCGTGTAGTACAACCTAAGTACTGTACTGTATACTATTTTATGGATGATGACACCATACCTAAGTATTCCCCCAACAGGCAATATTCAACGTTCAATCAATCCAAAGAAAATGATGGTCACCTGTAAACTCAAATATACTTTTACATGTAGAATCTCCTTTCTACATGTAAACAAATTAACATATATGTTCATTTTAATATTATGTTTCTTTACTGTGTGTATAATTTCATATTTTTCAGTTAATATTCTGTTAAATTAGCTTACTTATTCAATTAATATGTTGAATACGTATTGACACAGAAATTGTGTTATATGTAACATGCATTATCCAATATAATTGTTATACTGTCTGATGAAAACATTTACTTTTACTTCCATATTCCTTAAGGAAATGGAAGTATGGTGATGGCAAAAAAAATCGTGTTCGAGATTATTGCAGATTCTGATTGTACTACACTCAAAACATGAAAAAAAAGTCGTTTTTCGAAAAGTGTCTGTGTGTCTGTCTGTGTGTCTATGTGTAGATTTTTTTTCTATGGCAAACGATAACTGACGCAAATTCAAACAGAATCAAATAATTTTTTGCATACGTCCCTGAATTGTAGAGGTCTCAAGGACTTTCGATTTTGGTGAAGATCGGTTAAGGGGAAGGGGTAGTTTACTTGCAACCTTTTACGTTTTAACAAGAGTAAAGTACTTGAAAATTCATTTAAACTTTTTCAAACAATGGTAATTGTTAAAAATAAAATAATTTTGTTGCCAGGGAATAAAATTATAATTTTTTCATTTTAATGTAAATTATGTATGAGTTAATATCTTTATATATATATAATTCTTCTGTATGTGTGTATGTCACTGAACTCCTACATGTATAAAATAATATATCGTTCGTGGCAGGTAAGCATATCTCAGTTATGTAATGTTTACGTTTCCATTTTATTATTATGCCTACAGCAATAAAAAGGCAGGTAAGACACACACACACACAATTCACGTTATTTCTGGCCTCACTCATGTTTATTTTCTTACATTTGCACGCTTTTTAAATGAAAAGTCCCGAAACCCACACCAACATAACGCGTGCAAGCCGAAAAAATGGACATCAATTTGCTTCCTGTGGATCGCTGGGCAATTTAACTGCACGTGTTTACAGAGGAACGATTCATAGACAGACTTTTCGTCTTTAGGGAATGAACCCTCTGCAAGATGCTGAGGGTCCATGAGTGACTTCGGAGCGCTCCTTCTTTTTCGCGTGTTTGTTCTGTGAAACATACACTGTAGATTCGCAGCTTTACTCTAAGCAACGCTCAATAGGAAATGCTGAAAATTTTTGTCCACAGTGGACCCTCATTCACACTAAACCTGCTCTGATGTTTTAATTACGGACATCATAATATTACTACTTAATGGAGATCAATCATTAACTTATACAAGCCATTAATTTTATGCATATATTTTATATATATGTGTACAACGTTATCGGCAACAAAGAAGTAGTTTTTGTTAAAATTCCTTCCCGGGATATTTGGCCGTAGTCCAATGTTTTCTACAAAACCAGACGTTTCGGCAATGCCATCGACTTCCATCATCAGTGAAAATCGAGTGCGATAACGTGAGGTGGTATACGTTAGTGACCAGAGTACTGTGGTTAAGGCAGTAAGTAGAAAGAAGTAGTTTCTATGGTAATATTTCATTTCGAAAATGATTTTAAATATAAATCTTAGAATATGGAAGTCATGTATGGTTCTCCATACCGATATTTATGATATGTAATGTAACTAAAAGAAACGTGAAGTACAGTTTGTTTTAAACTGGAATGGGATATTGCGTGAAGTAAGTGCGGGAGGCTCGGCTTTGATTCGTTCAATCAGTGTCGTAGAAATTGGCGCGTGTGGCCAGTTGTCTTCACCATCTCCTGCAACACGTGAAGTTCTTCTGTGATATTCATGTGTGTATTTACTGCTGGTTTTAGTTAGTGGTTTTCACTAGTTAAACTCAAACAGTTTTTTTAAAGACTACTTATTGGAAGAGTGTCATTTACATTAAAGCCGTGTAAATAAAAAAATACTGAATTTAACGATATCTCTAAATGGAAATAAAGGTAATTAATTGTTTGTTTAAAAAGCAATTCATTAATTAAATTAACATTTAAAACAGTGAAATAATCAAATAACATAGCGTCTGATTTATAATTAGTTTGATAACCGTAATAGCATTGATTCTAGCATGTATGGTGTGTTCTCATGACGACTTCATTTAGCGCGCTGCGCGTAGGGAGCGAATTTTCAGAAAAACCACTGTAATTTGAAAATAAATAGTCCTAAAGTATAAATTCCCGAATCAAAATATGAACTTTTTACTACAATTTTTCCGCTAGAAGTTTTTAACTGGCTAAAAAATTAAAAACTTTCTCGCTTACTACTTTCTGTATTCTTGGTTTTGTACAGTCAAAAACGTTTTCCTTTTAGTAATACGAATAAAAATAATAAATGTATTCCCATTAGCCCAATATTTATACTGTAATATTTCGTGACCTGTCTTTTTTAGTGTACAATTTGTGTACGTTAGGTATATATTATTTGTAAAACTACAAGAAAAACGAAGGAGTGTAACAACAGTGAACTTGTACGTTTGTTATGGACGCGAGAAACGACACAGTCTGGCAACAATGTTTCTGAACTCCAATCCCATTCCAACTTAAACAAAGTGTTGTGCCGGAGTAAATCCGGCCGTTGAAAAGGTTTTAGAAAAGTTTTCGTTTAATTGTAAAATAACGCCGGTTAGTCAGAGCGACCTTTGTTCAGCGGTGTAAGTGAACGGCAGAGAGTGCGGTTGCGCGCGCAACTGCAGTGAGGGGTGGCTTTGCTCTGCCTGTGAAGGCAGTCCGAATTCATCGCCCAGCTAAGAAATACAACGGTCCGCTCTCTCTTCGAACATTACGACGCAGTTTGTATCCATCTTCAGGGCTTGCTAAAACTTAAACGACTCCCGGTAAGAATTTCATTATTTTGTGTTTATAAGTAAATATTAAGTTTATTAAGTGTTTATATTAAATGGATGATCAATAACTAGGTGTATGCAACCGTATAAAATACGTAATTATGTGTGTGCGACCCGACAGTTTTTATATTAAGAGAAAACTCATGGTGCAGTAATTTACTTAATGTTCAGTATATAGCCAAGGTCCCGTTTATTATTACTGTAATAGTGTGAGAGGTATTGCAAATTGTTATTGTCATGATAAAAGTGTACTACCTTAACAAAAATTAAGGGCTAAAAGGCAGTGCGTAGTCCGGTCGTGAACTGTGTCTATTCATGCAGTAAACTGTCGGAGAGCTTGTTAATTGACTTCACAGTAGAGAATTAATTGTGAGAACTTCCATGAATGAAATTTAATTAATGTTAAAACATTCTTAATGCTGTTAGTGCCTTGCAGTTGAATTTTTTTGGTCAAATAACGATTATCACTCACCACGTGGCTGTTTGACCTGCAAATTTTTGTCGAAGCATGTAGAGCAAGTGCTGATCACTTTTATATTACGCCACGTTTATTAAAGTCTGTTCATTATTCAAATTTACTTATTCCATGGCTGATTTCTACCCTGTAAGCTGGTTGCAAAAACTTTAATTATGAAGTTTGTGCATTTAGTGAGAGTTAGTTGGAGGCCCGTTCTGAGGTAAATTACCTGAACTCAGGTGTATATTTCTGGTGAACATTTCTCTAATTTATATGAATTAACAGGGTTCTTGATTAAGCCGGAGATTTGGCTTGCTGATTGCCGTACAACTGCATCAGTTATGGACCATTAGAGAAGATCCTGTCCGGAGAGGGAGGCGGATGACCGGTTCACGATGTAGCACTTATGCAGCAGTATTAAGGTGATATGCACTCTTTATTTTCTTTTGGGGCCGGGCCGGCAGTGCACCTGTTTTGCGGTAATATTCATTTGAATCCATGTGACCACGTGTCCAGACTGTCTGCTATAAATGAGAGCAGCTGATCATCATGAGTGAATTTCAGAAAAACTTTTAATAACTGAATAACCTAACACTAAGTGCTTTGCTTGTAATTGTGTGTTGCACTGGGGGAGCGTGCCAGAGATATTTTTACACTTGCACATTTTACCGTTTGCATTGCATTATTACTTTACTCTTTACTAAAATTATAGAACCTGTTATAGACTCTGTTCCGGCTGGAACAGAAATGAATAAATATTAACTTCACTTTGGGTTTAACATTTAAGGGCTGGGGGTTTCCTGTGTTTTTTTTTTTGGGCCGTTTTCTGGGGGTTTAAAAGGGGACTTAGTTTTTCTCAGACACATGTTGGTGCAACCTCAGGCAGGTTGGAGGCATGTCAAACTTTGTCAACTGCATGCTGGCGCGCTGCCACAGTTGCTAGGGCACAACCGTCTTATTGTACCTTTTTCATTTTAATTATATTTATATAGCCATTCGGGGTTAATAGAAAATAATTTGTTTTTTCTTCTGGACATATATTAATTGATTTGCTCCTTACAAAAGGGCTATACTGATTGTTTTTCTTAACTGGCAAAACACATATGGATTAACTTTCACTTGTAGTCTGCTGTTTAATTTTCTTTAACTCTAAAACATATACTCATTATTTTTTTGTAAAACATATATTGTCTAAATTTTTCTGATATTGTAAAGCCTCGAGTGATTAATTTCTGATTGTTAAAGTACATATTGAGTTTTTCAATCCTTCGGAATTTGTGAAGTAAAGTAACCGTTTAGAATTGTATAACAACTGTTTGAAATCAGGTGATGTAGTTCTGTAAATTTTTATTTAATGTTGTGGAAGGAACTTAAAGTTCATACACTCATGATGGGTCATTGATCAGTGGAATGCTATGCAAATGGGCGGTCCGGTTTTATTTATGCGTTATGAGTTTTATCATCCTTTCTGGGGATTTGGCTTTTATGAAATTCTACAAAAGCGGGTTGATGGGCGAATATTTTATTACTGCTGGGTTCTGAGTGTTGTAGTTACATTGCCTGCTAGGCTGGTGCTTTCCAGGGGCATTCGTGTTAGAATTAATGTAATCGTGAGTCTATGTGCTTATGTTTCTGTGTGTGTTGTTATGTTTGTCCGTGTCTAGCTAGCCACAAGATGGGGGAGAACTTTATTTATATATATATATATATATATATATATATATATTTACTGAATTTATACACACTTGTTATGATGTACACATGTTGTTTTAATTTAAATACTGTTAAAGCAGGGCTTAAATTATTTGTGATAATTATGATTCATGGGGGGGGATAATCATGTCATAAGTTGGCATGCATGTATGAATTCTAGGCATGCAATAAACTTGTTATTGTTACATTACAGCTGAGTTTCATTGCAAGTCCCGTCATACTGGACCCGGCACAATTTTTGCTTCTCTAGGCTCCTGCCTAGTCCTAATTGACTTGTGGCTTCTCTTTCAAAAAATATTAAAATTAAAGAAGTTGTTTTATATTCAAAAAATACATAAAAGGAAAGAGGGGTCACAGTGTACAACTGAAAACTGCACATTCACACTCACTTAGACCTATATTTAGCAGATGACAGTCAAAGACTTACCTCGCTTTGTGTTGTCTACTAGCAGTACCAATATAAAAATTTACATTTTTTACTTTTGATTTTTGGATTTGATAGAAATTCTGTGTTAGTTTTATTTTAATTCGTAATAGATCTTCACCTGGCTGAATGTTGTGTATAAAACGCTTACTTACATACTAAAATGTCGTCTAATACTATGTGGATTACATTATCGAAATCCCGGTGTTTCCACATGAAACAGTTGGATATACAAATTCCATTGTATACGAACTCTAAATTGTAGTGATGTAACTACACTAAAAGCTACAGAGAATTTGGTTGTTTCGGAAACACATTACAACTCTTTACTTAAAAGTAAAATTGTAATGTAATTTTAAGTAAAGAGTAGAATTGTTTTAATGTACTCAATTTACTTCGAAATAAGTAGAATTGTTTCTAATATGATAAACGATATTCCTTTCTAAATTAAGTTGGTTTTTATTTGCTCAAAAAACAAAAATAAACTTTCTAACTGTATTTTCTGTCTTACTTAAGTGCATAGTTTTTGAGTTTCTTTCTTACTGTAGTTTCAACTTAGCGTATTAAAATAGTATGATCTTTAAATCAGTGGATGATTTTGCAGCAAATCAAGCCTACTTAATTAAGATTTGTTATTGCTACTAGAACTTTGGCCGTCGTTCCTAACCACTTATTAATTCGTTTAAAATTTCTTTTGCTTTGTGTTTATACTTGATTAAAAAAAAAACAAGTGTTTAATTTTGTAAGTTATCCACTTCTCTGCTATTTTTTATTAACGAAATGTTACTTTTACAAGATAAATGTATCACTTTCTATCACAAATTACAGACAGATAATAGACAACATAAGATAATTGCACTGGTTATGATGCAGTGTACTGCACTGAGTTATTACCATGTCAGCGCCGCCACGCAGTGCGTACTTTAGAGTAATTAAACTGTTGCGGGTCGTTCTCCAGTTATTAGAAATAAATCCTAAGCAGACTGCGTAAACATAATTAGTAATAAATAAATAAGCAATTAATTCCATTCAGCGTAAGTGTGTAATATACGTTTGCAGACTTACCCACCGTTACAGAGAAATACTAAAACTTGTGTATGCTCCTTTGTGACGTTTTTAATCTTGTGTTACCTACCAATACACTGATAGCGAAGGCATCACCCGTATAATAACGCGGTCTGTATGAAACAAAATAAAGGAAGAAACTGTGTAAATGAAGAACAAAAAAAAAGGAAATCAATAACGGTTTGGAGAACAAGGCTACAGGCAGTAAGTAGAGAAAGGCCGCAAAATAAATATCGACGTTGTCAGAATACGTAAAGATGTTAAAACCCCACACCGTGTGGTACAGCGTGGGAAGGTCAAGTCAATATTTAGCCATAAATAGTTTATGTTAAAGTGACTAGTACGTTTTCGTTGGACACCGGAGAATATGTTACGACGGTCTCACGGATCGTCGTATCGTACAGTGGAAACAAAATACACACACCAATGAAGTCACCAGCTTTAGTTAATCACAAATGAGAATTTGAATTCAACAAGGTATTATCATACAATAATTCAAGTTAAATTTGTCCACACGCAATAATAATTGTCAACAATCATTGACGAAAGACGATCTTTGACGAGAAACAGGTAGTAATAGGCTACTGCTTACTAAGCAACGATAATTCTGATTTTCTCTGCCTAGATGCAACCTTTTTGGACTTACGGTGTTGGGTGAATACGCTCAGACCTGATTATTAGACGCTAGACTAACTTTTCGGATTATGTTTATTTATTAGCAGTATAATTACAATACGCAGTAAAACTTATACTACGCAGTTTTATATAGCCTATATATAAATTGCAGTTATCATAGGCAGTATGACAAATGTAATACAAGTAAAACATTATATTTGTTCGATATAATAAGTACCGTTTCTTACAAAAAATAAATAATTACCCCTCTACTTGAATATTTTATGAACATTTCTTTTTACTTGACTATTATAAACATTAAACCCTCATGTCAAGTAAGTTCCTAAGTTATTTGGATTTGGTATCTCTAGAGGCGTTTAACGTCCTTGCAGTCGCTACGTTTACATTTTAGTTTACTGTTGACGGAGAATATTTGATTTCCTGTTTGCGCTGTCTGGGGCAAAGCTTGTAACTTACCTCAAGCTTTTATTGTTTACGATACCCAGTAGAGAAAGAATGAACTCTTTAGAGTTCTGCACTAATTAACATAATGAAAAATTCCTACTAATCCTCAAAAATTACTTGATCCGGACTCTACAATATCGCCAGATATAACCAACAACTAAGCCAGTCGTAGACCCTTACTGAAGATGGTTACTAAAATTTGCAACACGGATATTACGGTTTAACGTAAGCTTTGAACCCCCTGCCGGATGTCTCGCGGTAACGAGTTACATCCCTTAGTGCAGACACGACACAGGATTTGTGTGCGAGACTAATTACACTTCCGCATGTATTATCCTTCTCTAATTTAAACCTGTTTATGTCTACTTGTTTGGTAATTGATATTGTTGAGACCTATAATACGAAATTATAAGTCTGAGTAACAAGTAGACATATTTCAGCATAGAAAACGCACCTATTTCAGCATAGTAGGTAATTCTAGGAATAGCCATTATAATTTTGAAGTCTAAACAAATAAATAGACTCGCAGTTGCTGCAAATTAATAGACATTAACGTAACGAGTTAAGCCACGTTAAAATGATTATATCTGAAAATATTATATAAACAATAAATATTATGTCTAAGTCTAGGTACATGTACTAGCCACTAGCGGAGATCTTCACAAGCTAGTATTTTGATCTTCAGTAAGTAAAGTTATGACGCTTTATCTGCAGTAAAATAAAAAAATTTATTTTCTCTTTAAATTAAAAGAGTATTATAAAATATTAAAATTATTATTTTTGAAATACCCGTTCAGTAACTACGAAATTTTATGATATTGATGTTAAGTTAGGTAAGTTCCAAACAATCTGTGGGAACCGTACAATTCCAAACAATCAACCGTATTTTCAAAAACAAGGTACGTCGAGAACAAAAAATTAAAGTTCTACAAAGTTATAACAGTCCCTGTATTGTCATATGGGTTTCAATTATGGGCAACTTCTAAGAAACAATACAGTAAAATACAGGCCTCGGAAATGGTGGTCTTAAGGAAAGTTAAAAGTGTTCTAAACTCGACCTTATAAATAATTGTTACAAAATATTAATTTGATTCAAAAACTAAAAGATTACAAACAACTGTAGAAAGAATTTTATATTCCAGACTGGCCAAACAAGTCTGGAAATACAAACCTATGGGACATAGGTATGTGGGTAGACCCAAGAAGAGATGGTTGGAGGATCTTTGAAGGCAGAACAGGCAGCATCCTGCTTATGCCATGTTTTCAAGGTGGTAGTGGTGATGATGATGATGATGATGATGATGAAATATCCGTACACAATATTACTAAAATGAACGTTCCTTACTAAAGGAATGTTCGAGAAATAATTACTACAGACAAATTATGCTTTAAACTGCAATTCGCTCTGAAAAATTAATATAATTTATCTACTTTCTTTTCAGATAATTTTCAAAATGACGTAAGTTTTGTGTATAGTAGTGTTATAACATTACTACATTACGTATCTTGAAACATTGGATCTCTAAATGTTTCTTTTTTTTATGAAGGAAATTCTAATCGAGCAACCCTAGGTTGATGTTCATTCTCTTTCGCTTCTGATATCGTATACTATTGGTATGTGACTTGCGACAAACTATTTTAACTGCCACATATTGACACTTATTTACTTTCACGAAACTGAAGTTTGTTTTTGTTAATAAACTACATAGCGATCCTTATATTTACTAGGCCTATGTAGCGATATCAAGATAAGGGTAAAAGGAAAACAGAAAGGAAATAAGTTCTTCTTCTTCACTCTTGGATTAGGTGACATCGCCTGTTTCAGTCTCTATTTTCACACCATCTTTTACACTTTCTTCCCACATCTCATTTCTCTTAGGCTATTATTGTAAAATTTGTTGAAGTAGCCTTTTCGCTTCCATTCTACCTATATGCTCAATCCGTCTCGGCTTACATTCTTCGATTCTTGCATTTACAGAGAATATATCCAATTCATTTCTTATCAAATCGTTTATAATGCTATCGTTTCTTGTACATCCCTTTACGTATCTAAAGAAATTCATCATTGCAGTTTGTATATGACTTGTATCTTTTTTAGATAATACCTTTGTTTTGGAACCGTATAAAAGAGTGGGGACTGCTATAACCTTATAGAACTTCATTTGAGTTTCCTTAGTGGAAATAAGATAAAAGCAATAAAAAATGCTAAAAGAGATACAATAAAAAGCAATAACACAGAGAGGCTCAGTACAGTATAGAACTGAGAGTTCACTATGAGAGAGTTCGAGTGTTAAACATAAGACGGTAGGTCGCAGGTTCCTGTCCACATTTAGCTTAACGGCAGGGGGCGGGTGTACGGAGAGTTCCACCTGTTTAAATAAAGTCAACTATTATCAACACGTAACACTGTAAAGTTTTGGCTACTTCAGAATACTGCCAGATTGGTAAGCACCAATCTTTGATTTGAAGTTGCACGAATAGACTTACTTACATCATAAATTACTTCACGCAGCAGACCCACTATATTGTATACAAAGAAATGTATATTTCTTGTAATCAGCTGATGAACGCATTATTACTATATTATTGGATAAAGCCTATATTTTTGTGTGTTCTTATTGGCTTGTGTAATATACAATTAATTTCATTAGGACAATGGGATTACGATTCTGCTACCCATCCCAGCATACTCCAGTGAATCAACGATTCCACGATATATTTTGTATTTGTATTTTTGTATTACGATGGTGTTCTTTTAAGCTTCATCAGATTTGCAAGCAAAACAATATGAAAATCACCACTATAAAAACAAAGTAAAGGCATTTCGAGGCAAGGAACCAATAAGGACAAAAATAATGATGAATGATAGAATTCTAGAACAGGTGAGCCACTTTAATTATTTGGTAAATCATACTGTCTAAGATAGGAATTATGATATTGATGTTTAAGTTAAGTAACTTTCAGACGATCTGTGAGACAAACAACGGTATTTTTAGAAACAAGGTACGTCGAGATACAAACTTAAAGTTCTACAAAGTTGTGGCAGTCCCTGTACTGTCCTATGGGTTTGAATTATGAACAGCAACCAAGAAATAAGACCGTAAAATGCAGATCTTGAAAATGGCGTTCTTATTAGTTAAAAGGTGTTCTAAACTTGACCGTATACAGAACGAGACCGTAAGAGAAAAAGCTATAAGTTTCTAACTTGAATAAAAACTTAAAAGATTACAAAACATCGGTGGAACGAACACTTAGAAAGAATGTCAGATTCCAGACTGGCCAAACAAGTCTGGAAATACAAATCTATAGGACACATGAGCGTGGGTACACCCAGGAAGAGATAGATAGAGGATGTTTGAAAGCGGAACAGGTGTTGTAAAGATAATGATGATTGTATTCTTTCTGCTTGCACAACGGCCACATATGTAAATTGGTTTTATCATTTGCATACACATGAGAACCATAAGTGGGTTTTAGTTCCAGAAGCATAAATAAAAAATTTGTATTTGGTCTTTCGTAAGTAAATCGTTTAAAATTTTTCTAATTCTCTGTGCTGCAGTGTAAGTGAATATTTAAAAGCAGTGTAAGTGAAATCGTATCGGTGGCACAAAAATTAAAATAAATTAATGCACAGAATCCGCGTAAGTTTTATCAGAGCTCTTTTGAAATCGTCACTAACTACTGTATTTCTTAATTAGTTTGTATAGTGTTGCTGTTGGCGGTTTCACTTTTTTCCGCCTTTCTGTTTATTACGGAGACAACCGTAATATTGTCTATTATTCCTAAGGGTTTCTCGGCCAGCGTCCACATAGTTGCAAACATTATTGGCCGGCCTGTTAGGCCGTGGTCTAAAGTCTATGCTGACAGAGGTTTCGCCATCAGCATCGGAAGCCACCATCAGTGTCGGTAACAATTGGCACGCCAACGTACCCCAGTGACTGTATGTGTTGTTTAAGAAAGCCCACTTATTTACACAGTCTCCACCTCGTCACTAGGGGGAACAAGCGGACACCATGCCGCTTGCTTCCAACAATGAAGGTGGGACCGAAACGTCTGTAAACACAATCAATAGATCACGGCCTAACAATCCGGCAAATAATGTTTCCAGCCATGATATTGTCTAGTACTCCCCGGCAGGACGCAACCATTCACCAACTCTACTCTGTTTCAACGCTATTTAGTTGCAAAATCTTTCTCGCTTATAACTTTCTTATAATGATTGTTAAGAAAAATATCGTTGTTTGAGCTGATCGATTCCTATGTCTGTTTTGAATGTAGGAAAACTCAGCTAGTTTCGACGTTAGTAGTTTTGTCTGGTTTTGCAGCACCAAATTTAGTCGTATTTATTTTTCTTTCTAAATACGAGTAAATACAGTACAAGTAAATTAAGTACGTAAAAAATACAAGAAAGATCACTGGTAAGTGATTGGCGCAAATAAGGGATTTAGAGCAACAAATTTATTCAAAAATGGATTTTAAGAAACCAAAATGTTGCAGAAATACATACAACGTTCACTTTCATGAAGTTAGAAGAAAACATCTATCGAAGTACGTGGAGGAAACTGGACGGAAACGAGAGAAACTTTTGTGTGTTCCCTAAGTGGTGTCGACTCTAATAGAATCAGGAGTGCGGCATAATGATGTAGAAAGAGAGAACACATAACCTGACTTACTTTCCGGTGCGAATGATTCGTGAAAACTAAACTAATTTCCGGTCAAAGTTTACAGAAACTTTTGTGCCGCCCCTTGGCAAGACAACACAAAAATCGGGAACTAGTTTAATTCTTTACCAGTAAACTAAACCAGCTGCCGTTGTTAGTAAAACTCTTACTAACAAATTACAAAACAAGTATGATATAGGAAACTGACAAGGTTTGCATAAACTTATTCACTCACTAGGTATTAGCTAAAACATCTCTTTATTGCTATTGAAATATTAATCAAACATTATTACTGATTTTAAAGAAGGTTATTTTTGTAAATAGTGCTTTTACTGCTTCAAAGATCTTAATTATATTATTCTTGTTATATCAAAAATTATTCATATAACTGTTAGTTTTAATACCACGGATCCGGGTCTCAATTTTCTCAAAATTATTAATTTATCAATATATACATTACGGTTACAATTACTTCTTACAAAATTACAAAATATACAAATCTGATAATTTGTTCATTACATTGCGAAAGTTCTTTAAAGTTCTTCGTTACTTCTTATTAAGGGGAAATTTACAAAAGTTGTGGTTTGATATCACCTGAGGTTGTTGTTGTATTCTTGGGACATCTCCAGTTGTCTTCTACGGGTTGAGTACGTTGTTCTTGGTGTATCTACATCGGGTTGATTTTTATTTTACTTGAAGCTCTCGAAGATAGGTTGTGTACTTGAAGTTCCAAATGTTGTAATTTCACTTTTCTTAGTGCAGATTCTTGTAGTTCACATTTTCTTTATTTTAATTACAGTTATAGTTCTCACTTTGCAGTACTACAGTCTAGTAGTTAACTATGTTACACTTACATTTGATTTTGTTTTTAAGAGATGTGTTGGCTACCTTTTTCTATTTTATTTATATATTTTCTCACAAACTCTAGACACTACATTATTCACAATAACAAGATTTCACGCTGGAAATACTTCTAGAGAACATACACATTTGTATATGTGTACAACACCAAAACTCACGTCTACTCATTGCGACGTTCTACGGCCGAATGCGTACGGTTTAGGGGAGAGGGCTCAGTAAGGTAGTGCGTATTTACGCGCTAAGAAAATAGTTCGTACTTTTTCTATTATTATTTATTCATTAATTAGAAGACAAATACTTTATGTTTATTTTATTATGACTTAGGGATTTCTTTATTTCTCTAGTCGCATTTTTAATTATTTAAGTAATTATTATTATTATTTACTACTTAATACTTTTCTTGGCGTGTTGGTACTGGAAGGTTTCAAGTTGATACAGGAATCTGGGTATAGGTAAGGGTGTATGATACTCTTACTTATTAAAATTAAAAATTTTAATCTGTGCGATTTTTGATACATTTAAAATCGTCACACTTTTATCTATAAGCCTGTACGTATGTGAACTCCGTAGAGTTTAAATGTACCCAAGACAGTATATGAAACAAACTAACTATGGATCATCCGTTACAATATATTATCCCGTTTGTACTAACTTCTGTATATGTAAAGTAATGTATTAGACCTACATTAAATATAGTATTTGCTAAATATAACCAACTTATATTTAGCAAAGTTGTGAGCTTTTACTTATTCAACTTTCATTGTGTTAATTTAGTTTTATATGATTAGATCGTCATTTAAATTTATCGTTTACTGTATCACATAATTATCACTTGAACTCAGTTTTAATTAAATGAGCGAAGCGAGTTCTCAGTTTTAACTCGACCGTTTGACATTTATCTGTTTGTCTACCTGTCTATCTGTTTGGTGGTGGTAGACGTAGTTTTATCGCACAGAACCCTGATAAAACACTGTTTTTGAGACTTATCCCCCAAAATAAGGAGGCGAGAGGAAAAAGTGAGAGGGTTTAAACATTTAAAAAATCGCAAACGTCCATGTGGGGTATCGCATTAAAAACATTTTAACCAAAATATGAATTTAGTGGTTGAAAATTTTAATAAAATCGCAAAAATTTATGTAGCATATCAAATTAAAAGGAATGTTAACTAACAAGTAAATGTAGTGTTAAGTATCGAAAATTTAAAAATTTTGAAATGCCAGAACCAAATAATAGGGCAAAAGTTTGATATAATTGTAAGTCTTTCAATGTGCAATGTTAATATAAAAAGAATTTAAAATTTAAAATTTTAAATTTGAATATACTTTACAGTTTTGGATACTTAAAACTTTGTTGGCCTCAAGGCCCACAAATTAGATCACAAGTTTGAAAAAATCCAGCAGGCTGTCAGAGTGAAAAAACTATAACACAAATCCCATTTTAGCATTTCTACCGTTTATTGTATGATTGCTCTAAAATTGTTACTGACTACGTCAAAAATAGTTGGCTAATCAGGATTTTCTGATATCAAAAAGATTGATTGATATCATGAAATTTATCAAAATTTATGCAATAATAAACGTACTTCTTTCAAAATTGTAAGCGAGTTCTGCAGGTCAGGTAGCTTACTAGTATATCAACTTCCCGACACTGGACCATATACTGTAAACAGAGTTAACGGTAACAACACTTATGAGATTGTAGATCCCCATACTTTGAAGAAGAAAGGCACATATAATCAATCATCTATGAAACGATTCTACTAAATCAGTGATAACAAGATTATTACGTTAATATTAACTAGTACAGAATATGAAAAAAAAAACAAATAAAGGAAATAAAATAAAAATCTTATACATATAACTAAAAAGAAAATTATATACCACCCATCACTATAATGAAAGAACCGAGAGCTAAAATAATATGAAAGAAGAAAGTGAATAGTAAACATGATTAATGTGCAAATAACTGAGATGAAACCAGCACAAGTAATCCCAGAATGATTTTTTAGTCATAATTAAGACTATTTTTTAGAGATTTTAATTTAAATGAGTTGACTGTAGATAATTTCCAGCAACCATGATCATGAGCAGACGATACGTTCCTCTGAACTCATAAGGTGAAGCTTTGGACAGCGGTGAATTAGAGCCAAAAAGTGCCTACCCGAACTGTACCAACTCACATAAGTAGGTAAATTTTATTATTCAAGGGATGAAACAAAGAAGGAAGAAAATTGTGTAAACAGAAGGAAAAATATAATACATGTGAATCTATATAAGGAATAAGATACAAAGAGCTCGAATAAATAAACTGAAAGAAAGTAATGATTATTTCTCCAGTATCTGAAAGACATCTTCCGAAATAATCAGTTTTAGTGACAGGGCAATATGTGATGGTACATCTCATCACATATGTATAAGATATATTATAACGATAAGATATAAATAACAAGTACTAGCACTAGCCATGAAAAAAAAACTTATTAAAAAGTATGTAGCTAACATTAAAGTATCAATTCCAACATCCAACAAAAGTAACCAAAGAAGATTATATTAATATTATATAAGAAACAGTAGTTATAAAAGGAGATTCAGAAAAGAACAAACAAAGAAAAATTTCTAATAACGTGACAAAACCCAATAGTTATGTTAGGTGAGGGGCATGAACATTAACACGGACAATATGAACTATATGAACAATAACACGAACTACAAATGGACTGATAATAAAAGAAAAATGAAACGGGCGACTATGAATATCACAAGGAAAATCAACATTGAATAGAAGAAATGAGAAGAGGCAAAGAACCAGATTTAGAACTGAGAAACAGAAGTTTGTACCAAAAAACATGACAAATTGACCCAATCTAATGAGTAAAGTAATCCCATTCTTTTAATAAACAATACAATTGATAGGAGTACCCAATAAAAGTAATATAAAATGAAGAATGCAATGCAGTAGAGTAAATAATAACAAAACATGTAATAATTTAAGAAACCAGTGTAAACCTATGAGTTCAAGCAAGTGAAAATAGTGAGAGCCCAAAATAATTAAATGATGATCAAAAGATCATAATATAAACCAGTGGGGAAGTCAAAGCCAGTGGGGGTTATCATTAAAGTGATAAAGGTCTTATGAACCACATATATGGAAATAAGAACCAAAATATAGTGACAAAGTGTTTTTTTTTTTATTAAGTGTTTTGGTAAACTCCAATGTACTATGTTATGTATAATTATTTATTCATAAGGGTTGAACACTTATTCATTTTTAAATAATAAGATATAGTGACATATAAAAGAGTTAGGGTAATAAACACCCATGTTCAGTTATATTAGAAGTAGTTAATATGGGAGCCTGTGTGCACCATTAATTTATGTGTTATAAAAAGTTTTGTTAAAAAAAATGTTAGTTATTTAGTGAACAGAATGTTCATAAACTGTTCAAAATGTTAATCAGGTAATTGGGAAAGATCTAATATTATAAAAAGGTTATTGTGCAGAAATAACTAACTGTTAGACATGTAGGCCTAAGGAATTGAGCCAGACCCAAGCAACATTGAAATAGTCAGATAAACACTACTAAATTAAATAAAACTAAAAACAAAAGCTTTGTTTTGATGAAATATAAAGATGATAATGGAGGGAGATGTATAAACCATCCATTGCTATCATAATATGGATAATGAACATAATTATAAAGTGTTTAGTAAGCCACTAAGCTGACATGGCTTCAGTATTATTGTTATTGTCAGAAAAATAGGTGTACATATTTTAATTAATGATATTGTATGAAAAGTAGGAATACTCAGAATTATATTTAGTAGTAAGAATTACAATATTAGAAGATATTAGATCTGTAAGACATACAACAAAAATGTCAAACAAGATTAGGTCAATGCCTCAAAACACAAAAGTATAAACCTGCCAAAACAGTAGACAAGAGGCCAAAATGAGGCGAGATTAGTATCAAAACAATTTAATTTTAATGGACAATTAAATGGTACTTATTAAAAATAAATTTAAATCAAAATAAATAAAACGTAATCTGAGGTGACAAAATTAAAAACGCCAATTTTCAAAAACAACTTAGTCACGTGACGTGGGGTCAAGGCTCTAGACCAATCAAAAACACCAAAAGCTAGGTCACCAACGAGACTTAAATATTTTGAGAGAGACAGTTGAATTGTTAGATATAAAACTGAAAACTTCAACAGCATATTGCTGGCAGTAAAAAGTTAATATTAAAGAGTGAAAACTTACTCCAGGAGAGGCGATTCCGATAAAAATAATACCGAAAAGATCTACAACACATGACACGACACCAGAACCAAGATAAACCAACACACTAACGAGAATCTGAGAAAATAGATATCCATCTCAGAAGCGTCCATCCCGTATATGCACAGCAACGGTGAGAAATTTTGGTTAATTCCAGCAGAATACTACATAACACCACAACACAATTTCCACTAAAAACAGCTGTTTCCAGATAAAGGAGGCTATATACCAACTATTATTATAAACTGCTATAACTAAGACTTTATTTAAAACACTTTAATTAGAATTTAAAGAACGTATTTTTCTGAGGCGAGAACTCTATAGTACGCCATGTTGTTAGTGTAGGCACTGTTGCAAACTGTAAGCGAACAACTTTGAAAAACATTATTATATACATTTTGCTAGTCGATAAGAAGTAATTATATTTTGTAATGCATTGTATTTTTAAATAGAAGCATATTTCCTATCTTTCCTAGCAACTCCAAGTACCCATTACCTGAGAAACATAAAATATATATATTGTAACTTTTTTTGTTAGCACGAACTATTTGTTACGGCGGACGAACTCATCTAATTGTAAATCCTCGAATAATGAAACGGTAATTTGACCAATGTTTCAAAGAAATTACGAATAAAAGAGATAATTTGTCAATCGTACCAGCCCTAGTTTATTTCAATAAAGTAATTATAAAGACTATTAATTACAGGAACCAGAAGAGAAAATTTGAGGAGGGCGCAAGGACATCCAGACACGAAAGTAGATCCAGTGGGCTGCTTACACGATCTAATTGACCACTACTAAACAAATATTATTCACGCGCCGATTTCAAACGGACGGTGACATACTAAATTCTCGTTCCTATAAAATCGTTGCTAATCAACGAATACTGAACGACAAGACAGTAAACGACAACACAATAACTAATATAATTAATAGTCACAACATAAGGACATTTACGAGCCGATTAACAAGTACAACCAAGTTTTGAAGGGTAACTTATTTCGTTATCCACAGTTCGTAAAATACACCCGTAACTATTCTGGATTGTTATAGATTGACGCATCCAACGTGGGCCTTTAAGACCCACAGACATAAAGTCACAACACAAATTAGTTTGTTACAGATTGACGCCTGCAACGTGGGACTTTGCAAGTCAACTCCACACCCCAGCACTAATCGTGTTGTTATAGATTGGTTTCCATCGCGGGGTTTGAACAAGACGGACACTAATCTTATTGTTACAGATTGGCGCACCAACGTTTCGGGCTGAAACAAGAAGGAAGAATAATAAATTTGTATTTTAATAACTGTATTACAGGTCACTCATTTTCAGCCGGCAGTTGTCAGAAGATAAGGAAAATGCACAGAAGAGCTACGTCGAAGAAACGCGCGGCGGAGGCCGAAGAAGAAATCAACGTGGAAGAGAAGGAGGTATCTTCAGTGGAAGAAATAGAAATGACGGGAAAAGAAGAAGCCAGTGGAGGACCAGATTGGAATAAATTCATGGAACAAATGATGAACAGTATGACGGAAAAATTAGACAAAAATAAAGAAGAAATCAGCGAAAATTTGATGAAACGAATGGAGGAGAAATTAGACAAAAATAAAGAAGAAACCAGAGAAGATTTTAAACGTTTGGAAGAAAATAATAAACAGACCAGCGAAAATTTTAAACGCTTGGAAGAAAATAATAGGCAGTTGAAGGAGGAGTTGAAGCAAATCAATGAGGACAACTTCAGACAAATCAATGAACGAATTGAACATACTAACAAGGAAGTGAGGGACACTATCAACTGACAGAATGAAGAAATAGGACAAACAGTCAACAAGAAAATCGAGGAAGCCAGTAAAACCATTAATCAAAAGATAGACAAAAACGACGGTGAAAGAAGACAGGAGATAGCTGAGACAAATAGAAGGCTGGAAGGAATCGATGCAGTTGTTACACTGAATAGGGCCGAACTAGATGCCAAAATAGACCAGGTAGGAGACGAAAACCGAACTCAAGTAGAACAACTACAGACAGACTTCGGAAATCAGTACCGAAATATCAGTGCAGTCGTCAACGAAGTCCAGGTACAGGGACATCGCAACCATGAAAGGATCGGAAACCTTCAACGATCAGTTGATAATCGACCAACTACAGTAGCATATGCCCAACCCATGGAAAATCGGGAGACTATCAATTTTAAGTCTTTTAGAGGAAACCCGATGGAATTTTTGCAACGAGTCAGCGAACAATTGACAAGAACCGGAGAGAACAGATGGCCAGTAATCCGGAGCTACCTGGACGAGCATTTTAAAGAAACAAATGATAACTGGTGGATAGCCATCAGGCACGATTTGCGAAACTACGAAGAGTTCAAAGAGGCATTTAAAAAGAGATACTGGTCAGATGCCACGCAAAACATGGTAAGGGAAAGTATCAGCTATGGAAGGTACGATCCTAACAGGGGTAACACACCGACCACATACTTCCTTGGAAAAGTTTGTGTGGCAAAACACCTTGAACCGAATATCCCGGAAGAAATATTTGTCGCCAGATTGGCATACCATTACGACAGCGGGATATCTACAGCACGTTCGGGAGGACAAATAAAGACAATACAGGCAATGACAACATTATTAGAAGAGCGTGAACGCGAGGAGTACTTGAGAAGAAACCGTCAGAGGAACGACCAATACAGGAGCAGGAACATTCCGGATTACGAGAACAGAAACAATAATATCAATGGTAATAATCGTAATAATAACGGAATGTACAGCCAAACAAACTATAACAACAGGCCAAGTAATAATAACACCCATAATAATAACCATGGGGCATACCAACGGCCAAACTACAATAACGGCCCAAGGAACAATGGGAATAACTATGGCAACAGGCAAAACATCCCGAATAACCAGTATAACCGCCCATATAATACAAATCAACCGAACCAGTACAACAACAACCGGAATTTTAACCATAATAATAATAACAACCGCAACCCGAACGATCAAAATCAAAATTATCGAAGAGTCAATCATATATGGGCAGATAACAGTGGCAACGGTAGATCATACTATCGCGGGCGTCGAAGTGTTAGTCGGGATGACGACTGGAACCAAGGTAACCATGACAATAATCGAACTAACAGAGGCAGGAGTCGAAGTCAAGAGGACTACCGACGAGTGAATTATGAGGAGGATCACCAACGACCCCAACCCAGATCGACTAGCAACGAAAATGTTCAAGCGAACCAAAACGGCAGAGGAGATGAAGGATCCGAGCCGCCTTTAAACTCTACACGGCAGTGAAAACACCATCGGGACCCTCACTGAACCACACTATTGGGTTAAACAACGTTAACAGTCACGTTAAAAATAATAAAAATCATATTACAATAATTCACAATAACTACCTGAAAATTTTAAGAGAAGAATTGTTGGAAGAAGAAGAAGAAGGGAATCTGAAGAAAAATAATAATGAAATTATATACATAACTGCAGGAATCAACAGTGTACAAACAACAACTATGATCGACACTGGACCATATACTGTAAACAGAGTTAACGGTAACAACACTTATGAGATTGTAGATCCCCATACTTTGAAGAAGAAAGGCACATATAATCAATCATCTATGAAACGATACTACTAAATCAGTGATAACAAGATTATTACGTTAATATTAACTAGTACAGAATATGAAAAAAAAAACAAATAAAGGAAATAAAATAAAAATCTTATACATATAACTAAAAAGAAAAATATATACCACCCATCACTAAAATGAAAGAACCGAGAGCTAAAATAGTATGAAAGAAGAAAGTGAATAGTAAACATGATTAATGTGCAAATAACTGAGATGAAACCAGCACAAGTAATCCCAGAATGATTTTTTAGTCATAATTAAGACTATTTTTTAGAGATTTTAATTTAAATGAGTTGACTGTAGATAATTTCCAGCAACCATGATCATGAGCAGACGATACGTTCCTCTGAACTCATAAGGTGAAGCTTTGGACAGCGGTGAATTAGAGCCAAAAAGTGCCTACCCGAACTGTACCAACTCACATAAGTAGGTAAATTTTATTATTCAAGGGATGAAACAAAGAAGGAAGAAAATTGTGTAAACAGAAGGAAAAATATAATATATGTGAATCTATATAAGGAATAAGATACAAAGAGCTCGAATAAATAAACTGAAAGAAAGTAATGATTATTTCTCCAGTATCTGAAAGACATCTTCCGAAATAATCAGTTTTAGTGACAGGGCAATATGTGATAGTACATCTCATCACATATGTATAAGATATATTATAACGATAAGATATAAATAACAAGTACTAGCACTAGCCATGAAAAAAAACTTATTAAAAAGTATGTAGCTAACATTAAAGTATCAATTCCAACATCCAACAAAAGTAACCAAAGAAGATTATATTAATATTATATAAGAAACAGTAGTTATAAAAGGAGATTCAGAAAAGAACAAAAAAAGAAAAATTTCTAATAACGTGACAAAACCCAATAGTTATGTTAGGTGAGGGGCATGAACATTAACACGGACAATATGAACTATATGAACAATAAAACGAACTACAAATGGACTGATAATAAAAGAAAAATGAAACGGGCGACTATGAATATCACAAGGAAAATCAACATTGAATAGAAGAAATGAGAAGAGGCAAAGAACCAGATTTAGAACTGAGAAACAGAAGTTTGTACCAAAAAACATGACAAATTGACCCAATCTAATGAGTAAAGTAATCCCATTCTTTTAATAAACAATACAATTGATAGGAGTACCCAATAAAAGTAATATAAAATGAAGAATGCAATGCAGTAGAGTAAATAATAACAAAACATGTAATAATTTAAGAAACCAGTGTAAACCTATGAGTTCAAGCAAGTGAAAATAGTGAGAGCCCAAAATAATTAAATGATGATCAAAAGATCATAATATAAACCAGTGGGGAAGTCAAAGCCAGTGGGGGTTATCATTAAAGTGATAAAGGTCTTATGAACCACATATATGGAAATAAGAACCAAAATATAGTGACAAAGTGTTTTTTTTTTTATTAAGTGTTTTGGTAAACTCCAATGTACTATGTTATGTATAATTATTTATTCATAAGGGTTGAACACTTATTCATTTTTAAATAATAAGATATAGTGACATATAAAAGAGTTAGGGTAATAAACACCCATGTTCAGTTATATTAGAAGTAGTTAATATGGGAGCCTGTGTGCACCATTAATTTATGTGTTATAAAAAGTTTTGTTAAAAAAAATGTTAGTTATTTAGTGAACAGAATGTTCATAAACTGTTCAAAATGTTAATCAGGTAATTGGGAAAGATCTAATATTATAAAAAGGTTATTGTGCAGAAATAACTAACTGTTAGACATGTAGGCCTAAGGAATTGAGCCAGACCCAAGCAACATTGAAATAGTCAGATAAACACTACTAAATTAAATAAAACTAAAAACAAAAGCTTTGTTTTGATGAAATATAAAGATGATAATGGAGGGAGATGTATAAACCATCCATTGCTATCATAATATGGATAATGAACATAATTATAAAGTGTTTAGTAAGCCACTAAGCTGACATGGCTTCAGTATTATTGTTATTGTCAGAAAAATAGGTGTACATATTTTAATTAATGATATTGTATGAAAAGTAGGAATACTCAGAATTATATTTAGTAGTAAGAATTACAATATTAGAAGATATTAGATCTGTAAGACATACAACAAAAATGTCAAACAAGATTAGGTCAATGCCTCAAAACACAAAAGTATAAACCTGCCAAAACAGTAGACAAGAGGCCAAAATGAGGCGAGATTAGTATCAAAACAATTTAATTTTAATGGACAATTAAATGGTACTTATTAAAAATAAATTTAAATCAAAATAAATAAAACGTAATCTGAGGTGACAAAATTAAAAACGCCAATTTTCAAAAACAACTTAGTCACGTGACGTGGGGTCAAGGCTCTAGACCAATCAAAAACACCAAAAGCTAGGTCACCAACGAGACTTAAATATTTTGAGAGAGACAGTTGAATTGTTAGATATAAAACTGAAAACTTCAACAGCATATTGCTGGCAGTAAAAAGTTAATATTAAAGAGTGAAAACTTACTCCAGGAGAGGCGATTCCGATAAAAATAATACCGAAAAGATCTACAACACATGACACGACACCAGAACCAAGATAAACCAACACACTAACGAGAATCTGAGAAAATAGATATCCATCTCAGAAGCGTCCATCCCGTATATGCACAGCAACGGTGAGAAATTTTGGTTAATTCCAGCAGAATACTACATAACACCACAACACAATTTCCACTAAAAACAGCTGTTTCCAGATAAAGGAGGCTATATACCAACTATTATTATAAACTGCTATAACTAAGACTTTATTTAAAACACTTTAATTAGAATTTAAAGAACGTATTTTTCTGAGGCGAGAACTCTATAGTACGCCATGTTGTTAGTGTAGGCACTGTTGCAAACTGTAAGCGAACAACTTTGAAAAACATTATTATATACATTTTGCTAGTCGATAAGAAGTAATTATATTTTGTAATGCATTGTATTTTTAAATAGAAGCATATTTCCTATCTTTCCTAGCAACTCCAAGTACCCATTACCTGAGAAACATAAAATATATATATTGTAACTTTTTTTGTTAGCACGAACTATTTGTTACGGCGGACGAACTCATCTAATTGTAAATCCTCGAATAATGAAACGGTAATTTGACCAATGTTTCAAAGAAATTACGAATAAAAGAGATAATTTGTCAATCGTACCAGCCCTAGTTTATTTCAATAAAGTAATTATAAAGACTATTAATTACAGGAACCAGAAGAGAAAATTTGAGGAGGGCGCAAGGACATCCAGACACGAAAGTAGATCCAGTGGGCTGCTTACACGATCTAATTGACCACTACTAAACAAATATTATTCACGCGCCGATTTCAAACGGACGGTGACATACTAAATTCTCGTTCCTATAAAATCGTTGCTAATCAACGAATACTGAACGACAAGACAGTAAACGACAACACAATAACTAATATAATTAATAGTCACAACATAAGGACATTTACGAGCCGATTAACAAGTACAACCAAGTTTTGAAGGGTAACTTATTTCGTTATCCACAGTTCGTAAAATACACCCGTAACTATTCTGGATTGTTATAGATTGACGCATCCAACGTGGGCCTTTAAGACCCACAGACATAAAGTCACAACACAAATTAGTTTGTTACAGATTGACGCCTGCAACGTGGGACTTTGCAAGTCAACTCCACACCCCAGCACTAATCGTGTTGTTATAGATTGGTTTCCATCGCGGGGTTTGAACAAGACGGACACTAATCTTATTGTTACAATGTTTATCAACAAATATGTCCACCATAAGAACACTAATAGGGAAAGTGACCTGAAAAGAACAGATAAGATTTTAAACTGTGATGGCGACACCCAATCTATACGTTCGAGTGTTGGCTACTAAGAATAAAGGTTATGAGGCAAATGGAAACATTGACCACACAGTTGCCGAGGTCTGTCAAGAGATGTGCTAGGGAAAATAGGATTACAAAGTAACTTTGCGAAAACAATTAGGTGTGCAACCAATGGTCGAAATCCTAAAAGGATACAAGCACAAGTGGAAAGATCATGTAGAAAGAAAAGCTCCAGGAAAATTTTAAAGTTGGCTATGAACTGTCGGTAATAACGAAAAAAGCATTAGTAAACTGACGATGAGACGATGCTGTTAAACAGGCTTGAACGTTTGTGCTTTGAAGGACAGAAGAAGAACACTCTAAGTATGGAACGCATATATTTTATTATAATTATTATATTATTAGGGAGAATAGCTCCTAGAGTTGGCCTGATCAATTGTGGAGTACGACAAGGGTGTCCATTATCAACTTTCATTTTTAATTTATATATTGACTATCTCATACAAAACTGCCAGATGTGTCTTCCAGACCATTTTATGATTGGTCACTCTACAATTGACACTTTGTTGTTTGCGGACGATCAAGCTATTCTGTCGGACTCTGAAAATAGATTGCAGATGGGTATACATTTGTTAAGTGGAATCTGCAAAGACGCTTGATTGCAGATATCCACAATTAAAACCAAGGTGATGGCCTTTTGTAGAACTGATTCCGAACGAGCAAAAATTGTTATAGATGGTACTGTCCTGGAACAAGTTAGCAGTTTTGAATACCTGGGCTACAGTGTGTCTTATAATGCAAACAACTACGTGGTGCATAAGTTGAATAAATTCAAACTTATGTGCGGGACCATCAGGCGAACATTTAAGCCAGCAAGTAAAAGAACACCCCTACAACTCTACAAGGCGATGGCTCTTTCCACACTTCTTTATGGGTCTGAAAATTGGACTTTAACGAAAGGCCAAGCTAGTCGTATCCAAGCGGCTGAAATGAGATTTCTCAGGCACGTGGCAGGGTATACTCTCCATGATCATAGAAGAAACACAGATATACGGCAGGAACTGAATATTATGAGTATACTCGACAGGATTGACCAGTATCGGCTGAATTGGTGGAAACATCTTTGGCGAATGGATGACTGCCCATAATACAGCACACACAAAACAGAATTTGACAAACTCAAAACGATAATAAAAGATAGATATAACAAAAATTATCAAACATTATAACACGCAAAATAGAACCAATCCCCTCGCCGACACACAAATTCCACACACGTACAGTTAACACAACAGACATCATATTCAACGAAGAAGAAATAAATTTATTAATCAAAAGCCTCAAACACAATTTAAAACGCAATAACTCCAACAACAGTGAACATATCCTTCACGTAATCATTGACACAGAAACAGCCGTACAAAACACGCACAACAACGACCAAGAACTCCTACGCCATGACATAAAACGAAGATTAAAACACATAATAAGAAAACAAAATAACGAAACTAAAACCAGGAAAAATATGCAACAAAAACTAAATGAACATAACCTAACTATAGTGAAAGCTGACAAAGGAAACATAACACTCATCATGATCAAAAAAGGGCTCAACAATAAAACAGAAATATTCTTTTCCGAAAACAATATAACACAATTAAATAAGGACCCCACAATAAAATACCAAAAACAAATTAACAAATTCATAAACAATGCAAAATACATAATTCGAACAGACAACATAAAATATTTAAAACAAATTAAACCTAACTCCCCAAAACTAAACGCATTACCTAAAATACACAAACCCAATATACCCATTCGACCATTGATAAATAACGCACAAGCACCTTCTCACAAAATCGCCAGATACCTGGATAAACTAATCAGAAAACACACAAATTTAACCAACAACACATCTGTTAAAAACAACATAGATCTAGTCAAAAAACTAGAACACATCCATATACCACACAACTCAACATTAGCATCATTTGATATCACGAATCTATACACCAATATACCAGTCAAAGAAACCATAAAAAAACTTGAACACCTACTCGACAAAATAAGACACCTAAAACACACATACAAGAAATCATCACACTCCAAAAAAAATCACAGATCAAAACTACTTCACATACAATAACAAGATATATACTCAAACAGATGGGCTCCCTATGGGTTCCCCCATCTCAGGTATACTAGCTGAAATATTTATACACCATATAGAACAAGAACATCTCATACATAAAAACAAATATACCAACAAAATCATATATTGGCATAGATATGTAGATGACATAATATTATTATTCAGAGGTAATAAAAGACAAATAGAAAAATTCCACAAATACATCAACATGATACACCCCAAACTCAAATTTACCATAGAAATAGAAAAAAACAACTGCATAAACTTTCTAGACCTAACTATCACCAAAGCAAACAATACACACACATATAAATCTACAGAAAACCAACCACAACTGACATGGTCATCCACAATACATCAAATCATCCAACACAACATAAACAGGCAGCCTTCATCCATATGCTACAAAGACTCACTAAAATACCAATGAACAAACAAGACTATAAAGATGAACTTAACACCATAAAATACATAGCCCCACAAAATGGCTACAACCAGGATTTAATAAACAAATTACATAGGCAGATCCAAAACAAAAACAACAAACCACAAAATAAAAACAACACACAACAAAACAAATACATCACACTCACATACTACAACTCTAACACACACAGAATCGCCAACACTTTCAGAAAATACAACTACAAAATAGCATACAGAACCAACAACACCATCAAAAGGTACCTCAACGGCACAAACAAAAAAACTGACATATACAACAAAACAGGGGTTTATAAATTAAAATGCAAAGGTTGCGACAAATTCTACATAGGCCAGACAGGAAGAACTTTTTCATCCAGATTTTATGAACACACCAAAGCAATCACCAATAATAACATACAATCCACATTTGCCACACATATCCAGACAGAAAACCAGTTACACCCATATAAAAAAACAACCTTAAAATTCTACACTTCCTACCCAAAAGTCGTAAACTTAACACCATAGAACAATTTGAAATATACAAACACAACAAAACACAACCCAACAACATACTCAATGGCCAATTACAATTCAAATCAAACACACTATTTGACACAGTAATAAACAACACCTACAACAATTCAAACTCTAGCGCCAATCCCCTCCACCTCCACCCACACACAACTTGTTAACTAAAACCGTTATACATAAAATTACCGACAATTTGCACATTTCGTATCCAAACTCACTGACGAAGGAGCACACCACTCCGAAATGACGTATGAGTAAATACAACAAGTAAGTTCACAGTGAAAGTACCAATAATTATTAAGTAGTGAACAAAGAATTGATGAACATTCAAAATAGTATGAAAACTGATGCTTAGATATAGAAACCTCTGTTAAAACCTTAAACAGCGTTGTTGTAAATATCGACAGACGTGAAATTTGCGAATACATAAAAGTATTGTGTCACTCTTTAGCTTTTCTACAATCTCAATTATAACTAGGCTCATCATATATCTCATATTTCAGACAGTAAGGGAAACACGCTCACACACCCACAAAGTGTGACCAGTATTGTGCTAAACGGGTACAACAGATGTGTCCTATATTTACTCTGTAACAAACCGATAATAACAGTAACCCTCAGCGCTTTGTCATTGTAATAATCAATTAAATTAGATAACATATTTGCACAGCGAAAGGATGAGTTGGTATAAGTTGAATTACACTGTCACATAAACCCATTTAAATTCTCTAACGTCGGCATTGGTATATTTCTTCCTTTTTGACATGATAATGTCTTATGGCTGGGGGTCATTTGAAAATTTCTGTAACGCATCACGCTGCATGACGTCATCATTTACCAGCCGGGAATCGTTAACTAAAACCGCGACCGCTAACGTGCTAACGTCCGTCGCAGATTAAAGACCTAACAAGCAAACAACACTGCATAGCTGTAGATAGGTATGTAACCAATCAGTCAGTCAGTAACCATAATAATGTTGCGTTTAGCTGGCGGCTGAAAGACATTATCATGCTCTTAAGCTTTTACCATTTGGTAAACGGTACTTTACATTTTTTAAACATTTTATTTGCCTCCAGAAACGGTTGAGACTATAAAACAGGTTAATTACCTTCTGTCACGTATTTACCTTTTAACCATATTGTATATAAGATCTGATGATGACACAGTTGTGATCGAAACTCGAGTAATCCCGCAATTGGATTCAAAGAAACGTGACAGAAGGTAATTAACCTGTTTTATATTTCTTCCGCTGTTCAGTTCCAATCGTACACTTCCTACAAGTTGGATTTGGTAAATAATTCTCACGTATGCTTCCGCGGACGGTGTCCATTATGTTTTTGAAGTCTTCTTCCGGTATGGACCGCGTCAAAAATGTCTTGGACGACAACGTTTCACTCATATTACAATGAGTATCCTCAGGTCTAAGTGAGAAAAACGCCGGCAGGCGAACGCAGGTACGAGTATGTAGTGTAGAAGTGGCAGTGGGTAGTCCGGTGAGTGGACTTAGTCATTTAGACTTGAGTTAGACCTGACCTGAAATTGTACAAGAATTTGTACGAAAACTTATCCAGTATTATCTTTTGCAACGAGAATTTTTAAGACTTGATTGACTTGTGAGGTCTTTCTTTTAATTATCAGAACATAGACAAAAGTTTATGTTAAAATAAAAAAAAAATTAAACATACTAAACGATAAAGAAAAAGTAATTTTACGGTAAAGTAAAGTAACGGGTCTTGTCTGGTAATTCGTTCTCTATCACACTGATTTGAAAATAAATATTAAAAACTACAAAGTATATATGTTTATTTTAGTATTATTTAAGCGATAGCGGATGATTTAACCGTAATAAAGAGTCGCGCCCACTTATCGACATTCTCGACGACTAAATTGCTCGAATTTATTTAACTATTTAAATTCTTTTATAAATTAAAAAATTTCTATTTTTTTTTTTTTTTTTAATTGTTTGTTACTTTTACCACACTAGTATAGAATACCGGTAACGATTGTTTTCTTTTTTGGAACATGTTTTGGACATGAAGTAGTCTACTAATTTATTCAGCAGATTTCTGATGTTTCAATTGATACTAGATTTCATTTAAGACATTTTCTTGATAACCAACAACCATGTTACGGGTGAATCCTCTATTCGGACTGTTTTCCTTGTATTTTTTGTTGCTTAAAGCTTCGATCCCTACAATCTAGGATCGTCCTCAAAAGCTAAACATCTTACACAAAACATTACAAAAAGTAATACCAATATAGGCCTGTACATAACTACGATTTAAAAGCTTCTAATAACAACATATATCATACAAACATTAGGCATAACATATAAGAATAGAAACATAAGACTGAATTACAAAATAATGTGAAATAAAATGAATTTCCCTACCTGTGAGAGGCGGTTGAAAGGCCGAATAACGGCTAGATAGCTGTCTCCTTCCGTATCTATACCCCCGCCAACCTAAGGACAATCTCAGATTCCAGGGATAAAAAGGTCTAGCGATAAAAAATTACAATGGAAGCAGATTAGAGGATTAACCCGTTAGAAATCACCCATTGCTTAGATGTTTCAAAGAAGAACTATGTTCTAAAATTAGATACAATTTACGGGTATAGTTATAGTGGAATGTATATTAGCAGAAAAAGAAGTGTAGATACTTTTACTTGCGTAACAACTGTATTTAAACTCCAATAAAATCTCAGCTCTATATAAAAATAAACACAATATTAAAATTCAATCTAATTTAATGATTTTAAAGAAAAACAAAATATTCCAGTCGTACGCATTCATGTTCCAACAACATTACACAATAAACGAAACCAATCCTCACTCCAGTAAGGGTGTTGCTCCAGTAACTTTTGCGTGATATACGCGCTTTCTCGCAAGTTTGCACAATTCTGCCTGATATACCTGATATACTGGACAAAGTTATAAGTAGGCGTAAAGTACCACATAACTTGATACATAAGTTGGAAGCTCAACTAACCTGTTTCGTCCTGGCTGACTTCTTATGTTTATTCAAGCAATACAGATTGTTATATGATATTTCTTAGTTTTGATTTGAAAATTTTACAAGATGGAACTATTTAAAGCGTTAATACCAGAAAGCTAATAGGAAAGTCAGACAAGAATAAATATCTTGGGTAGTGTCTATAGAGTTCAAAAAATTGGTTATCGCGTAGTGATTTGGAAAAGATCAGAAAAGAGTAGATAAAATTTGTGTACAAGTACAATTCCGTTATTTAATTCTTTAACAATTTATGTTAATTTGGATATAGGCAACATAAAGAAGTAAACTTTACACACTAATACAAGTGTTCTGTAAAATACACTGATGTTTCCGACGCTTAGTTATAAGAATAAAAACGTCACAAAGCATCAGACGCAAATAATTATATTGTTTGTATCCAAGTCACTTCGTTATTTTTAAATTAATAAATTACCTTAGATCCGTCGTGTGACTTTTCTTTATTTAAAATGACGCGGTTAAACACGCAAAATCCCATCATACGTTTCCACAGATGGCGGCATTTAATTGTTTTGTACATAGACTATTATCAATACCTATCAACGAGGATGATTTTTTGATGAGTTAAACACTATAAATAAATGGCTTTGACTAGTGGTTACAACAGCTGATTAGTTGATAACCATCTCAAAAAAAATAAAAATAGGACGTTAAAACTAAAATAAGGGCAAGACGTAAAACCAGCGTTTGTTACAACCGCTTAGACTGATATAATGCCAAAACTTTTAACCTCCACGTTCAGTAAAATTAACATCAATACAATTTTCAAGACAAATAACAATATACTGAAACTGGCTTCCAAACAGCAGATGTTGGCTATATAGTCTGCAATGTTATATAATGTGCGTCCTTAACAAGCACTCGAAAATTCTGGAGGATACTTCGACAGAAACAAGCACCAGCTGGGCTAGTTGAGAAGCTTATAGAAGGACACTACCGACTGTAAGAGAAAGTTCCGCATTGCGCAACAGTATTATACTTCGTATAGTTAATATAATTAAACTTCCTCATTGACATGTGTGTGTGTGTGTGTGTGTGTGTGTGTGTGTGTGTGTGTGTGTGTGTGTGTGTGTGTGTGTGTGTGTGTGTGTGTGTGTGTGTGTGTGTGTGTGTGTGTGTGTGTGTGTGTGTGTGTGTGTGTGTGTGTGTGTGTGTGGGCGCGATATCAACAGATCTTAATTACGCGAGATTATTAATCGAACGTGTAGACAACCTAATAAATAAGACAGTCTCTAATTAATAGCAACAAATGTGTTTAATTCAGTACGTCAGCATAACCATAAGTATATAAATTTTTTTACCCTTTTGTTTTCCTCGTCAAAATCCGTTATTATCTGTGTAATCTATCTTCGTGTCAATCAACACAAACAGTTTAATCCCCACAGTTGGCAGGCAGGATGTTAATCCCACGTCGCTTTAGAAATTTAAATTTCATAAAAAGTCGATTTAACCTGTAAATGAATGTGGTTATTGAATTTCTGTTCCAGTAACAAGTACAGAAGATACGTTTTTACTTTAACCTACTAAAAGTAAGAGCAGTTATCGTGTATATGAGCTAATTTTTATATCAATGTACTAATTTTAATTAACCTAAAATGCAGAGTCCACAAAGAAACCCGGAAACAGCCCTAAAAACAAACCGAAACTTGCATTCGTTATTTGCTTTTACTTTTTTAAACTCCTATATATTTAATTAACTTGTCTCCGGGCTATTAGGCCGTGGTTCACTCCTGCCGCTGTGAACAGACGTTTTGCCCTCTACGCTAGAGGTCAACTTCAGTGTAAAAACGATTCGGTAACTGATACTGGTCTTCACTAGTTAGCCACAGTACTGTGGAGAAAGATTGACTTACGGAAATAGAACACAAAATGTGATAAAAAATTGTGTAAAAATGAACAATGAAGTAGATGGCATAGGTTTGATATAGACTACTAAAATGTAAAATTAAATTTTTTCATTCACAATACAAATTAAATATATATAAATTAGAATGTTCCGACTGTAATAATTTGATTTAAGGAAATCGAAAAATAAAGAACATGGTAGATACCTTTAACACCTAATGATTGTTCAAAGTCGTGTATTTATATATCTGGTTTAGCTACACAAATAATTAACAAAACTTATTTTTCCAGGAATTAAAATCATCAAAAAAATAAGTAAGCTACATGAAAATAATACGGAAGGAATTTATGAAAAAATCTAAATCTATATAAACAATATGACAATCACCATCATCATCATCTTTTTCTTCAGAGATTAGGTGTTGATTCCAGGTTATATACACCAGGAATACTGGTTGATATCAGGCTGTTCCAGGCTTATGGGCTTGTTGTGTCCGTCTTGCTTTTAGGGTCCTGGATCAACTTTACCTCTTGCTGTACACTACCAGGTTTATAAGCAATGTTTATCGTCTGGATGGTCTTTCCGTTTAGTGCTATACTCTATTATTCTTTTTACTGAAACTACTGTTACGGTATTGCAGAACGTTCTACATGTTTCTCGGCTATTTCAGCAGAGCGCAGCTGTAATTTTGTGTGCGTACGTGACTTTTAACATGCGAGGCAGTGTTAGTTAATGTGGAACGTTCTCATGTGTTCGATGGTGTCGTTCTGCAAGCTTCTCGACTACCCCTGCCGGTGTGTGTTTCTGCCAAGGCCGCGTTGAAGTATCCTCTAGAATTTTCAAGTGTTAAGGACGCATATTATTATGGAACCCTGCAGACTATAAATAGCCCATACCTGCCGTTTAGTTTCAGTTTATGTCGGGCGGTTTACGAGTGCGTCTGAAGTGGTGTATTAGTGAAAAGTGATTACAGTGCGGAGTGCTTTATAGTTGACATTATTATTTGTGTGGACAGATTAACTTGAATTATTGTACAAGTATAATCTTTTTGAATAACTTGTTGATTACAAACTGTTAATTGTTATAATTAAAATTGGTTATTAGTGATTTCATTGGTGTCTTGTATTTTGTTTACCACTGCATCATATCAAGGAGACCGTCGTAACAATATACTCAGTTCCTTCCTGATATCATCATTCCTCATACCATCTGTTAATGTATATCCTGCCACTGGAAGCAATATTTCATCTCTGCATGTGGGAAGAAACTTTACAATAATTTTTTATTAATGTCCAGACTTCTCCATTATATGACAGAGTAGGAACGGCCAACTTGCGTTGTCAAAGTCATTCTTTCACTTAACCTTTTATATCCACTTTGAGTCTAGTATTGAAGCCAGTATGTAAGCTTTTAATAACATTTTATAAATGTAAGCTATTCCTTTTTTATTAAAACGTTTCTATAATTCACGCCCTTTACACTTGTTAAAAGCTTTTACATAATCAAATAATAAAAAAATATATGTCAGTCTGTTAAATTCTCTATGCTTTTTTATTGGACTGTAAAGTTTTTGTGAATACAAGAGAATCCTTTGCGAAATATAGTTGGCTCTTTTAATAATACCCTGTCTGTTATTTTTATTTGTTAGTCTTGCAGTAATTAATCTAGGCCTATTTATTTACGACTCAGAGTGCAGGACAATTATAAAAACTGATGTTTGCAGAATTAACAGCTTTAAAATGACACGCTAAAGATAAATATTTAGAGTACCGTCGACTCTTAGAAGGATTAATCAGCAGTCGATATAGGCAGAATCCAAATCATAGATCAGTTGCTCACGATAATGAGGTAACGAAATGTTTCGGGCACATGATAAGGAAGGACAGGCTAAAAAGCTAACCATACAAGATAAGATCGGTCCAGAGAGAGAGAGAGAGAGAGAGAGAAGATACCTATACGCATCACTGACACAATAATAAAAATTAAAACTGCAATTTCTTTATCAGATTTTCAAACAATACGATATGAAAATCTCTACTATACAAACAAAGGAAATGGCATTTCGAAACAACGAGCCAATTAGACTAAAAATAATAATTAGCGATCGAAAACTAGAACAGGTGAGTCACTTCAATTATTTGGGAAATGATGTTGGCTATGACAGGAATTATGATATTGGTGTTAAGTTGGGTAGTTTCCAGACAATCTGTGGGACAATCAATCGTATTTTCAATAATAAGATACGTTCCGATAAGTATTTTCAGATACGTCTAGATACAAAATTAAAGTTATACAAAGTTATGGCAGTCCTGTCCTGTTCTATGGGTGTTAATTATGGGCAACAACCAAGAAACAAGACAGAAAAATACAGGTCTCGGAAATTGCGTTCTTAAGAGGAGTTGAAAGGTGTTCTAAACTTGACCGTATAAAAAATAAAACTATAAAATAAGAGTTACAAATTTTTAACTTGAATGAAAAACTAAAAGATTACAAACAACGGTGGAAAGAACGCTTGGAAATAATGTCAGATTTCAAACTGGCCAAACGAGTCGGGAAATACAAGCCTATAGGGAGCTTGAGTGTGAGTAGATACAGGAAGAGATGGCTGGAGGATCTTTGAAGGCGGAACGGGCGGCACCTTCCCTATGCCGTGTTGTGAAGATGACGATGATGTCAAATGCAATTAATGGATATTGATGAAGACAGGAATGCATAGAGAGCCATATCACTATCAACTCCTGACAAAGAATCATAAAATCGTGGTGGGACGGGTGACCGTCGAGGAAATAGACTCTGGAAACTCTAAAATAATCGTTCGCCAACCGTAAGGTTGATGAATAAATATATTCCTAGACGATTCCACTTGTTCTACTGTTTCTACTGTTCCACTGCTTTTAGAACGTAAACATCTCTACCGCTGTTCATCTTGATGATAGCTTTAATAAAAGCGTTCTGGGACAAGCCAAAATCATCAAGAATAAAATTTCAGAGGAAACAAATTTAAAATAATTGAAAGTTAAAAAAAATTCTCTAACTGTGTTATGTTACATTATCTTCAATTTACGACTAAATAATTTCATCGTGTATTAACATTTTAATTTAAAATCTGTGTGCTTGTAAGCGAAAAAGTATATATAAAAGTTTTCCATCTGCAGATTGGAATGAAAAGTTACAGTATTAAGTAAAAAGTGTAGGCCTAATATGATTTTTCGTAGGAGTAATGTATCTGCTAATGCTTGCTGAAAGAATTTGTTAATGGACGGTAAAGCTGCAAAAACCCTACCATGCCGCCAGCCCTAGTAATCAAAGATGTCGAAAACGAAAATCTCGTCGATTACTTAAAAGGACATTAAAAGTTCTTGTATGCGTAATTGTGTTAGGAGCATGTATCGTGCATTGCGTTGGATCGACTTACTGATTTTAGTTAAGTTAATCTATAACCTGTGTTACTGCTTTTCAGTGTCTTATCGATAGCTGATTATTGATACCTGGATACTTGCCATCTACTAAGAAAACACTAGGCGCCAGCTCATCATGAAGATGATGGTTGTAGTAGTAGTAGTAATCTGTTTGATTAATTATTATTACAAAACAGCTTATATATCAGCATGAAAAATATATAGTTATATGTGCAATTCATTTATTTATATTTATTGTACTACACTTCGTATTCTAAAATTTTTATTATTTTAGAATTAATTTTAGTTTGTTCTTTAATTAATGACATGGTTTTGTGTTTAAAAATTTCTCAATTTCGTTAAAGATATATTTCTTGTAGTCTTTAATTTTACGGTTTTGTAAGTGACTTTTGTAATATGGACAAGTTAATTACTATCTTACAAATAGGTATTCTACATTATATTATATTAAATAGGTAATATTAAATTAAATAAAAATTACTGTGCTGAATATATATATATATACGTCTTGTAAGCGGAAACTCTTTGAGACTTCATTCTATCCAAAACTGTTTTGTGTTTACTATAAGTAATTTTGTATACAATATAATAATTTTGTGTAGTCCGGTTTTTTGTGGTTTGAAGGTGTATCAGGAGCCATATAAGACTTTCAAAACAATATAGGGATAATGTTTTTCCACATCGAAGCGTATATGATGGATGGGAAAATTCAAAAATGATTAGACAAGCGTCAAGAACGAGGAAAGATTCATCCACTGCTGGTGCCATTATTGAACAATTTAATGCCATAGTTCAGACCAACCGAACAGTGTCTATCCCTAAAGTGGAGTACCATCTGCAAATTAGTCATGGGTCTGAAATTATCCATAACAGGATTTGCTTTCGTAAAATATGTGCAAGATGAGTTGCAATATAACTCACTGAAGATCACAAGCGCATCGTGTTCCCATCTGTCAACGTTTACTAGACCGTTATGCTAATAAAAGTGAAGTTTTTTTGCATTGAATATTCATTGGAGATAAAAAAACGTGCATCCACCACTTTGACCCTGAAAGAAAATGCTGGAACATGGAATTAAAACACCAAAAATCTCCGGTTAAAAAGAAATTCAATAGTCAACTCTCTGGAGGAAAGGTAATGCTCACAGTGTTCTGAGACTCACTAGGGTCAATACTGCAACAGTACTTGGAGAAGGGCTCAACAGTAAACAGTGTAAATACAGTGAGATGCTGTCCAACAAAATTTAATCCAAACGACGAGGCCTATTGTAGGAAGGAGTGTTTTTGTTGCATGACAATGCGCGTTTACATACTGTCAACCACACTGTCCAAACCTTGAGAAATTTGCGTTTCGAGGTGTTGGAGCTTCCTGAATACAGCTCCGATCTCTCTCCGACGGATTACCATCTCTTTGGTCAACATAAAGATTCCTTAAGGAGACGTCGACTCCCCAGATACCAAGACGTGAAGGAAGCGGTGCATACGTGGCTTGCTGCTCAGCTGAAAAACTTGTTTTCTGAGGGCATCAGGAAGCTTGCGCAATGAGTATTAAAAAGCAAGGGGACTATGTTGGAAACTGAGCTAACTGTCATTATGTTAGCTCATTTGTACTGTTGTTATAATACATTTTAAAACTTATTGTACATTGTAATACTTATTCACTTACCCTTGTAATAAAGTTATCAAAGCAAACTAACAGACAGAAGAACAAAGATTTGAAAACATTAGAGAATTAATTTAATTTCTACTGTTTAATTTTGCAAGACGTAAAGAAAATATACGTGATTTCTGGATACAACCTGAATAATGTCTGCAAACTGAATGTCTCTTTGTCTAACACCCTATTGTTGGATGAGCATTGTACTTTGACAAATGCGATTCATTGTGGAAAACAAGTGAAAACGATTTAGTCCCCGTCTTGTAAACCCCAATCAATGTCTACTAGCTAGTAATTAATTCTTGCTTTAAATAGAATTTTAACGAAAGACGCGACCGAAAGAGATGTGTGGCATTCTCAGAAACTCAGAAAACAATAAAGACACACAAACCAATACGTCTTGCACGTTCTAAACATGAGAATCAGTTCTACCAATATTAATACTCTAATCATTCCGTAAAACAATTTTATCAACAATTAATTTACTTCAGGTTACCATTTTAAAGATAACTGTAATTTTTTATTTTCTATGGTTTAATTTTTTATTTACTTTCTAAAATTGGTTAATCACTACGTATACTAGTGGTTAAGGATGTTAATACTTCTTTCTATATGTTGACTATGAAGTACACTATATATCTAACACCTTCTTTCTATGTAATTTATAATTACACTTAAGAAGTACAAAACATTCTATTATAAATTCCGGCTGTTGTAAAACTTGTCAAAAAAAAATTATACAGTAATTGTTGTATAATAATGTTATTTACTTTCATTAAAGTAAAATATAATATTTTTGTGTCGTTGTGTGTGTATGTACACACACACATACAATTATGCACTCTGCCCACTTTAAGGTTTCGACTGTTTGAGGGAAATGTTGTAAATTCCTGTTTGTAACGAAGGGTGACATAATTAAGTGGGGGTGTTCATCAAGTTTCTGTTGCCCATCATTCAACTAGTTGAATATTAGATACTAATAAAAGTAAAAGTAAGTTAAACCTACAATGCCTTGCAGATGGGTGTTGGGGCATCGAAGACTAGGGGAAGAAAATCCTGAATAAGAAATTACCGGGAGTGATGGCCTGTAAGGAGGCAGCCCCTCCACATGCTTAGCATCTATAGGCTGGTACCATATGATAGGGAATTAATTAATTTACTCGTAACTTTCAAAGGACACAGTCAGAAGGAGTGTGTGGGTAGATCCAGGAAAAGATGGCCGGAGGATTTTTGAAGGCGAAAGTGGCAGCAACTTGCCTATGCCATGATGTGAAGATGATGATGATGACGATGACTTTTGTCTATCTGCGAACAGGTCTGACAGAAATTTTGGAATAGAAAAGGAGGTTCATGCGAGGAAAACAAAAAATGACATGTGATGAAGCGTAAGATTTGTGTATTTAAGAATATTAAACCAGCTGTAAAGATTTAAAACAAATTATATGTAAGAAAAATACTGTACGTATGTACGTAAGTATGTAGATGCATTTTTTGAGGCGTGAAAACACGGTGCTAGTTTAAGTTTAATTCGCACTTACATTTTCCTGTTGTGATTTATAAATCTAACTTACACCATTCAACTACTTGTTAGATTTCAAATGGTAATACATAACTTGCGTTGGTTCACACAACACATCCTTCCTACAGTAGATTTATTTATATAACTTTCTTGAAAAACGGAAGGAAACAGATGTGGCTCGACGTCCTACATTTGCCTGCCAGCACGTACTTACATGAGAACAAGTCACAGTAATGGCATGTAGTTTGTCACTGTTTTCCCTAAATTGAAAAACTGTCTCCGTATGGAAGCCAAGGTTTGATGCAAATTTACCTGTATCGTTCTTCCGAAGGCTGAGTATTAATGGTGTTAAAGGGCTTAAGTTTTTATCTATTGTTTTGCCACTATATCTGAACTTAAGCTTGTACAAAATTAAAAACCTAATATACCTTACTAATTGTTCAAAGCATTATTTCTACCTTTGCTTATTATTACTAATTTATAACAATTCATAATTTTATACAAACTTCATCTCTTTACCAGTTTTTCATAAAACAAACTATTGTTACGGCGGTCTCACGGATCGTGATATTGTACAGTGGAAACAAAATACAGTTATCAATGAAGTCACTATTATTAGCCACAAATAACAATGTGAAATCGACAAGGTTCTCTCGTACACGAATTCAAGTTAAACTTGTCCACTCGCAATAATGTCAACTAATTAGAGTTCCGCAGTAATTCTACCACAATAATCCACTTTCCACTAATCCGCAACAATGACTTGTGTGACGTCTCCCTTGTTAAGATATCACAAATGTCGGGAACCAGTTCAATTTGTTACCTGTTAATTGAACTAGCTGCCGTTGTTAGTAAACCTTAATCATTAACAAATTATAACACTGTATTATTCAGGAATTAAGCAAGGATTGTATAAATTTATTCACTCGTTGTGTGTTAGCAAAAACATCTCTTTATTAACATATTTACCTCTCATACTTTACTTTACTTTTAAAACTCAGATTCTAAAAATCTCTGCATTAAATATTTTGTATATTGTACTCTTTATTCTTTCTCTATCAAAATCATTCAGCTGGATATTGTTTTAATTACCCCGAATCCGGGTAGCGAGTTTGTTATGTTTTTATTACAACTTCAACCAAATTATTAGAAGAAGAATTTTGGTTGTAAATTTTAATATTAATTTAAATCTAAACATCGTAATGTCATTACTACTTCATTACAGTGATTACAAAAATCTATACATTAAACTTTAAATTATCAAAAGTTCTTTACTGTTATTTTTTTTTACTGGTCTTGTTGTTTTACAGTGAATTTGTGTTACAAATATTATGTTTTGATATCACCTGAATGTAACAATGTGTATGCTGTGGGGTCCATGATGGTCATCTTCAGTCCTCTTCTAGGGTGTGATCCACGGTTCCTCTTGATGTTAAATGAGGTTGATTGTTTCTGGTAGTCTCTTCCTAGACGATTAGATTTTGGTTCTAGAAGTTCATCCGGTTGCTGTTTGTGTTATCTTCTTTCGGAGTCGGTAGTTTACATTTTACTTTTGGTTACAGTTCATATTTTATCAGCACTAAAATCTGGTAATTAACATTTCTCACCATTTACAGCTTGCTAAGAGATGTGTCGGCTAAGTTTCCTTTTTTATTCTATACATGTTTCTTCACGCACTACATTATAATTTTGTTTTTATTATTATTATTATACTACATAGGTCAAATCGAACTCATTATAAACTTGATTAAATATTGTTTAACGGTATACACCTATGTGTATGTTCACAACACAGCAGCTACATCCTTACATCTCGGTGTCTATCGGGCGAGTGAATGCAATGTTTAGCGGCAAGGGGTCAGTAGCTGGCGCGGTTTTACGCACGGAGAAAATAGTTCGTTCTTTTAAGTTATATTAATTATTTACTAATTAAGTCGTAATACATTATTTTACCTTTTGGTTACGAATTATGAATTTCTTTATTTATTTTGTACATATTTTATTTAGTTAAAGTAATTATTATTATTAGCTAAATAACACCGTTCTTAACGTGTTGGTACGGGACAATTTGCACGTTGTTGCATGAATCTAGGCATAGGTAAGGGGTTGATAATACTCTTACTTATATTGAAAGCAATTTTTTATTTGTGCGATTTAAATATTTTTTAAAATCGTCATACTTGATCCGCACTAAGGAAATCGCCCACTGTAATTGACTGACTAAGCCATCCGCTGTTGCATATATATATATATATATATATATAGCCTGAAGAAGTTCCAAGATAATCTTTACTGGTCTCGTGCCAGTAAAATTTGCGTAGTTACAAGTGCTCTCGAATAGTCTAGAGGGTACTTTACTGCGCGGTCTTGACACAAACACTGCAGCTGCTCGGTTAGCCGGAGATCGTTACGTAATTTCGTAGCCTATATTATCTTTTATAACTGCAGTACACTAACGTACAGACTACAATCTTGTCACAATTTTAAGTAGGTCTAATTTCCTTGTCATTTAATGCGCCTGACATAAAAGTATATAGGCCTATGCCAAAACATAGATTTTCTATTAATAAGCCTTGCATAGAATTACTTTTTTGAAAAAATTCTAAACAAATTAGAAATAGTAAGTATAATGTATAAAAAACAAATTGCTATTTTAAAGTAGTTACTACCATAAATTAAAATTATTTTTGATGTCAACAGTGTAGGCCTAAGTGATGAGAGAGATAGAGCAAAAGTGATAAGCAGATAGATCAATTAAACAACTTCAAAACCTGTATAAAATGAATGAAATAGTCTTCTACTTCGTCTCCATCTTACGGAGAAGGTACTTTTGCCTGCTCCGTCTTCACAGAGTATCTCTCTAGCTTACTCTGTCTTCCTACATCTTGTACCAAAGGGTCTGTATCGAAACGCAACATTGGGCAGTCGCCCATCCTCCATTCTGTACAGATACATGGTTACTGTAACCATTTCCTGCCATATGTCTAGATTTTATCATTTATGGAGAATACCTGTAGCTCCTCTCCAATGTCCTCATTCCGCAAACAATCCTCTCTCGTGCAACCCTTTATTCTTCTTAGGAATTTCATTTTCGAAGTTTGATCTGAATTTTAATCTTTTTTGTAGGAGCCCATGTTTCACATCCACGTATTAAAACATACATTGCCATGGAAAAAGTAGTAAAGATAAAAACAATGCCAAAAGCCTAAACGAACTATAAAATCAGTTATAATCTGACGTTTGTCTGACTTGAATTTCAATTTATATTTAATGTTTCATGTTTACCATAAGATAATAAAACTCCAATAAAATATACGGCCTTAAATGTTACGCCTCCAGTAATATATCAGTAAAACGTAGTAAAAAAGTCTCCATTAGCATCAAAGAATACTTTACCATTACGTTATAGAAAATTTTATGTTTTTACCTCGTCTGTATGGAAAATAACTTACTGTCTCCAATATTTAATACCAACTTAATGTACGAGCGTATCCTGCCTCAGATATTTCTATTTTTAGTGAAAATTAAATACGAACTTAGAAGGTATTGATTTTTGTTTTGGTCAATCTAGTGAAACCCCACAACCTTTTTTTTTCTAAAATCAACCATCTCTGTCAAGGCTCAATGTTCAGCTAACAATAGCTTGTAGGACAAAAGCGAGTAGTCGCTAACCATTATTCTTTAATATGTCAAAAACACATCTAAGCGATGATTTTTTTTATCTTAAATATTTACTGTTGTACTTGCAGAGAGATTTTCGATCCTCTTTTATAACGTTTTAACTGTGTGGTTAAAACATTATATGCCTTGTTTGTAGGTATATACAAATGCATACCTGTTCACGATTCTAAATCTTTCTGAAAAGTGTAATAAATTTATGTAGAAAATAAAAATGTAAACTACAAATATATATTCGCTAACGTAAGTCAATTATTTGCTCTTTACTTTTGTATTATCAATGAAAATCTGGAATTATACCGTTTGATTTGTTGAATTCATTAAGATCTGAAATTATAATTACATAAGAAATTGCGTACGTAATAAATACTGTTGTTCCTGCAAACAATTTTTCAGATTCAAGCTTCGTAAATGAAATTTCTGAGAAGAACAAAGAGTTGCACCAGACTGGATCGTTTGTGCAATGAGGATATTAGAGAAGAGTTACAGGCATTCTCTATAAACGACTAGCTGTATACCCCTGCTTCGCTACGGTTTTTACTGAACAAACACATTGGTTCGGTGGTTTTTTTTTTTAACCTTGGGTAACCAAGCACATTGTATAAATGTAATATTTACAAATTTTTAAAAGCATAAATGGGTGCTAATACTAAGTCTACTGAAATCGTTTTGTGAAACGAAATACGGCACTTATAAAACTTCCTTGTAGACAACGTTCTTTGTTTGACCCTGTGGCTGAAGGATAGTTAAACTCTCAAAAGAGCTAACTCGTGAGCAAGCAACATACAACTGGCCATGGGAGAAGCAGTCTTCCCTCAGATCAATACCGGCCATTTTCAAAGACTGCCCTTGTGATTTATTTATTGTCATAGCAAAGCAGAGCTTGACAGGGAACTGGAGTCTTTTAAACTGAAAACGGTAATCCGATGGAATTAAGGGAATGCGTGGAATGAAGACTGCTTCCCCCGACCACATCCAGTGAATATTGTTGCTTCTATGACGTTGTTGTGCAACGATTTAATCTGCAGCCTAGTACCGTTACAAAGCTTAGGCGGTACCAGGTTTCGTAGCAGCATTATTGGAGCTCCAACTTTAAGGCAAAGATTGTGCGGTGGAATGCCTGGAGGATTAAGCGTGTGCAAGAACTCTACTGGGTAATGGACCGCATCTTCTATTTCTACCACAGAGTCCACGGATTGGTACTGGACAATCTCAGTTGGCACTTTTTCCAATAATGTGTTATTGATATTTGCAGCAGTGTCATTCTTTGGAGTAAGGATAGCTCTTTCTTTCAGCCAAGATACATCTTTCAAGTAAAAATTAGTTAAATCTGGGTAAATTTTTTCAGCCAACGATGTCAAGTCGCATACAACTTCACATAAGTCTTTTGTAATATTGACTTTGCCATTTTCTTCAGGTAGATTTCCATTACCGATCTGTAAAAGTAAACTTGAAAACTCGTCTGCCTTTAAACTGCCTTTAAGATGCACCCGCATGTTGACTCTCAAGGAACGAACTTGGACTTTAGGCCACAGGACAGAACTCTTTAGACAGGCTTTAACTTCATCTGCTCGAGTTCCCCTAGGTACAACAGGTAAAGTCTGTCTGAAGTCTCCAGCCATTAGAAGTGTGACTCCACCCATCAGGTTTTTATTGCTTCTAATGTCCTGCAGAGTTCTATCCAAAGCTACAATTCCTCCCTTGTGAGCCATGGTGCACTCGTCCCAAATTATCAACTTACAATCCTTAAGTACCTTCGCTGTGTCGCTTTGTTTTGATATGTTGCAAAATGGGGTCTCAGAGTGGTTTAAGTTGAGAGACAGTTTGAAGGCAGAATGAGCTGTCCTCCCTCCATCCAACAACGTTGCTGCTATACCTGACGAAGCCACAGATATAGCAATTTTCCTATCTTGTCTTACCGTGGCTAATATTAAATTAATCAAAAAGGTTTTCCCTGTACCACCTGGTGCGTCAAGGAAAAATAGTCGTCCAGCCTCTGATTCAATGCTCGCAATTACTTCATTGTAGACATTTTTCTGCTCGTCGTTCAGTTTAGGCACGTTTTCAGCAACCAATTCAGATAGATGGACCGTGTTGTAAGAGAGTTCTTTCAGGTACTCGCGGTTGACTGCAGAACTGTTGGGCTCTTGACTTGGAGAAGGAAGACCGAGTTGTTGGAGGGATTGATTGGACATTGAAGAGACTAAGTTTTCTAATGAATGTAGGCATTTGTTGTAAATGATGTTGTTCCGTAGTTCAAGCTCTAAGCCCGGACATTCATACTCCATCTGTCTCTTGAAGTCCTCTGACATACTGTCTCTGTGTTTCTCCCACAGCGCTAAGGGATCCGCTGCTTGACAAAACACCAAAATGACAGCGAACAGTTGTCTGATTTTCTGTGGTGACTCCGACAGAGCAGCTTCCTCCAAGGTGATGTCCCAATGATTGTCATCTTGAAGTAAACCCAACGCTCTGCAGGCAGACTGATAAGTTGAGTGAACTATGCCAAATACCCTCTTAAGATCATTAAAACTCGTAGGCCCTTTAACTTCATGAAGGAGAAGACGTAGGTAGTAACATTCTGCATTGTTAGGGTGTACAGTATAAACCCGACCGAGCACTTGATCTTTTTTCACTCCTGGATGTCCGGGAACGGCTTTGCCTTCTTTCCGCCAACTAAACTTATTGTTTTTCCAGGTGTAGTAAGCAGGGACTTCACTGTAGATTATGGTTCTGGCAAAATTGTCTGATTTGCATAGTTCAAAGAATGCCAGTAGAGTGGTTTTGGGTGGATTTTGAACTTTGTCTTGAACGTTTCCGGGAATAAAATAAATTCTCTGGCCATTTTCAATGTGTACAGCCAAATGCATTACGGGAGGATATCTTTCATGGATTGGGAAGCAAAATATACGCCATGCCGCTTCGGAACTACTTATGTAACGGCCTGCTTCATATTTGGACACTTCGTCCCACTCATTTTCCAACACAAAAGCTGCTTGATCACTGTCCTTGTTCACGTATTTGCAAATATACTTTATCGATTTGACAGAGTTACACAATTCGACATTGATATGTGCCAAAAAGGTACATGACAGAACAGGATTGTACGGTACCACCCACCGACTGTCTAGGTCTACTCCATTGATGTTGACTGTAAAACCACCATCAGCAGGAGACCATCGACGGTACTGGGGGTAGCCATCGTCAGCAGTTTGGGTTTCTTTAGATAAGGGATGTGGATATCTTTCGGAGCATGAGCCGTTAACCATGCAGGGCGAGTTCCTGTTTAAGCTTCCGCAAGGGCCATGAATCATTGTCGACTTAATAATTTTATGAAGTTCAGGGTCCGTTTCAGGGTCAGGTACCTCTGCGCTTATGACACTGTCAGTTTGGTCGGCCATGATCCTGTCCTGCAGCCATAGCAAGATGTGTGCCTGACAAGCTACGCTTCTGCCACTCCACAGTATACATGTAACACCTACTTTGACCGAAAATGGAACCTTTAGTTAAAAGATGAATAAGTTTTTTAACTTTCAAACGAAAACACTCGAGCTATGATGTCATGTCTGTCTTGAGGCTTTTGTCTGTCTCTTAAGGCAGCTCCAATTTCAGACCATTTCGGGTTACATGTAAATGTGATAAACAAATCAGGACGACCATAGTGACGAACATATGTCATGGGGTCCTGAGTTCTCTAGTCCATATAGCGGTGCCCACCAGTAAAACTGGATGGTAACACGACCCTCTTTCCCATATCTGAAACGTTAGCATCCCCCTTACACATGGCGTCTTTAAGATGAACATAGTTTTCCACTCGCAGCTTACTCTGGTTGAATCTTATAAAGGTAAGCCTTTCTGTCTCTATCTTGGCATACATATCAACCAAAAACTGGTTGAAAAGACTACGATACAGCAATAGGTAACTTTCTTCACCTTGTCTTTCCATTATTCTGTAAGCGTAGAAGTCTGAAGCGGAAACTGTTTTCTTGAGAGATGCTTTAGATATTGGATCATATTGTGGAATATTGATAGAGTAGCCGTCTTCTCCACGGCAGAACATAAGAGGGTACTGGAGAGCGTCGTATGCACGATGAGTTTCGCTGACCCGTACCAAATTTGTGTCTCTGCTGTTAAGAATTATGTCTCTCTTTTCAAACTCCTGTCCCACAATAACCAAAGCTACCTCGCTTGTTGCTGGCGCGTTGTAACGACCCCTATGTTCAACTGCAGGCTTCCTGTCAGCATGAATAACAACTTTGAACTCCTGCCCCTCCGGAACATTTTCTATTGCGGTTTTAAAATCTCGTATGTAGGGATTGTTATCATGCAGACATTTTTGAAGTTGGCCAACTAACCAAGGCTTAACCACAGTAAAGAGGTTGGATCTGATTTCTGTTTCTTTTTCATCGTTTCCAACAAAATAAATTTGTAGAAAAGAGGGGTATTGCCGGGGAGGAGGTAACAAACTTCCTATTCTATGGTAAACCTGCCCTTGGACCTTAAAAGTTGGCATGCAATTTCATTCGTGCACCTCTTTAGCTCCAAATGAAGTCATTTGAAAACATCCGTTATACTTTCTGGTATTTGATAAAAAATGCTGAGACTGACGGTGACTGTAAGTAAGAAGACTATGGAGCGGCTCAGGAAGCTGTTGAGTAGAAGGAAGACGAACCTGCCATTGCTGCAGCATAAGCCAGGGCTCTCTTCTTTCCACTTTTTCGCATGGCACCACTTGCATTCAATGTGGTGACCAAGAGAAACAACCTTGTCATTATTGTAGTCTGTACTACGGTCATATTTAAATCCTGATAAAGACTCAGGATAAATCCTGGAATCAGTTGCCTCATCTCAGTGTACCTTCGAACAGCTTCCTGATTAACTTCCGGATGTTTCTTTGAGTATCTAGAAACTGAACCCCTGTTAACGTCAGGGTTTGCCTTGTTGTATCTTTTAACAGCCTCTCTATGAACTTTTTTGCTATTGCATTTTCTTACGGACTCCCTATTTTTGTGTTTTTTGATTCTGTCATTAACTCTTGAACGTCGATTTTTTCTTCTTTTCTTCCCAACACTCGAATCAACTGTAGCACTGATCTCTGAGGAAGACGAAATTAGGTCAGTAGGGGGCGTCACACAACGGTTCTGGATATCACGTTTAGCAGAGTTTAGCAAATAAATAAGTGGTATATCATCCTCGGATTGGTCTTGGGCAGTTTGCTCGACAACGAATTTTTCTAGGCTCTCAGTACCAAGCGAGGTGCAGATGGGACGGTTAGCAACAGTAAGTGGTATATCATCGTCGGATTGGTCTTGGGCAGTTTGCTCGACAACGATTTTTTCTAGGCTCTCAGTAGCAAGCGAGGTGCAGATGGGACGGTTAACAACAGTTGATGTATGAGGAGGAATGTATTGAGGACTAAGAGGTTCAAAGTGGGCATTCATCATGGGTCCAGACCACTTGAATCGCAATATGGGCTTTCCCTCCTCATACTCATCAGGCTGTACAATCACCTCACCATCACGATACACTACTAGATGGTAAGGGTATATTTCGGCAGCAGCCTGAATTTCACAGTGGGTGGCATATGTGGTGTACAGAGACATGTGAGCACGGTACTCAGCCAAACTTCTATAAATGTTACCACACGCCATCATTGTATGCTCCTCAAACCGTTGCCAGGTGTTACAAATGTACTGTACAACGCTTGTTCGCACTTGAGACGCATGGGAGACAGTAGCGTACATGAGGTAAGACGCAAACTAAAAGAAGCACGACCCATCTGCACCCACAGGCACAATACGGTGAGGTACCATGATCCCATCAACTTCAATTTGTTCCATCATGTATTAGGGATATAGAATTTATATAAAAAGCAGAAAAGAAAGCCTATTTAAAACAAACTAAAACAAAATTATTCTCTTCTTAACAAAAACTGTAAGAGCAACAACGGCGGTAGAACAAAAACCTATTTAATAAAGTGGAATCTACACTGCAAAAATAAGAAAAATAGTCAAACTTGACAAATAAACTAAAAAATAAGATACAAACTAATAAAAAATCAAGAATATCCAATGCTCAAACTAAAACTAACAAAATAATCGTCTTAAACAAAGTAGCAGGAGTGTGCAGTGGCAGTGTAGCGACTGAACTGAACTGAAAAAAGCAGCATTCTGGCCTGTTATCAGTGGCCTTTAGACTGAACCCCATGACGCAAGTGTGTCTGAGTTGTGTCCAGACCAGACTAAACATAACAACTCTTTATGGACTACATTGCAACGTAAACAAATATGTTACATAAATTGTGTGATAGTACTTCTGGGAACACGTTCTTATCGCAGGAATGCATAAAATTCATGTGTTGATAATTAATTAATATTTATTTAAGACAATAGTTAATATATCGTATAACATTGTTTTCTACCGACAAATGTTTTCTATATATTTATTACGCTCCTTTTACAACTTGGAATCAATTTATTCGGAAATATTTTCTTTGTAGGCCCTGTTGTTCTTGAGATACAGTGATGACTAAGTGAGTAAGTGGGCTTTGGCAAATATATTATAGATTTCTTTAGGGTAGTTTTAATTAAAATTATTTAAGATTGACCTTTGTGTTCTTTAAAAGAGGGTTAAGTTAACTTGTAGAACAAATTTCATGTTTCTATCTCATCTAGAAACTGCCTAACAGTTGTCACGTTTTAACTGTCATGTATTTCTTATGAGAATATTCGGTCACTTTAACCCCTCCAAAACCCCCCTTACATTTTGAATTTTGTCAAACCCCGTCTTATTGCACATCTACAGTATGTAGTGAATATTCATGTAAAGTTTCATCTTTCTAGGCCTTGTTGAGATACAGTGATGAGTGAGTGAGTGAGTATGAGAATAATCGGTCATTTTGACCCCTCCAAAACCCCCCTTACATTTTGAATTTTGTCAAACCCCGTTTTATTGCACATCTACAGTATCTAGTGAATATCTATGTAAAGTTTCATCTTTCTAGGCCTTGTCATTGTTGAGATACAGTGATGAGTCAGTGAGTGGGCTTTGGCAAATATATTATAGATAAAATCCAGACATATCGCAGGAAATGGATACAACATATGGACACAATGGAGGATGGACGATACCCTATGATTGCGTTTCGATATAGACCCTTTGGTACAAGAGATGTAGGGAGACCGAGAGTGAGATGAAGAGATACTCTGTGGAGACGGAACAGACACACTGGTATAACATACTTTGCGTTGTAATAAATAAGGTGATACGTATATTGGAAAAGCAGTCAAGAATGTTTAAGACAACGACAAAAGAGTCATATTTTGAAGAAGAACAGAATACAGATTGTTGACGGCAGTATTTTAAGCAATTAATCATAGGTTGAATGTAAGCAACGCTAGTAGTGGCACTGAAAGTAAAAAAGTAGTAGTCGCAACAGTACCAGAACGGGGAAGATTATTTAATAAAACTGAAAACGTATTCCTCAATCAGCGGAAACATAAATCTTATAATACATGGGTTTTTAGGAAAAGCAACTAAATATTTAAAAAATACAAAAACGCGTTTTTAAAGAGAAATGTAAATAATAACGGAAAATTTGTAAAATAGTACAATTAACTAAATCTGTGGGCAGTAAACTGTAAAACACAAGAGACTCAATTGTGATAGCGTGGCCACGTAAACGGATTGAGGTCACAGTCTGTTCCGTAGAGTATATGATGCCAAGTATACCAAAAGTTGTCACGAAGTAATAATTGATATGACAAGAAGAACTGATGCGACTAGCTAAGAAGAAATAAAGTAAACACTGTTGAAACGACTGTGCAGCAGAGGAAGACGTGGGGAAAATGTGGTGATTGACCAACACAACTACACAACTACAGCTTACTCCCTGGAGAGTGGATGTGAATCAAAATTAAACAAAATGATAAATACATACACGCCGGTACTGTAACTCCTTTTTGTGTAGTCGTTACATATAATTTAAAACTAGGCGAATAGCCTAGAAGGAAGCAAAAGTGTGCTGGACCCAGACTGACAGGATTTGGAATTAAACTCTCTTTTAACATAAACAAGTCATCGTTTATTTTGTGTCTTTTACTCTTACAGGTTTTACAGGTGTTTCAATAACTGACATTATATTATAGGCAGTGTTAATCCAGAGCCATTACTCACAACTTTTGTTTAAATCATCAAAATTATAAAAGAACACAATAACTGGTTCGATAATTTTACATAAGAGTTAGAACTGTAATACTGTACTAGTGCTTTCAATTTGAATCAGAATTCATAGCATAAAATAAGTAGGATAAAATTGATCAATATTGAACACCTGTTCATATAGGACATCATACCGTGTTTAAAAGAAAAAACTTACAAGAGACTGTCAAACATTATTGTAATTCTAAAACTCCATTTAAAGGAAATTTTCATAGATCTGTTGTGATCAAAAATTGGCAACATACATACGCTTCAGACAGCTGATAATAACTGCAATTTAAATTACCTTTAAATTTTCCTGATTATGAGACATCGTTATATTAATGAATCTGAATAGAATTTAGAAATAGCTATTGCATTATTAGATGTGAATTTATGAGGATAACATGCCTCACAAGGCTTAAAATGTGCAGTTAATCCTTATATTTTCAGTAAGTTACAAATTTAAATTGCTTTTACATTCCTAGCCATCAGTATTAATCACTTCTTGAGCTGACTTAACATTTTTCTACTTGATTGAAAGAACAATTTATGTGTATAACAATATAAATTGAAGTTAAGGGAATCCTTAGACCTTACAAAAAACAGGATTTTCTCATATATGAATACTTAAACAAGTCAGTCTATCAGTCTGTGCTTTCACTTGTAACTGCAGGAATGTAGTCGTAATGGTGAAGGAGTAAATGGAAGTTTTTCACCTGATGTGTTGAAGTATGAGGTATTCCCTGGTGACCTGTAGTGAAGTTAATGAAACATGTTCCCGTCAATGAAGAAACGAGAGAAGTTGGAGTTCTTAGAAGATGGTCCTTGTAAATTTTGTAGTGGGTCCATGCGGCTGACGGCGGGGGCAGGGAGAAGCTTAGCTGATGTCTCCGCCGATGATGTCCGGTGTCATGACGTCATCCAACCCCACGTTCTTCCGACGAGTCGGGAACCCTAAGAACAGTTTATTATTTATAATTGGGCAGTCACATAATATAATTACCCCGACTATCACACTTCCACTCGCACCTGAACTCAGTCATTGATCATAGTAGAGCCAGATAATTCACGCTTGCATGTCCCTTAGCATTAACAAAAATTTCAAAATTTTCTTTTAATTACATTTCCATTTTCTTTTAATTATATTTTAAATGTTTCGATAATTCTCTGAATACAGTTTTAATGCTCCTATTTATTGAATTTACAATTACAATTGTATAATTAGTTTAGTGCAATTGTATAATTAGTTAAGCACGTGTTTCCCAGAACGGGAAGAAACATGTGGGACACACACACATATTAAAAACCCTCTTTCGTATTCTTTTCTAATTCTCTCACATTTAAAACATAACCCCCATTATTATATAATTTTTACAAATTAACTGCTCTTACCTGAGATCTTTACGAGATTATCTACTCATAGTAGAACGCCGCGAAGCCAAACAAGAAAAAGCACCCAGCTGCCAGCCCACGAAAAGCTCTGTGCAAAGGCGAACAAGAGAATGAGGTTCAGTAACCGTATTATTCAACCTAAGAGGATTCAACCAAACAAGCTTGAAATTGTTAGGCAGCGGACTGGCCGCCAGCTGTATCGCGTCACCGTTGTCAGACTTGATTTCGTCGTCGCTGCTATATACCTCGCGCGAGCACAAACAACTCTCTCACTTTAACTGCCGAAGCAACAAGGCAGTGGAGACGGCGCGACAAATGACTGGCCGCGGAATTTGAATGTCGGTTTTCATTGCTTCGGCACAGTACTTGTGCTTGTTTTAAGTTTGTACTGCAAATGGAAAAAATACCGTGAGTTCACAATCTAAAATAATATAGGTTCACTAGATATACAAAAGGTTACTGTTTCTATTTTAAAATGCTTATAATTTTTAGTTTATTAAAATCCAGGAAGTCGTTTTATATTCTGCAACAGCTTTTACAGTTTTTCTAGACATAGTTCAAAATTATCGTTTGTTAATGTTAAATTACGGTTATGAGAAAAAAATAATAGGCTTTTTAATTAAAAAAAAAAAACAGAAGAAAATTATGTTAAAAGAATTTTATTCCATAGAACAATAACAAAAAATTTAATTTATCAAAAAACATTCAGTTTATATCAGATAGGATTAATAAGAGAGCTACGACAATTACGCGACGCTCTCAAGAGTCTCGATCAACCGTTGCGGAACCCGTTTCTCGGTTAGCCGAGCTGGTGCAGCGTCTCGGTCAAAGCCGTACTCAAGTAACACCCGTCGGCTTAAAAGTTAGTTACCTCTGGTGAGATTGTAATGTGCAGATCAAGTGATTGTGGAAAGTGTTTGCTGTGTTATAATTAGTGCGGGACTCTTTAATAGTTGACATTATTGTTGCGTGTGGACAAACTTAACTTGAATTATTGTATGAGAGTGTCTTGTTGACTTCAAATTGTTATTTGTGACTCACTAAAGCTGATAATTAGTGATTTCATTGGTGTCTGTATTTTGTTTCCACTGTACCATACGACGATCCGAGAAGTTTTAAACAATAGCTTTAAAAAGCGTGGTCTTAACATGGTATCAGTAAATAAACGTAATCTTTTCTCATTACTGGTAAACAATAAAGAAAAATTAAATATAGGCATACTAGAAGAAAGCCGAAAAAGCGGCCGACAAATGGTCATCTGGGATACAGAGACAATTTTTCTGTACAACGTCAGATATTTCGTGTACGCCTGCTGCGGTCTCTACGACGAGATGAAAAGTGGGCGTGTACGCACGCAATGGTCGTTAAAGTGTTAATGTTCGGGAATGTTATAATCAGTGTCGGTCGAATATGTGTTGGAGCAAAGGGGACGTGTTGGTCGTTAGGGCAGCACAACTTTCCTTCTATACACACTGTTCAACAATTCCTTCTATACTAACAATTCTACAAAGCGGTAGCATTAAGACATTTTTTTGTATGAGAAGAAAAAAATTAATATTTTTAATAATAGTTTATATTTAAAAAATATATTTTTAAAATATCAATATTTGTCCTTACCTACGTATAAAAGACAAGTAAAATAAAACAGTACATTTTTATTTTTATGAACACAGAATCCAGAGTTCATAAACGAACGAACATATTTTATTTCGAATGTGTTCAGAGGAGAAGTAGAGGAACAGAACGGTAATTTTAGCGGATGAGGCACCAACTGAAGTAAGAATGTCACCAAAACTAGACGATTGGATGGTAGTGTACGGAATAAAAATAAATATAGCGAAGATAGAATGCTGAGAATACATGACGAGAGAAGGATTTAAGCGGAAATATGGAAGGCAGCAGGTACATATAAACAAACAATTTGAGAAGGTGTAGGCCTACACTAGGGAATGGACCAGTTACTAAGAAATTAGCGGTTAATAGCTATAGCTAAGATAATAAGAAAATTGGATTATGAAACTAAATTTGAAACTGGTAATGTGTTTTTTGTAAAGATTCTAATTTAAGGGTAACATGCATGGAGAATGAGACAGATGGCTAAGGGTAAGGTCGAGGCGCTAGAAGTAGATTGAAGGAATAAATTAAATGAGTATAAAATGAATGAAGAGTTCTTGAAACGAAACATGGAGCACAGAAGATTTGGGGGTTACAAATAGAAGAAAAGGAGAACGCTACTGGAAACATATAGATTATACGCGAGGAGCGAGTATAGATTACCCTTCATCGGGTTTAAACAAAAATTGGAAGTAGATAATAAGAAGAGAGGAAAGATTATAGAGAAGGAACTCTCGGTCAACATCAAATGCATGATGTCCTGAGAAGAATGAAGGCGGAACCTGGAATAGGCTATATTAAATTTGGATACGGATAGGTGGTGGAGTCGTGGACCTACAGGCAACACAATACAAGATGATGAGGAAATGGGTTTAAACGTTCGTATACCGATGTTTTGTTGTTCAACAAACTTTCATTGAAACTATTACATATTCCAGAAATTTAATACCAGTCTTTTATAACAGGAAAACGAATCACATTAAATAGACACTACTCAGAATATATTAATAGCGTATCCCTTAGATAGACATATTTATTGCACCAATTTACAGACACTTATGTTATGTTATGTTATAAGTATTTATGAGTATGTTACAAGATTGTCACTTACACTCTGTAGCCGTTTGTCAATATTTAATTTTCTATATATACTTTTGAAAATAAAATAAATATGTAGAATTAAAGTATGATTTTTTGTGTTTTTTTTGTCATAGTTCACAACCCTTTTTATGTATTAAAACTTCTTCTTCTTTTTCTTCTTCTGCTTCACTTCAAGGATTAGGCTTGCAGCCTGTTCCGTCTTTACAGCCACCGATTTCTTGGTCTGCCTCTATCTCATTCTTCAAGAGGCTTAAAATGGATTATCTTTTTTGGTATCCTCGAGTCAAACACAATTGTATACAACACATTTTATTTATGTGTTGTATACAGTTTTCTTTACTTTGTTTAATTTTATCGTTTATCGAGAATATATTCACTTCTTGCCTTATGTCTGCATTTTTTATGTGATTTATTCGGGTCCATCCTTTGACTCTCCTTAAGAATTTCATTTCAGCAGCTTGAATTCGTTTCCTCTGATTTTTGGTGAGTGTCCAGGATTCACTCCCGTACATCAATACTAGTGCCGCTATTACTTTATAAAATTTCAGTTATGTACTTTAATATAAATTAATTCTGTATAATATATCTTAATACGATGTATTAAAACTGAAATTAAAAATATTGTCTCATAAATGATTTCGGAAGATTATTTAGATGGAGGAAACCGTTACATATTTTGTGGTTGTAGACAGCAGACCTGTTTTGGCTGCTTTAATGTAAACAAGTGTTAACTAGTATTCAGAAAATTATATTACTTTGAAACGTTTAAGTACAATTGTTGCAATAATATAAAAAATCGTTACTGTGATAAAAATTAATTTATAAATGAGGTGTGTAATATCTCTTTTCACATAAACATAACACTTGATATAGATTTATAGTTATTCCTGAATTACAGACTAAATTCCTGAATTAAAACTTGAAATGTAACCTATTATTTCAGCTTTAGTTTCCACGATTAATACTTTGGTACAATGCCTACATTAAATCTTTTCTTAAGATCGGAGCTCAACTAATGATATATCAAATATTAAAAAAATTCGAAAAATAATTAGTTCAATTTTAAAATAATTTACTATCAATTATTATATTGTTCCCAAAATAATATTGAATTAGTCAAAGCAGAGAACTTCAGTCACTCAGACGGATCATTTCTTCGTTAACTTTGCACAAACTTTCATGACTTCAGTGAACTCTAGCGGAATACAGGAGTTAGTTAAAACTTGTTACAACAGCTGTTGAATCCTACTAGAACTGTCGTTCTCGAAAGTTAAGTTTGCAATTTATTACTAATTTTATGACTGGACTACGTAAGAACTTACGGAATACTGCATTACAGTCTTCGAGTTGATAAACAGTAAAGTTTAATTTAAGCATACATATTTAAATAAATTTTAAAGCATGTGTTTTTACTTCGAAAATTCTATACGACATGATAAATTATGTCATATATGTATATCTTAAATTATTCCATTACTTTTAATTTATAGTTTATTTATGTAGGATGATAAAAACGTTTTGTGCAGTCAAGTGGTTAGTAAGTCAATAATATGTTCTCCTTGTTACTGGCGGTACACCGTTGCGTACAGGCCTGAACTGACGTGTAATTTGTTTTGTTATCTGTCTACTGTGCTCAGTATTATCTGTTATTGGCGCATGTTATTGTACTAAATTGACTGCTTTGACCACGGTTTGAATATAATTACTTGTCTGTCGCTTTTAATATCAAGCGGTACTGCCCCAATATCCGTATCCGCACTCGTTTTCGATATTTCGATTATGCGATTATTGGCATCGATATGGAGCGAATACCGCATATAGTTTTAATTAGTATTAGAATTAATAGGTGAATTCTTAGTTTTACCGTTTGGCATTTGTCTGTTTGTCTATGTGTTAGTCGATAGGCCTATGTGTATTTTTTCGACTGTCTATCTGTTTATTCGGGGCATATTTAATGATAACATTTGAACGCACCACCCAAATTTTGTAAATATTAGCGTGACACTTTTAGGCTACAGGAGTTTAAGATTGACTCTCCCCAAAAATACGACGAGTGAGCCTAAGACGTGAGGAGGACTCTGCTGAAGGTGGCAGAGGTTGATCTGTTGTAAGGCTGACGAAAAATGCTTATATGCTGATAAAGTACAGCAATACACACACCGGGACACAACTCGGAAAAGAACACAACATCATATCACACCCACGAGAATCTAAAAATTATTACACACTCACAAAGTCGCGAGTTCGCTTGTGTGTCTGTGTGTGTGTGTGTGGGGGGGGGGCGCAAGCAATCGCGTAGATAACAATATATATATATTTTGGCCTATTTGTTTTTAATTAAAGTCAAATTTCTCAAATTTTTACTCATTTTTAATAGACATTATACACATCACTTTTTTCAGAATCAAATTTTCTACAATGTTACTTAGAAATTTTTATTTGTTTATTGGCCAATTAACGAATTTATTTTATCCCAAATGTAAAAATAATTTAGAAATGTGTTTTTCGACTCCAAGTTTTTGTGTTTTACACAGTTTTTCATAAAAACTAATTAAGATAGACCTCTGGTATCAGATCAGAAACCATAAAAAAACACCAAAGTTATCCTTTGCTTTACACTCCAAGAATTTCATTATGGCGTCATTTTACCGTGGGAATAGAAATCAGGCCGAACTGGTTGGCGAGCAGTAACTCGCTAACGAATCGATTTCGTACCTATGTTTATATGAACTTTTTTCTTATTTTTAGCCACAAAATCAGGCCCCGAGAGATTGCCGTGCAATTTTGAATCATCCTGTATAACAAAAATTTATAAATAAAAGACATCTTTATATTGTAACGTCACAGAACGTTCCATAAAGGAAACCATTTACATAGCAATTTATCATAAGAGGAGAATAAGGTGAACAGTATCGAACCCAATTAGTCCTAAAAAAATTGTGTAATTTTGTCTAATAATTATTACTACTAACATGAAAAACGACCAAACTATGACTACGACACAAACCCCATATATATTATTAAAGTGAATAACAGTGAAAAAACACTATGAGAGAGACAAATAATATCAGGATCAACCAAAATGAAGTCATTAATTATTAAGTCTGAATAGAGTATTAAGAACTATTTATTGTGAATGAATGGATATGATCCATTATTATATTATGTAAGGTAAATAAAATAAATGTATTAAATGACTTAAATACATTATTAGAAAGAATCTAAGTTAAAATAAAAATTATATATTTGTTATGACAAAAAATATTAATGTGTTGGATTTGAGACCAAACACTCAGATTTCATGTAAAAATTAATTATTATCAAATTGAAATAAAAACTATATGTAATTGTCAAGCAGACAAAAGTGAACAATTTATCTTAAACAAAAAAAGCTGTCAAATGAATAAAAAGCAGTCAAAATAGCCAAAAACAGTATTAACTAAAAACATGTGGTAGGCATATAATATTGTATAATTTATGGATTTAATGTTGCCAAAATGCAACCAAATTGCATTAGAAAGTTGAAATATAATATAAAGCGACTATACTAATATATTTGACTAACTTCAACATTGTAATAATCGAGTTAGCAAAATATTTACCTATACCATGTATGGCTGGAGCCAATCAACCAGTACAAAAATAGTCATATCTGGCTAAATATCCACAAAATGTTGACAAGAATAAAATAGAATGGTACAATACTTCAGTATACCTTAAAGACGAACAAACTCAGTTGAAAATAAGATCAATTATGAAAGAATTTAACTTATAAGAGTGAGATTTGTCACACCATGAAAAAGGGCATCTCAAGACCAACCAATATGATGCTATGTCATCCTGTAATAAAAATAATATGTGTAAAGAGTAACCAGGTATCACAAAAGACAGACAATATAATGAACTCTGAGTGTACACTAGTGAAATACTACATATGTTAAAGAAAGAGACTAATTATTGTGTTATAACATAGACAAAAACCTAGGCCATGGACAGGGGCCAGGTAAAATTGTAATTATCTATGTATTATATATGTTAAAATTTGTTTGTTTTGTTATAGGAAGATAGTAATGTTATATGTTCAGATTGTGGAAGAGACATAATAGTTCCACAACAATTTTTATTCTAAAAAAAATTGAATTTTAATGACAACAACCCAAGGTGAGAGTTGTATATTGTGTTACTTATTAGAGTTAATTTATTTAAAAACCAATCATAATTAGTATCACTAGATTCGGTTGAAAACAGAGAATCTAAGTGTAATAATGGCATACAAATTGTGAGTACTAATGTAAAACTGTTTGATAAATACCAGAGTAATTTTTGAAATATCCTTAGTGTGAAGAATAAGAAATTTGTTCTAAAAGCTTCGACGGAAGTTAAATTTGTTCCATAATGTTCCATAATGTTCCATTTCGTTTATTCTCGAACAATCTAGAAGGAATTTTTACACAAATATACCGGAAGTTCATGATCTCAATCAGCCTGAATTAGTATAAAAGAGAGACCAAATTCGACCCAAAACACACTTGAAGCTTGAACTCCAGAACAGATGCATCACCCACGACACTGATCAACGCAGCTAAGGCGAAACCGAGAGGCGAGAAATCGACAAGACCCGAAGAAAGGCTTTTCCCGTACATAGACAAACAGACTGACATAACCTCTACAAGAATCTACGCCAATGTGTTATGGCAAATTTTAATAGAAATTACGCAGCCAGAACGTCAACGGCCCAGGAGGGATCAAAACTTTAAATAGAGAACAAACTCTGCTGTGTTCGCAATGACAGACTAACTTGACAATAACGCCATTAACGTAAACAAACAAACACAAAGCCTTTCTCGATACTGCAAGGGTCGTCAGCGCTGTGACGGCCAATTTCGTAACCAACGCGGAGCAGCTGATTTGTAGTGGCGGAGTTTGAACGAGAATCTACTGCCAAACGTTTTCACAAAAAGTGCGGAAATAGTAAATGATCGCAATTTTGACTTAAAATAGATTCAGTGCGCACATGAAGAGGCGAGATTGAAAAACTACCCGAGAGGAGTGTCCCGTGGGAGACAATTAACCATTGGAACGTGAGTTACCAAAATTAAAGTCATTTTTTTACCTGGTTACATTTATCACACAGTTGTACTACACATGCCACACACACCTTCAAATCACTTAATTTTTATTGTAAGGCATCTTATTGATATGTCTTGGTAGTTCAAAGGAGTCACGTCCTGAGGGTAAGGATTTTTTCACGTATTAAACTCATGCTTTTCAACTGAGTAAAAAATTGAAAATACTAGCCGATACTTGATTGGATAAATAAAATTGTCAATAATAACAATAATAACTTGTGAATTTTTTTCTTAGTAACTCTGCAATTGTATAATTTTTTATGAATGTTAGTCCTTCAGACGATTCGTTTGTTTTTGAAGAATCATTAAACTTACCTGATTTTTTCAAGCTAAACTGACTTGTTTACATTTTTTCATAGAAGTAAGATTTAAAAATTTAAATTCTTTTATAATCACATTTTATTCTTGGAACAAACGTTTCCAAGTGGCGCCCACAAAAAACATAGTATTAAGTTGTGTTACAGGACTACATCACCGCAGAGGATCCAGTCAACAGTAAGTAACAAAAAGTGCGCGGAGATAACCCCCGACAGCATACAACACGAACAACAACACTATTACACCACTATTTTATCTATTTGTTATAAATTGACGACTCCAACGCGGGGCTGTTAATGAAGGAACACGACACCCCTCAATCTTACTATCTTTTCTTTTTGTTATAAATTGGCAGCCCAACTAGTGAGGCTTGAAAAAGACGGAACAAGCCCGGCAACTACCAACAGATCAAAATGCCGCAACCTAAGGGAAAAAAGGCGAAGAAGAATGTGGAACCCGAGTTAAGTGTGGAAGACGGAGAGGCAGTACAAATGGAGGAAACGGAATTAGAACCGCCTACACTAGAAATGGAAAGACCGGTACAAACGGCAGACGAATTAGAAGAACAAACGGGAGAAGAACCCATAAAAATGGTAGAACAAACAGAGAATCCCGAACCAGAGAAAATAACAGGAAGCGTTGACGCGAATATAATAATGATGATGTTCCGAACGCAAAACGAAAATATGAATAAAAACAGACAGGAAGATAAGGAGGAGAATAAGAGAAACAGACGGGAAGATAAGGAGGAAATAATAGAATCCATGAATAAAAATAGACGGGAAGATAAGGAGGAAATAATAAAATCCCTGAAGGAGGATAATAACAAAAACATAGAATCTTTAAGGGAGAATATAACCGAGAAAATAAATGACAATGGGAAAAAACTGGAGATATTTCAGGAGGAGAATAAAAAAAGTATAGAGTCCCTGAAAAAAGAAATTAGCATAAAGTACGAAACAGTAAATAAAACGATCAATGATAATAAAATCGATAGTGACAGGAAGGTCGAAAACATGGAGAGACAGTTGGAAAGATTACAGGAGGGAAATAATACCCTTTTCGAAAATATAGAGGAACAAACAGTAGAGACCAAACAAGATGTTAGAAATCTCGAAAACATGGTAAGGCAGAACCAAGACGCCATCATGCAGGAGGTGGGAGAAGTCCAGAAAGACGTTAGCGAGAGGATGCAGAGAACATATTACAGCGCTAACAGGCTGGACGAACAAATAGAAACTAACAAAAATAGCATACTGGAAATAGACCAGAGAGAGAAGAACCTGCAGGAAAGATTAGAGGCGCTGAGAGACACACCTATATTAAATACTCATACGTGTCATGGTGAAAACAGGAAAGTAATCAACTTCCAAAACTATCGACGAAACCCAATGGAATTTTTAGAAAGAATGGAGGAGTTTATTGGGAGAAATAGAGAAACAAGGTGGGACAGGATAAGAGAGAGATGCTTGACGAGACGTTTAAAAACACTAGGGATAACTGGTGGATAGCGGTACGACCAGAAATCACGAATCGAATTTAGCCGAGTTTAAACGCCAGTTTAAGGAGAAGTATTGGTCGGAGACTGCACAAAACAGGGTAAGAATGGACATATTCTATGGCAAATACGACGCGTCCAATGGACAGTCCCCAACGTCTGATTTCCTAGGAAAGGTATGTTTAGCACGGAAGTTGATACCGCCGATCCCAGAAGAATGTTTGGTAAGGCAGTTAGCTGGACATTACAGTTATGGTATCAAAGATGCCCAATTATACCAACAGCTCAGCAAAATAGCCGATCTAGCCAAATTATTGGAAAATTGTGAATCCACTGGAAGGTTCCAGGATTACCAACCCCCCAATCGTAAGGTAGAATACAATAACAACAATAACGGACCAAACCGGAATGGAGGTGGAAACGGTAACAACCTGAACACAAATAGTCAGAATAATAATACCCCACCAAATGGCCGAAGTGATAACACTCAGGGTCCAAATAACCGCAACTATCCGGGACCAAACAGAGGTAATTACACCGGGAATAATTACGGTAGAAACTTCCACCAGGGAAACAGTTATCGCGGGAATAACTATAGGGGAAATAATTATGGTCAACGTAATGGTTATCGTAACGGGGGAAACCAAGGAGGAGGCGATAGGAGAAATCACGAATATAGGCCCCAGGTAAATTATATAATGGCCAATAACCGACGGGCATATCCACCCAATGTACCCACTTACATGTTTTACCCACAACAGGCGCCAGGTAGCCAGGGTAACACGACGAATAGCCAACCTATTAATGGTAATCCCGAGGTCAGGCAGGAAACACAGACGGGTCAGCAACCCAATGTTCCGGGAGACCGGGCCAATGAGACCGTGGCTCATTTAAACTAAATGCGGCAGTGGAAAAGGAAAACCGCCCTTCACTGAACCAATATTATGGGGTGACTAGTTACGGACATAGACAGGACAAAGACGGGACTATGATATTAAGAATAAATAATTATCTTAAGGATATTAGAGAGGAGTTATTAGAAGATGGTGACAATATCGTTAAAAATAGTAACCAAGGGAATAATAGTATCGTGCAGATCAAAGCAAATATCAATGGCATAGAAGCAATATTACTCATTGACACGGGGTCAAATGTATCACTTATCGATAGTGTTGAGTTAGAGAGGATCAAACAAAATAGTAATTTACCAATACCCACTCTGCCTATAAATAACATCATTTTAGTCGGAGCAACGGGGAGGCAAAATAAATCAATAAAGAAACAGGTGTCATTAGAGATGACTAGTAATGGGGTAACGATACCAATAGGGTTATTAGTGGCGAATAATTTACCCATGAGTATCCTAATAGGCTGCGATATACTTAGGCCATACAATGCAGTAATAGATTTGGAAGATAAGGTGATAACTTTAAAAACTAACGAGGGAATTTGGACCAATAATTTAATCGATGTCCAAGGAAATGGTACAGACAATACACCTTATCAAGCGATAGTGAACCATTATTATTGTGCCGATCGTCCAATAAACATGCCTATATATCAGGAGGAAAACCCAGAGTTGTGGTTAGAAAAATTAGAAGAAATACGGGATTTTCAAAAGACGAAAGCAAGGGGCCTGATCAGCGAAACACAGGCGGAAAAATTAATCAAGGTATACAACAATTATAAACACATATTCTCAAACGCTCCAGGTAAAGCCAGAGATTATCAATTCACCATAAAATTCAAAACTCCGGTGGAATTTAACAGGAAATCGTACCCGATCGCCTACTCGCTAAAGAACGAAGTCAGGGAAGAATTAAACAGGATGATAGAGGACGACATAATCGAGTATAGTCATTCGCCCTTTACCAGCCCAATCATAGCTGTGCCAAAAAAGAGCGGAAAGGTACGTATATGTCTCGATGCTAGGGAGATTAACAAAATGATTGTTAACGACCGCACATCACCTGGAGAGATAGAGGAGATATTGAAAAAGTTTCACGGAACCAAGTATATGAGCTCATGGGATACGGTATGCGGTTACTGGCAGGTAGAACTCCACCCTGATAGTAGGAAATATATGGCATTCATATTCGAGGGCAGAAACTATCAGTTTAAGCGGTTACCTTTTGGCTTAATAAATTCTGTGGCGGTGTTTGTAAAGATAATGGACAGAATATTGGGGCAGGTAGTACTGAACTTTACGACAGTATACGTCGACGACCTACTGGTGACTTCAGCGAATTGGGACGACCATTGTAATAGGGTTGAACAGGTGTTAGAGAAATTATGAGAGAATAATATCACCCTCAAATTAGACAAGTCCCAATTCATTGCAAATGAGGTGAAATTTTTAGGCTTTAATTTAACAGAACAAGGGATTACTCCATCCAAAGAGAAGGTAGAGGCCATACAGAAGTTCCCCACCCCAAAGAACAGGAAACAGCTGCAGTCATTTTTAGGAATCTGTAACTATTACAGAAAGTTTCGGTCCAATTACTCAGAACTAACTGCCAGGTTCCAAAAGCAGTTATCAACTAAAGACAAATGGACTTGGGGACCAGAGCAAGATGGAGTGCTCAATCTCATAAAGGAAAAGTTTTTAGAAAAAGTAATGTTGCATCATCCCGACTTTACAAAACCATTTTTTCTAAACTGCGATGCCAGTAACGTGAGTTTAGGTGCAGCCCTATATCAGGAAGATCAGGACGGTAACCATTTAGTAATTAGCTTTGCTAGCCGCGTGCTGAACAGTTGCGAACGAAACTACAATACTACCGAAAAAGAATTGTTGAGCGTAGTTTTCGCATGCGGTAAATTTAGGACATATATATTAGGGTACCCCATAACAGTTAGAAGTGACCACAAATCTATATCATTTTTAAAGCATTGCAAGCTGAACCACGGAAGGCTGACGAGATGGGTTTTGGCCTTGCAAGAATATGATATCACATGGGAATATATACCCGGCAAACAGAACGTAGCAGCCGACGTCCTATCTCGCGTCAATATACCAGACCAAACCTTTGACGGCGAAAAGGAACAATTAGCAAAGGTTTATCACATTATTAAGAGCAGGGAAGATTTAAAAAATATTTTAAACGATATAAAGTCACAATAAGACGCCGATCCAAAATTAGGAGATATTAGAAAAAGGGTACAGGAAGGCGATGAGGTCATAAATAGATATTACTGTATACACCGACACTTTGTTTATAAGGAATACCCCGCACCAGGAGAATTGGAAATTAGTAATTCCACCAGCGATAAAGAGACCGCTAATAATTGACTATCACGACAGGTACGGACATATGGGTGCCCTCAAAGTAAGGAAGGCATTGGAAGAGCAAACATACATCAAAGGGATGAATAAGAAGGTGCAACTGGCGATACGGTCGTGCGATATTTGTCAAAAAGTAAAGTGTGATAACGAGAGAAAAGAAGGGGTCATGATACCCATATCATCCACCGAAAAATTGGAAAAGGTATTTCTGGATATCTGCGGACCATTTCCACGCAGCGGTGGGAGACACCGATATAAATTTATCGTAATCATCTTCGACCATTTTAGCAAATATACCAAGCTATACCCAATAACTAGGGCAACGACCAGGAAAATAATAGACATCATTATAGAGCGATATATAATGGAGGTAGGCCGACCGTATTCTATAATTACGGACCACGGTACCCAGTTTAGGGGAAAACTTTGGAAGAAAAACCTGGGAGAACACGGAATAAAAACGTACAAGACGTCTGTATATCACCCGAATAGTAACCCAGCCGAGAGAGTGTTAAGGGAGGTAGGACGGTTACTGAGAACATACTGCCATAACGAGCAGAAAAGATGGCATGAATACTTAGCATCAACCGAGGATTTTCTCAATTTCTCATATCACAATACCATCGAGGTGTCGCCATACACAGTTATGTTCGAAAGACCCCCACCACGAGAGATAAAAGAAATTATTAGTTTTCCCGACGAACCCGCATACCAATTTGAAAGGGCAAAATTTTATAACAAGGTGTTAGAAAAAACGGAACAGCAGCGGAAAAAATATGTCAAATCACAGCCCAAGGCAATTAAATATGAGGTAGGAGAAAAGGTGTTAGTTAAAAATAGAGAATTGCCCAGTGCTATACAAGGCATAACGAGGAAATTGCTACTCTTATATACAGGGCCTTTCACGATCACCAGAGACAATAAAAACAATACCTACGAGGTAACTGACACGGTTAGTAACAAAGTAAAAGTTACGTATAACCAAACATCATTGAAAAAGTACCATGATTAAAAATCACAAGTCAAATAATCAGTGAGCAAGTACCATGTTCAAAAACCAAAGTCAAATACAGCATCATTGAGAAAGTACCTTGATTAAACATGTTAACGTGAATTTTTTAACTTACCCACAATTAGAAAGGAGGTAGAGATTGTTAAATAAATATAAATATTATTGTATAATGATTATTATTAATAAATATTACGAGATGGACACATTCCACCATAGGCAAGATTTATTTCCAATAGCCAAGTCAACGTATATTTACCAGCTTACCCGTACTTAGAGAAGGAGAGAGATTATTATTGATAAATATTACGAGATGGACACATTCCACCATAGGCAAGATTTGTTTCCAATAGCCATGTCAACGTATATTTACCAGCTTACCCGTACTTAGTAAAAGAGAAAAGAAGGAGAAATACTGTCATATAATTGATACTAAATGGAAATGATAAATGAAAAAAAAAAAAAAATTAAAACAGTGTGTTACATAAGGAGGTAATGATGAATGTGAATATAGCTATTAACATTGAATGATTTTAAACGATACTTTTACCTGCGGAGAACGATATATTAATATAATTGTGAATTAATCAGAAGAGTTTAAGAAAGGGAATTTATGTGTAGGAGCCTATGATCTTTGAATATTGTATTTTTTTTTATTATTATTATTATTATTTGTTGCAAAGGTGCAATTATTATTTTCTGGACAGGGATGTGTTGCCTCTGATTTCAGTAGTTATAGATAGGGAAGGGCAGAGAATGTATGCCATAGCGAGCCACTCTGACTCCCAACACTCTATGAAAGTTAGGGAATTGATAGGGAATTATATCAAAGATTAATTAATTAACATCAAGGTAAAAAGGAAAGGAATAGGTGATACGACAAAGAACGGACTAGGAATATTGAGTTGGATTAATATATTAAAGGAGTAGTACAGGAATTTAATTATAAGATAAAAGAATGAAATATAAAGAAGCTACTAAAAGGTTAATATAGAGATGATAATTTCATCAAAACCAAAGATATGTTTTTCAAAAATTATCAACTTTAACGGAGAGGCATATGTAACGTCACAGAACGTTCCATAAAGGAAACCATTTACATAGCAATTTATCATAAGAGGAGAATAAGGTGAACAGTATCGAACACAAGTAGTCCTAAAAAATTGTGTAATTTTGTCTAATAATTATTACTACTAACATGAAAAACGGCCAAACTATGACTATGACACAAACCCCATATATATTATTAAAGTGAATAACAGTGAAAAAACACTATGAGAGAGACAAATAATATCAGGATCAACCAAAATGAAGTCATTAATTATTAAGTCTGAATAGAGTATTAAGAACTATTTATTGTGAATGAATGGATATGATCCATTATTATATTATGTAAGGTAAATAAAATAAATGTATTAAATGACTTAAATACATTATTAGAAAGAATCTAAGTTAAAATAAAAATTATATATTTGTTATGACAAAAAATATTAATGTGTTGGATTTGAGACCAAACACTCAGATTTCATGTAAAAATTAATTATTATCAAATTGAAATAAAAACTATATGTAATTGTCAAGCAGACAAAAGTGAACAATTTATCGTAAACAAAGAAAGCTGTCAAATGAATAAAAAGCAGTCAAAATAGCCAAAAACTGTATTAACTAAAAACATGTGGTAGGCATATAATATTGTATAATTTATGGATTTAATGTTGCCAAAATGCAACCAAATTGCATTAGAAAGTTGAAATATAATATAAAGCGACTATACTAATATATTTGACTAACTTCAACATTGTAATAATCGAGTTAGCAAAATATTTACCTATACCATGTATGGCTGGAGCCAATCAACCAGTACAAAAATAGTCATATCTGGCTAAATATCCACAAAATGTTGACAAGAATAAAATAGAATGGTACAATACTTCAGTATACCTTAAAGACGAACAAACTCAGTTGAAAATAAGATCAATTATGAAAGAATTTAACTTATAAGAGTGAGATTTGTCACACCATGAAAAAGGGCATCTCAAGACCAATCAATATGATGCTATGTCACCCTGTAATAAAAATAATATGTGGAAAGAGTAACCAGGTATCACAAAAGACAGACAATATAATAAATTCTGAGTGTACACTAGTGAAATACTACATATGTTAAAGAAAGAGACTAATTATTGTGTTATAACATTGACAAAAACCTAGGCCATGGACAGGGGCCAGGTAAAATTGTAATTATCTATGTATTATATATGTTAAAATTTTTTTGTTTTGTTATAGGAAGATAGTAATGTTATATGTTCAGATTTTGGAAGAGACATAATAGTTCCACAACAATTTTTATTCTAAAAAAAATTGAATTTTAATGACAACAACCCAAGGTGAGAGTTGTATATTGTGTTACTTATTAGAGTTAATTTATTTAAAAACCAATCATAATTAGTATCACTAGATTCGGTTGAAAACAGAGAATCTAAATGTAATAATGGCATACAAATTGTGAGTACTAATGTAAAACTGTTTGATAAATACCAGAGTAATTTTTGAAATATCCTTAGTGTGAAGAATAAGAAATTTGTTCTAAAAGCTTCGACGGAAGTTAAATTTGTTCCATAATGTTCCATAATGTTCCATTTCGTTTATTCTCGAACAATCTAGAAGGAATTTTTACACAAATATACCGGAAGTTCACGATCTCAATCAGCCTGAATTAGTATAAAAGAGAGACCAAATTCGACCCAAAACACACTTGAAGCTTGAACTCCAGAACAGATGCATCACCCACGACACTGATCAACGCAGCTAAGGCGAAACCGAGAGGCGAGAAATCGACAAGACCCGAAGAAAGGCTTTTCCCGTACATAGACAAACAGACTGACATAACCTCTACAAGAATCTACGCCAATGTGTTATGGCAAATTTTAATAGAAATTACGCAGCCAGAACGTCAACGGCCCAGGAGGGACCAAAACTTTAAATAGAGAACCAATTCTGCTGTGTTCGCAATGACAGACTAACTTGACAATAACGCCATTAACGTAAACAAACAAACACAAAGCCTTTCTCGATACTGCAAGGGTATCAGCGCTGTGACGGCCAATTTCGTAACCAACGCGGAGCAGCTGATTTGTAGTGGCGGGGTTTGAACGAGAATCTACTGCCAAACGTTTTCACAAAAAGTGCGTAAATAGTAAATGATCGCAATTTTGACTTAAAATAGATTCAGTGCGCACATGAAGAGGCGAGATTGAAAAACTACCCGAGAGGAGTGTCCCGTGGGAGACAATTAACCATTGGAACGTGAGTTACCAAAATTAAAGTCTTTTTTTACCTGGTTACATTTATCACACAGTTGTACTACACATGCCACACACACCTTCAAATCACTTAATTTTTATTGTAAGGCATCTTATTGATATGTCTTGGTAGTTCAAAGGAGTCACGTCCTGAGAGTAAGGATTTTTTCACGTATTAAACTCATGCTTTTCAACTGAGTAAAAAATTGAAAATACTAGCCGATACTTGATTGGATAAATAAAATTGTCAATAATAATAATAATAACTTGTGAATTTTTTTCTTAGTAACTCTGCAATTGTATAATTTTTTATGAATGTTAGTCCTTCAGACGATTCGTTTGTTTTTGAAGAATCATTAAACTTACCTGATTTTTTCAAGCTAAACTGACTTGATTACATTTTTTCATAGAAGTAAGATTTAAAAATTTTAATTTCTTTTATAATCACATTTTATTCTTGGAACAAACGTTTCCAAGTGGCGCCCACAAAAAACATAATATTAAGTTGTGTTACAGGACTACATCACCGCAGAGGATCCAGTCAACAATAAGTAACAAAAAGTGCGCGGAGATAACGCCCGATAGCATACAACACGAACAACAACACTATTACACCACTATTTTATCTATTTGTTATAATACATATAGCAACGATATATACAAATTTATTAAACGTTTAAAAGAAATATATATAAAACACCGTAATTCATGAATTCATATTTAAAACCAGATATAAACCAAATTTAGCTACACACTCAACAAATTCAAACATACGTTTCCAAATTTAAATAATATCAGTTTATTAAAACACATTTCCAGAGGTCCAAAAATGACCTTGTGGGAAAATTTAGAAATATAAATAATATTGTAGACATAAAACAAATAATAAATTAATACCAGAACAAGTTCAGATACATTATCATTAGGCCTAATGCGAAAATGATAATATTTTCAAAATTACTAATTTAATAAATATTTATATATATTATATTTTACAATTAAGTAAATAACATACATGTACTTAAATATAGAATAAAACATTAAATATAGTCTTCATATAAACAGCTGTTTTGAACAATTGATTAAATATCGGTATGGAGAACCATACATGACTTCCATATTCTAAGATTTATATTTAAAATCATTTTCAGCCAAACAGCCAGGGAAGGAATTTTAACAAAAAATACTTCTTTGTTGCCAATAACGTAGTACACATATAAAAAAAAATTATCCCCTCCCCCTTCAACTATAATTTTGATTTATAGAAAATTACCCCCAGCCCGTTCAACTAGCCTCTACATTTATAGATATTTCATCTATGTTTCTACAGTGGATTATTAAGATCTTACCAGGATACTTTATCAAAATTAAGTACTTTACTCTTGTTAAAACGTAAAAGGTTGCAGGTAAACTACCCCTTTCCCTTAACCGATCTTCACCAAAATCGAAAGTCCTTAAGATCTCTACAATTCAGGGATATATGCAAAACATTATTTGATTCTGTTTGAATTTGCGGCAGTTATCGTTTGCCATATAAAAACAAACGTTGCAGGTAAACTACCCCTTCCCCTCAACCGATCTTCACCAAAAACAATAGGTCTTGAGTACTCTACAAATCAGGGCTGTATGCAGAAAATTATTTGATTCTGTTTGAACTTGCGGCTGTTATCGTTTGCCATAGAAAATACACTTGTTAAAAAAACGTTGTTGGTAAACTACCCCTTTCCCTTAACCGATCTTCACCAAAAACAATAGGTCTTGAGAACTCTACAAATCAGGGCTGTATACAGAAAATTATTTGATTCTGTTTGAACTTGAGGCTGTTATCGTTTGCCATAGAAAATACACTTGTTAAAAAAACGTTGTAGGTAAACTACCCCTTTCCCTTAACCGATCTTCACCAAAAACAATAGGTCTTGAGAACTCTACAATTTAGGGCTGTATGCAAATAATCTTTTGATTCTGTTTGAATTTGCGGCTGTTATCGTTTGCCATAGGAAATACCCTTGTTAAAACATAAAACGTTACAGGTAAACTACCCCTTTACCTTAACCGATCTTCACCAAAAACAATAGGTCTTGAGAACTCTACAATTCAGGGCTGTATGCGAAACATTATTTGATTCTGTTTGAATTTGCGGCTGTTATCGTTTGCCAAAAAAAAAAATTTCCCTTGATAAAAAAACCGTTGCAGGTAAACTACCCCTTTCCCTCAACCGATCTTCACCAAAAACAATAGGTCTTGAGTACTCTACAAATCAGGGCTGTATGCAAAAAATTATTTGATTCTGTTTGAATTTGCGGCAGTTATCGTTTGCCATAGAAAAAAAATCTACAGACAGACACACAGACAGACAGACACACAGACACACACACAGACACTTTTCGGAAAACGACTTTTTTTCATGTTTTGAGTGTAGTAGAATCAGAATCTGCAATAATCTCGAACAGGATTTTTTTTGCCATCACCATACTTCCATTCCTTAAGGAATATGGAAGTAAAAAATCTACAGACAGACAGACACACACACAGACACTTTTCGGAAAACGACTTTTTTCATGTTTTGAGTGTAGTAGAATCAGAATCTGCAATAATCTCGGACACGATTTTTTTTGCCATCACCATACTTCCATTCCTTAAGGAATATGGAAGTAAAATTGATAATAGATTTCTCTCAAAGTAAAATCGTTTATTTGAGATCACATTTGTATTCCTAAACCTACACCTAATTTACCTAATCACGTACTAAACGACAAATGGAATTTACAGACAGGTATTGAATAAAAAAATCAGTTAAAAAGTACAAAAAGGTGGTGTGAACATTTGGGAAGAATGGCGGGTGACAGGATTGCAATGGAATATAGACCAGACCGGTGGGGAAGTGACACGTAGGATGGACGAGAGCAAAGTGGGTCCCGGAACAGGTTCAGGATAAGCCTAATCCTTGAGGTTGATGATGACGACGATGATGTAAGTATATAAACGTATAGAATTACAGTAAACCACTAACTAAATGACAGAAAACTGAACAAGTCGATTTGTTGAAAATTTTCAGATTTAGAATAATATTTTATAACGTAAAACATTAGTCAAACAGCATTAAGTTCACGTAAGTAAACATTAAAACAATCAAAAAATGTACTTTAAATCGTCATACAAATCGATTATTTGTTAATTCATTCGGTCCCTGATAATTCAGTCTGTGAAACTTTGTCAGATTATATTAACATTTAATACTTCCACAAGAACACGCGCGCGCGCACACACACGCAGAGTTGCTGTTGTGGCAGCCAGCGTTCAGCCGGTTGAGGAGGAAGGCGGGCTGACCTGTCACCAAGCGCGCGCGCACGCACGCACACACACACACAGAGTTGCTGTTGTGGCAGCCAGCGTTCAGCCGGTAGAGGAGGAAGGCGGGCTGACCTGTCACCAAGCGCTCACAGCGTCTGACAGCACAGGACAGGTCTTCGTAAACAAGCCGTATTCTTATGGTAATGCGGTCGGATAGTTAACACGGCTCATATCAACACACACACAAAACATCTGTTTGGCCAATTGTACCCGGCCGTGTGAGTAAGGGTGGAAAGGGCAACAGTCGTGATCGGAATGAGTAATGTCTGCCGGATCCGATGTCTGTTGTTGCCCGTTCGTTCTTATTAAAGCGTTTACCGTGGATGAAAAAAACTAACTTTATTGTTTCAAAAAATTTTCTTTCGATTAGACTGTATGCATGTATTGTTACGACGGTCTCACTGATCGTCGTATGGTACAGTGGAAAATATCTCGACTGTGCAGTAAGCTGTGAAACTGAATATGATATACGAGAGAAGATAAATAAATTTAGGAACATTTGTGGTATGATTCATAGAAATCTTAGAAGTAAAACAAGACACAGCACAAGGATTACATTTTATAAGACAATTGTAATACCCTCGTTGATTTATGCGCGTGAGGCGTGGGTCATGATAAAAAAGGAAAGCGGCAAGTTTCAGAGTGCTGAAATGCAGTTTCTTAGAAATACTTTTAATTATACTTTTCAAGAGAGAATAAGGAATGAAGATATCAGATCAGAAATCGAAGTAAAGGACATAAAGAAATTATATAAATTAACAGAAGACAATTGTGGGATGATCTGCAAAGAATGACAAAGGATCGATTGCCGAAAGCGGCACTGAATTATAAAGCCATTGGCAGAATAGGCGTGGGTCGTCCGAGGATGAGATGGGTGCCGGAACAGGTTTATTTAACCTAATCCTTGAAGAGATGGAGAAGAAGAAGAAGAAGAAGAAGAAGAAGAAGAAGAAGAAGAGAAAGAAAAAGAAAAAGAAGAACGTTATACTTTAATACAAATAAATTTAATTTAGTTACTTAAACAGTACATAATTCGTACATTACAAAAAACTTAGACCTACCGAAAAACCCAAGAAATTTCAACGCAGTCTGATAATCTGCGCCAGCTGCTTCACCTATTATTTAAAGCTGTGAACATCTGAACGTTTCTTAAACGTATCAAACCACCCTTTACTAGTTCCAGATCATTCTGATTTGTCTCCTGAATGTAGGTAAAAATGCTTCTTGGTTTCTCCATGTAGGTAAGCTGACTTAACGACATGTTACGGTGCGTTTGATCATATTCTTCAACCATATTACTTCTCGACAGAGTTATTTAAGTAATAGATAATTTTGTTAACGTCAACGCAGATGTTTTTATCTTTTCAGAATTAAAAAAAAAATGTCCTAATTGTAGATAGTGCCAAATTTAAATGAAGAGGTCTTCACTTGATGCTCACCAGCTTCTAATCGTCTTAACACTAGTAACTTCACACTCAAGCTGATGGTTTTATGTGCTTGGCGACAAACCTGACATGATTGGCGATTCAGAAATTGAAATATTTTCAATAATAATACGTAAATATCGGTATGGAGAACCATACATGACTTCCATATTCTAAGATTTATATTTAAAATCATTTTCAGCCAAACAGCCAGGCTGTGTCTTACCTGCCTTTTTATTGCTGTATTAAATGAAAAATATTATATTACATTAAAATGAAAAAATTATAATTTTATTGCCTGGCAACAAAATTATTTTATTTTTAACAATTACCATTGTTTCAAAAAGTTTAAATAAATTTTCAAGTACTTTACTCTTGTTAAAACGTAAAAGGTCGCAGGTAAACTACCCCTTCCCCTTAACCGATCTTCACCAAAATCGAAAGTCATTGAGACCTCTACAATTCAGGGACGTATGCAAAAAATTATTTGATTCTGTTTGAATTTGCGGCTATTATCGTTTGCCATAGAAAATACGCTTGAAAAAAAAAACGTTGCAGGTAAACTACCCCTTCCCCTTAACCGATCTTCACCAAAAACAATAGATCTTGAGTACTCTACACAACAGGGCTGTATGCAAAACATTATTTGATTCTGTTTGAATTTGCGGCTGTTATCGTTTGACATAGAAAATACCCTTGTTAAAAAAACGTTGCCGGTAAACTACCCCTTTCCCTCAACCGATCTTCACCAAGAACAATAGGTCTTGAGAACTCTACAATTTAGGGCTGTATGCAAATAATCTTTTGATTCTGTTTGAATTTGCGGCTGTTATCGTTTGCCATAGGAAATACCCTTGTTAAAACATAAAACGTTACAGGTAAACTACCCCTTTCCCTTAACCGATCTTCACCAAAAACAACAGGTCTTGAGTACTCTACAAATCAGGGCTGTATGCAAAACATTATTTGATTCTGTTTGAATTTGCGGCTGTTATCGTTTGCCATAGAAAATACCCTTGTTAAAAAAACGTTGCAGGTAAACTACCCCTTTCCCTCAACCGAACTTCACCAAAAACAACAGGTCTTGAGAACTCTACAATTTAGGGCTGTATGCAAATAATCTTTTGATTCTGTTTGAATTTGCGGCTGTTATCGTTTGCCATAGGAAATACCCTTGTTAACACATAAAACGTTACAGGTAAACTACCCCTTTCCCTTAACCGATCTTCACCAAAATCAACAGATCTTGAGAACTCTACAATTCAGGGCTGTATGCGAAACATTATTTGATTCTGTTTGAATTTGCGGCTGTTATCGTTTGCCAAACAAACAAAATTACCCTTGCTAAAAAAAAACCGTTGCAGGTAAACTACCCCTTTCCCTCAACCGATCTTCACCAAAAACAACAGGTCGCGAGTACTCTGCAAATCAGTGCTGCATGCAAAAAATTATTTGATTCTGTTTGAATTTGCGGCAGTTATCGTTTGCCATAGAAAAAAAATCTACAGACAGACAGATAGACACACAGACAGACAGACACACAGACAGACAGACAGACACACACACAGACACTTTTCGGAAAACGACTTTTTTTCATGTTTTGAGTGTAGTAGAATCAGAATCTGCAATAATCTCGAACACGATTTTTTTGCCATCACCATACTTCCATTCCTTAAGGAATATGGAAGTAAAAAATGATGCTATTGATATCTAAGAGCTATTGGAACACTATAATTTACAAAGTAATTGAAAATATATTGTTGTAAAAAGTTTTATTACTAATAACAATATATAATATATATACAAGAAAAATTGTGATCATTTATGTGTGTGTGTATGTACAGACAATTTCAATCACTTTCTGCTACAGTCCGTTTCTTGATGTATATAATACTATAATACTTATAACTAATTTACCTCAAGATATACTTTTTTCCTTTAGGAACATGTTTCGGGAGATCTTGTTCTCCCATCTTCAGCCTTCGCCATCTTGTTTCTGGTGAAGTATTTGTGTGTTGGCTTCTGGATGTTATTAAGGTAGTTTGTTGGTCTTTGGTCCTTCAAAGTTGCATTATTGTGTGTGGTTGTGGTATCTGTTTTTGTATTTTGTGTATTTTCGATGTTGAGTGCTTTGAATATTGTGTCATGTTTTGTATTGATTTGTATTTGTTCTGGTATTAATTTGTTTTGTGTTTTGTCTTTGTAAATCTGTAAATTTTCCCAAATGTTCATTATGGTGCCTTTGTGTGGTATATGTTTTATTAGTGTTACATTGGTTATGTCTGGGAATTCATGTCCTGTGTTTATTGCATGTGTGGCTAAATTGGATTTATATATATTTGGTTTTTTGTATGCATTTAGGTGTTCAAAATAACGTTTTTTCAGCTGTTTTTTTGTTTGTCCTATATAACATTTATTGCAATCTTGGCATTCAATTTTGTATATACCGTTGGTTGTTGCATTATCTTTGTTGTGTGAGCTATTTAGATTTTGTAATTTATTTTTATTAGTTTTGTATGCTATTTTTATATCTGTGTTTTTAAATAGTTTTGTTAGTTTTGTCATTTTATTATTTATATATGTGAATGTGGCCCATTTTTTGTTGTTGTTATTATTTATGTGTTGTTCAGTTTGATTAATTCTTAATTGTTCAGTTTTTATTTTGTATTTGATTTTATTTTCTATTTTGATCATAGTATTTTTATTGTATCCATTTGCATAACCAATTTGGTATATTATATTTCTTTCTTTGTCAGTTTCTTGTTTGTTTAGGGGTATTTTGTACATTCTGTTAAATAACGAATAAAATGCTGTCATTTTATGTTGTGGTGGGTGGTCAGAATGGTTAGGTATAATGATGTTAGTGGAAGTTGGTTTTCTATATATTGCATATTGTATGTGCTTGTTGTATCTTGTGATGGTTATGTCTAAATAGTTGATTTTGTTATGTTTTTCTTTTTCTTCTGTGAATTGTATTTTGGGATGTATGTTACTGATTTGTTTCAGTATGTTCTCTGCATTTGTGTTTTTGTTAATTGATACATATAGTCCATCATCTACATATCTTATCCATATGCCATCTGGGTCATGTGTTTTTATGATATTTTGTATTTTGGTGTCTATGTGTTGTAGGAATATTTCTGCTATTATGCTTGATAATGGTGATCCCATTGCTAAACCTTCTTTCTGTTGATAAATTTTGCTATTAAATTCAAAGTAATTTTGTTTTAGTATTAGTTGGAGACTATTTTTTATTTCGGTTATATATTGTTTGGTTTCATTATGTTCTATAAGTTTGTTTATTATTATGTCTATTAGCACAAAAACTAAAAAATAACCATCTAGCAAATAAACATCATAACATAAAAATTACATACGAATTAATAGACAAACTAAAATAATAAATATAAATGAAAATACATTTTTCACATCATATGACATAACAAACATGTACACTAATATCCCAGTAGAAGAAACAATTGACATAATAATAAACATAACAAAATCAACTATTTATACATAACCATCACAAGATACAACAAACACATACAATATGCAATATATAGAAAACCAACTTCCACTAACATCATTATACCTAACCATTCTGACCACCCACCACAACATAAAATGACAGCATTTTATTCGTTATTTAACAGAATGTACAAAATACCCCTAAACAAACAAGAAACTGACAAAGAAAGAAATATAATATACCAAATTGGTTATGCAAATGGATACAATAAAAATACTATGATCAAAATAGAAAATAAAATCAAATACAAAATAAAAACTGAACAATTAAGAATTAATCAAACTGAACAACACATAAATAATAACAACAACAAAAAATGGGCCACATTCACATATATAAATAATAAAATGACAAAACTAACAAAACTATTTAAAAACACAGATATAAAAATAGCATACAAAACTAATAAAAATAAATTACAAAATCTAAATAGCTCACACAACAAAGATAATGCAACAACCAACGGTATATACAAAATTGAATGCCAAGATTGCAATAAATGTTATATAGGACAAACAAAAAAACAGCTGAAAAAACGTTATTTTGAACACCTAAATGCATACAAAAAACCAAATATATATAAATCCAATTTAGCCACACATGCAATAAACACAGGACATGAATTCCCAGACATAACCAATGTAACACTAATAAAACATATACCACACAAAGGCACCATAATGAACATTTGGGAAAATTTACAGATTTACAAAGACAAAACACAAAACAAATTAATACCAGAACAAATACAAATCAATACAAAACATGACACAATATTCAAAGCACTCAACATCGAAAATACACAAAATACAAAAACAGATACCACAACCACACACAATAATGCAACTTTGAAGGACCAAAGACCAACAAACTACCTTAATAACATCCAGAAGCCAACACACAAATACTTCACCAGAAACAAGATGGCGAAGGCTGAAGATGGGAGAACAAGATCTCCCGAAACATGTTCCTAAAGGAAAAAAGTATATCTTGAGGTAAATTAGTTATAAGTATTATAGTAATATATATATATATATATATATATATATTTATATATATTATAACGTTACAGAAATCTGATCATATAAAGTATCAATAAGTATTATAGAAATGCTAAAAAGTAAGATAATTTAATAACTAAGTAATGAAGAAAAAATATAAAAAGTAGTTAAGAAAGAAGAAACAAGAATAGTAAACAAAAGTAATCATTAAAAAATAGACTAGACTGACAAACAAACGACTTTGACCCAACCCCAGAGATTGGCCGGATAAAGACCGAAAAAGAGGAGAATAGATTCACAGAGATTAAGAAGACGAATCCATGAAAAGAGACACAAATAAGTAAAGAAAATATGTAACTAATGAATAAAACAGTAGTAAATAAAGTACACTAACCACAAAAAATAAATAAGACGATTATTGTTAAATAAAGTATATTGTTGAGGACCTTATAATAATAAGAAAATAAGGCACCTAATGTTAAAGAATAGTTGTAAATGTACATCTAAAATAACTTTGAAACCAAGAGTGAGAGATAGGTAGGGAGTGATAAAGATAAACAGTGAAGTGATAAGTGTATTAAAATAAACAACATATAATATTAAGAAAAAGGAATAATAAACAAGTGTGAGAAACCCAAAACATAAACACATGTGAATGAGCAATTAAGTTAAGTGTATTAGACTGTAAGACACAGAATAATTGTGAGTGAAAAGAATAGAAAAGAATATGATATCAGTATAAGAATCACCAGGGTGATTATTTTTATAGAAGAAATGGTGTAGGTATAACACTCACCAAAATTGTTAATTTTTAATTTAAAGAAAGTTAAGTTATTGGCTTAGTGTTTAAGGGAGCATATACAAGAAGAAATAATTTTACAGTAATATGTTAGTAAGTTTTATATAAGTAAGGAAGTTATAAAGAGAGTAGTAGCAGTACCTTTATAAGTAATAACAGGCAATATAATAATTATAATTTTCAATGAAAGGAAACATGGCTGAACCATATACAGACCATGAAGTTATTTATATGTTATGTTTTATTAATAGATATAAGTGTTAAAGAGGTGTGTGAGAAATGGGAATCGGTGTAAAAATTAGTAATGACATACATTTAACGAAGCAGCAAAATAATAAATATAATGTAAATTGAAAGCAAAATATCAGATAAGAAATAATTTTTTAAAAGTATAATAACATCAATAGATTGTAAAACAGTTCCAAAATAATTCAAAAGACAAGAAACACGAAAAGAAGTTAAGCAGACAAGATATGCTCAATAAATAATGTTTAAATAGAACAAAATAAGAAATTATAAGATGTAACAGTTTAGGCCTATAAATGACATAGCTGTATTAATACAGAAAACCAATTGTAAATAACAGAAAACTATATGTAAATAACAAAACAAGGTAAATTATGTAATTACCATCAACTAACAAAAATAACATGTCAGAATTATATTAAACCATAGAAATAAGTAAATTATGTATCAACAGAGTATTATAAATTTTGTACAAAAGTATTAATACATGGCTTAGACCAGTCTTGTGAGATATCAAACTAATCTTTGAAAGAAAATAGGAACATCTATGTTAATATTTCAAGCAGTGAAATTATCCCCAAGTAAATATAGTCATTATAAAATATTTATTCATTTTGAACAAAAAACCAGGATTGATAACAATAGTTTCAAATTTACTTAGCCAATCAAAGTTAAGTCAGTTACCATGACTACAACGCGTTATTATAAATTTTGACCGTTATGAAAGAGAGTTCCATTATTAACTACCCAGAGGAACAGACGCTATATTGATGATGACCATTTGAAGGAAGAAGAACGAAGAAAATCAAACTAAAATGAAACCCAATTGATTAACTGATGTCCACCGTAGTTCCTGTAACACATGAAGGGACAATAACCGAATATTAAAACTACATTTAATTAAAAACTGGATGAATTAAGAAACAGACGTCAGAAGTAGACGGCATCCATATAATCGGAACTAATCGAAGGAAATAATTCATTGGTGAAGACACTTGACGATTCATAACACGAACAACGTGATGTTGTTAAGTATACAATAAATTATAACTAATTACGAATCAAATTGACTAACCATTTTCTGAATAAATAACTCTCACTCTAAAATTTAAACACTAATTTCTTTCAAGGATTTATGATTTATATTTAATAACACTGTATGTATAAGAAATATAACCTATGTCAAACTGATAAAACCGACACACACCTTTAACACAATACTGTCGAAGTTTCATATAAATCTTATTAGTATTTAAGTACCACAATTGTAAAGTTGTGTACTTTATTTGAACATCTTGTTATAAACCTTTTTCGTACTCAAAAGAATTCACTGGCAGAATAAATTGTATAAATAAGAAACAATAATCATTATAGCTTTATAAGCCTGGAGCGCTGCCACCTTTGCTATCCGCTGAGTGAAAACGAATTTACGGCCGAGGCATAAACTTTGTTATAATAACTTTTATTGTACGATTATTAATCCAAAATTAATGAATTATTGAACAAATTAAATCAGTACAAACCTTCACTAACTGGCTTGTATTTATTTGAATAGTATTATGTAGTTATGTGCTTTAGCGGAGAGTAGACACTATTACGCAAATTTTATGTTGGCAACACGTCTCAACAACGAGCGAAAGCCGAGTTCCCGCCAGTCAGCGAGGCAATTCGAATTATTCTTTACAGTATCCAGGAGATAATCTAACTGCGAAAATTTTAATTGTTTTATAAAAAACAATTTGGCGCCTTTCGGGAGTTAAATAAAACAACATAGAACAGGTAAGGACTTCGATACTGGTTATTCGTACGTTCGCAACGGACGCAATCTGCGTGAGTTACGTTACAGAGCGACTACGGATTGGTAAGACAAGAAAAGACACATTACACCAATTGCACTCTTACACGTTTACAATTAGACGGACATCGTTTCATAACAATATATATTGTAACGTTACATAACCCGGTCCCAATAAATTAAATCATGTAAGAACATAAAGGTCAGAAATGGGTAACCTATAACTAGCTCTAAATTAAAGTATATCACTAAACATTATAAACAATTCGAGTGATATACAGTGACAAGTGAGTTATAGTGTACCCATTGAGGTAAAAAGTGAAAGTGAAGGTAACTTATTACAGAATTGTGCTGTAGGTTTGGGAATTATAAAACTATGATAGTAGACTATAATGTTACTAACTGATTCTGTATTTTTATTAATTTATTGTAATATTTATATTGTGTAGACAACCAATTGTAATACCTAAGTTCATGTTATATTTTTTCAAATATTTGTGTTATAATATAATATTACCCAGGGTTCGTTTAAAAAAAAAAAAACATAAAAAGTTTAAATATCAAAGGATAATAAAAAATTAAAATAATTCTATATGAGGGAAATGGCAACAGGAAGTAGTGCAGTGTAGGAATACTATGAGAGACTAATAAATACTATATAAATTCATTTAGAGATAATAAAAGATATTAAATACTTATATACCAGGTCACAAGAAAATGAACAGAAACCTCTTATGTACAACAAATTGGTAAAGAAACCGGAATTAAAAAGAATTATTTTTCGGTAAATAAAATATAAATTTATAATAATTACAAACTGCCTGTATAATAAAAATATTTTGGGTTACTAAGAGTGACTAAAATAACAAGTATTGTTAATAATCGAATTTGGAAAAAACCTGGCGAGTTGACAAAATGATGCTACCACAATTCTATTAAAATATCTTTTTTGAAACTTGGGAGAAGTGTAAAATTAGTACCAAATTAAAAAGCAATATGAACTCTATATAATCATACCTTATTTATCAAAATTAAAGGATTATACTCCATAATAAACTGTGAAAGAAAACCATTCTGATGATTCGGCCTAGTTTCGTGATGTTTCAAGTTGACGATAGAATATGGGCCAGACTGTAATGAAATTACAACTTAAGACGGACCTCACTAGAGAAAAGGCTTCCTTCCAGTAAGAACTATAAGAAGAGAGGTAATATAAACATTTAGTTTAATAGTTGACGAAGAAAACGCATTCCGAATGGTTATATAGAACACAAAAACTAGTAAAAATTAATCACATGTTCTAAAGTAAACAAACGCTCGCTGCTCTCTTACGGAAATTTCTGGAACTACATACCAAACGAAAAAAATAAACAAATTTATTTAATATTTTTCAGTATTTGTAAAGCTTAGTAATTATCCATTTCTGACCATCTCATAACAAAAAGAACTTACCCTTAACCCTGGGGAAATAAAAAGAATTATATATTGATTGATGTTTTAAAAAATAGTATAAAATTTGGTAAACAAAACCATATATGTTTTTTTCTTTTGATATAATGATATTGAATAATAAAAATGTGTTATATTTTTTGTAGTGGGTAGTTGTAATTGATTTCAGCACAAAATAGAAGAGATTGATACATTGGGTCATATTTCGCCATAGGGTAGGCTGGTTGAACTATGTGTGGAAACTCGTCTCACCATCAGCTGATTTAAATCACAGCGAACAATTAGACAAATTTCCAAAATCGCCTAAACCGAGTGTAAATAATCGGTACTTACTCTCTCTTCCTCATAAGGCTGAACAACTTCCCTACTTGACCCCAAATCACACACTCTCGATTTCTGCTTAAATTTAGTAACATTACAAAATACTTTATTTTTTAAACTTCAGTTATTATAATTCATAAGTGGCGACTGCGGAGAGGCGGAAACTTTAATATCTCAAGGCAGTACGTTACAGATTGGCGCTTACAATAGTGGGGCTGAATTAACAATATACCTGTAACGGTAGTACGCTAACACCTCTAAGAAAACTGCTACATTACAGATTGGCGTACACAACATTGGGAGCTTAATTAAATAAGACGAACACCCAATAAGCAACATACAAAGTTTTCGCTAAAACCTCTACAAAAACCGCTACGTTAAAGATTGGCGCTACACGTAAAAGGGCTGTAATTAGAAAATAATTTTGATATATTTAATAAAAATGTATACCAAAAAATCTAATTATCGTCGGCAGTTATGAGAAAACAAGAAATGCATAATACCCGAGGCAAATCGAAGAAGAGGGCAGAAGAAAAGAGATTGAAGAAGGTGGACAGGAACAAGAAATAGAATTAGTTACGGACAGTGAAATGGACCAACAGACAGGTGATACAGAAGAAGCCGAAGTAGTTATGGATACGGAAAAGGAAATAGTGGAAGAGGATGCCCAAGGGGACCAACCAGATAAATCGGAGGCCAGGAGAGAACCAAATTGGCAAGACATGATGAGATTTATAGCCGAGAAGTTTGATAAAATAGATGAGAATTTTAAGAAACAGGAGGAAAACTCGAAGCAAACCAATGAGGAAAATAAGGAGAATTTTAAGAAACAGGAGGAAAACTTGAAGCAAACCAATGAGGAAAATAAGGAGAATTTTAAGAAACAGGAGGAACAAAATAGACAGACCAATGAGAAAATCGATAGCATTCAGGAAAGTTTAGTCAAACAATTAAATGAAAAAATAGAGACCATTCATGGAAATATCAAACAAACCATGAATGAACAGTACAATGAACTGAAAGAAACTGTTGAAGGACAAAGAGAAGAGATGAATGCAAAATTTGCAGAGAATAATGAGAATTTAAAACAAATTGAGGGTAAGATGGAGAACTTCAACAAGGAATTAAGAGAAAATCTAGAGAGTAAAGTTGAACTGGTCAGTAATACGCTTAGCCAAAGAGTAGAAGAATACAAGGAAGAGGCAGAGAAGAAAGTAATAGAAACCAATCAAAGATTGGATAAAACAGAAGAAAAGATGGAACTAATTAAAACAGGAATCGAAGCACAGATGGAAAAGGAGGAACAAAATAATCAAGTTCGGGTAATGGCCATACGACAAGAAAACAATGACCAATTAGACAGTATCAAAAGCAGTCTGAACTGTAAATTTTCAGAGTTTCATAAAACAGTAGAGAATGTAAAAAGTCAGTGCGATAGCCAAGCAGAGAAATTAGATAGTTTGCAACAAATACAAACCAATTTTCAATGTGATGTAGATAGAATAAATTCTAGATCTGCATGCAGCAGTCATCAGGTTTATCAAGATAGTAAGGAAAGTGTAAACTTTCGGGATTATCGCAGAAACCCACTTGAATTTTTAGTGAGAGTAGACGAAATTTTGAACAGATCAAAGGAGAATCGATGGAATATGATAAAAGGTATATTAGATGAATCTTTCAAAAATATCAATGATAATTGGTGTACAGCAATTAGGAACGAGGTGTGTGATTATGGGGGTTTCAAAACAAGGTTCAAACTTAAGTACTGGTCAGAGTCAGTACAAAACATTATAAGGGACGATATCTGTCATGGTAGGTATGACCGTACAGTGGGACAAACACCTACTGCTTACTTTTTGGGGAAGGTGTGTATAGCAAAGTATTTAGACCCTAAGATACCTGAAGAGTGTCTAGTGACCATAATGGCGTATCATTTTGAAGAGAAGATCATTAGTGCCAGATTAAGTGGACAAATGAAAACTATTGGAGGCATGGAAACGCTACTAGAAAATTATGAACAGGAATCTTATTATAGGAGAAGTAGATGGAGGTCAGGGAATACCGAAGAGCGGAGGAATGAACCACCAAGAGAGAATCGGCCCAGAGTTAATTATGTGCATGTTAATAACAATTATTTCAATAATAGATATCGAGGAAGGTGGCCTAATAATAACCGACAAAATTACAGACATGATTCTTATCATAGAGAGGAAGGTCAACCATGGAGTATGAGTGCAGAACAACCTAGATTCAGAGATAGTGATGAAGAAAGGAGACCGATAAGCAATATTCAACATAATGAAAATGTTGAATCAAACAATAATAATGATGTAAATAGGGGAAACGGGTACCAGCAGTGAGAAGATGTGATTGCCCGTCACTGCTAGAAACAACAGGGCACAGAATTTACCACAAACCCAAGTATAATACTAAATTAAATCAACCAATAACCATTATCAGAAATAATTTTCTAAAAAATATACAGTCCGAGTTAATGGAAGAAAGAGCAATTAAAGAGTCATCACCAAACAATGACATAGTCTATATACAAATAAAATTAAATGGAGTGTCAGCAGAGGCCATGATTGATACAGGAGCCAATATTTCAATTATTGATCAATTAGAACTAGATCGTATTACTGAGTTAACTACTGAGAGAATACCTACTTTACCAATTAACAATTTAACAATTGTTGGTGCTACCGGGAAACAAAATAAAACAATTAAAAAACAAGTGTCTTTGAATGTTACCACTAATGGAATAGGAATACCTATGGGATTTTTAGTAGCAAAAGGGCTACCGTTTAGGGTGTTAATAGGGTGTGATATGCTACGGCGACACACTGCAATTATAAATCTGGCCAGGGGTATAGTAACCTTGAGCACAGAAAATGGTGAGTTAACGGCTGAGATAATTGGTAGCCAAAGTGCCCCTCAGTGTCCGAGCTCATTTTTTGTTAGGGAGGATAATAGATTAACCCTAGGTAACAATATAGAAGTAACAGAATCAAAGATTTGGCAAGAAAAGATAGAAGAAATAATTGAGTTTCAGAATAGGCAGGCACCGGAAATAATTAGTGTAGAACAGAAACAACAACTTATAAAAATTTATAACCAATATAAATCAGTATTCTCAGAATCACCAGGAAAAGCAAAAAACTTCTTGTGTGAACTAAAGTTCAAGGAAAATGTAAATTTTAATAAACGATCGTACCCTATTGCTCAAGCTTTGAAAGAGGCAGCAAGGAAAGAAATTCAAAGAATGATATTAGAAGACATAATTGAAAGAAGTAGTTCTCCGTATACCAGCCCATTGGTAGCTATACCGAAGAAAGATGGTCAAGTCAGACTATGTCTTGATGCTCGGGAGTTGAATAAAATGCTCATTAATGATCGCACGTCTCCAGGTGAGATTGAAGAGATAATGAAAAAATTCTATGGATGCAAGTACATGAGTACTTGGGATGCAGTCTGTGGATATTGGCAAATAGAGTTGCACCCTAACAGCAGACAATATGTTGCTTTCATATTCGAAGGACGAAATTACCATTTTAAGCGTTTGCCTTTTGGATTGGTAAATTCTGTGACCGTGTTCATCCAGTGCATGGACCAAATTTTAGGTAAGGAAGTTTTAGATTTTACTACCATATATGTGGATGACATATTAATTACGTCTTGTACTTGGGAGGAGCATTGTAACCGGGTGGAAACAGTGTTAAATAAACTCTTGCAACACAATATAACTTTAAAACTGGATAAATCTAAATTTATCACACATGAACTACCATTTTTAGGGTTCATTCTATCTGCTACTGGAATTAAACCATCTCCTGAAAAAGTAAAGGCTATTCAAGATTTTCCTAAACCAAAAAACTTGAAACAATTACAATCCTTTTTGGGGATATGCAACTATTATAGGAAATTTCAACAGAATTATTCAGAAGTAACAGCCAAATTTCAATGTTTACTTTCAGAGAAAAACAAGTGGAAATGGGAAGAAAGTGAAGATAATAATTTCCAGATAGTAAAAAATAAATTTCTTGACAGCAGCATGTTACATCACCCAAATTTTAATAAACGTTTTTTCATAAATTGTGATGCTAATAACATTAGCCTTGGAAGTGAGCTATATCAGGAAGATGAGGAAGGAAATCATGGGGTTATCAGTTTTGCAAGCAGAGTACTGAGTAGTTGCGAGAGAAATTATACAGTAACAGAAAAGAGACTGCTGAGTGTTGTGTTCTCATGTATAAAATTTCGAACATTTATATTGGGATACCCAGTGACCATCAGAACTGATCATAGATCAATTTCATTTTTAAAAAATTGCAAACTTAACCACGGCAGACTTACTAGATGGGTATTAATACTTCAAGAATATAATTTAGACTGGGAATATATTCCAGGTAAGAAGAATGTCATAGCAGACCGATTATCCCGGATTAATCTCGAAAAAGGAACTTGTGAAATAGAACCAGAAAGTATTGGAAAAATATATTACATTCTTAAGATGGCAAAAGAGTTACAAGATATAATTAATAAAATAAAAGTCGATCAACAAAGGGACACTAAATTAACAAAAATTAAGGAACGAATATTACTACATGACCCTATAATAATGAAATTTTTTGTGTTTATGAAAAGGTCCTTTTTATTCGTCCTACCATTAAGGATCATGTCTGGAAGATGTATGTGCCAGCAGCAACAGAAGTAGCACTGATTCAGGATTATCATGAAAGATATGGCCACATGGGATCACTCAAAGTTATTAAAGCTATATCTGAACATTGTTACGTGAAAGCTATAAATAAAAGAGTAAGGGAAATAGTGAAAACCTGTAACATATGCCAGCTAGTAAAAGTAAATAATGAGAAGAGAACGGGCGCCATGATTACAATAAAATCTAATAATAAACTTGAAAAGACCTTCTTGGATATCTGTGGACCTTTTCCCAGAAGTGGAGGAAGACATAAATATAAATATATCATCATATTATTTGATCATTATACGAAATATACAAAACTCTACGCTATTAGTAGAGCCACAACGAAGAAAATTCTAGAAGTAATTATAAAAAAATACTTACCTGAGGTGGGAAAACCGGAAATAATTATAACTGATCATGTAACGCAATTTCGGGGAAAAAGGTGGAAAGAAGAATTGGGAAATTGGCAAATAAGAACCTACAAAACATCAGTATACCATCCTAATAGCAATCCTGCTGAACGTGTATTAAGGGAAGTTACAGACTTACTGTCATCAAGAACATAAAAACTGGAGTCAATATATCGAACCAGCAGAGACTTTCCTTAATTGGTCACTATCACATTGATATCACTATCAATGACACTATCGGTACTAGCCCTTATCAGGTAATGTTTGATAAACCACCACCAAGAGAAATTACTTCATTGATAAATTTCCCTCCAGGAGAGAGAGTAGAGTTCCACCAAGTGGAAATGCACAACAGAGTGTTGCATAAAGCGGAACTTCAACAAAAAAGGGATCAAGTAAAAAAGAGAAGATTGGATACATACCAGATGGGAGATAAGGTACTAATCAAAAATAGACAACTACCCAGTTCTATAGAGGGTATTGCTCGGAAGCTACTGTTACTTTATACTGGACCTTACCTCATAACCCAGGTGAAGGGGAATAATACTTATGAAATTAAAACAATTACCAATAATAGAATAAAGGGAGTGTATAATCAGTCGGAAATGAAACACTATTATGAAGATAAAACCAAGACTATTAGGTGAATGGAAATAATCAACAATTTATTTTTAATAAACGAGTTAAACTAAAATAAATTTGTTCTAGTGGGGGGGCTTTATGTAACGTTACATAACCCGGTCCCAATAAATTAAATCATGTAAGAACATAAAGGTCAGAAATGGGTAACCTATAACTAGCTATAAATTAAAGTATATCACTAAACATTATAAAGATTTCGAGTGATATACAGTGACAAGTGAGTTATAGTGTACCCATTGAGGTAAAAAGTGAAAGTGAAGGTAACTTATTACAGAATTGTGCTGTTGGTTTGGGAATTATAAAACTATGATAGTAGACTATAATGTTACTAACTGATTCTGTATTTTTTTAATTTATTGTAATATTTATATTGTGTAGACAACCAATTGTAATACCCAAGTTCATGTTATATTTTTTCAAATATTTGTGTTATAATATAATATAACCCAGGGTTCGTTAAAAAAAAAAAAACATAAAAAGTTTAAATATCAAAGGATAATAAAAAATTAAAATAATTCTATATGAGGGAAATGGCAACAGGAAGTAGTGCAGTGTAGGAATACTATGAGAGACTAATAAATACTATATAAATTCATTTAGAGATAATAAAAAATATTAAATACTTATATACCAGGTCATAAGAAAATGAACAGAAACCTCTTATGTACAACAAATTGGTAAAGAAACCGGAATTAAAAAGAATTATTTTTCAGTAAATAAAATATAAATTTATAATAATTACAAACTGCCTGTATAATAAAAATATTTTGGGTTACTAAGAGTGACTAAAATAACAAGTATTGTTAATAATCGAATTTGGAAAAAACCTGGCGAGTTGACAAAATGATGCTACCACAATTCTATTAAAATATCTTTTTTGAAACTTGGGAGAAGTGTAAAATTAGTACCAAATTAAAAAGCAATATGAACTCTATATAATCATACCTTATTTATCAAAATTAAAGGATTATACTCCATAATAAACTGTGAAAGAAAACCATTCTGGTGATTCGGCCTAGTTTCGTGATGTTTCAAGTTGACGATAGAATATGGGCCAGACTGTAATGAAATTACAACTTAAGACGGACCTCACTAGAGAAAAGGCTTCCTTCCAGTAAGAACTATAAGAAGAGAGGTAATATAAACATTTAGTTTAATAGTTGACGAAGAAAACGCATTCCGAATGGTTATATAGAACACAAAAACTAGTAAAAATTAATCACATGTTCTAAAGTAAACAAACGCCCGCTGCTCTCTTACGGAAATTTCTAGAACTACATACTAAACGAAAAAAATAAACAAATTTATTTAATATTTTTCAGTATTTGTAAAGCTTAGTAATCATCCATTTCTGACCATCTCATAACAAAAAGAACTTACCCTTAACCCTGGGGAAATAAAAAGAATTATATATTGATTGATGTTTTAAAAAATAGTATAAAATTTGGTAAACAAAATCATATATGTTTTTTTCTTTTGACAATTCCATGTTTATTCGAGGAAGTCGATATTATGTTTTAATGAAGTAAAGATCGATTGTGATACTTGTATTTTGGTGGCAGGAAAACAAAAAACAATAATATAATTAATAAATATTATTGAAAAATGATATTGAATAATAAAAATGTGTTATATTTTTTTGTAGTGGGTAGTTGTAATTGATTTCAGCACAAAATAGAAGAGATTGATACATTGGGTCATATTTCGCCATAGGGTAGGCTGGTTGAACTATGTGTGGAAACTCGTCTCACCATCAGCTGATTTAAATCACAGCGAACAATTAGACAAATTTCCAAAATCGCCTAAACCGAGTGTAAATAATCGGTACTTACTCTCTCTTCCTCATAAGGCTGAACAACTTCCCTACTTGACCCCAAATCACACACTCTCGATTTCTGCTTAAATTTAGTAACATTACAAAATACTTTATTTTTTAAACTTCAGTTATTATAATTCATAAGTGGCGACTGCGGAGAGGCGGAAACTTTAATATCTCAAGGCAGTACGTTACAGATTGGCGCTTACAATAGTGGGGCTGAATTAACAATATACCTGTAACGGTAGTACGCTAACACCTCTAAGAAAACTGCTACATTACAGATTGGCGTACACAACATTGGGAGCTTAATTAAATAAGACGAACACCCAATAAGCAACATACAAAGTTTCCGCTAAAACCTCTACAACAACCGCTACGTTACAATAGAACATTACATATAATAGTACATTATATATAACACATATATAGACACAATAGAACACATATATTTTAACATTACAAATTTAATGTAATTTAATTTGTATAGCCACGTTCTTGGGAGACAATTTATAGCAGTACAATTCAATGTAATAAAATTTGTGGAGTTTAGGTGTAATGTTAATAAGAGTTGATTGAATTGTAACGAGTTTTCATAATTTTTATTATAAACCACAAGCGTGTATAAAAATCTCATTTTGTTCGCCATAAATATTCATTATTGTTTGCTTAAACGTTCAAATGTTGCAGTACATTTATCATAAAATAAATCTTATATTCTACAGTAACAAAGTTATATTCTAAATATTTATTTGTTAATATTAAAATTCGACTGCTCAGTCTGACAGTGTGCTTTACTGCAGTTTTGTTTTATTTTATTTATATAACTTTCAATTACGTTAATTTATGTATTTCATACATATTACTCATTGATTGCTTCACAAACTTTAAATACAATTTAAATCGACTAAATTAATCGTTAACCATCAAAGAAAATATTTATTAAATTTAAATTAGATTCTGTGAATCTCTATATCTACATTTTACCTAGACTTTATATTCATTTTTAATTTTCAAAGTGTCTTTTAAATGTCTTTAGTCTCTCATTTACAATTTATAAATTGATTATCTGTCACCTTGATTCTGTAGCTCATACCCATGTCCTCCGTTGATCCGTAGGTCCTCTACTGATGGAGTTTCCTGCACGTTCCCCGGTTCCCTTGTCGTCCTCCAGTTACTCGTCCCTCATGGTCCCATCTGGTTGCTGTAGTGTAGAGTGATATGTTGCTCTGCACCAGCTGCTGTTGTTCTAGCAGACGCCTCTATTGTTCATCATAGTGTTTCTCTGCATGATGTACCCTTGTAGCTTGTCTTGACTGACGGACGTGTATGGATGTACACATCGTAAAGTATGTTCTATGATCGTATTTGGAACAGACTAAGAGTTACTGTTTGATACTTAAGATGAACATAGCGTCCATCCGCCTTTACTGTTCAATTAACAAAATTTAAAACTCGCGTCGATACTGGACATAGCGTCCCGCCGCTAAGTGAAGACTGATTGAGAAGAAGGCTGGTTTCTTCCGTGTCCTATTTATATTCGAGCATCGTACCACACCTGTTGGGACAGAATTCTGCCTGTTTGGAATTGCTCCGTGGCGTCACTTCTCCCAATCTCGTCCAATTTCATATTTTCTCACATTTCTGCCAATGGCAAAGCCTAATGTGTACTACAGGGTGCTCTAACGATGGATAATTTAATTACACATGTTCAACGTAATTACCATCGTAATCGAATAATTCGTGTAATTACTACGCACTTAAAATCGCACTGCACGTCCTTTTCACGCCGTTTTCTCACTACACATGCGTATTAATTTTATACATTTTTAGGAGTCTTTGAATTTTTCCTACCATTTATGGTTTCCTTACAATTAAATAAAAACTGTAATTTGACAATTATTTAGGGTGAGATTGCAAACTTTCATGCTCGAACTGGCCTCACTCACACACACCATTTACTACTGTACACACTCTCATCGACAATCGAGTGATCGTTCAGGTCAGTTCCTGCATGCCTACATGCCGTATTTTTCACATAAACTAAGCTTTCAATCTCAGACCTGCTTATTTATTACATATTTATTAAATTTAATTTAAATATTCATTTTATCTAATAAATGCACAGTATAGCATCTGACTGTATTGTCGCAATATATGTTTATATATAATATTTAAAATTTATATTTATTTTACCTCAAGATGTTATTTGAATTTGTTTAATAACCTCACTTTTCGTTTTTTTCCACTCTAGGCTTATTTACCTTGTATGGTTTTATTAAAATAAATATAAAAATAATAATATAACATCTTGAGGTAAAATAAATATAAATTTTAAATATTTTATATATATCCAGAAACGAACTGTAGCAGAAAGTGATAGAATATATACTGTATATTGCAACAGTACAAATATGTTGAGTACCGTGCATTGCACAGGGTAATTCAAATAAGTAATTTGAACAAATAAATAACTCATTTTGGTAATAATAATAAGTCAGCCTGCAATCTAAACTGTAATATAAACGCCAGATTTGCATGTTGAGACAGAGAGTATAGCCAGCTACTCTCTGCATGTGTGTACACGCGTAAAAGGTGTGCGTGCGTGCGTGCGTGTGTGCGTGATGAATAAAAATGGTTTGTGCGTGATGAACCTCTAAAAAATTGCCGATCGAATGAATATCAGGTAATGTGCAAAAGACTTCGCAATTCGCGAAGACGAGCAAAATAAATGTAACAGTAAAGCGTGGGTTAAGAGTGACGCTCGCGACACTTTCAAACAGGCAGAATATTGTCGAGACATGATTTTTTCGCTCTGGGTATAAATACGAGGACGCGCAAACATCATTCTCTTTCTCGCCATACCATCAAAGCGGCCGGAGGCTCTGCTCAAGAACTACAACTTTTCTTTGTTCGACTACTGATGTGATCGGAGGCTATGTCCAACAACTGGAACGCCTAGACATGATCGACGACCTGGGAAGCCAAAGACTCTACTAAGAAACCACAAGCAGAGTACGAGCATCCAGACAATCCAGAGTACGAGCATCCTATAATCCAGAGTACAAGAGACTACAAGACTCCTTGAATACCCGATCCCAGGACTTCCAGGACCGAAGAGGATCATCCGTATCCACGATGAGGGACCACACGTCTACGAGGGATTCACCAGTAAAGGACTCAGCACCAGGACCATGAGGTTACGCTCAGGAACCACTATTAATAAGGTGAAAGAAAGCCATATTTTCATCTTAACTGAAGACTCAATAAAAGACAATTTAATCTTGTAAAACAAGTAGAGAAAAATAAGAGAAAGACTCTAATTTAATAAGCATGTAAATTGTAAGATTAAATGTAACTTTTCTTGTATATTAATTAGGGTAAGATTCAAACAGTCAAAAGTAATATTCGCAGAAATATTTAAATTCTTTTATTAATAACTTACTGAAAAGATTGATATTTAATTTTGAAAAAATACGAATTTTACTAAAATAACATAAAGAAGCAATGCATATGCAATAACAAAGAGAAATAAATAATATAAAGAATTAAACGAGTAGATAATCAGTAAGATAATTGAGCTAGCTGAGAGCAGTATAGAAAATTTATAGTGATGTATTAGTAATAAGATGTTATAATATGTTTTTTGTGTCAAATAAGACTACGAATTTTATATAGTGGGTACGTAAAAATACGAATCATTAGGAATCGTAAAATACATAAGAAAATAACGTGTAATCTGAGATTGCAGATTAGGCCTACTCGAAATAAACATGTCAAAATAATAATAAGTTTTTAAACCGCTAACCAAATAAGAAATTGTCAATAAAAAAATTGAATCGATTTATAAACAAATGAAATCGAATTATTATTACTATGATTACCACCTTCATTCTTCCACACACACGAATTGTGAGGTAATTTACGTAAAAATTTAACACACGTCAATGAAATAAACACATTATACTTGCGATGTTGTAAAATGGCTTCCAAAAACGAAGGGCTAACACATTAAAACCGTGTGTTGTTGTAATATATATATATAAACATAATATGTTTTTATATAATATATAATAATATACGTACAAATCATAATAATGGCGAATGGAGGTATTATGTAAATGTTGACATTTCCGGTCCGGGCGGATTAGCCCTCGTCGGAACTATTTGTCTCTCTCGCTAACACTCTGGTTTAGCGAAAGATAAGTGCAATTTTGGGTGCTGAGAGCTGCTTTGCACCTCAAGGAGTAGTAACGAGCAATTCACCTACTATTGCGATTCGATTATTGTTCAGTCAACAAGTTTAATCTCACAAACCTCGTTATTTAAATATTAAACCATTCTCTCAACAAATCCATAAACATATTTAAATTATTTAGGGGGTTCACTGAACCACTGAACCTTGGTCGAGCCACCACTGCTAATGAATTATGTAGCACCTCTCGTATACTTTGATGCAGAAAAATTCAAAAAGTGAACAGTATTTGCTATTGAGGGTCAATTCTTGACAGAGGTAGAACATAAACTAGAGAAATATCAAAGAGTATACAAATAGTGTCAAAAAACAATATCCGTGTTAAACTCAGTATCGTACATTGTTATACAAAATGTAGCTTGATACATCGTTGATTACAAAACTCGTGGTGTATTCAGCAACTGCAATTAAAAAATGTCAATCAGTGGCGCAACCAGGGGGGGGGTTAGAACCCCCCGAATATATGATAAATCAAATTTTGTAATCAATGAACGTACATATTTACAAATAGTAAGCTGTATTAACGATCTCTGTAGGCTACATGACGAAACACTTTTACGTCATTTAGCGTCGGTAGTTAGAAATCTTCCCGTACGAGCTCTCCGTACAACGCGTTAATTTCTTCTATTTTCAGTGTACCTTGTGACCTTGCGAGTTGTTTATAGATACGTATTTCACTGTTAAGTGTATCATTAAAGATGGCTGTGATTTCATCCGTGTTTCTTCGCTCATTTGAACCGATCAACATTACAAGATCAGCAGAACTGCACTACAGAATATGTCAAAACGTCAGCTTGATTTACTGTAGACTTTTTTCCCAAACGGCCGAAGCCAGGAACTAGTAAACATGAAAGTAAGCAGCAACACAACTATATTGATGTAAATGCCTTTTGTTTTTAAATTAGTTGAAGGAATTATTTTGTTACAAAGAACGGTAGGCCTACTTGTCTGTTAGCCAAACGAACATCATATTTTACAATTAATATTATAACCTAACCTAAAATATAACTGTAGGCCTATTCTGTCACATGTCACATGGCGAAAACGAAGTTAACAATCGAACCGATTGTTTTGTTTATTCAACGTAAATGCAACAAAAAGATACCAGTAATCAAAATGTCCTAACCACTACAAACGTATGTAAAAGCTTTAAAGCTTTTTTAGGCTTACTATATTCAAGTGCTTTTTTGTGCGGCTGTTTGTGTTGGCAGTGGTTTGTCTGTTTTACGATTGGAGTGTATTTTCTAAGTAAAAATTATTTAATTATAGAAAATACGTTTCATTTACACACTCGATTTCATTTACTATTTCATATTCGTTTTCTCTTTTTCGTCTAGGGAACATATTTAATTTTTCTCTTGGAAAATGTACACCGCATTTTTGCACGTGAGTCATAAATGTATAGGCCTATTATATACAGTATTCAACTAAACGGATTAACCGAATCAAACTTAGCCTGATCACGCATACATGTAAACTGTATCCCCTTACAGCAGCCAAATTCTGTCAGTCTATCGAAACTCATATTACAAATATAAAAAAAGAACTTACAAATCATATTATACCAAACCAAACTTAACATAACGTTGTCTGAGTCTGAACAATATTTTTCTGCTCCAAAACCCCGTTAATACCTATATCATAATTCATATTAGCCCAACCGAAAAACCAGATCGTGTCATTTTGTAATTTTACAAATGAAATAATTCTTATGTTTTGTACAGTAAATAGTAAGTAATTAGTGTATAGTATACCACATTAAATTTGGATTACTATTAGTGAATTATGATCTTGTTTAGGTAACTGACTACCTACCTGGCTACCTAGCATGGGCGTAACTTGGGGCCTAACTTTGGGGGGGGGGCAGGATAAGGCTTCATAAATTCAAGTGTGTATTTAGTGTATTTTAGTGTAGGTCTCTAGCGTTTGCTTTTTTTTCGAACAGAAATTTAATATTATTTTGACGTACATCATTCAAATCTGTCAAACATTGTCCTTACAAGTTTCTTCGAAAGAATAAGAATAATAAACTTATACTGTGCTCGCAAGTATAGAAACTGTCTCCTGTTTGACTATTTGTTAGTTTTTATTTATAACAACTGGAGACAAAATTTTATAATCCTCGGAACATTGAGGGGGCGAGTGCCCCCCTTGCCCCTCCCAAGTTACGCCTATGCTACCTAGCTTGTCTAAAAACAGCTCACGATATAACCTCTGTAAGATTATAATGCAGCTCTTACTCTATTGCTTCTAACAGTTTGCAAACGCCTTTATATGTAATTAACCCTTTGTATTTCCAAACTATTATCTCAATGTAAAACCTAATTCGTCTGAAAAAGGACTAACTGTGTGATGTCCAATTCAAGAAAGGAAACAATAAGAAAATCTTTGCTTGTGAGTTTGACTTACAATGATACTCCTGTAATCCCTGAATAAAATGATCAGGAATCGGATGAGTGTGTATTAATAATAGTAGAGACCTAATGGAATCGAATGTAATGGAATAGAGAATAATGGATAATTAATGATTGCATTTATTTCAGACTCCCATCAAGAGAAAACAATTACTGGGGTGAGTGAACAAATCGAGATGAGATCCGTGGGTGAAGAAGACAAGGAACCACAGCGGGAGTAGGACGCATATGACATTGCTAATTTTGTTGACAGTGAACTGTCAAATAGTGAGAAAAATGTAGTCTTGACAAATCTGTGGTCACCACCAGAAACTTTTATTTACCCATCATCAGGAAAAAGAAATTTAAAATTTCAAAGGAAATGGTTGATTGAATGGAAGTGGCTAAGCTACTCAAAGAAAGTTGATGGAGCATTTCTCAAGTTTTGTGTATTGTTCAACAAAGATTTTTTTGGTAATGGAAGCCACCAGAAAATGGGCCAGTTATGTTCTGAAACATTTTGTAATAGGGAAAAAGCAAAAGAACGTTTCAGTGAGCACCAGCAAAGTTTGTATCACCGAAACAATGTTGAGGTCGCTCACATTATAATGAAAATTGAAACAAAACAGCAAGAATCAATTGACTTGCAACTAGATGAAGAAAGAAAAAAGCAAATTATGGACAACAGAAACAAATTACTACCAATCATTGAGACTGTGCTTTTTGTGGGAAACAAGGTTTAAGTTTAAGGAGCCATAGAGATAGCGGCAGAGTTGGAGAAGATGCAGAGGAGAACGAGGGAATTTTCCGAGAACTTTTACGGTACCGGGCAAAGTATGATGATAACCTACAAAAGTCGTTATCTAATAGCAAAAGTAATGCATTATACACTAGTTGAAAAATACAAAACAAAATTCTGGAAATAAGCAATGCCCTAATTCTTGATGGACTGCTGGCAAAGATAAATTCATCATCATATATTTCTGTGCTCGTTGATGAAACAACTGATATTGCTGGTGTACAGCAAATGTCGCTTTGCATTCGTTGTACCGATTTCTCGATATCAAATGTGGAGGAACTTTTTTGCAGTTTGTACCACTCCATGATGTTACAGGCAAGGGAATTGCAGTTACAATTATTGACAAACTGAAGGATCTTGGAATAGATATGACCAAGTTGCGCGGGCAAGGGTACGATGGAGCCTTTACTCTTAGCGGAAAATTTAATGGCGTACAAGCTTTGTTTCCAAAAGCATTATATGTTCATTGTGCTGCACATTCGTTCAACTTAGCTGTGTCAAATTCTTGTGAAGTTCCCTCAATTAGGAACTGTTTAGGTACAATTGGAAAATTGTATGACTTTTTTCATACTCCAAAAAGACAGTCTGTCTTGGAGCAATGTTTAGAAAAAGCAGAAATTCGTTCAACCCACGGAAAATTAAAACAACTTTGTGCCACTAAGTGGGTTGAAAGATAAACTTCTGTTGCTATTTTTCTTGAATTGTACGATGGTAGAGTTTTGGCTTTAGACAGGATTGCTGAATGGCCAGATAAAGATTCTGCTAATGCTGCACACCACTTAAACTGTACAGTAAAAAGAGCAGATTTTGTTATTGCTGTATATTTTATAAATCAAATCTTTTCCTACAGTAGTATTTTATGTAAATCACTGCAACAAAGAAGTATTGACCTGAAAAAATCATGTGATCTTGCCGAAGACACAGCGCTGGAGATAAGAATGCTAAAGCAAAATGCTAACTCAGAGATCACTAAATTATTTTTAAGTGCTAAAATGAAAGGTGAAAATTTCGATTTCCCACAGAACATACCAAGAATTGCTAACAAACAAACATTAAGATGTAATGTGGATGCTGCTAGTTCAGAAGATTATTATATATCCCATTTTTATACACACACACACACACAGATATATTGTGAGCAATATATTGTAAGCGAAACATTCAATTACAAATCAAACAAACCTATGAAGATACAGAATAATTTCTGTGAAACGTGCGTCAGGTAAAAATAAGCCTACTTGCAGTGTATTTATTTGAAGATATTACATGGGAGACCTGTAGGAAACTCAAGAGTTACTTACAAAGGAATGAATATAGATATATGTATGAATTTGTGTGTGTGTGTGTGTGTGTGTGCGCGTGTTTGTGTGCCCTGTTCGGTAGCAGTAAAAGTCTGGAGCTCGACGAATGCCGGCGGAAAGCTGTTGAAGATGTTTGGAAGAGAGCATTTTAAAGAAAAATATACGAGCCAGTACGGTAGAATTATTATTGCTCTTGTAGAATAATAATACGTAGTATACCTTGAATTGAGCAGATAACTGGGATTTAAGACATCATACCAGACATTAAGGTTAGTTTTATTGCTAACAACAGCAGTGAAGATAGTAGACCTAGCAGTAGTGCTGACATCAAACCTATTTCAGCATCAAAAATAAAACATCTGCAAAATACTGGAAGAGACAAGAGTGAAATAATGGAACAATTACAGATAACAGAGATAGGACAGCTCTCGATAACTCGGCACAGACGGAATGTCGCTTTGTTTTCTTATTAAAATTAAATGAGTTATGACTAACAACCGTTTTTAACATATCAACGCTATCAATAAACAACAAATTGGCTAGTATTTCAACAGCATGCAGTGGATTAAACCCACAACAATTCTATTTTTGACCATTTAATTTGTTCAGTAAGCCTCACAGTACAATATCGGCTGTAATACGTCTCTCCGCATATAGAAGCTGATTTGACCCGTTGGCTGAGACTCGTGACAGACGAGCTAATAAATACTTATATTTATAGTCCTTGACAGAAGCTAGAAAGCTTTAAATACTGCGGTCAAATGAATCCACTCGGTGTGTACTTGGGTGTACTGGAAGATTTGGTTAACATGGCTTTCATTTCTCATCATTTAATTCTATCTGCAGTAAGTTATTTAAATGTTGTCAAAATACAGTTTAAAATTTCATGAAGTATAGAAACTTTTACCTAAATATATCAATGCATACTAATATAAGGTAAATAATAAAGAATAATAATGATTGTTATGCAACTATTATATTCATAGTTTTTTCTTCAATGAATAAGTCATGAATGATAAGTAAATAATGTTACATATATAAACGTACACATACGCACACGCGCGATTATATGTTTAATCCTTCACCACCTACGCAACGCACCTTTCTCCCCCCACTAGGAATACTAAACTTGATATGGGGAGAAATGGTCAGAAGCAACGTCACATCCTCTGAAAACCTTTGTATCTTCCACCAAATATATTTAATGGAATGGAAAGGATTTATTGTTTAAATACTGTTACGATGGTATAGGCCTACCACTGCTCGTCGTATGCAGTGGGAAACAAAATGCAAGACACCAATGACGTCATTAAAAACTAGCTTTAATTATGACAATTAACAATTTGTAATCAACAAGACAGTCTATTACAATTCAAGTGAAAATAGTTCACACGCGATAATAATGTCAACTGAAAAGAATTCCGCACTAATAACAACACTTCGCTACAGTACTTCTACATACACTCGAGCCACGCTAAAGAAATCGCTCAACACAATTGAACTAACAAGCCGGCGGCTATGGCTTTTTATAGCTAGCGCACGCCTCCTAGAAATTTTGCATCCTCACTTAATGCGTGTCTCAAGTGTTGTTGAGTACACTGGAGCCTGCTTGAGAGCAGCCTTGACTTGGGCAACACCTGCCACACTGGACGGGGGGAAGAATGGAGAATGTTCTGTGCTGTTCGAAAGGATTCTCGCTATAACACGTTTTACCGGAAAACGATAAATCATATTAATACGTATTTTATATTGCAATAAAATTCTATAATGATGCATTTAAATTTTCGTTAACTCTGGTCAAACGTTTTTAGCGCTAATAAAACACGTCTGTGATTCCTTATATGGTAAGACACGCCATAATATAAAGCAAGGAATGTTTGGTACAATTACTTATTTTACATAGTGCGTCACAAATCTACCATTGTGAAGAAAAATCTAGAAGGTGAACAAAAATTTGAGTTCAATTTTAGACAGAAACGGAACAGTAACTAAAGATAATTCAAACACTCTAAACACCGCAGGAAAACAATATACATGTTAAACCTCCTATCGTACATGTTATAGGCCTACTACACGTAGTCTATAGTATACTGACAGGCGTCTACCACTGCATCCATACTGTAATAACAGTAGTGTATTCAGATGTGGGGAAAACCAATACGGTTTTGATTAACTGTTCTACAGTTGATCCGATATTCATGATGTGACAAATCCACGTCATTGCATACAAAAGTAATAACATAAACATTCCTAATTTATACAAAGATTTTCAACAAGCAATAGGTAGAGGTAACCGAATCATTATGTTAAAACTGAAACGGGATGTTATACTGAATAATTTAATATACTGCTGTATAGATCGGAAAAATTTTAAATAGTATAAACATATTACTGGAAGGATTCAAAGTAGTATTACGAGCGGACAATAAGCTGACCGCATGCTTTGTTGTAACTAACGCAGTCAGACTTTGGGTGATGCGTTCTTTCTACATTCTTAACACTAGCGGCTGCCTTAAGACGCAAATGAGGGTGCAATGGTGTAAACTCAACATACTTATGATCTGGTTACAGTAAACTTAAGTGAAATTATGTTATACAAATTTCGAAAACTTGACACAGAAGTACAGAAACATAGATTAAATAGAAATGAAAGAAAATCCAAGTAGATTTACAACGAGATTCAAAGGAGCAGCAACACCAGAAACAATATCATTATCACCATTATCATTTTATTAATGATATTATTTTTGTAGAAAATTATATCTTGGAGCATGTGCACAACTTAAATTATTTGGGGTCACAATTGGATCACAAGAACGAAAATAAATCAATTTAATGTAGAAATTGAATTACTATTAAAACACCTGAAGAAATCGTGCCTGTTAGGCAAAAGTATTAAACTTAAAACTTAAAGTCTAATCCAGCCTTTGTTAACTAATCATAACAAAGTCTAGAGCTTGACAAGTACTGATGGAAAGGAAATTTCTTAGAAAACTATATAGGCTGGCTGCCGGAATAAAGATGGCCGCCGGTGGTGTTGCAGAATAAGTATGATCCTCAATTTGAGGCAGGCAACTGAGAATAAAGAAATCGTACGATCCATTAAAAGACGAAGACTCGTATGGTTAGATCACACTGAAATAATGGGTGGCCAATCACACATGATAAAGGCAGGGCAGCTACCGATTTCTAGTGTAGTCGATATGTTTTTTGTTTATTTTTTGGGGGGGGAGGAATTAAGTAAACCATTTCTAACGTCCGTTATTTAAACACTTCCAGTACACAACAAATTTACTGTTTACTTTAACAGCAGACAGGAGACCGATCAGCACAAACCAGATAATCTGACAATTCTATTTTTTCCGCCGCACTTTGTTCAGTTAGCCTCAAACACAACAGTACAGGCAATAACAAATCTCTAAATATATAAACCGTCAAGCAAACTTGACCCGTCGGCTGACCCATCACAGACGAAATAATAGATAATTATATTTGTCTCATCCCTGTGTTAGCAGATGGTTTTAATTACTAAGGCCAAACGAATTCAGTCAGTGTCTTCTTGTCCGCAGGCGTCCAGTGCACCGATAGTTGTTCAGCATGGGTTTTCTTTCTCTCCATTTGATTATATCTACAGTAAGTTATATAAAATTAGTCAAAATACAATCATAAGAAAATCCAAAAATATACTGTCATTGTTCATCTTGTTATTTGAATTATCAGTCTTTGTAATTCCAATTTGTCGTGTTTACTTGCTGAACTGCTACTTGTCGTGTTCCGGACGAGGTCGCCGTTTAGAACTTGAAAGGCCTTGTCTAGAATATGACAAGTAGCAGTTCAGCAAGTAAACACGACAAAGTTGGAATCGAAAAATATAATCTGAAATTATTATTATACATTATAAAATACGCTAATATAAGGTAAATAATGAAAAAATAATTATTTTTATGGAAATATTATTTTTTAGTTTTTCAATAAAATAAATACATATATAATAAGTAAATAATTAAACATAAAAAATACACATACACACTCGCGCACTTGCACGCATTCCCACGCATGATGTATAAAAAATCATCATGCAAATATTTGTGTGATTTTTAATATTACGTAGAAAATATTGAAACCTTCCGTTCAGCACCATATAATTAAATTTCATTACCTTGAACAAATAAACGGGTACAATAAAATGTAGGCTACATAAAAAAATTAAAATAAACAAGTACTTGTAGTTGATTAAACAAATAGACCTACTTGTAGTGCAATTTAACACACAACTAAAATTATGTATATTTTAATAACAAAGAATATTTTTCTTTTTTCTAGAGTATATTTTTTTATTTATATAGACTGTTTCGAAAGTGTATCTGTACTGTCATCTTCAAAAACTAAATGTAAAGTGGAGTACTTAATTAAATTTAAAGTCAATTGTTTAATGACAGCTGTTGAACACATATCTACATAAATAGGTTATATTCAAACATAGGTAGTTAGATTATAAATATACATTATTTTACAAATTACTAATCTTGTAAATAATAGAATATTTTGTGTTAATTTTAATTTGTTTATCTATTAGTTCAAATTAACACACACAAAATTTAACATTATTTCACATTGATATTTACGTTAATTTTTTAACATAACAGCACAGAAAACTGTCCATATTGTATAAATAAATAAAAAAATATTGTTTATTATTAAAACTGATTATTGACAAGGATCATTGTGTAATTACGATGATATATATATATATATTGCAACAAAACACAGGATGATGATCTAGAATATGTATATCAGAGCATGGATGACGGACATTAGTATGTTTTAGATTGTTGATACAATTTTTCCCAATTAGCTATAAGTTTTGTATTTAGTGATGGACAAGGACTTGTGTTATACCAAATTCTTTGTAAATTTTTGCTCTATACTGTTATATACTTTGTTTGTGAATATGTGCGCGCGTTCGCGTGTGGTCAACCTTCGTGTTGTATCTTCCGCGTTTGTTATCCGATCGGCATGAGACTTGGACAGTGAATTATTTATGAAAATAGCTACATTTTCTATATACTCTGTTGTTCTCAGCTATTTTTAAATGTGGTTTTTTAGTAATTGAAAACTCAACTTTTCACGCTTATCAATTGAATAGTAATAAAATTTCTAGATAAAATCTAAGCAGGCACTCGCAGATTTACACAAAGATTCGCCTGCAACGCGTCTATCTTTTGTCCAATCTACCACACGTAGACAGTTGATTGACCAATCAGAAGCCCCTAAATGCAGTCAGATCCGTCGGTTGTCAGGTGTACTTCGAGGCAGTACATCGGAAGTACTTTATTATTGGACTTTCCACTAGCCTTTACTGATGTGTTACCCCATCAGTTAGATGATGAAGAGTTGGGTCCGATCATCCAATGATGATGATGTAAAAACAGGGTAACTTACAGGTCCCATATTTCTTGTCCAAGGACGAAAGAAAAGGACGAGTCCCTAAAATCGTGCTGCCTAGCAAGTTAGTGCCCATGGTCTTTAGCTATTACCATAATTCCCCAGTAGGTGTACATATGGGGATTTCAAAGACCATTTCCAGCATCAGGAAACACTTTATCTGGAAAGGCATGGATAGGGATATTGCGGCTAGAGTCAAGACGTGTCATCTTTGCGGGTTAAGCAAGCCTGCCCAAAACACCAAGTTAGGTTTCTTGTCATCGGACGTGGCGAGCAGACCAATGAAGAAGTTATTCATCGATTACGTGGAACCTCTCCCACGTAGCAAGTCAGGTAATTCCTACCTGCTTGTTTGTGTGGATGCTTTCTCTAAGTTTGTTTGGCTATTGCCCTTACGGCAGGCAAACGCTCGATTAACCAATCTAGCACTTCAGACCAATATCTTCCAGTATTTCGGACTTCCGCCATCATTGTCTCAGACAATGGTCCACAGTTCATTTCGGGCGAATTCCGGTGAATGTGCTTCGCCAACGGTATCCAACATGTAACCACTTCCCCTTATTACCCTCAGCCGTCCCACGCGGAAAGATTCAACAGGAATATTAGGTCTGCTCTGATTGTCTGATTGCTTACCACGCAGAGCAACAGAATTGTTGGGACCAGAATATTAAGTTGTTACAGCTAGCATTCAACACGGCCCTCCATGAGAGTCATAAGGCTGTTCCCTTTGAGGTGATGTTTGGATTCTCGCCCACACTTCCATTGGCCAACTTGTGGAAAATTGAAAATCTTCTGCCTAATACTCCTGACATTAGGACAGCAGACAGGTGGAAAGAGGCCTGGTAGAATTTGCTTCGTGCGCACGAGCGTGTCCGTGTTCGTTACAATCAGGGGCGAACTCCTAATCCCTTAAAGTTTGGGGATTTAGTCTACTGCCAAAGCCACCCGATCAGCTCAGCCGTAGTCAAAAGAGCCGCCAAGTTGTGTTATCGTTGGTCCGGACCACATCGCATTCTGAGGTTTGTGTCACCAGTAACGGTGAGGCTGGGAGATCCCAACATTGAGATAGAGAAGTTGACCACTCACATATCTAAGTTGAAGTTTTGCCATAGGGCATAAGTATGTGAGTGGTGGTAAAAAGGTTGTCTTGTTTAAGGTGTTGATTTGGCTCTTGGGTTCTCAGTTTGTGAGTTTGGGAGGCCTTAGGAGGTCAGAGCTCTGGCCACGATTTCTTACCTTTCTTCTTCTTCTTCTTCTTCTTCTTCTTCTTCTTCTTCTGTCTCTCGTCTCTGTATGCTGACCCTGATCAAGTCAGCATGCAGTCACCACACACTTACACACACACACACACATTCAGGTATACAGGCACTCACACAGTCCAATTCTTCCTCCTTCTTGTTTCGTTTTCCTATGAGCCTCTGTCTTCCAGAGACCGGTCTGTTTTTCTGAGACTCCCAAAGCAGCCAAGATGATAGTGCTTGTCATTGGGGAATAGCCAGGTGGCTGTGCACTGAATTAATTTGTGGGGCAACCATGTTGCCCTTTTGGGGTGAGGGTGTGCCGGGGTTTGAATTCTCGCGGCATAATTTGAACGGTCGGCCCCGCCAAGGCGCGTGGCCGCTGGACGAGTCAGCTAAACAATAAGTAAGGCTGTGTCCGCCCCACATCGATGCGATCGAGTTAGCCAGCCAACTGTAACAGCTGAGCAGGGTCTTTAGTGACCGAAGGTTAAGTACGACAGTTCGAAACAAGTTAAATTTCAACATCATGTGGGAGCGCAGAATACATTGTCCTTTCTCTTTTCATCGACGACCTTCTGACAGAGAGATTGTGGTCTGACGGCAGGGTGAATAAGTACGTGTTCAACTCTATATGACTTCGTAAAACTCTAAAGCGTCTCAGGTGAGAGTTAATGATTTTATTCAAGGTTAAGCTCGATATCAAATTAATAATGGGTTATATGTGTTGCGTTTGTGAATGTGTGTGATCTCTATATGCGGGTGTGATCGTTGTAAAGGGTACTGTAAAAGGGAATCACACGTTACTTACGGTCTACTTTGCATTTAGACATAAATGAATTCTCCAGTTTAAGAAGTAATTTCATATCTTGTTATGTACTTTCCTACAGTTTGATGCTGATTGTTTGTAACCATTAATTTTTCTATACATGAATATATTCATTGATCATCGCTTGCTCAATATTGTTAAAGTACCGTACTAAGTTGTAAGCCGATCTTACAACTGTAGTGAAGATTTGGGTTCCTTGTATTAAAGCATAATTCCCAAAAAAGCAATGTAATATGCTTAAATGTATGTTTTTTAATAATCAATTAAATAAAATGTTAGAGTGTAAAAAGAATAATTGTTTCAGTGCGGGTAGTATGTCTGTTCCAAGGCGAGTGAGTGTAAGGGTAGCTGTGTTTTCTGACGGCCAACTAGAACTAAAAAATGTTACAGGGTCCCCGTACAGCCGAGAGAGAGGGAATGCGGAGATGGTGACATCAACAACAGTCACCATCTGCAGAGCACTGCACCCGAATGCTCCCCAACGCCGTCAAGCCCTGCACCACTTCTTCTTCTACCCACTAAGGGACAGCTGCCCAGAAGGAGATGAGCTCTAGCTTGGGCACTTTTCCGGGGACCATTAACAACACTCATCATCACAGGCTTTACCTGGAACCATTAGTTCTTCAAATATACAGGTGGGAGGATTTCATTTATTAAATCTCAACAACAACACTCCACCGTTTTCAAAGCAAAAAGAGCATACATATAAACAGTATTTTGATATTTATAATGATTAAAATTTTGTTAGAACAAATTATACATGAATGTATATTTGTGATTTGTATTATTAACTGTGTTAGAAGCATCCAATTGTTATACTGTTTGATTAATTTTTATTGTTAATAGTATTAGTAATTGTTATTAATGCAAATTGATAATATATATATATATATATTCAATCACTTTCTGCTACAGTCCGTTTCTTGATGTATATAATATATTTAATTTTTGTGTATTTTGGAAAAATATTAAGGTGTAGGCATTTTTTGTTAAAATATATGTTTCCAAAACAATTAATTAATTGTTTTTTACGTTTAATAAATTGGTTATAGGAATGAGTTACATCACCTTGTATGGTGTTTTCATCCATCATTTTCTATATAAGTAACTCGATGTTTCTTGCAGTAATTATATAATTTGTGATGTTTTCAATTTGTTTCTTCTGCAAGTAGATAATATTGTATCAAATATATATTAAAACAAGACGATCTATTTAAAATTATAAATTTACTAAAAAATAAAAATAAAAATGAATAAAAAATATAAACAAAATTTCAAATATAACCGAGAAAACAGCTGCTGAAGAAAATAAACATTAAAACAATCGTTAACTAATCGACCTAAATCGATTCTCAGTTATTTTATTTTACATTAAAATCGATACAAATTCGATTATTCGTTTATTTTATATTAATAGAATTATTTCAATTGTTATTAATTCACTTAGAAACCTCTGATGATACTGACATTTTTCAGTGAAACGTGCGTCAGGTGTTAAAAAGAATATACAATATTATCTACTTGCAGAAGAAACAAATTGAAAACATCACAAATTATATAACTACTGCAAGAAACATCGAGTTACTTATATAGAAAATGATGGATGAAAACACCACACAAGGTGATGTAACTCATTAATATAACCAATTTATTAAACGAAAAAAACAATTAATTAATTGTTTTGGAAACATATATTTTAACAAAAAATGGCTACACCTTAATATTTTTCCAAAATACACAAAAATAATAGTAAAAAACAACAATAGCAATAAAGTAAGCAAATATATTACTCAAGCCCAATATAAATGGATTAAAGACGAAATATCAAATAATTACAGAAAAATCGACTACATTAATAAACAATTAATTAATTTACATCTTCTTTTAGCCAACACACTTGATTATCATACATGGAATAATAAATATATTAATATGCTTAAAATACTAAATAAACACAAAACAATTAAATTTAACACAATCAATAAAAAACTTAAAAATCTACTAATAAATAGTACACCTAAAGAAGATAACAAAAATTTACACACATTAAATGATAACCACACCTTTTACCCAAAATTCGTAAATTTATCTAATATTAAATTCACGGAAAACGAAATAGCTACCCTAGAATCATCAAACAAAACAAATCTTAAAAATGTAAACAAATATGTAATAGATAATATCATAGTCGAAACTGAAAACGCAATTAATAATATTGAACAAGAAAAACAAGATAAAATAAGAACAAAAGCCTCAATGGAAATAATAAAATATATCAAAAAATATAATAACCAAAATCATCATATTAAAAATAAAAATAAACAAAATAGAACCATTAATAGCATAAAACAGAAACTAATGACTAATAACCTCACTTTAACCAAAGCTGATAAGAGTAATAGTACAATAATAATTTCTCAGAAAGATTTAGACGATAAAACAGAAGAATTTATAGTTAATAATAATTGCACAACATTAAATAAAGATCCCACAAATAAATATCAAACACAAATAACAAATATATTAAAAAATAGTAACCAAATCATAAATCCTAAAGACTCCTTTAAATATAAAATGGATAATCCTTGTGCACCAAAATTAAATTCTTTAATAAAATTACACAAAATCAATAAACCTATCAGACCTTTAATAAACGCTAGGACCACACCAAATTATAAAATATCAAAATTATTAACTCAAATCTTAAAACACAAAATTGAACTTCCAGCAAAACACAATATAAAAAATAGTATCGAACTCACGGAACAACTAATAAACGTAGAAGTAAACAGAAATACAAAATTATATTCATTCGACATAATATCAAACATGTATACAAACATTCCCATTGAAGAAAGTATAAATATTATAATAAATAATCTGAAAACAAATAACGAAAGTAACACATACATTAAACAGTTAACTAATACTTTAAAAATAATTTTAAATCAAAATTATTTTCAATACAACAACAAATTGTACTATCAAACAGATGGCCTTGCTATGGGAGCCCCAACCTCCGCTATCATATCAGAAATCTTCCTACAAAAACTCGACGAACAAATAATAAATATAATAAAATTAAACGACCCATTAGGATGTTATTTTAGATACGTTGATGACACTCTGTACATTTCCCAAAACAATGGTATAAATATAAATAAAATATTCAACTCCATAAATAATTTACATTCTAAAATAAAATTCACGTTAGAAGAAGAATCTAATAATAAATTAAATTATTTAGACTTAACAATAAAGAAAAATAAAACAAATTTTGAATACGCAATATACAGGAAACCTTCTCAAACTGACTTAGTAATACCAAATACTTCTAATCATCCTCCCCAACACAAAATGGCAGTATTTAATTCCATGATTTACCGAATGCTTAGGATCCCATTAAATAACACAGAAAGAAACAAAGAAAGAATAATTATCCAACAAATAGCAGTTAAAAATGGATACAAAATAAAAACTATTAATAAATTAGAAAATAAAATTAAACATAAAATCACTAATAAAATTCCTAAAAACACTACAATTAAAAATTCATCTATTAATAATAATATAAAATATACAACCTTCACTTATTACGGAAATATAACTCAAAAACTAAATAAAATATTTAAAGATACTAATTTAAAAATATCTTATAACACAGATAATATAATTTTTAATAAAAACCTAAAACTAAATCCAATACTCACAATAAAAATGGAATATATAAAATAGAATGTCCAGATTGCAATAAATTTTACGTGGGCCAGACGAAGAAAAAACTACGAGATAGATTCGTTCAACACCGCAATGCATATTTAAAACCAAATATTTATAAATCTAATTTAGCCACACATTGTCTAAATAATAACCACCAGTTTCCAACATTGAAAATATAAAATTAATTAAAAACATACAAAAAGGTCAAAAAATGAATATTTGGGAAAATCTTAACATTTACAAACACAATAACAATAATTTATTAATTAAAGAACAAACCCAAATAAAAACAAAACAAGACGATCTATTTAAAATTTTAAATTTACTAAAAAATAAAAATAAAAATGAATAAAAAATATAAACAAAATTTCAAATATAACCGAGAAAACAGCTGCTGAAGAAAATAAACATTAAAACAATCGTTAACTAATCGACCTAAATCGATTCTCAGTTATTTTATTTTACATTAAAATCGATACAAATTCGATTATTCGTTTATTTTATATTAATAGAATTATTTCAATTGTTATTAATTCACTTAGAAACCTCTGATGATACTGATATTTTTCAGTGAAACGTGCGTCAGGTGTTAAAAAGAATATACAATATTATCTACTTGCAGAAGAAACAAATTGAAAACATCACAAATTATAAATATATATATATATATATATATATATATATAATCACTTTCTGCTACAGTTCGTTTCTTGATATATAAAATAATTTTAAAATTTATGTTTATATTAGCTCAAGATGTTATATTTTTCCTATTTGGAACATGTTTCAAGAGCTCCCATGCTCTCATCTTCAGCCTTCGCGATCTTGCGTCTGGTGAAGTATTTGTGTGTTGGCTGGATGCTATTAAGGTTTCTTGTTGGTCCCTGGTATTTTAAAGTTGTATTATTGTGTGGATTGTGGTATATGTATTTGTATTTTGTGTATTTTCGATGTTAAGTGCTTTGAAAATTGTGTCATGTTTTGTATTGATTTGTATTTGTTCAGGTATTAGTTTGTTTTGTGTTTTATATTTGTATATTTGTAAATTTTCCCAAATGTTCATTATGGTGCCTTTGTGTGGTATATGTTTTATTAGTGTCACATTGGTTATGTCTGGGAATTCATGTTCTGTGTTTATTGCATGTGTGGCTAAATTGGATTTATATATTTCTGGTTTTTTGTATGCGTTTAGGTGTTCAAAATAACGTTTTTTCAACTGTTTTTTTTGTTTGTCCTATGTAATATTTATTGCAATCTTGGCATTCAATTTTGTATATACCGTTAGTTGTTGTATTATCTTTGTTTTGTGGGCTATTTAGTTTTTGTAAATTATTTTTATTAGTTTTGTATGCTACTTTTATATCTGTGTTTTTAAATAGTTTTGTTAGCTTTGTCATTTTATTATTTATGTATGTGAATGTAGCCCATTTTTTGTTGTTGTTATTATTTATGTGTTGTTCATTTTCATTAATTCTTAATTGTTCAGTTTTTATTTTATATTTGATTTTATTTTCTATTTTGTTTACAGTATTTTTATTGTATCCATTTTCATAACCAATTTGGTATATTATATTTCTTTCTTTGTCAGTTTCTTGTTTTTTGAAGAAAGAAATATAATATACCAAATAAAATCAAATATAAAATAGAAACTGAACAATTAAGAATTAATCAAAATGAACAACACATAAATAATAACAACAACAAAAAATGGGCTACATTCACATACATAAATAATAAAATGACAAAGCTAACAAAACTATTTAAAAACACAGATATAAAAATAGCATACAAAACGAATAAAATAATTTACAAAAACTAAATGGCCTACACAACAAAGATAATACAACAGCTAACGGTATATACAAAATTGAATGCCAAGACTGCAATAAATGTTACATAGGACAAACAAAAAAACAGCTGAAAAACGTTATTTTGAACACCTAAAAGCATACAAAAAACCAGAAATATATAAATCCAATTTAGCCACACATGCAATAAACACAGAACATGAATTCCCAGACATAACCAATGTGACACTAATAAAACATATACCACACAAAGGCACCATAATGAACATTTGGGAAAATTTACAAATATACAAACATAAAACACAAAACAAACTAATACCTGAACAAATACAAATCAATACAAAACATGACACAATTTTCAAAGCACTTAACATCGAAAATACACAAAATAAAAATACATATACCACAATCCACACAATAATACAACATTAAAATACCAGAGACCAACAAGAAACCTTAATAGCATCCAGCCAACACACAAATACTTCACCAGACGCAAGATCGCGAAGGCTGAAGATGAGAGCACGGGAGCTCTTGAAACATGTTCCGAATAGGAAAAATATAACATCTTGAGCTAATATAAACATAAATTTTAAAATTACTATATATATATATATATATATATATATATATTTGTCGATAAAATGAAAACTAAGAACTCCTATCAAAAATACAAGAATTCAATCGTTTGAACACTGTAGTAAGACATGTTATGCTGATGAAATGAGGAAACACTAATAAAAACTTGTTACTGGTTAAATGAGTGTGTTATTGCAAGTCCCTTCATTCTGGGCTCCAGCACATTTTCGCTCCATCTAGACCAAGCCTCTAGTTTAAAATTTTTACGTAACGGCCGTAACTGGGCCCTTACACCATATATGCAAGATCGCCTACGCAGTCGAACCAGATCTACCGGTACTGTGTCAGCCTACTCTTGTGTCAGCAGCCCTCGTCTCCCATACCTGACGATATTATTAAATCATATTCTGTTTTACTAGTTAGCTGAAGAATGTTCTTCTCTCACGCCTACGTTCTATTACACTACTTTACTTTCCGTACTATTTTGTTGCAATTTATACCACCTACATGCGGACGATACACGCGCGCGCGCGCGCTCACACACATCGATATGTGTATCTTTATGTTTATGGTTATTTCTTAAGTAAATTAACACTTCTGTTCAACAGGAATGTATTTTTATTGATAACGCAATACAGATTTCAATAGCTCATGCTATCAATATATTTATTTCAAAAACAAATGTTCATATATGTTTAATACAATTTCTTTTCAGTGGACCAGCTGTATTTATAAAAATTCAATTTGCAAATACCCGTTTCTTCCAAACCAATTATTTGATCATAATAATATCATGACTTAGCAAAGTTCATATTAAATTATGAATTAAAAAAAACACCTTTCTTTGAAAATCATAATTATTTTTAAAAAATATATCATTTCGTATATTACACATGAAATTACGTTTTTAATTAACAAGGTCTGTCTGTCTGTATGTCTCTCTCTCCCCCTCTCTCCCCCTCTCTACCCCCCCACTCGCGCTCTCTCTCTCTCTCTCTCTCTCTCTCTCTCTCTCTCTCTCTCTCTCTCTCTCTCTCTCTCTCTCTCTCTCTCTCTCTCTCTCTCTAAATATCTATCTATCTATCTATCCATCTATCTATATACCTATCTATCTATCTATCTATCTCATTCTCTCTCGCTATTTCTCTCTCTCCCGTTTTCACTTGAACAGTCAAAACAAATCTGTTTCTCATTATATAGTAATTTACTTTCTCAGAACTTATAATATCAAAAGGAAAGTTATTTCTGAGCCATGAAAAATCACATCCATCGTGAACTTTTACCAGTGACGAAAGAATCAAACATATATATTGCGACAATACAAGCATATACTGTAATGCGCATATATGAAATAAAATAAATATTTAATTTAATTTTAATAATATGTAGTAGACGATCAGGTGTGAAATTAGAAGCTGGCTTTCAAACAGTAATCAACACGCAAGATCACGCGATTACCGCTGTAAGCGTGTACACAAGTAAATAGTGTGTGTGCGTGAAGCCTGTTTGAGCCTGAAATTTTGCAACCTCACACCAAGTCAATGCTAAATTAAGAATATATTTAATATTAAGCAAACCATAAATGTTAGAAAGAATGTAAAAACTTCTAAAATTTGTAAAAATCAGACACAAGTGCAGTGCGAAATCTACGTAATTCGGACAATCAGTGCGAATTCTGTGCGATTTTTAAAGCATTATAATTACACTAATGGTGCGATCATCATGATAATTACGTATCGTATGTGCATATAATTAGACAATATTGTATCACCTTGAAATGCGCATTAAACTGTGTGTTTGGCGAAAAAGTGCAAATATGTGAAATGAGACGAGAGTGGGGCTACTCACGCCATGGTTCAGTTTTCGACACGCTTGTTCCTGAGCCGACAGGTGTGGATTTCTTGGTGGATATAAATATGAGCCCAGGAGAGCCGAACTCTCTCTTCTAACATTCTTCAGTCGTCGCGGTACGCTATGTCCGTCCGAGACGCGAAATTTTAATTACTTTGGACAGAGTTAGACGCTATGTCTAACATCAGTAAGTCTTTTTAATAGTAACTTATAAAATATTACGGGAAATGTTTTGATTTCAAGTAGTAATGGAAAACAATAAATAAAAAGTACCGTAACAAAAAAAATCTTCGGAAGTCTACAAGCAGTCTACAACTAAGAACATCAACCCCAGACAGATAACGAGAGAACTACTAGCAGAGGAACGAGACACCGAGAAATAGAAACGGTTCTATCATAACAGCAACCGATCCAGAGCAAAACGTCACTATAATCTACAGCAGCCGATGTACCATGAAGGACGAGAGACGGGAGAACGAGCAGTGAGGACAAGAGGACATCCAGGAGGAGCGGACTGACGGGATCACTGGAGGACATGGGACAAATCTGCAGAATTTAAGGTGACGAAAAACCAATCTATAATTATCAAAGAGTAAAGACATTGAAAGACTTTAATAAAAAGAAAAAGAAAAATACACTTTTTATTAGATTAAATAATAACTATGTAGATAGAGATAAGAGAATGTAATTTATGTGTAATCAGAATATTCTTTAATTATTTTTCTTTAATGAATGAACAGTCAATGTAACGATAATTTAAATCCTTACTTGGAGAATGAACGAATAATTAATTTATTTAAATATTTCTTTATTGAAAGTACATAAAGTAACGTAATTGGAAATAATCAATTAGTTGTGATCAAATGATTATAAAGCCGTAAAAGTTATATAAAAATTATAGAATAAGGATGTATTAACAAATTAAACAAAGCACACATTCAGACTGAGTAATCAAGAAATTATATTTTTTAATTTTTGTATTCTTTTATATAGCCTAAAGGTACCATATAATGTTATTATTTATATTCTTAAAGCGATTGATTTCGGTCACAGACCATCATCAGGTTGTTTTTTTTAATATTGTGAATGTGCTATATAACCTGATGATGGTCTGTGACCGAAATCGATCGCTTTAAGGAATATAAATAATAACATTATATGGTACCTTTAGGCTATATAAAAGAATACAAAAATTAAAAAATTGAATTATAGGTACCATTAATAAAAAACAATAAGTGTAAGTATAAAATACATCACATTATCATTAAGAAATTATAGTATAATGAAGAAATGTTTTAACTAAAATTGATAATATAATATATAGAATATAAGATCTATGTTTGTGATGAGAATACGCCAACCAAGAAAAACTTTGAAACCATAGATAATGAATATCGTATGGCGAATTAATCATCATTTTTATATTATTATTTTCTATATGTTTGTTTACATTAATAAATGGAACATATTACGATTCCTAAAAGGGCTACTCTTATTATAATTACACCTGAACCTCAATTACACATACACGTTGTTAGTAATGTTATATATAAATGTTATATGAGTATAAACACAGCACCAAGTCAAAATACATTAAATACAGTATTTGTATTTTATAAATTTTGTCGCACGTCAACGTGTGGCATGACACGATTACATTTAATAACGTTGTATCGTTGTAATAAAATGGCGCTCCAAGATCGTGGGGCTCCACAAAATAAATTATATTAAGAAATATAATTTATTGTAATATGTTTTAATAACGTATACATAAATTTCAAGTTGGCTACAAAGAATTAAAAATATAGTGAATTTTGGGGCACTCATCGAGTTTTCTGTGTTTGAGAAATAAAACTCAGTGCCACACCAAGCTATGTCTGTGAATAGAAACTTGAAAACGCAGTATAATAGTAAAAATCATGATAATAATTGTAATAATAATAACAACAACAGTAATAATAATAATAACATAAGAATCTAGCGGAAATGACATACCGGAAGAAAAAATTAGACACAAATATTTCTTAGAAAAATTTAAATGAATTCGGTAGTTTTAATGAAGAAGATGATACAAACAACAACTGTCTGGACAAAAATGGAATAAAGAACACATTGAAATGCGAGGTAGTACTGGAAGGCTAGAAAGGTAAGACACTTGGGAAGATCTTCTAAATTACAGCTAAGACATGTTTCTTCAAAAGAACCACAGCTAGCCACATCTAAAGTAAAAAAAAAAAACAATCATTTTTTTTGTTATATGACAATAGCAATAGTATTAATCATTTTTTTGTTACGAGGGAGACACTGGAAAACTAATGTTTGTCGCAGGAGGGTCCCCAGGCGTACGGTGTGTGGAACTCGCACCCACCAAAACCACAAACCCTGTTTCCCAAGGCATGAATCCACCTCGGGACTCAGCTTTCGCAATACTTTAAGGTGGTGACACTTGTACTTCGTCCTGTGGACGTTCATCTGTTTTAAACTTTCAGCCGGTCCATGTTACTTGTTTTCTGCTATTCTGTCAGCGACCCTAGCAAGACCATCTTCGGTTTTCTTCTTTTGCCTTAGTACCTTCTCTATGTAGGTTGCTACCTGATCCAAGTCATGTTCGCTCTGCAGCATTATTTCGATTATATTTTCCGGCGAGATCTGTCCCACTACATTTTTCAGAGTGTCCGTCTCCTCTTCCCATCTTTCCATCTCCTCCATTTCCACAGGTGAAAATCGTGTGATGCGCATCGTCTAATTCCTGTTTACAGAAAATACAGTCTGGTCTGTCTACTGTACCCATCCCATATAAGTAAAACAGGCCGTGACCAGTTAGAAAACTGCGTTATGAAATAATTAATCTCGTCATGTTTGCGGTCAGGCCACTCATCTAACTGTCTTATGAGCCTAGCGGTCCATCTTCCCCTCGTGTCATTGGTCCATCTTTCCTGCCACTGAGCCATAGTAAGGGTCCTACCCTCCTTGTGAGCTTGCATCTACTTTTCCCTTCCTCTTATAAACCTGTTTCCGCTCCTGTGCCAGCAGATCGATTGGGATTATTCCTGCGACGACAAGAACGGCAGACTCCGAAACCGTGCGGTAGGAGCAAGCCACTCTGATCGCACCACTTCGCTGCAGTGCTGAGATGTGTCGTCTGTATTTCTCGAGTTTGAGTGGATCAGTCCAGATCTCCGCACCATAAAGTAGTATCGAGTGCGTAACCGACATATGTAACCGTTGCTTCAAAGGTTTCGGCCCACTGCTGTTCGCCATAATTCTACTCAGCGCCGAGGTCACAGTTGCAGCCTTATCAGCCTCCCGTTTTATTTGTGGCCAAAACGTAAGCTTTGTCTCCAGACGTACCCCCAGGTACTTAATTGCGGCTTTTGTTTGCATAATTTCTTCTCCGACCTACATTACCAAGATATTGGAGAGACGCCTCTTTGTGATTAGCACGTGGTCACAATTTTTGTATGCTACTATGCTACAACTGATTCGTCGCATAACCTGCCTTAAACTCATGTGAGCCAGTTCCACATCTCCTGCTATGATTACAGCTGAAAACACATCAGCGTAACCCACTAATAATGTATTTTCGGGCATGTCCATTCGAATAATGCCATCATATAAAGCGTTCCACAGGTCTGGGCAAAGGATTGATCCCTGCTGTGACCTAATTAATCCGGCAGACTGCTACAGTATCATAAAGTAATGTCCTGTCGCTTACTGCAGGTAATCTCTAATTATCCGCAACAAGCATGTGGGTGTCCGAAACTTATATTTTGTTTGTTGCAAAGCGTCAAGCATATCACTCCACTGCGCAGAGTTAAACGCGCTTTCCACATCCAACGTTACCAAGAGGCTTACTGGCCGGGAGAAGTGGTTTCCTCTTTCTGTTATCCTTGCGGATACAATTATTATATTAATTGCGTCTACTGTAGACGTGCCCTTCCGAAAACCATATTGTCTGTCGGATAAGTCTCCGGAGTCCTTTATAACCTGCAAAAGGCGAGGTTTTATAAATTTTTCTAGCACCTACCCGGCAGTTTCCAACATGCACAAAGGCCTGTAGGACGATGGAGAATTGGCATCCTCTTTGCCTTTGCTGATAAGGACCACCCTTGCTCTTTCCCAACGTGAACAGAAAACTCCTGACCTGAGACAAATGTTAAACATGCGCAGCAACAGTTGCGGGTGAGTCCGCGCCACAGCTTTCAGTACCTCTCTCTTGTGATATGCCGTCGAGCCCAGGTGCCTTCTTACTTGTAGCCAGTCCACTGCTAGTATCAGTTCGTCTTCACTGAATATCGATATCTCTGCAGGATCTAACGTTTGACTTTCTGTTTTCCTCACCGGGTGACACGGGAAAAGGGCATCTACAATGTTTTGCATTCTCTCCGCATCCTGTGTCCCTTCCTGCGCAAAAGCTAGGAGCTTGCGGGTTACAATATTTTATCCTAGTCCCCAAGGGTCCCTGACCATCTCTTCATTTAATGCTTTCCAAAAAGGTCCTGTTGCCGTCTAATAGTTTTGCGCAAGTCCTTTTTTGCTGCCTTATGCTCTGCTGTTCTGAGGTCGACTTCTCTCCCTCTTTTTTCTTTCCCGTTGAGCTTTCCGCCTCAGCCTGAGGCATTTCTTTTTTAGAATAGCAATCTCTTCCGTCCACCACTAGACCGCCTATTGTTTCGAGGTCTTTGCCTGGGCATAGTGTTACGTTTTATTTACGTTACACTTCGGGAACCTGGTTAATTGGCTCAGGTCAATTAAACAGGCTGCCATAATCTTTACAAAATCATAAATAACTATTACGTACACAAATGTTAAATAGGGTCCCGTGAATTGAGGGATATTGACAAGGGATTTGGTAGATATATTCACTCACCTTTTGGATAACCATGACATCTCTTTATTACATAAATTTAGCAATGAATATATTAAAGTTAAAACATTTGTACCTCTTGTACAAAGAGAATTAGAGTAATTTAGTACTGAGTTAGCATAGTTTTTCTTTTATTAATACCCTCGGATCCGAGTACTTCGCTTCAGCATATGATATTACATTTATAATATTTATTCTTGTGTTATCTTAAATACTGCTTTATCTAACCAAAAATTATTTAAATTAACGCATGTTATTGCTAAACATGAAATTACATTTAATTTAATTGAATCAGTCTTTCTTGTTTTACTTAAAGTTCAGTTTTTATCTATTTAGTGTTTATCATACAATATTATACTTCAAGTTTTGAACCACTGAATTCAAAGTTCAGTGTCACCTGTGGGTATCATCCTCGGCGAATCGGCGACTCTCTCTGTTGTCCTGGTGTCTTGTAGTTTTCTTCTGAAGATCAGGTTTCTGTTGTTGGTGAAGTTTGGAAGGTGAGTCCTGGTTCTCTCCTTTTTTAATAAGTTGTAGTAATCGCTTGTTGTTTTGGACTTTTACACAAAAGTTTTATTCACTGGTAATCACGTCACATGTTGATTTAGTTATTGAGTTTCACATTATAATTTCACCATATTTCTAATTACATACACTTTATTGTTTAGATTCCCAGAGATGTCATAGACGCTCAATTCTCATTCACACTCACTTGTTCACTACATATTTACTTTAATTATACTTGTAGATTATATTCGCGGTTCACATGTTGTTTAAATTTATATTTAGTACCGCTACGTCTCAACTGTGAGTTTATTTACTTTTGAAAATATAATTATTATACCGCATCTCGGCAGTATGCTGTTTACGCTTCGACCGCTCCATTGCAAGTGGTTTATTAGCTAAGGGGTGCGAGTAGTAATCTCGCTTCACTTACTATTCAGCATAAAAGTAGTTCCATATTCGATTAATATTTACTCGTTTATCCTCTGACATATTTAACTATATTTAATTATACTACGGTATCTCTTACTTATTATTTTATTATTGTACATCATTATGTTTTTTATCAAGTTCCGATTTAATACAATTATTAGTCATATTCACGAATAATTATGCGTGTTGATGCCGGTTTCGGCAGGTTAAAGCCGGGTTAATTATTAAGGGGTGTTTCCGCAATTTATTATAGAATTCTTAATAGTTTTAAAACTATTTATTTTGGGTATTATGGCGGGGTTACATTATCATTTTTTTTAGGGGTTTATGTTCTGTTTTAATGTGAGATTTTAAATGATTTTAAATTTCTTTTATTTCATTTTTTCCTCTTTTAAAATCGTCACATACTCCTCCTCTTAACAATCGACGCCGGGTGAGTATTTTACGGGTTATTAGGTGAGCAACGTACTGGGAGTATGCTCGGGGATTTCTGTGTTAAAATTTAATTTAGTACACGATTTGTTTTCTTTATATCTCTTTAAATGATCTTGTTCATTTAAATGTTCTCCTCCGTGAAATTCCCTTTATCTCACTTCTTACAATGCTAACTTATATTTTTACTTCTTAATACTAATATCCGTAACTCACAATATCGTGGCCCGACTGATTACATTTTGCATACTCTAACTCTAGTAGTTAGTTTTCTGCACTTTCTTTAACTCTTGTAAAGAACTTTTTCAGTGCGGCGCCATTGTGACTGTGTTACGTTCCTTATATCTATTTCGATTATTTATACTTAAGATAATCTAAAGTTGATCCCATACTCAACCTTAGATTCATTGTTATCCTAACTTCTTTTACTACCGAGAGAAGCCGAATTTCACGAAGATAATAATTTTTGTTTTCTCTTTTAAATGATCAGCTGTAATACATAAACAAAAGGGGGCAAACACTTTACTTTCAACGATCAGCTGTTACGCTGGAATTTGGGTCAAACTAGTTTTCTTCAAACAATGGCATTGTTTATGCGTACAAAGGGGGAAGTTAACTCGAGGGAGAGAATATCTCTATTGTTCCATTTAACAATAGCTGGCGGACACCTTATTAACTTGCACTGGCTTGCATCAAAGAGGGGTTGCGTGTTCGATGCGTACGCAATGTTACGGCCGTTACCAATCTGAGTTTTGTCTTAAATACTGGCAGCTGGGGAATTATTTTCAAGCAGGACACAACCGGGTGTTTACATTATTCACACATATACTTTTATTATTAATTTCTTTTTACTTATTTCACTAATACACTTTTATAATTATAATTATACTAACGTGTTATAATAATTTACGATATCATTAAACCTTTTATTTTAAATGACTTATTATTTATTATTATTATTTTGGTCTGATTTAAGAAACGGTTTCTTTTTTGTTTCGAACTCGTTTATTTACTTAGGGAAGCATCATTCCATAAAATTAATCAGTACACTTGTTTTGTTTAGTCAGTAGTTTATATAACTCATCGTGTCAATAGAAACACGAATTACACATTTATGCAGGCTTGTACAGGAAAACTACAGGTCTTAAATTGTCGCAAAATTGACGTGTTAGAGACTGAATACTTTGACACGTACATACATGAATTGGTATAATACAATCTAATCTTTTCACGTATAATTATATACGAGTATGTGCGTAATCTCACACAAAAATACACTTATAAATATCGTCAATATTATTCATATATGCTACTTAGCCTCTTTCTTTTTACATACAATTTCCTAACTGAGTGCATAGATTTACAGAGTAGAGTATTTTATAATTGACACTAAGTACACTAAGCATTTACACAAAATGAAACCAAAAACAGAGGCGCATTTTAATAATAAAATTATTTATTTTTTTTTAATTTTCAACAATGTCTGAAATCTTTTGTTACTGGGCAAGGGGTCACACACTTTGTAATACAATAGAGGGAGGTGATGTATTGTCTAACTCGAGGTGGCAGAGCGTAACAAAGGGATAGTTTGGTACAAGCGGTAACAGGTCATTTTCTTGTCTGAGATTGTCGTTAAACAGACAAGTTGCGGAATGCATTTTTAAACAGGTTTTACCCTGGGCTTACAATGTTTAAATAATTATTATATTATATTTAAATATCCTTACCTTATATATCATGGTTATTATATTATATTATATTATATTATTACGCCACATAATGATTATAAAAACACATTATCCTAATTCTGATTTTACTTACTTTAATTCTTCCTTTTGCGTATTTTAAATTAACATTCATAGAGTGAATAATTCTACCACATATTAAATGACAAACACAGAGTATTTTATTTTGCTAATTATCATTTATTCAGCAATTAAGCAGAGTGGCGCATTTGTTACGTTTTATTTACGTTACACTTCGGGAACCTGGTTAATTGGCTCAGGTCAATTAAACAGGCTGCCATAATCTTTACAAAATCATAAATAACTATTACGTACACAAATGTTAAATAGGGTCCCGTGAATTGAGGGATATTGACAAGGGATTTGGTAGATATATTCACTCACCTTTTGGATAACCATGACATCTCTTTATTACATAAATTTAGCAATGAATATATTAAAGTTAAAACATTTGTACCTCTTGTACAAAGAGAATTAGAGTAATTTAGTACTGAGTTAGCATAGTTTTTCTTTTATTAATACCCTCGGATCCGAGTACTTCGCTTCAGCATATGATATTACATTTATAATATTTATTCTTGTGTTATCTTAAATACTGCTTTATTTAACCAAAAATTATTTAAATTAACGCATGTTATTGCTAAACATGAAATTACATTTAATTTAATTGAATCAGTCTTTCTTGTTTTACTTAAAGTTCAGTTTTTATCTATTTAGTGTTTATCATACAATATTATACTTCAAGTTTTGAACCACTGAATTCAAAGTTCAGTGTCACCTGTGGGTATCATCCTCGGCGAATCGGCGACTCTCTCTGTTGTCCTGGTGTCTTGTAGTTTTCTTCTGAAGATCAGGTTTCTGTTGTTGGTGAAGTTTGGAAGGTGAGTCCTGGTTCTCTCCTTTTTTAATAAGTTGTAGTAATCGCTTGTTGTTTTGGACTTTTACACAAAAGTTTTATTCACTGGTAATCACGTCACATGTTGATTTAGTTATTGAGTTTCACATTATAATTTCACCATATTTCTAATTACATACACTTTATTGTTTAGATTCCCAGAGATGTCATAGACGCTCAATTCTCATTCACACTCACTTGTTCACTACATATTTACTTTAATTATACTTGTAGATTATATTCGCGGTTCACATGTTGTTTAAATTTATATTTAGTACCGCTACATCTCAACTGTGAGTTTATTTACTTTTGAAAATATAATTATTATACCGCATCTCGGCAGTATGCTGTTTACGCTTCGACCGCTCCATTGCAAGTGGTTTATTAGTTAAGGGGTGCGAGTAGTAATCTCGCTTCACTTACTATTCAGCATAAAAGTAGTTCTATATTCGATTAATATTTACTCGTTTATCCTCTGACATATTTAACTATATTTAATTATACTACGGTATCTCTTACTTATTATTTTATTATTGTACATCATTATGTTTTTTATCAAGTTCCGATTTAATACAATTATTAGTCATATTCACGAATAATTGTGCGTGTTGATGCCGGTTTCGGCAGGTTAAAGCCGGGTTAATTATTAAGGGGTGTTATCGCAATTTATTATAGAATTCTTAATAGTTTTAAAACTATTTATTTTGGGTATTATGGCGGGGTTACATTATCATTTTCTTTAGGGGTTTATGTTCTGTTTTAATGTGAGATTTTAAATTATTTTAAATTTCTTTTATTTCATTTTTTCCTCTTTTAAAATCGTCACAATAGATTCATCGCATTCCTGTTGTGTCAGCCCCAGCACAGCCTCTACCGCAACCTCAGCACCATTCCAGTTATCTGGCCCCTTCGGAACCTCCTCAGTCTCATGCTGACCTTCTTGTAATACTCAAGAGAGCTTTTCTAAATCCATTTTCACCGTGTTCCATCTACGTGTCCTGCCTGTTACATTTCTTCCTATCCGCCTTTCCTGAGAAATGTTGTAAGTTATACACTGATCATCACTCGCTGTATAATCCTCGATGACGCGCCACTGCTGTATCTTTGGTGCTATACGTTTCGATGCTAGAGAGATATTTATAATAGTTTCCCTACATTCAGGTCGCCTGAATGTCGACGTCCTCCCAGTAATAAGCACTATCAGATCCGCCTGGATGACGTCGCAACCACTTGCGCTCCTCGACGGTCTGGTTCAGACATGCCCCATTCCAAAGCCTTAGCATTGAAATCACCGGTCACAATCACGTCTCCTTCCATTTTTTGTATCATCCTCCAGTCCGTCCATCCTGGCTCTAGAAATGTCGATCCGCTCATTTGGTGTGAAGTAGCAGATTACATAGGTAATGTTGTTGCTTTTTATCCACACAAAACTATCACAGCATCTATGGATGTCAACGTGGACCCGTTGAGAGTCTTGAACCCATATTAGCCGCAGTACCCTGGTTGTCTGAATGTTATGTAGGTGTGCCCTTATTCCTATACTGTTCGCTAACAATGATTATGTCAGCATTGTGGTACAGCCACTAATGCTCTAGCTTGGTGCCCATAGGCAAGACATCTAAAGCATCGGGAGAAAACAGCTCTTCTTCTGATTCGGTAATTCACCCATCCGATCTTGAGTCTTGAGGTTTTCAACATATAATTGGCCTCCTTTTCATTTAGAGTGACAAACGCCATCTTTAAGTTGAAGCTGTTTGCGTTCGTTACAAAGATCCTCCGTTCTCCGCCACTGTTAGGCAAATCACGTGCCTCACATCATCTTCTGTGTTAGAGAATTCAGATCTCTAATGTCTAAGCTACCAGTAGGTACTAAATTCTTGACTGTGCCTAATTGACCAATGGCTGATCTAATAGCGTCGTCCAGTTGTGCTCTATTTTCGCTATTATTTTCTCCATCTCCAAAAGTACATTTCTTGTCTTTGTTTGTCTTATGGCTTTGATATCTAACTTTACGTCCTGTGGTTTGACGCTGCTTCGTATTACATGAAGTATCTCAGCGTAGGTTTTCCCTTGGTCCGGTGTAATGAGTAGGGCCTCTGTTCGTGACGTATTTGTGGGTCTTTCTTGCTGCTGTTTCCTCTGAGTCCTGTTCTCTGAAACTACCTTTTCTTTGGGCCTGTTCATTTTCTTGTTCTTTCGTATAATTCTGATCCAGCCAGTTGGAGGAAAGTCGTCATTTTTGCGTGTCTCTACCTGTTATTTATTTTTATCATTCTTCCCTTTCTCTTTTCCAACTTTGATGAGAATAGTAGCGACCTCTACCTTATTTGTAATAGACTCTGTCTGTTTCATACCAATTTCACTTGTCGGGCCAGCAATTGTTGCTTGAAGAGTCTGTCTAGTTTTCCTACAAATGTCAAGGTTTGCTAGAAGAGGGTGGATTTTCCACCAAAGCTGCAGTGGCACCTGGGGTATCGCATCCGTTCATTTTACTCATTGCCCATTGTATACTGATGCTAAAGAAGAAAGTAGTGAGGAAAGTAAACGTCCCTAGCCCTCGATACTCCAATAGTGTCGGGACTGGAAACACAAGAGGTGGTCAAGGGAGACCGACAGAAGAGCTTAAAGAATAGGGACCTCACCCAAGACAAGTTGAAGCAAAGTGAGAATCCAGCTAGGCCCCCGGGCTTGCCACGCCCGTACTCATACGTTGTGAGCGCCAGGGGAGGATTAATAATAATAATAATAATAATAAATAATTTAATATCTATAATGTAATATTTTAATTAACCAATTTAGTAAATTTTTCTCTGTGTGTGTGTGTGTGTGTGTGTGTGTGTGTGTGTGTGTGTGTGTGTGTGTGTGTGTGTGTGTGTGTGTGTGTGTGTGTGTGTGTGTGTGTAACAGCAGCTGCAGTAGTAGTAGTAGTAGTAGTAGTAGTAGTAGTAGTAGTAGTAGTAGTAGTAGTAGTGTAGTAGGCCTAGGTTTTGGGTATACAGTATGGAATATAGCACACGAAAATTAATGTAACACGAGTATAATATTATTATTACAGTTAATTAAAATTTCGAAAATTTCGATTTCGTTGTATTTGATATTTTATCCCTTTATTTTAGGATCATACTTAATCGATTGTCGTACATAGACGCGCGCGCACGGTAGCACCAACAACATTGTAAACACTACAAAACACATGCTTACATAATCTGGTTTTGTATACACCTTCGCATGTAACATAATGACTTTTGGTAATCCATAATTAATCAGCGCATTAAGTAAAATAACAACAACTTATTGTGTTCTATCTCATCTACTATTTTTTATTTGACAAAGTTATCTTCCTTAAACGTTCCATTAATCTATGAATTAATGCCATTGAGGATTGATGATTTCACAAAAATAATATCATCGTAGAAAATAAAGAAAAAATTCTATTTTTTGTAAACAAACTGCTTCCATTGTGGTAAGAAAATTGTTGTTTCGGTTTCTGATATTTCTTTAAACTGTAATCCTTCTCTGTGTTTGCAGGTGACGTTGTACATGACAAATGTTATCTCTCTGCCGTCGCCAGACATTGACCCAAACTATTTCTTATGTAATCAGCACGTAACAAATTATTCTTGTCACGGGTGTAGCCAGATCAGAATCATTACAACGTGCGAAGCCCTAAGCGGGACAGAGACGTCGCTGGTAGACTGTGCAAGACCAACGCCGTACTGCAAAGAGGGTTCAGGTACCTGCACTGCGTCAGTACCGGACGGATGTTTGCCGCTGTCGGAGAACTTCATATGCATGCAAGATAGCGGCTCCTTCCCGGACCCTTACAACTGCACCCGGTACCACGAGTGCAAGAACCGTACCGCGAACTCTTTCGAATGCTACAACGGCACCATATACAATTCTTGGACAGGCCAGTGTGACCATACCGAGTGTTACAACTTCGATTGTACGTCAAAGACTGGCATCAAAGTGCCTTACGGTAAAAACAACATCTTCGCATACTGTATGTACGGGATGGTAATGTTCGTTGATCGCTGTCCAGTAAAATACAAATTTGACGAATTCGATCAGAAGTGTGAGCCAGACTGCACAATGAAAGGCTACGTTGCGGACGTTACTGATACATCCAAGTATTACGACTGCTCTTTATCTGCTCCCAGAAGAGCGCGGCCGTGTCCCAGCGGTACTGTGTTTGACCCATCGTTTTCTCGCTGTGTTTCACAAAATTACGACTAGCATCTGTAAAGTTGAAGATGGAAACAAATTGTATGCTGATGGGAAAAGAAAAAACAGTGATTGACAATACGTTGTGGCACTTGGCTTACCTGATTAATAAACAATCAGCATTTTGTATGCTCAGTGGTAATAGGCCTACAAAAGTGTAATAAACCTTTTTTTAAATCATATTGTATTTTTTATACTTACACAATGAAAATTCATTGGGCAGACTAAATTTTATCCTATTATATCTGTTCTACCGTCGAAGATGGCTTGTCAGGAAGCGGGCTCACTTACAAACTCTCTCTCTCTCTCACGCACACGCACACACAACAGCGGATTTAAGTGTTGCCTCCTCGCACAGCGGCATGAGTCATCTACTGGGCATTCATACGCCACAACTTCCTCAATACGACCAATGGAATTATATAAATGTTTATAGCCTTCACAAATTCGACGTAAAAATCTAAATACTAGCGGTATGAATGACAATACGAATGACACGTAGTGAGCAACAACAAATAATATAAAAGTTTTCGAGTGTACAAACCTAAAGCTGCGTTAGTCATATGACAAGACGTTGAAATTGCAGTGGGTAATGTTTGTAGTATGTTAAATTATTAATTGTATTTGTGTTCAATTATTTGACAAATAATTTGTCTCTTGTTTGCTCTAGTTTTTACTAAAATTGTAAACACATTTACTTTGAGTGACAGTTCCCGTGGGACAGCTCTGTAGTTTAACAAAGTTGATTTTGGGTGAGATACTACGCAATAGGTAGGTCACTACCGAGACTGTTGCACGTGCGAGATCGAGAGGGGAGGTAGCCGCAGATAAACTCAGCAATACCAACAAACGCTTTCTAATGGTAACAGTATACAGCTATTATTATTTGCGATGCGGCGCATGGAAATAAAAGAATGTAGAATAACAAGAAAGCACTTACACGGAGAACTCAGTGCGTGGAGATTTCTTTTAAAGAACGTATAAACACTTCAAACGAGGGATAACGATAACCTCGACAGAATCTTTTCATCGCGTGATGTAAAATACTGCTCGCGTTAACAGATAACAAACCAAATGTGCGATTCTTAAAATTATTATTAATCAATGGCGCAATATACTGATAACAAATTAAGAGGTTTCTGACATTAGCCATCGTGAGTTAAAATTAAGAAACACGACGTTTCGACCTCCAGAGACTCAGAGGTAGTCTTCAGTCGAAAAAAATTTAATACAAGGATAAATCTATCACTAACAAATAGATATTGCCAAAACTCCAAATCCTAGTTAAACAAATATATACTAAGTAATAAAAATAGTAGTAGTAGTAGTAGTAGTAGTAGTAGTAGTAGTAGTAGTAGTAGTAGTAGTAGTAGTAGTAGTAGTAATAGTAGTAGTAGTAATAAAAATAAAACAGTACTCACCATTCCAGCAAGGAAGAATTCCTCCTGTGGTTGCAACGTAAACAACGAAGTCATCAAGACGATGGATAATGTCCGAAACTTTATAAATTGTAATGAAACCAAATCTGATTTAGAAATGTCAGTTGATCTGTTCGAGTGTAGGTCATAAGCCTCAAAGCTTTACATACTACGTACAATTCCATTTTCCTGCACCTTCATATCCGTTTCCCTGCTTGTTGGCCACGTAATCCTCACGAGCACTGCCTTTAACCGCTGAAACAAGAGGACAATTTAGACTACAGACCCACAATCCGGACACTTCAAATTTTAATCAACAAGAAGGCGAACGTAAAAGGCGCACTCCGGATTATCCACTGTTCGGCAAAAATTCTGATGAGAGATTTAAAATAAATTGTTGGTGTCCTAAAATGTTAAATATTGTTCACTGGTGTGGTCTCATTCAGGTCACACCTACACGTTATCGCCCGGTATTTCACTCCGCCGTTTACATTTTTGTACCGAGGTACGGCTTTCTTTATTCGCTGCCATTACCGCTGCCGCCTGTGCTGTTTGGGGTTCAATTAGCTACTTCCAACTACGTACATGGTGAAGCATTGACACCAGGTACAACTGACGCTTCTTTTTTACTTGAATATATTTCTAATAATAAACTTACCTTTATAAGTTTCTTTAATACCTGTAAACACTTAATGTGGTAGGGTGTACTTAAAGTAGATTTCAAAATAATATAATAAAGCCTTTGGAATCGACCGATTAAATACTGGACCTCTTCTAGTGTTGCGTTTCAGGACGTGACAATAGAACGTTTGCAAATAAATTAAAAAAATTTACCAAAAAAACTTAATTTTATAAACCTCGAAAATTACTAAGTGTGGCCCGGGACCGTCCTCTCCTCACGCCCCCCCTTTAGACCGCTACTGAGTACTGCTTTCACTGCTGTTTCGTTTTCTTTGCACTTTTCACCACCTGCCATTGGTTTTTGTTCCGTGTCAATATTACACTATGATGTCGTGGGAATTGTATATTGAAAGCTGTGACAGAATTCGGGGGGGGGGGTGAAGCATTGATGGGAAGCTGGTCGGGTAGATATGTATTGTTGTGGTTGACAAGGCATCTGCAGTTGTGGAAGGTTAGACGAGGGAATGCCTTGTTGTTGTCACTATAAATGATTTTGGATATTGGGTTGTTACCCCATGGGGAAAGTTGGACAAAACGGGGAGTCTAGTCGTATTTTGCAAAATTACTACCATGTGAAAATGTTTAGAGTTTTAGATTCATGCTTTTCGGTATCCAGGCCAATTATATATATGAATAGTAAAATAATTTACTACTTTTTTGTCCGTCTGGTGGCCTTTTCCTTTTTATATATTACAACGCAATATTTATATATTACTGGTCGTGCACTATGGACCAGTAACAACGTAAGCACAACAGTCGACTGTAGTATTCCGTGGTGTGCACCAACGACATCACGTGTGTTCCCACGTTTATATTTTATATTTTATAATTTATATTTAAATGTGACAAGTGTAAATTTGTATGTAAATTGTTTTAATATTTTAATCATTTAACGAACTTCACCAAGGGATTGTACCTGATGATGGGACATATGTCCCGAAACGCGTTGTAATATATAAAAAGGAAAAGGCCACCAGACGGACAAAAAGAGGTAAATTATTTTACTATTCATTTTCAGAGTTGTTCTATACAATGTCACACATCTGACCAAACTACACCATGTTAAGAATATCCTTTTTCCACACTGATTTCTCAGAAAAAAATATTTTATGGACGAAGTCATTTCTCCACGTTTTAAACAACCGGTCTGACAAAACGGGGATTCAATTTCGGAGTAAATAATGAACTATCAAATGTAACGAAATTACTAAACTTTTAGTGTGAATTAGTTATAACAAGTTCATAAGGTGTGTTAGTAGCTGTAATCAAGCAAAATTTAATTTTACTAAATTATATTATGAACTCTGAGGCGATATTCACAATTAAGTATCTTTGCTTCATAATATTTTAATTTTAATTAATCACAAATTACAAATTTACCAAAACTAGATCATATGACACATGCTTAGAAACATTTTACCTGAACTTCTTGAAATCAGAATAAACTTACACCTAATAAACTTATTAAACAACTGAATTTAGTAAATAGTTAAAACATTGTTAACATTTTAGTGTAGGACAGAAATAAAGATGACCACAGTTATAATTATTTTAATTCAAAATTTAAGATTTAAAATCAATTAATTTCAAAAATAAAAACTAACTACAATATTCAGATACAAATCAATCGTCATTATCCTCAGCTCTACTGCAAAGTTCATGTGTCCAGGTTTTTGTACCGTACAAAAATAAAATTCAATTTTAACTGTAAGTGTATTTCCAAAAAAAAATATTTTTAAAATATAGGAAAAACAAATAGAAGTGGTAAATAATTGAAACAAAATTTTTAGATTTAGATAGATAAAACAGGGAGGTTGGACAATATCGGGATCCTCATTTTGTCAGACTCCAGGCCATCCACGTTTTATCAAACCTCGCCATGTTGAAAAATGTTAAATGGTATTCAGTCACGGCCAGGTCAGCCTGGCTTTATGCAAAAAAAAGATGACAATACAGTTGTGGAAAAAAGAAGAATACATAATAAGAAAAGAAGATTTAATGATTAGCCATTCTGAATCACCTCAGAAGCTAAAATAGAATATTATCCACAGGGTAAAAACAAATGTATAGGTGTAGTAGAATACTATAATCACATACGTGCATCTGTTGTTTTAAACTTTTTCACTTTCTTATGTTATTAAACTTCATTGCTTTTCCTTTGTTTTAGAATTAAATTTACTACATGATTTAATTTGGATATGAACAAAGAAGGGGCAGAGAGAAAGAGGATATAAGCGGGGAGTGAAATACACGGATACTAGAAGGAAACAGAGACATTTACAAGATTTACTTTAAAAATAATGTAAAGATTATTTAAAATAATTTTAAAGATGTACATTCCACATTAGTTGTCATGTGTTCACACAATCTATTCCCTAACATTTTAATTATTCATCAAATTGATGATGTAAAACAATTCTGAAGGTGGCAGAGGTTGATCTGTTGTAAGGCTGACGAAAAATGCTGATATGCTGATAAAGTACAGCAATACACACACCGGGACACAACTCGGAAAAGAACACTACATCATATCACACCCACGAGAATCTAAAAATTATTACACACTCACAAAGTCGCGAGTTCGCTTGTGTGTGTGTGTGTGTGTGTGTGTGTGTGTGTGTGTGTGTGTGTGTGTGTGTGTGTGTGTGTGTGTGAGGGGGCGCAAGCAATCGCGTAGATAACAATATATATATTTTGGCCTATTTGTTTTTAATTAAAGTCAAATTTCTCAAATTTTTACTAATTTTTAATAGACATTATACACATCACTTTTTTCAGAATCAAATTTTCTACAATGTTACTTAGAAATTTTTATTTGTTTATTGGCCAATTAACGAATTTATTTTATCCCAAATCTAAAAATGTGTGTTTTTCGACTCCAAGTTTTTGTGTTTTACACAGTTTTTCCTAAAAACCAATTAAGATAGACCTCTGGGACCACTTTTATTCAATTTTTCACATCAGAAACCATAAAAAAACACCAAAGTTATCCTTTGTTTACACTCCAAGAATTTCACTATGGCGTCATTTTACCGTGGGAATAGAAATCAGGCCGAACTTGTTGGTGAGCAGTAACTCGCTAACGAATCGTTTTCGGACCTATGTTTATATGAACTTTTTTCTTATTTTTAGCCACAAAATCAGGCCCCGAGAGATTGCCGGTTGAATCATCCTGTATAACAAAAATTTATAAATAAAGAAATCTTTGTACATATAGCAACGATATATACAAATTTTTTAAACGTTTAAAAGAAAGATATATAAAACACCGTAATTCATGAATTCATATTTAAAACCAGATGTAAACCAAATTTAGCTACACACTCAACAAATTCAAACACACATTTCCAAATTTAAATAATATCAGTTTATTAAAACACATTTCCAGAGGTCCAAAAATGACCTTGTGGGAAAATTTAGAAATATAAATAATATTGTAGATATAAAACAAATAATAAATTAATACCAGAACAAGTTCAGATACATTATCATTAGGCCTAATGCGAAAATGATAATATTTTCAAAATTACTAATTTAATAAATATTTATATATATTATATTTTACAATTAAGTAAATAACATACATGTACTCAAATATAGAATAAAACATTAAATATAGTCTTCATATAAACAGCTGTTTTGAACAATTGATTAAAAAATGATGCTATTGATATCTAAGAGCTATTGGAACACTATAATTTACAAAGTAATTGAAAATATATTGTTGTAAAAAGTTTTATTACTAATAACAATATATAATATATATACAAGAAAAATGTGATCATTTATGTGTGTGTGTATGTGTATATATATATATATATATATATATATATATATATACTTAGCGCCGCATAATTTCTTCATCACACCCCAATTTTTACCCAGGGTATCTAAAACAAATTTGATGAACTTGTATAAGTACATTTTTAGGTGATGAAGTTATTTTGCCCAAGTTATGGTGTGTCAGCGTACGAAAAATTTATACAAATTTTTATACATCGTATTTTTGCTGTACGCTGAAGCCAGACAACCTGTTCGATATATACAAATGTATATAATGAAATATGGGTAGTTAGTCGGCCATATTGGCATTCGTAATAATTATTCTATAAAATTTTTAACATGTGTAAAAAAGACAGACACTACAGAGGGAAGTGTGTTTTTATTCTGTTTAGTAGGTATAACGAAATATTGCGACCGGCCATTAGTTTAGTTGTTGACCGGCTATTAGTTTAGTTGGCGCTGTGAGGTAATTTGTTTTCGTTTGTTAAGGTGTGTGGGACAGAATTTTGTTCGTATTGTAGTGTTTGCGATTGCAAGTCGAAGTAAAAAGATGTTACTATAGTAAAGATGTTGGAGGCGCTAGGAATAATAATGAAATGTAAGATGATCATTTATTTAGTGTATGTTGTCCGTTGTTTGTAGCAAATTAGCTGTGTTAGGTTATGTATGAATGTCTAGATTCCTTTGGGTTTGTAACACTACCTGTTATAGACCCAACTATACATAATATCACTGTGTTCTGTCCAAAATTTAATAATGGAGCAAATTAGCATTCTAATTTAATTAATACAACATACCTAGGCTAACACCATGCGTTCTTATGGGAGTAAAAATTTAATTTTTTGTCATCTCTAATATATTATTCTATTAAATGTATAACATGTGTGCAAAAGACAGACACTAGAGGGAAGTGTGTTTATACCATGTGTTTACTCTGTTTAGTTAGTGCAATGAAAAAAAGGCGCCAACCAATAATTTTAGTTCGCGCTTTGTTCAGTGTTCAGTGTGTTCGCGGTAATAGGTAAGGTCTGTGTGCAATGAAAAAAAGGCGCCAACCAATAGTTTTAATTCGCGCTTAATTCAGTGTGTCCACGGTAATAAGTAAGGTGTGTGGGACAGTATTATTTTTGTTTGCCATGGGTAGTCGGAGCAGAAAGATGTTGGAAGCCCTAGGGATAAAAATGAAAGGTAAGATGATCATTTATTTAGTGTATGTTGTCCGTTATTTGTAGCATATTAGGTGTTTCGTTAGGTTATGTTTGCATGTCTAGATTACTTTGTCGAACACGTATCTGTTATAGAACCAACTATGCCTAATATCACTGTGTTCTGCCCAAAATTTAATAATTGAGCAAGTTAGCATTCTAATTTAATTAATACAATTTTATTTTTTCATTATTAGCGGGCCAATTTATACAAAAACAAAAATTCTGGAGTTTTGTATTGTAGTAATAAGTCTATTCGTAATAATAATAATTCATATTTATTTAACGGACCTGTTGCTTGATGAATAAACTAGTGTTTGTCACGGAGTTTTAGGGTAAATAGAATTGCCATAATAAATTTAATACAGTAGGCCTATTGTTTTGATTGTGAAACAAAAATCATTTGTTTGATGTTTTAATTCAGTTCACTTATCCCCAATAAGTAAAAACCTTTACAAAGGTGCATAAGGTATTATCATTTGCTTTAAAAAATTGAATTCCAAAATAATACAAAGACTATTTAAATTAGATTTGTTCCTTTACTGCATTAATAAAACCTGTCATTTACGCGTCACCTTCGCTATACGTTAGACCTCACAATTATGCTACATAAATATCAAACACACTTAGTGTTCCGAGTTGTTAATACAATAGTGATATAAATATCAGGTTACTAAACCTTTACACAGAATAATTTTATTAGATGCATTGTTGTAAAACTTTAATATTGTAATTCCTGCTTTGAAAAGTGCAGGGTAAAACAGAAAAATCAAAATATCAGAATAATAATATTTGAATAGAAATCATAGATTCTTTGTGGTATACAAGAACATGAGTATTTATTGTATTGTATGCAAGTTGGATGTCATAACATGAAATTATCAGTTAAGGATAGTTCAGTGTTTAGATAAGACTTTGATTCTATAACCCTAGGACTAAGAATAAACTTCCAGTTAGTTTTGTGCTGATGTATTATTAACAACAGCAAAGTTCCTGTGATAATAGAACTGATTTCGCTGAAAGATTAATTATGTTAACAAAACTAGCAAACTAGCAGGGCATTAGCCGATTAACTTACAGCTGAATAGCCTGTAAGCCTAACCTAACTCTGAAATAAAATGAATTACTTTTAGGAAAAAATCAAAATTTGTTTGTGTTATGTAGGCTTGGGTGTTAAGTATAATAGGCTAAGTTCTTTATCACAGTAAATTGTCTCTAGCTCCAGATACTTGCATGTCTACATCAATTGTCATATTTTACCTTTCAGATGACTGTGAAAGTAGGCAAAGTACGCCTAGGCCTAGGAGACCTACAGCAAAAAAAGGTACATATAGTTTTAATTGTTATTTATATTCAGTGTATAAAAGCACCCCTTAACTCTAATCAACTAAAAATATAAAATTAATTAACCCATTTTTGAAAAAGACCCTGTGAGGGAACTGACTCCAGTTAAATGAAATATGTATTCTGTATTAAATGCTTATTCTGTATAAATATCAAGTTACTGATACCTTTACACAGAATAATTTTATTTAGATTAAGTCTGGCCTATGATAATATAACTGATTTAGCTAAACTTACTGCGGATTAGCCTGTAAGCCTAACCTAACTCTGAAATAAAATTAATTACTTTTAGAAAAAGATCAAAAGTTTATAGGCCTGGGTGTTAAGTATAATAGACTAAGTTCTGTATCACAGTTGAATTATCTTTAGCTCCAGAACTTACACCAATAGTGCATGTCTACATATATTTTCATACTTTACTTTAATATTTGACTGGGAACGTAGTAAGTTCAGTGTTAATTTATTCATGTTACCTTATATTTGGTGTATAAAATCACCCCTTAAACTCTAGTTAACTTAAAACTAAGATTAATTAACTGATTTTAAAAAAAAGTCCCTGTGAGGGCACTGACTGCAATATAATTAAATAATTTTTCTTTATTATAGATACTCCTGTAAGTCTGACAATTATTTTGTCTACTCTAAAAAATTCCATTTATTACTTTTATGGTGATTCATGTATGAACATTACATAATTGTATTTTTCTTACAGATGTATTTTGTGAAAAACATTATTCAAAACCTGATATAACACAAACAGAAGTTTCTGATGTATCCGATCAAGACTTGGTAAGTTTGAGTGGTAGATTAGGCCTGAAATTTATGCTAAATTTTGTTCGTAAATTCTGCCTAAATTTTTTGCCAGTAACTTAATCTATGGCTTTGATATGAAGTATAAAATGTCTGAAGACAAGTACTAAGCTTTGAGTTCCTACTGAGTACACCCATTAGCCTATAGAAATATTAGCTAGACTGCGTACGTTTTCAATTGTAAAAATGAAATAGGCCTACCTATATTTGTGTAATGTATCCAATTTGTAAGTCATTTTATTCGTAAAATGAGGTCCTACCTAACACAAGATGGTAGGCCTTATCATAATATATTTAATTTGTACTCTGCTCGTATTTAACTAGTTACATATTTTATTTTATTCTTCAGTTCCGCTATATTACTCTAAATATACTTTCAAATTCAGGATTTTTCAGAGAAACGTAATTAATTAAATAAGATATGACTTAATAAGTTAAGGTTAATTTTAACACCTAATATAACAAAATTTATAATATAGGCCTATGGCTACTGTAATACGGAAACAAACTGTTGTAATATTTTGTACACATAGTTACTTTCATAACATCGAGTCCATTAAATTGTAATTTATTTGACATAAAAATTTTATTTTAACACAGCTCTGCTTTAAAAATTAAGGACTAACATTTGTCAGGTAAAAGAAAAAGTGAAAAGAGAATTTGAACTGTGACTTCTTTAATTTTTGAGTTAAAAAGCTTTTTAATCTCGATTAAATTTTTTAATAAAATTGTGCTGTTTTTAAATTTTATAATATTAACTTGCAGACAGAAAAGGTTTTGCTGGTAACTAAAGAAAGCATCGTTCTTTTATCTTATGTAAAATTTATTATTGCATGCAAGTCTGAATAAAGCTCACTAAATTAAAATTATCACTGCTTACAGCAGGTTCTTAAACCCGATAATTGATGTAGGCCTATAGTTATTTTTATTTATTGTCTTATCTGAGTGACAGTGCAAATCAGGGGAACAGATATTTTAATAATTGTAATAAGTTCAACCTTTGGGGAACCTCTTTTAGCCAACATGCATAACAACATGACACAACTCTAAACAAACGCTAAGTGTCTGGTGGCAGTAGACAAAGCGAGTTGCATAATCATCTACGACTCAGGAAAAAACTGTGTAATACCTCTCAGTCAACGTCAAGCAGACTTATAACAAAGTGCTCGCGAGCAAGTTACGTTGGCCGACAAAATATTAGTTCAAATGAGTTAAAACAATAGTGTAAATCTACAGAAAGGGGACAGTCAAAGCTAGCGTCAAAATTTTAACATTTTAAACCTATTTTCGGAGTGTATGGTGAACACAGTGACTCAACCGTGATGGCAAAATAACTGGACGAGGTCTTCAAGAAGGATGAGTACAAAAAATAACTGTTAACCAATTTCCCACTTAAAATTATTAACATCATTTAAATTCACTTACAGAAGTAAGTATAGTTTCTTAATCCTATGTTCTGTCCTAAAAACTTGGATTGTTATTAATGGACATTTAATTATGTGAATGTAATGGTAAATACCGGACTGAATAGTGAAATGATTTTGTGGTATACCGATTTTGTTAAAAAATGACATTGGACGACGTAAATTCTATATAATTTTGTAATGTTGTCACTTTCTTATTATAATTGTATAGTATTTTAGGTACCTAACGTGTGTAGTAGTGATTGATTTCATAATAATAATAATGTTTCATTTGACACAATTCTCATCAATGCTGATATTGCGCTGATATATATATTTTTTTCTATTCTTCTATGTTATATAAACACGAGAAAAATAATTTTAAACGGCGGTCGAACCTATTTACGGAGACAAAAAATTAAATTTTTACTCCCATAAGAACGCATGCAATGGTGAAAGAGCGCCATATTGACTGTGTAGACGGTGAGAAATGTCATAATTATCCAATTTTGCCTTAATGTAATTCAATTGCCTACAACGCAAAGCATTATATTTCGGACTCGTGGGTGGCCGGCTCACCGCACATGCTTTAGTCTCCGACGCGTCCGAGGTTACTAATAATAAACTCGCGGTGGGCTCAACGCAAAGCTTTAAACCGCCGTTTGGGCTCAACGCAATTTTGAACATGTAAGAATCATGTAAATGTTGTTTTGATAAAGCGTCACGCGTCAACAACAGCTGGACCTATGTCATTTCTCACCGTCTACACAGTCATGTAATTATGAAATTTTTATAATGAAATGAAATTAAATTGAGAAAAAATGTTTAAAGGACAATCATGGTACTAAGTTTGACAATTTCGATATGAAGGTTATAATAGATGGTAAATGAATTTTATAATGAAATTGAATCAATAAGAGAAGATTTAATTAATGTAAAATGTTTTACATAATATAATTAAATTAATTTTAAATAGTTTAATTAATGTAAAAGATTGAAATATGGGTAATAAATTTGAATAATTTATTTTGATGTGAAATGTATAATAGATGGTAAATGATTAAAAGCTTCTGATTAAAATGTTTTAATAGAAATTCATAGTTAAAATTATAATGTAACAATTCAGGAGCTTGGAGGAGCAAGGGCGAATATAAAAATCATGGTGTTGGGAAATCGTGTTTAAAGTTTGTGAATACTCTTAGGATAGAAAGGGCGAATATGTATTTCAGTATTATAGAACATAGATTTCGATTATTTTACATTATTATTTATAAATAATTAACGATAAAATAAAATTACAAATAATTTCGTTAAAGTTTAAGTAAAAATCATCAACTAATAATACAACTAATTACAAATAATAATGTAAATATCGATATGGAGAACCATACATGACTTCCATGTTCTAATGTTTATATTTAAAATCATTTACTTGAATTCGGTTCGATAATTTCTAACAAGTTATGTGTGTTTCTTGTAAATCGTGTTTTATGTTTGACAAATTGAAGGATGTTTTATGTATGATTTTCTTTTCAGGATACTTTATTTATCAGAATTAAGTACTTCACTCTTGTTAAAACGTAAACCGTTGCAGGTAAACTACCCCTCTCCCTTAACCGATCTTCACCAAAATCAATAGGCCTTGAGTCCTATACAACTCGGGTGTATATGCAAAAATTATTTGTAATTTTTATTTATTATTTTATATTATTTATTTGGTTCTGTTTGAATTTTCGACAGTTATCGTTCGCCATAGAAAAAATTCTACATACAGACGCTTTTCGGAAAATGACGTTTCTTCATGTTTTGAGGGTAGTACAATCAGAATCAGCCTTTATCTCGAACATGATTTTTTCGCGATCACCATACTTCCATTTCCTTACGAAACACGGAAGTAAAAAACAGGTTAAGACTAAACAACATTGCTATCTTTAACCTGTTTGAAAAACGTGTGATAACATCCTGAAATCAATCCCAATAAAATAAACTAAAATAACACGATAAAAATAGGCGTTATTGAAACATTATTTAGAAGATACTTATTGACTGAATTGATTTTCCTATATTTCATATATCAAACATATACGCAAATGCTGTATAATAAAACTGTTTGTATGTATAAATAAAAATGTATTCGATTCTGTTTGAATTTACGGCAGTTATCGTTCATGAAAAAATTTCTCTTGTTACAACATAAAATGTTGCAGGTAAACTACCCCTATCCCTTAACCGATATTAACCAAAATCAACAGGCCTTGAGGTCTCTACAATATAGGGGTGTATGCAAAAACTTATTTGATTATGTTTGAATTTACGGCAGTTATCGTTCGTCATATAAAAAATCACCCTTGTTAAAACATAAAATGTTGCAGGTAAACTACCCCTATCCCTTAACCGATATTAACCAAAATCAACAGGCCTTGAGGTCTCTACAATATAGGGGTGTATGCAAAAACGTATTTGATTGTTTGAATTTACGGCAGTTATCGTTCGTCATATAAAAAATCACCCTTGTTAAAACATAAAATTTTGCAGGTAAACTACCCCTTTGCCTTAACCGATCTTCACCAAAATTAAGAAGGTATTGAGTACTCTACAAACCAGGGCTACATACAAAAAATTATTTGATTCTGTTTTAATTTGCGGCTCTTATCGTTTGCCATAGAAAATACCCTTTTAAAACATAAAACGTAGTAGGTAAACTACTCTTTTCCCTTAACCGATCTTCACCAAAATCAACAGGTCTTGAGAAATATACAATTTACGGCTGTATGCAAATAATCATTTGATTCTGTTTGAATTTGCGGCTGTTATCGTTTGCCATATAAAATGCCCTTGTTAAAACATAAAACGTTGCAGGTAAACTACCCCTTTCCCTTAACCGATCTTCACCAAAAACAATAGGTATTGAGAACTATAAAATTTACGGCTGTATGCAAATAATGATTTGATTCTGTTTGAATTTGCGGCTGTTATCGTTTGCCATAGAAAAAAATCTACAGACAGACACACACACACACACACACACACACTTTTCGAAAAATGACTTTTTCATGTTTTAAGTGTAGTACAATCAGAATCTGCAATTATCTCGAACACGATTTTTTTGCCATCACTATATTTCCATTTCCTTAAGGAACATGGAAGATTTTTCCATACAAACTACGTCTTTCTACTTATTGCTTCAGCATTAACCACAGTACTGTGGTCACTAACGTATACCACCTCACGTTATTTCGCACTCGATTTTCACCGATGATGGCAGTCGATGGCGCTGCCGAAAAGTCTGGTTTTGCAGAAAACATTGGACTACGGCTAAACAGCCCGGGAAGCAATTTTAACAAAAAACTACTTCTCTGTTGCTGATAACGTAGTACACGTATAAAAAATGCTCCCCTCCACCTCCATATAATTTTTAATAATAGAAAATTACCCCCACCCCGTTCACCTAACCTCTTCATTTATAGATATTTCATCTACGTTTCTACAGTGGATTATTATGAGCTTCTTATCAGGATAATTTATTTATAAAAATGAAGTACTTTACTCTTGTTAAATCATAAAATGTTTTAGGTAAACAACCCCTTTCTCTTAACCGATCTTCTCCAAAATCAACAGACCTTCTATACTCTACAATTCAGGGCTGCATGCAAAAAACTATTTGATCCTGTTTGAATGTGCGGCAGTTATCGTTCGTCATGGAAACATTTCTCTTGTTACAACTTAAAATGTTGCAGGTAAACTACCCCTTCCCCTTAACCGATCTTCACCATAATCAACAGACCTTGAGCTCTCTACAACTCAGGCAAGTGTGCAAAAAATTATTTGATTCTCTTTGAATTTTCGGCAGTTATCGTTCGTCATAAAAAAATTACCCTTTTTAAAACCTAAAGCTTTGGTAATAAACTGCCCCTTTCCCTTAACCGATCTTTAACAAAATCAACAGACCTTGAGTTCTCTTTAGTTCAAAAAGGTATGCAAGAACGTAGTTGATTCTGTTTGAATTTACGGCAGTTATCGTTCGTCATATAAAAAATAACCTTTGTTAAAACATAAAATATTGTAGGTAAACTACCGCTTTCCCTTAACCGATCTTCACCAGCACCAATAGGTATTGAGAGCTCTACAATACAGGGCTGTATGCAAAAAAAATTTGATTCCGTTTGAATTTGTGGCTGTTATCGTTTGTCATAGAAAATACCCTTGTTAGAACATAAAACGTTGCTGGTAAACTACCCCTTTACCTTAACCGATCTTCAACAAAATCAACAGACCTTGAGTTCTATATAATTCAAAAAGGTATGCAGAAGAGTAGTTGATTCTGTTTTAATGTACGGCAGTTATCGTTCGTCAAAAAAAAAAAAATTACCCTTGATAAAACATAAAATGTTGCTGGTAAACAACCCTATTCCCTTAACCGATCTTCACCAAAACCAACAGGTCTTGAGAACTCTACATTTCAGGGCTGTATGCAAAATATTATATGATTCTGTTTGAATTTGCGGCTGTTATTGTTTGCCATATAAAATACCCTTGATAAAAAAAAAACGTGTCTGGTAAACTACCCCTTTCCCGTAACCGATCTTCAACAAAAACAATAGGTCTTTAGTACTCAACAAAACAGGGCTGAATGCAAAAACGTATTTGATTCTGTTTGAATTTGCTGCTTTTATCGTTTGCCATAGAAAATACCCTTTTAAAACATAAAACGTTGCAGGTAAACTACCCCTTTCCCTTAACCGATCTTCACCAACACCAATAGGTATTGAGAACTCTACAATACAGGGCTGTATGCAAAACATCATTTGATTCTGTTTGAATTTGCGGCTGTTATCGTTTACCATAAAAAATATCGGTATGGAGAACCATACATGACTTCCATGTTCTAAGATTTATATTTAAAATCATTTTCGAAATGAAATATTACCATAGAAACTACTTCTTTCTACTTACTGCTTCAGCCTTAACCACAGTACTGTGGTCACTAACGTATACCACCTCACTGCCGAAAAGTCTGGTTTTGCAGAAAACATTGAACTACGGCTAAAGAGTCCGGGAAGCAATTTTAACAAAAAACTACTTCTTTGTTGCCGATAACGTAGTACACATATAAAAAATTCTGCCCTCCACCTTCAACTATAATTTTTAATAATAGAAAATTACCCCCACCCCGTTCACCCAACCTCTTCATTTATAGATATTTCATCTACGTTTCCTATAGTGGATTACTATGAGCTTCTTATCAGGATACTTTATTTATAAAAATTAAGTACTTTACTCTTGTTAAATCATAAAATGTTTCTGGTAAACTACCCCTTTCTCTTAACCGATCTTCTCCAAAATCAACAGACCTTCCGTCCTCTACAATTCAGGGAAGCATGTAAAAAAATATTTGATTCTGTTTGAATGTGCGGCAGTTATCGTTCGTCATGGAAACATTTCTCTTGTTACAACATAAAATGTTGCAGGTAAACTACCCCTTTCCCTTAACTGATCTTCACCAAAATCAATAGACCTTGAGCTCTCTGCAACTCAGGAAAGAGTGCAAAAAATTATTTTATTCTCATTTAATTTTCGGCAGTTATCGTTCGTCATAAAAAAATTACCCTTTTTAAAACATAAAACGTTGCTGATAAACTACCCCTTCCCTTAAGCGATCTTCAACAAAATCAACAGACATTGAGTTCTCTTTAGTTCAAAAAGGTATGCAAAAACCTAGTTGATTCTGTTTGAATTTACGGCAGTTATCGTTCGTCATATAAAAAATTACCCTTGTTAAAACATAAAATGTTGCTGGTAAACTACCCCTTTCCCTTAAACGATCTTCACCAACACCAATAGGTATTGAGAACTCTACAATACAAAGCTGTATGCAAAACATCATTTGATTCTGTTTGAATTTGCGGCTGTTATCGTTTACTATGGAAAAAAATTACCCTTGGAAAAAAAACCGTTGCTGGTAAACTACCCCTTTCCCTTAACCGATCTTCACCAAAAACGACAGGTCTTGGGTACTCTACAATTAAGGCTTGTATGCAAACAATTATTTGATTCTGTTTGAATTTGCGGCTGTTATCGTTTGCCATAGAAAACACCCTTGATAAAACATAAAACGTTGCTGGTAAACAACCCTATTCCATTAACCGATCTTCACCAATAACAATAGGTCTTGAGAACTCTACAATTCAGGGCTGAATGCAAAACATTAGTTGATTCTCTTTGAATTTACGGCAGTTATCGTTCGTCACAGAAAAAATACCCTTGTTAAAACATAAAACGTTGCTGGTAAACTACCCCTTTCCGTTAACCGATCTTCACCAAAAACAATAGATCTTTAGACCTCTACAATTTAGGGGTGTATGCAAATAATCATTTGATTCTGTTAGAATTTGCGGCTGTTATCGTTTGCCATAGAAAATACCCTTGTTAAAACATAACACGTTGCAGGTAAACTACCTCTTTCCCTTAACCGATCTTCACCAAAAACGATAGGTCTTGAGAACTCAGCAATTCACGACAGTATGCAAAATATTATATGATTTTGTTTGAATTTTCGGCTGTTATCGTTTGCCATACCAAATACCCTTGATAAAACAAAAGATGTGGCTGGTAAACTACCCCTTTCCCTTAAACGATCTTCACCAAAAACAATAGGTCTTTAGTACTCAAGAAATCAGGGCTGTATGCAAAAACGTATTTGATTATGTTTGAATTTGCGGCTGTTATCGTTTGCCATAGAAAAATAAAAAACCGTTGCAGGTAAACTACCCCTTTCCCTTAACCGATCTTCACCAAAAACGATAGGTCTTGAGAACTCTGCAATTCAGGACTGTATGCAAAATATTATATGATTTTGTTTGAATTTTCGGCTGTTATCGTTTGCCATACCAAATACCCTTGTTAAAACATAAAACGTTGCTGGTAAACTACCCCTTTCCCTTAACCGATCTTTACCAAAATTAGCGGATCTTGAGAACCCTACAATTCAGGGCTGTATGCGAAACATTATTTGATTCTGTTTGAATTTGAGGCTGTTATCGTTTGCCAAACAAACGAAATTACCCTTGATAAAAAAAACCGTTGCCGGTAAACTACCCCTTTCCCTCAATCGATGAATTTTCGGCTGTTATCGTTTGCCATACCAAATACCCTTGATAAAACAAAAAATGTGGCTGGTAAACTTCCCCTTTCCCTTAAACGATCTTCACCAAAAACAATAGGTCGCGACTACTCTACAAATCAGGGCTGTATGCAAAAAATTATTTGATTCTGTTTGAATTTGCGGCTGTTATCGTTTGCCATAGAAAAAAATTTACAGATAGACACACAGACACACAGACACACACACAGACACTTTTCGAAAAATGACTTTTTTTCATGTTTTGAGTGTAGTACAATCATATTCTGCAATAATCTCGAACACAATTTTTTTTGCCATCACCATACTTCCATTTCCTTAAGGAACATGGAAGTAAATATCGGTATGGAGAACCATACATGACTTCCATATTCTAAGATTTATATTTAAATCTTAATATCGCCTGCCAAGCGCGATATATTTTCTCTTATACATGATGTACATTAAAATGAACAAATTTTAATTTTATTGCTTGGCAACAAAATTATTTTATTTTTAACAATTACCATTGTTTGAAAAAGTTTAAATAAATTTTCAAGTACTTTACTCTTGTTAAAACGTAAAAGGTTGCAGGTAAACTACCCCTTCCCCTTAACCGATCTTCACCAAAATCAAAAGTCCTTGAGACCTCTACAATTCAGGGAGGTATGCAAAAAATTATTTGATTCTGTTTGAATTTGCGGCAGTTATCGTTTGCCATAGAAAATACCCTTGTTAAAAAAACGTTGTTGGTAAACTACCCCTTTCCCTTAACCGATCTTCACCAAAAACAATACGTCTTGAGAACTCTACAATTCAGGGCTGTATGCGAAACATTATTTGATTCTGTTTGAATTTGCGGCTGTTATCGTTTGCTAAAAAAAAAATTTCCCTTTATAAAAAAAACCGTTGCCGGTAAACTACCCCTTCCCCTCAACCGATCTTCACCAAAAACAATAGGTCTCGAGCACTCTACAAATCAGGGCTGTATGCAAAAAATTATTTGATTCTGTTTGAATTTGCGGCAGTTATCGTTTGCCATAGAAAATACGCTTGATAAAAAACGTTGCAGGTAAACTACCCCTTCCCCTTAACCGATCTTCACCAAGAACAATACGTCTTGAGTACTCAACAAATCAGGGCTGTATGCAAAAAATTATTTGATTCTGTTTGAATTTGCGGCTGTTATCGTTTGCCATAGAAAATACCCTTGTTAAAAAAACGTTGTAGGTAAACTACCCCTTTCCCTTAACCGATCTTCACCAAAAACAATAGATCTTGAGAACTCTACAATTTAGGGCTGTATGCAAATAATCTTTTTGATTCTGTTTGAATTTGCGGCTGTTATCGTTTACCAAACAAACAAAATTACCCTTGCTAAAAAAAAAACCGTTGCAGGTAAACTACCCCTTTCCCTCAACCGATCTTCACCAAAAACAATAGGTCGCGAGTACTCTGCAAATCAGGGCTGCATGCAAAACATTATTTGATTCTGTTTGAATTTGCGGCAGTTATCGTTTGCCATAGAAAAAAATCTACAGACACACAGACACACAGACACACAGACAGACACACACACAGACACTTTTCGGAAAACGACTTTTTTTCATGTTTTGAGTGTAGTAGAATCAGAATCTGCAATCATCTCGAACACGATTTTTTTTGCCATCACCATACTTCCATTCCTTAAGGAATATGGAAGTAAAAATTACACTTGATAAAAAACCGTTGCCGGTAAACTACCCCTTTCCCTTAACCGATCTTCACCAAAAACGATAGGTCTTGAGAACTCTACAATTCAGGGCTGTATGTAAAATATTATATGATTTTGTTTGAATTTGCGGCTGTTATCGTTTGCCAAACAAACAAAATTACCCTTGATAAAAAAACCGTTGCAGGTAAACTACCCCTTTCCCTCAACCGATCTTCACAAAAAACAATAGGTCGCGAGTACTCTACAAATCAGAGCTGTATGCAAAAACTTATTTGATTCTGTTTGAATTTGCGGCTGTTATCGTTTGCCATAGAAAAAAACCTACAGACAGACAGACACACACACACACACACACACTTTTCGAAAAACGACTTTTTTCATGTTTTGAGTGTAGTACAATCAGAATCTGCAATAATCTCGAACACGATTTTTTTTGCCATCACCATACTTCCATTTCCTTAAGGAACATGGAAATAAAACAACAAAATTTTAAGATTATTCTAAAATTTAAATTAATCGAATGAAAATTCGAAATGTTGATAACTACTATAGTTAACATTATGAATTAATATCAAATTCTTAGCAAATTACATACTACTGTGTACAAAATGTCGAATCTAACATATTCCTTGACATTAAAATTAAATAATGATGAAAGTATGCATTATTGAAAGTATGTTTTTAAAAAAATGAAAGAAACCTAAAAAACTAAAATAGAAACAATGTACATTTATGATTAACATACATAAAATGATCGCCCAGTCAATGCGATACAAACAATAGGGACCAGTTCATTCCTATTTTTTCAAAACATTTCTGACCACTTACACGGCTGTCCGAACGAGCAGGAACTACACGCTTTGTCTTTCTTGAAACATAACTCGCGCCAGAATTTCGTTGTATCTTGCATTTATTAACAATCCAATATTCTGCAAGTTTCTGCCGTATCTTTAACGTATTTTTACTTTTCATTTTACAAAAAGACCACACACACTCACTGTTGTAATGGTACTAGGGAAATTCCATACCAAGTGGTCCAGAAAAAAAATAATTGGTTGCTTGACCGTCTCAGAAAAAATTTATATTTGGTAGGTGGATTCCCTTATGTTTTGGGGGCTCAAAAATACTTTTTTCAAATTTTTACTGTTTACCATTTGGAAATGGCGGCCATATTTGATTTGGGCCGCACGCTATTTTTCGCGTTCGCAGGCATCTACGATTTCTTAAATTGTACAGCAATGGGTTGCCCTAGACCTTTCAAATAAACTGCATTGAGTTCAATACACTCTGGCCTACAAAATAAAACCATAATCACTTAGCCACATATATTTCTTAATATATTTCTTACAACTCAAAATTATTGGTCGCAAATTGGCAAAATTCAATTTTTGAAAGGTAATTTTTCAAAGAAGGAATAATTTCTCAGCCTTAATCGTTTTTGTGCTGTTACACAACACAGTATAGTTACTTTTTGTAAAGTATTAATGGTGAGAAGCTTAGCCTTAAAAAAATATGCCTTTTTAAAGAACCAATTTTTGATTTTTTTTTTAAAGTGTCACCTGCAATATCATTGTTGGGGGACCAGTTAAAAATCTGAAAATTGCACACAAAAGGTCTTTATGATATCAAACTTCAGTATAAATTTCAACTTTGAGATTCAACTGGAAGTTAGTAAAACAAATTTTCAATTTGAGCTAAAAATACGTTATTTTCACATCCCCGATATGTGGGCTAATAACAGTAGGTATAGTAATTTTATGATTAAAGCATGTCCAATCAAAGATAACTAATTATAATAACATAGGATTTTGAATAAAATGCAGGTTATATTGTTCTAATATTGTATAATGTTACATATAAAAGGCATAATGAAATTCAAAATTTTATAACTTACAAAATCAACTAGAAGTAAAATGTTTTTGATTGTCCCATTGAGCTTTGAGGGAATGTATCACGTAATTTAAAATCAATCAACTGACAACAAACAATGCCTTCTCACCTTCAATTAGATTTTACGTAATTGTTCATTCATCTTTTGTGAAATTTCTTCGCATAGTTTGGGCGTTAGATTAAAAGTTCTCCCAGTTACAGTGGTAAATTCCAGAGGAGTCAGCTTCTTCAGTACCTATATTTTTAATTGGCATCCAAACTTGGTCTTTTTCATTTTTTTTGAATGAGGTCCTTGTTCCTGGTGGGTGATAAAATGTAACATGCACATCTTGGTTTTGATTATTAATATTATCTACTTCCGCAATCCACCATCGTCCATCTTTCCGCAATCCACAAATTTTCCAGTTGTATGAAGTTCACTATCAGGTGATGTTGATGTGAACTTACATTTAAGCAAATTGTCTGACTGCGGTATAAAACAATGAAAAAAATCGAGTGCCTTTAATCTTCTTACAATTGTTGAATCTTTCTTCCAAGACATTGGCGTGAAGTTCTTGTATTTCCTCTGGTTTTACAAAAACATAGGTAATTCCTTTAAGATGTTCTTTACAGAATTTGAACATTTCCTGAGGTGTCAAGATCTGGTTCTCATACGTCCGCTGCAGACTAGCTTTTGTGACGGCTCGCTTTGTAGTACCTCCGATGCCATCGCACGCATTCTTCCCATGACATGATGCGAAAAATGCCACTCTACATCAAGTCCAAAATCTTCTTTGTGAAAGCACATGTTGATAAAATTCTTTTTTTTTTGTATTGGCTTGCAGCCCCATTAGAGAAGTAGATCAATTTCTTTATGGATGGGTGGTGCTCTTTGATGTAGTTTATTAGTTGTTGTTGAAACGCGTGCACTGTTGTAGTATTGTGTTCAAGATGGTCACTTATAACACAAAAACTATGACTCTTTAATTCATCTTGATCCTTATAATAAAATACAAATGGATGAACCGTAGCCTGTTTGTTTACCCAGTGGTGTCTCTTTACTTCATCTTGAACAACGAAGGAGTAATTCTCTGAAAAGTCAGCGAGAACTATGCATTCATTAACTGCTAAGATTTGCTTTATGTCTTTCATAAGCTTCCCTTGAGATTTCGAAATAAAATGATGCATTTTCAGATTTTCAAGTTTGGCAATTAGCATTTCAATAAACTCTTCTTGTGGTTTTATGATTGTCACCATTTCAGTTCCGTCTTGGATCACCCATTGTTTGTATTCTATATTATCTGGCATTGAGTCGTCTTCAGATTCTTCAAACATGTCAAGTAAAGCCTGCTTGCCTGGACAAACTTCACATTTTCCCATCATACAATTGTAACTGTAAGTTTTGCATACCAGAACATCCAAAAGGTCTTTGTAATCAACCTTAAGATTGGCCCCAGCTATCATCAACTTTACGTTCTGGTGATACAAACAAACGCATACATTATGGGTGCCAGATGCTCCTGCAATAATACACCATTTTGGTCTCAACTCGCAGAATTTCGACCTTCCGATTTTAATGCCAGGATTTTCGTTTTTGAATTCAGTAAATAGTTCATTTAAATTACACAGTTGAACTATTAACCTTTTTTGTCTTTGAACCTTAGTACCATTTTCTTTCATTGAAATACAATCTTTTTTTGCCAGGCATCAAACGGCTATTATTGTCATTTTCATAAAAACTTCTAACTCTTTTGATTGCGTTTTCATCTATCAAATTTGATGCGTTCTTGTTTTGTAATTCAGGTAAAATACCCTGTACTTTGACTAAGTGCCTTGTTAATTTAACTAAACGTTCTGACACTTGAAATTCATTGCTAATTTTTGCTCGGCTCCAAGAGTTTGGTAGTAAACTGATAATCTTGATCTTATCTTCTTTGTATGAAATGGAACATTTAGTTTGTAGCTTTTTTATCAAATCATCATAGTCAGTTATTAAATTTTCAGGATTTTCAACTGGTTCATTAGAAGGAATTTGCTTTTGAAAAGAAATTTCCAAATTCTTTCTAACTGTACTAGAAACATTCTCAATTATTGCTTTTAAGGCTACAGATATTTTTTGTTTTAGTTTTCTAATTTTACAAGCAGGCGATAAACCTAGGAAAGTTTCTGATAAGACACTAAATTCTTTATCTGTACTATCATTATCCTTCTCTTTGTTAATTACAAATATTTTTGCATAACATGTTGGGCACAATGATTTTCCTGGTACAAGGCTAACAAAAGGGCTTTGATTCTTTGAATAATGATCAAAAGTTATTTCTCGTAGACCTTTTATTATAGGCTTTTTATGTTTCTTGAAAGGGTCTGAGCAAGACTTGCCAAAAAGATGATGAAATTTTTTCAAAGTATTTTATTTCATGGTACTTACAAGTTGATTTAACCTCTGAGTCAATTCTCTAAGAAAATAACACTTTTTCTTCACTATAATCTTCAGTTAATTTAATGTCTTTAGAAAATACTCCATACACACTTTTATGACAAGCTTCATTAGTAAGAACACCTATAGAACACTGAGACTCCATTTTAAAAGGTCATACAACTGTACACTTTAAGAGTTGTGTCACTCATACAAGATGCACCTCAAATGTACCATACAAATCAATAGAATGTCCCAACACCTCAAAAATAAATTTTGTACCACTACACTACCGTGCGACAAATATACGAACGAAGTATGAACCGAGATGTGACGTGACTCGCGACTTGAAGCGAGCAGACAATGTTTGTTTCACTCCCAAAGTGTACGAGCGACTGCGATGCGTCACAATTGGGAATGAATAGGACACATTACGAAATTCGTGACATTGTCGTGATTATTCGGTAACTTTCGGTTGTTTGTTATGCACTGCTCAACTCAATGTATTTCATTGTGTTAAACGTCTCAGAACACTACATTGTCCCACCTCATTTGAAGTGGGACAATGTCCCACCTCACCATGCAAAATGTGTTACTTATACAAACTCATCGAATTTACATGTCATGCCCAACTCTAGTACACTTGAAGAGCTCATAGTAAATTAAGTGCAAGGAAAACCCGAAGCACTGTAAATAACAGTTAGCTTCTTGCTAGACAGGGACAGATAATGGTAGAGAGGGGAGACAATACACAGACTTGTCCAGACTTACAGAATTCAAAATCCTATGTTATTATAATTAGTTATCTTTGATTGGATATGCTTTAATCATAAAACTACTATACCTACTGTTACTGCCCACATATCGCGGATGTGAAAATAACGTATTTTTGGGTCAAATTGAAAATTTTGTTTACTAACTTCCAGTTGAATCTCAAAGTTGAAATTTATATTGAAGTTTGATATCGTAAAGGCCTTTTATGTGTGCCATTTTCAGATTTTTAACTGGTCCCCCAACAAAGATATTGCAGGTGAAACTTTGAAAAAAAAATCAAAAATTGGTTTTTTAAAAGGGCATATTTTTTAAGGGTAAGCTTCTCACCATTAATACTTTACAAAAATTAACTATACTGTGTAGTGTAACAGCACAAAAAAGATTAAGGCTGAGAAATTATTCCTTCTTTGAAAAATTACCCTTCAAAAATTGAATTTTGCCAATTTGCGACCAATAATTTTGAGCTGTAAAAAATATATTAAGAAATACATCTAGCTAGGTAATTATGGTTTTATTTTGTAGGCCAGAGTGTACTGAACTCAATGCAGTTTATCTGATAGGGCTAGGGCAACCCATTGCTGTATAATTTAAGAAATCGTAGATGCCTGCAAACGCGAAAAATAGCGTGCGGCCTAAAACAAATATGGCCGCCATTTCCAAATGGTAAACAGTAAAAATTTGAAAAAAGTATTTTTGAGCCCCCAAAACATAAGGGAATCCACCTACCAAATATAAATTTTTTCTGAGATGGTCAAGCAACCAGTGCTGGGCCACTTGATATGGATTGACCCACTATTATAATAAGACACTAATGGAGTAACAAAGAAATAACGTATGCAGTATAAGAAAGAACAAACTAATCACATCAAAATACTGACTCACACTGACCCAAACTTTTCATAGACTTGTATAAGACGTGCGGTGGTGAAAGGGCAAAAGATCATGCAGACGTGTGGCACCGTGCAGTTACTCCTCCAATATTACAGCACTAAGCTTTCGGCTGGTTTTATGCAGTCCATACAATTCAATACTGTTTACAAAATGCTAAGGGCGAATATAGATGTGATAGTAGTATTACCATGTTCTTAACATGTCAGAAAATAGGATTCCTTAAAAAAAAATCAATTTTTTTATATTCGCCCTTGCTCCTCCAAGCTCCTGAATTGAAAATTTGTATAGTATGTCGGAATTAAAGTTGGAATGTTTGTAAGTTTTATTCAGATTCAAGTGTGAAAGATTTATTGTAATGTAATATTGATAATATTCACTTTGAGGGTTTATTATGTTGTATTGTGTTACAAACAAAATGTTTATTTGGGTATAATGGAATTGTGTGTAGATGGTAATAGCACACACAACACATTGTTAATTAAAATCAAAATGAAATTTTAACTGTAATAGCTCTCAGTCAACATCCAGAGTTCAGACTGCGCAGTCTTATGACAAAGTGCTCGCGAGCAAGAATTTAAGTGTGGCATAAATAATAAATAAGATTTGTTCGTAACGTAACCATGTATTAGCGTAGTCATTGTGGCTAGTTGCTTAATCCTATGTTCTGTGCTAAAAACTTCGTCTCACGACCCAGAGAGTTTTCTTTATATGAAGGGAAGTCAGATAGCAAAATATGTCCGAGTGTTCTTAAGGAAGTTAACATATTTATCTTCAAAATATGTTGGCGACCTGAGAGATTTTCTGATGGGAAGGCTAGTTGAGAAGTGAGGTTAAGGCGGTACGAAGGTAGGTAAAATAAAATTAGGGCAAATATAATTTATTAAAACGTATATTTCTTCACATCTGTATTTATAACCTGTAACTTAATGTGTAGAATTGTATTTATTGTTTAACCTCCTAAATGTTGCTCAACTAAATATCACATGCAATTTAAAAAAATTATTAGCTTAATATTATAAACAATTTTGTGGGGTGTATTATGCTTAATAGTCAATTTGAATGATACATTGTGGATGAATTATCCATAATGTATTTGCTAATTATCATTAGGATTATGTTATACAACGTTAATCATTTGAAAGTCTATTGTCAAATCTTACTTTTCAGATGACCGTGACAGTAGAATCTACCAAAATAGAACCTACCAGACGTACAGCTAAAAAAGGTACATAGTTTTAATTGTTATTTATATTCAGTGTATAAAAACACCCCTTAACTCTAATCAACTAAAAATATAAGATTAATTAACCCATTTTTAAAAAAAGTCCCTGTGAGGGCACTGACTGCAATTTAATTAAATAATTTTTCTTTTTTATAGATACTCCTGTAAGTCTGACAATTATTTTGTCTACTCTAAAAAAATTCCATTTATTACTTTTATGGTGATTCATGTATGAACATTACATAATTTTAATTTTCTTACAGATGTAAGACGGGCTCTGTTTCCTGAAAATGTATGCGATCGATTTTCAAATGATTGCTGCACATATTACACAGAACAAGATTTAGGACACACACAAGTGTCTGATCAAGTAAGTTTGAGTGGTAGATTAGGCCTGAAATTTATGCTAAATTTTGTTCGTAAATTCTGCCTAAATTTTTTGCCAGTAATTTAATCTATGGCTTTGATATGAAGTATAAAATGTCTGAAGACAAGTACTAAGCCTTGAGTTCCTACTGAGTACACCCATTAGCCTATAGAAATATTAGCTAGACTGTGTACGTTTTCAATTGTAAAAATGAAATAGTCCTACCTATATTTGTGTAATGTATCCAATTTGTAAGTCATTTTATTCGTAAAATGAGGTCCTACCTAACACAAGATGGTAGGCCTTACCATAATATATTTAATTTGTACTCTGCTCGTATTTAACTAGTTACATATTTTATTTTATTCTTCAGTCCCACTATATTACTCTAAATATACTTTCAAATTCAGGATTTTTCAGAGAAACGTAATTAATTAAATAAGATATGACTTAATAAGTTAAGGTTAATTTTAACACCTAATATAACAAAATTTATAATATAGGCCTATGGCTACTGTAATACGGAAACAAACTGTTGTAATATTTTGTACACATAGTTACTTTCATAACATCGAGTCCATTAAATTGTAATTTATTTGACATAAAAATTTTATTTTAACACAGCTCTGCTTTAAAAATTAAGGGCTAACATTTGTCAGGTAAAAGAAAAAGTGAAAAGAGAATTTGAACTGAGACTTCTTTAATTTTTGACTTAAACATGCATTTTAATCTCGATTAAATTTTTTAATAGAATTGTGCTGTTTTTAAATTTTATAATATTAACTTGAAGACAGAAAAGGTTTTGCTGGTGACTAAAGAAAGCATCGTTCTTTTATCTTATGTAAAATTTATTATTGCATGCAAGTCTGATTAAAGCTCAGTAAACTAAAATTATCACTGCTTACAGCAGGTACTTAAACCCGATAATTGATGTAGGCCTATATAGTTATTTTTATTTAATGTCTTATTATCTGTATTTATAATCTGTAACTTAATGTGTAGAATTGTATTTATATTGTTTAACCTCCTAAATGATACTCAACTAATATCACATGAAATTTTAAAAAATTAATATCAATATTCTAAAAAATTTTATGGGGTGTGTTATACTTAATAGTAGATTTAAATGATACAGTGTGGATGAATTATCGGTAGTGTATTTGTTAGCTATCATCAGGATTATATTATTCAATGTTAATCATTTGAACAGATTTTTGTTTTTCGAGTTTGTATGATTATATTAGAAATCTTTTTCAGGAATCTTCAGTGCAGGGATGTAACCAACCAATAGTGCTAGCTGAACAACAAGAGGATCTGCAGTATGTAAGTTTGTTTTTAACTTTTAGAATTGAGTTCATTTAAATTAAAATAGATTACTATAAAATAACTACAAGATTATGCTGTAAATTTAATTTTTTTAGAAATTTACACAAAATCCATTAACTTTTTGTAAATTCATAGTGCTAACCTACAAATATTGTGCTAGGTTAAGAAAATAAATTATTCTCTTAATTATTAGCTTAATATTCTTAATTATTAAGTTGGTGAAAAATTATGTATGAGTTTTGTAATGATCTTTCAGGTTTCTCCTGAACTTTCCAGAATTGACTGGGAAAAAATGACTATTATTGCACCATCAGTAGTATCGACATCAGATAATATTGATGTGGAAAACATATCAAGTGGAGAAGGTAATATAATCAAAGCAATTCAGCCTATAGATAATTTCAAATTTTATTTTTTTCTATTTGTGAATTTTGTAACATTAGCATATTTGATTTAATGTTTGTTTCATAAGTAGTGTTAGGTTTACCTAAATTATCTTTACTTGACAAACTAGACTTGTATACTTTAAATCAATTAAGAAAATCAGCTTTGAATGTAGCACAATGAATTCATACCATATTTCATTAATGTTTTGTTTTCAAAGCAATTTTTTGTTTGGGCGTTATTTAATTTGTGTTATGGCAAAGTTAATTTTCTGCATCAGGAATGTCCTATTTCATTGAGCAAGCTTTATAGGAGATTTCGAAGTTTGTGATAAAATAGCCATTAATGATTGTGTTTTGTCTTGTTAATGACAACAATATAAAGTTATTAACAGTCCCATTTACATTTTAAATAAGAAAATTTAGTAACATAGTAGTTGGAATCATTTTAAATTAGTAGTATTATAGGGATGCTTTCAAACCAGGGGCTTCCTTTGGAAAGTATAATCATATGATAATTTTAAGATAAGTATTGTTAGAAGCTCTAAATAAGTTTGTTTATATTACTTTTTATATAAAGAGTTTTGGAAGCTGCTGGAAAAACAAAAGTTCTGAATAAAGTACATAATTAGTTTAATAACGTTATTTCCCATAAAATTGCAATATTTCATTTAGTAATTTCCACTTTTGTTGATACTGGCAGTGATAATTATTTTTCTCTGTTAGCTAAAATTCTTGTTGATTCTTTGTTACAGAGTCTGTTGTTGTAGAACCTCTTACAATATCACCAGGTGGTTGCGCAAGATTTATAAGTTTGGAGGTAAAATTCTCCTTTAAACTGCTGTATTCTTATATAGTTAACTCCCCCCTCTCACTCTCTCTCTCTCTCTCTCTCTCTCTCTCTCTCTCTCTCTCTCTCTCTCTCTCTCTCTCTCTCTCTCTCTCTCCTGTGTGTATATAGCTATTACTGTTATACTATTTATAGGAATTATATTTTTATGTTATAAATATAACCACAAATTATTAATAATTGCAGGATATGACAAATTGAAATACTTGAGCTCGTATTCCAGATTTTCTCATAACTATTTTGAATGTAAAAAAACATTAACAAATAGGCTTTAAGTATAGTACATATAAAAATGTTTGCTAATGAAAGGAAAACACGTTTTTTATTACACTGAAAACAGAACTGCATGTAACTGGTAGAATTTTTCTCACAATTCGTGCAATGTATTACTGTGTATGGTTAAATGAGACCATCATCAAAAGAAAGTTTTGATGTGGTACACTCATGCAACTTTCTCTACCTGATCAAGAAATTATGTAATATAGATGATCCTCTCTTGTGGCCTTTTACAGTAGGCCTATTATTTAATGAAAGTTATTGCATTCTCAAACTGACAACTATATACAGCCCTTAGGATACTTAGTAATGAGTAAAAATAAAAGGCATATGTCTTTAATGTACTTTAATTAATAAATGTTTGAATTGCATCCTGTGCTTAGATATTGTTCATAACAATGGAATCAATTTTACAGATACCTTATACAGTTGCATTACTTCTAGTTTCCTATGATACTATTATTTGAGTAAATTTTCTTTATTATAATTTTAGGAATTCCGGATCTTAAAGTGCAGTCAAAAGGAAAATTATCAAAAACCCAATAACCTTGTGTCAAACCAAACAAAATTGTGCGAAGAAACAAGACGGAATTGTTGTCCATATTGCTTAAGGATTGTAACAAAGTTCTGTCGTCACATCATAACATTTCATAAGAAGGAAGAAGAAGTTACGACTTACATGCGTATATTGGATGAAAATGTTAAAGAAAGAAAAAGAAAGAGATGTATTATAACAGACAAGCTTAGGAAAAAAGGGAACCACTTGTATAACTTAAAGGTAATTAATGGAGAAGTGGAAGGTGAACTTATGCCAATTAGGAGACCTGCTAATAAGTTGCATGAAGTCACAGCATCTACTCATGTTACCTGTACCTTTTGTTTAGGCTTATTTAGAAAAGAAAATCTATACCTTCACAACAGAAAGTGTGACCAAAATCCTCATCCTTGCAGTAACAGTAATAGTGATGGTGTTAACTGTGATGGCATGGTTGCTGGAAAGCAAATGAGAAATAGAGTTTTAAAAGGGGCATCACAGATGCTCATTCCTGAGTCTACTTTAGCTTTGGCTAGTTTGCAATTGCAAAAAAATGTTTTTTATAATATGGTTAAAGATAAGATATCATTAACAGCTCAAAGTGATCCTTTGATTGTTTCTTTTGCTACTCGTTTTTATAACCATCATAGAGATAGGCATCAGCGATCATATACTTCATCTAAAATGCGTGACCTGGCAAGAATATTGTTAGCCATGAAGAAAAGAAATGCAGATATTGAATACCTAGAAGACTGTCTGCTTCCTTCAATGTTTGATGACTTGGTAGAAGTTGTTCGTAACCTTAGTGACTGTAATGAAGAGACAGGAGAAGCTGGTGTGACAAGTTTTGCACCACGAGTTTGTTCATCCCTAAAAAGCTGCGCTGATATTCTGAAATCACTTACTGTTAAGGACAATTATCAAATATCCCCAGAAAAAAGTAAAATAAAGAAATCTGTTGATGATTTCTTACACCTAATGGCCACAGAATGGAAAATTGAAATTAATTCCAATGCAGAAAAAACAAGAAAAAAGAAAAGAGTTGAAAAGATAGACATATTGCCCAGTGATGATGATATTCGTTTACTTTGTTCAAGTCTCAGTACTGGCTACAGTAGCCTTGTTGAAAAACTGTGTAAGAATCCCTCACCTACGAACTATGAAGCCTTAGCGAAGGATCTAATAGCCCACATAATTGTTTTAAGTAGAAGAAGACCAGGGGAGGTAGTAAATGCAAAAATGATTCACTATGAAGCTGTCATACAAAATGATGCAATATCAAAAACGAAAGAATATGTACTTACTGATGAAGAAAGACAAAGTGGTGAAGAGCTCAGTATCTTCCATGTTCCTGGTAAAAACACCAGGAAAGTACCAATTATTTTAACCAAATCAATGCGTTCTGCACTTGATGCTTTGATTGCTAGTCGTCCCAAAATTCAAATTGAAAGCCCTTTACTGTTTGCTAGGCCTGATAGTGATATCACGTACGATGGTACAAAGTTACTAGTGAATGTAAAAAAGAGATTTCCCTTAATCATCCCAGAACACTTCACTGCAACAGGTTTGAGACACCATGCAGCCACAAATTCGCAACTTCATGAAAGAAATGATACATTTACTGAAAACTTGGCTACATTTATGGGCCATGATGTTAATGTTCACAAATCAAATTATAAGTTGCCTTTAGTATTAATACAGAAGTCACAAGTCGGGCATCGCCTTCTTAAAATGACACTTCCTGATGAAGATGCGCAGATTTCTCATGGTGGTAATTCCAGTCAGGATGACCAGGAACAGAACACCAGTCAAGAAGAATTATCTGATAGTGGTTCACTTCCTTCAAATATAAGTGCACCAAAAGTGAAGAATATACACCGAACTAGGTGGTCAGAGGAGGAAAAAGAAGTCCTTTATAAACATTTTGGAAACTATTTTGTACAAAATGAAGCTCCAGAGCGTAAAAAAATTATAAAAGTATATGAAAATGAGCCAGCACTGAGTGGGAGAAGCATACAACAGCTATGCACTTATGTCAACAATATAATTAAAGGAAAAACCAAGATTCCGTCACCAGTTATAAGAAGAATAAAATCGTCAATGAATAATCAAGGTATCTGATTATTTTTGTTTTTATTTTCAGCAGTCATATTTTTACTATTTTTTTAAATTATTATAGTATGTTTATTCTTAGTTCAATATTTATGTAAACAGTCACTAATCCCATGTCATTAACTTAATTTGTCAAATGTGTATTCTGTTTTATCTTTTCTTTAATTGTGAGTACAAATGTTAAGTCGAGTATATAGTTGATTTTCATTTATTGGTTATGAGATTTATGGTGTACAGTATTTCAAGAAACCTTTCCAAAAATAGCCTAATAGCACTAACAGGTTCTAATAAAAGTACTACTATTTCCAAAGAATACTAAACTTACTGTATTACTATACTAAACTATCTTCGTCAGTATGTTATTAAGAATAGTTAAATTTTCTTGTATAAATACATCAGTATCTTGTAAAATAAATACAGGAATAGAATTTACTCTTGTTAAGAAATATACGTTTTAATAAATTGTATTTGCCTTAATTCTATTTTACCTACTTTCGTACCGCCTTAACCTCGCTTCTCAACTTGCCTTCCCATCAGAAAATCTCTGAGGTAGCCAACATATTTTGAAGATAAATATGTAAACTTTCCCTTAAGAAAACTCGGATATATTTTGCTATCTGACTTCCGTTCATATAAAGAAAACTCTCAAGGTCGTGAGACGAAGTTTTTAGCACAGAACATAGGATTAAGCAACTAGCCACAATGACTACGCTAATACATGGTTACGTTACGAACAAATCTTATTTAATATTTATGCCACACTTAAATTCTCTCGCCCTCTCCTTCCTGTTTTAAAACAAACTTCCCAAAGCTACTGTACACTATACACCATCAGCATTATGTAAAGGAAATTACAAATAATAAATTGTTATAAACTATAATATATAAATTAAAATAGGCAAACCAGTATTTTACGTTTCTTATTTCTCTTTGTTTCACTCACACTCTCACTCCTTTTTACACATTATTACCTATACTTTTTACCCCTTTTTATCGAGCTCTTTTATTTTATTACTTCTGTAAGTGAATTTAAATGATGTTAATAAATTTAAGTGGGAAATTGGTTAACAGTTATTTTTTGTACTCGTCCTCGTTGTAGACTTTGTCCAGTTATTTTGCCATCGCGGTTGAGTCACTGTGTTCACCATACACTCCGAAAATAGGTTTAAAATGTTAAAAATTGGACGCTAGCTTTGACTGTCCCCTTTCTGTAGATTACACTATTGTTTTAACTCATTTGAACTAATATTTTGTCGGCCGACTAACGTGTGTTCACAATAGAGTTTTATGCATGTTGGTCAAAAGAGGTTCCCCAAAGGTTGAACACTATATAGGTTAAAACCTTTTACAATTATTAAAATATTTGTTTCCTGATTTGTCACGTCACACTCTTTTGCTTAGTTTTTGGGCATTGTTAATGCCTATCTACAATCGCTAAACTAGACTAAACAGAAAATTAAATGTTCTCAAATATTTGTTGCAGTTATTCGGCTCCCCTTGCCGAATGCAACAAGCGTTAATACCGATTCAATTAAAATAAGTTTAAATAGTCGCACGACGGAAAACTATTCGTATTTTGGTCAGTGTTCCCTGACGTCACCCCTCCCCGCCCATTTTCTAGTAAAGCTTTTCGCTCGACAAGTCAGTAATAGAAGTGGTAAGCCAATCGTAGAAAGCCGTATTTCTGCACTGTTCATACGGCGTGCCATAGCACGTATTCTTGGAAGTATGAAGAAATCATGTGGCGAATCAATTCGTGGGCCTGTACGTGGAACCAAGCTTTACTTGGTGATGAAACTTCCAACCATAGGACCCACCCGGAGGCGACGGACGACTCTGCTCACAGCGCAGTTTGATGGTAGACTGACTGAACTTGTCAAGCGAAAAGCTTTTCTAGAAAAGGGGCGGGGAGGGGTGACGATAGGGAACGCTGACCAAAATACGAATATTTTTCCGTCGCGCGACTATTTAAACTTATTTTAATTGAATCGGTATTAACGCTTGTTGCATTCGGCAAGGGGAGCCGAATAACTGCAACGAAATTAAATGAATCTATGAGAGTTGTGAGTTATAATAATCTGTTTACTTTGGACATCCTGACATACTGGAAGTATGCAGTAAGCAACAAAGGCGAAATTTGTAGTTTTTGCTGTCAGCTAAATAGGTTAATCTGTTTGTCTAATCCAATCAAACACATTTGATTGAAAATCGAATTTTAAAACAACTAACTGATAGATCAGGCATCATTAATAAAATGGCGTACACTACAAGTAGCTGATAAGGATGAAACCTGCTAACTACAAAATGCAGATACGGATTCAAATCATATGTAAAGTAGTACCTGTTTATTAGTATGAAATACTCTCTCTCTCTCTCTCTCTCTCTCTCTCTCTCTCTCTCTCCTCTCTCTCTCTCTCTCTCTCTCTCTCTCTCTCTCTCTCTCTCTCTCTCTCTCTCTCTATATCTCTCTCTCTCTCTCTTTGTGTGTGCGAGAGGTGAAATATTAATGCGCCATATTAAAAAGGTGTAGTTTAAATGTAACTTGAAGATTTCATTTTGTTGTAAACATACCAGTCTTGTTTTTCTATTTATAGTTTATGCTTTTTTTTAATAATTTAAACTAATTGAACCCCTAATCAATCCTACACTCCCTAGCAGAAAAACCTTATTTAGTTCATTTATATTGTCATCTGTGTTTAGTTATGTTTGATGTAATAAATAAAATGTTTATTTCATGAAAGGTGTTTTTACTTTTTGTAATTATGTTCTTGTAAATAAATATTCTATGTACTTTATTATGTAATCTTATAGTTAGTGACAAAATAACAAAGCCCTAATGTCTGTGTGGTATTTTTGTTGTAATAATATTTGTCTGATATGTATTATTTGTGCAATGTTTTTATGTATCTTCTCTGAAGAAATAAATTGTTCATTATCCTTAATATTTATGAATTATTGATACCATAGAATTGAAACTGTATTCTATAAATTTTGTATAAAAATCAATGTACTTGTAAGTCGTTTTTTATCTCTAACCTAGTGAAAATAACACATTCCTTTGTGCAATGCAAGTAGGCCTACCAAATATCTACCAAAAATGTATATCCCCCAATTTTTGATAGAATATATGATTTTTGTTGCCATCAGAATTTTACTTTGATTTTACTTTCATGTTCCATAAGGAAATGGAAGTATGGTGATGGCAATAAAAAAATCGTGTTAGAGATTTTTTGCAGATTTCTGTTGTACTAACCCTCACAACATGAAAAAAAGTAATTTTTCGAAAAGTGTCTGTGTGTCTGTCTGTCTAGATTTTTTATGGCAAACGATAAGAGCCGCAAATTCAAACAATCAAATAATTTTTTGCATACAGCCCTGGAATTGTAGAGTATTCAAGACCTATTGGTTTTTGTGAATATCAGTTAAGATAAAGGGTAGTTTACCTGCAATATTTTATGTTGTAAAAGAGAAATTTTTTCATGACCACGATAACTGCCGTAAATTCAAACAGAATCAGATATTTTTTACATATGTGCCTGAGTTATATAGGACTCAAGGGCCTATTGATTTTGGTGAAGATCGGTTACGGGGAAAGGGTAGTTTACCTGAAACATTTTTTGTTGTAATAGTTTACCTGATTTTTTTTTTATATATGTACTACGTTATTGGCAACAAAAGAAGCAGTTTGTTTCTAAAATTCCTTCCCGGCCTGTTTGTCGTAGACCAATGTTTTCTGCAAAACCAGACGTTTCGGCAGTGCCATCGACTCCATCATCAGTGAAAATCAAATGCGATAACGTGAGGTGGTATACGTTAGTGACCACAGTAAGTGGCTGAAGCAGTAAGTAGAACGAAGTAGTTTCAATGGAAATATTTCGAAATGATTTTAAATATAAATCTTAGAACATGGAAGTCGTGTATGGATTCTCCATACCAATATTTTGTTTTAAGTGTGCTATTAAGTATTATGAATCTTCTCACGTCAAGGTATAGTATTACAGCCCGTTTTGCCTTCACTGAAGGCATCTCTTTTCCTTGCCCTATCTATATCTCGTCTTCCCTGAGGTCTGTATCTTATTACTTGTTTAGGTAGTCTCATGTGTTCCATTCTCTTGATATCCTGCCCCTATTTTATTTGTCCTTCCTTTATTCTGCCGGCTAATAGAATATACATTAACTTGGTCTTATATTTTCATTCATATTTGATATCTAAGGGTTTGTATTATGAATACTCAACACAATATTTTTCTTGTAGATTCGAAGTTTAAGTAATTTTCTCTTTAAAAGTGTGTATCAACATTTTAGCATGACGAGATCGTCTGTTTTATTATTATTTCTTACGTTTTGGTTTTTATTATTAATTTTTGGTTTATTGATTTATTCTACCCAATTCAATCTATTGTTGAATCCGATAGAATAAATCGGTTTACTTACTCTTTTGACGTCGTTTATTAATTTTGTTTAAACAGTTTAGAATATATTTTGTTCCATTTCTTGAGTTCGATTCTGAAGAAGTTGCGTCGACTCTTCTATTATTAGCTGCGGTGAGTTGCTCGGTACTTTCCTGTATAGACACTAACATAAACACAACATGTACATGATACTTATTATTATACTAACATTAATAGTTAATAACATTTTATTATGGCCTATGCATACTGCAGTCGTCATTGTCACTTCTGATAGTGTCCTTTTTCTTCATCTTATGGTTTTATTACCTTAAATATAGTTTGTTAAGTGAGTTTACTATACTTTAGGAAGTTACCTTTTTATATGGGTTGTAATCCTATCAAATTATTCTCATTATTGCTTGAATATCTCTTATCATTGTTTTGATAGCACTGTTATTATTGTGCAGTAGTTAATTCTGCATTTATACTGATAATTGCTTTGGTTTAAAGTAACCAAGATTACTTGCATCTAGCTGTCAACATGGTTTATTTATTTTTATTGTTATTATTAGTATTTGGGTGGCTATAATCCTTGAATTTACTTATTCGAATAGTATTCTGCCTCATTCAATGTTGTTGGTTTAGTTCCTACTCTTTATGATAAGTTTACAAGATAATTTTGTTCATCATGCATCCATTCTATGGCAAGCATATAGCCTAGTTATAATATACAACAATGGATTATTGTCGGTTTTGTATTTCTGTATTACATTTGATTTATTTGACTTTATGTAGTACTGGTATATCTATTGGTTATTATTAGATTACATTTTGTTTATCTTTTACAGTCTTTACTATTGGTAATTAGTGGTTATTTCTAATATCAATTCCACTTTACAATTGGTCATTGGTGTTTTGGACATAGCCCTCTTTTCATGTCTACACATATTTAGCTAAGAACTTATTATTATTCATTCTCTTTGTTACTTTTTATGTTCAATAATTCATTCTTATTGATTATTGTTTGTATTACATTGTCAAGGAAGGTATTCACTTAATAAGTTTTGGTCAGTGTCAATTTGTTTTGCAGCTTAGGGGTTTAAATCATGTTGTTTATTCCATTTATTCTTTCTTCTTTTGTAATAATTCTTTTATTGCCATATGTTAGTTCATTATAATTCATGTTATCTCCCTTTTTTGTGTTTGATCTGGATATTTTCTTCTTCTCTTCACCGATTCCTTCCTCCCTCTTAATAAGTTTCTTCATGGCGTTGTTTTCACTGGTTTCCTTCTCACGGTTAATAGGTTTCTTCTTGATTTTGTCTTTAATGGGTTTCCTTCTCACTGTTTGATCTATTGGGTAATTATGTATGTCGTCTCGTCGTTAGTCTTGCTTTATCTTCTTTAGTTGCACATTTACTGGTAATTCCTTCTTCATTTTAATTCACTTGGTTTTGGCTTATGATACTTCCTTTCTTATCCATGATCGTATGCTTGACCTTGTAGGTATTCTTAATTGTAGTGGCTTTCAACTTATTTGTGGTACGCTGGTGTTGGTAGTGTTATATGTACCATTACAACATACACAAATTTGACAGATATTTTTGTCACAAAAAACTTTTATGATATATTGTGTATAAATACACATATAAAGGTATTTTTGCCAGAAAAAACCTTTATGATATATTGTGTATAAATACACATATAAAGGTATACAATACATTTGATTTGTTTAGCAGTCGTTATAAGACAGTATTACCATATAGGGGAGAGCAGAGAGACATAAGTTGATACTTTGTACTTCTTCAAGTGTCCCTTAGTCGCAGCACCTCTGCAACTGTTTAACGTTTTTGTTATAGCTTGTAGTACATGCTCCTCCAGTCTGATTATAGCAGTGTACAGTAAAATGAGTCTTTGTTCCCTTTTGCATTTTAGAACGTGTAAAGCAACCTTTTTGTCACTAATTTGCTATGGGTGTTTACAGCTACGTACTTTGTTGGATCCATGGTAAGTGTACAATTGAATCATACTAATACAAAAGCAATGTGGCAACATGAGGGCAAGTTATGTTTCTCTATAACTTTTAAAAGAAAATTAATTCATAACCTAACAGATCTCAGAATTAATTATGTGTCAGTTACTTGTGATCCTATAATGAAGATTACGTGTTTATTAAATCCTAAAAAACTAAAATTTTTAAAATGATAATAGTAATAATGGCTCCTTTTTATGCCGCCTAGGAAATTTAGGAGGTAGAATAGGTTGCCTAAAGTGAGTGTTCGACACACGCACTAAAGGTAGAGTGGCCAGCAGCACTACACTTCAGCCACTAATTTTAAAATTAAAGGTGTACCTTCAATTTCACCACAAGGAAAGTGGTATGTTGGTACAATGTAAGTAAAACATTTTGTTCTGTTTTCTTTTTTTCATATTTGGTTCAAACGTACAAGTGAAAAACTTTCTGGGGCGATGTAGCTCACAAACCCTACAAAGACTCAGCGTTTTCCACAACTTGTATTTAGGAAAGAACAAAAAGAAAAATCAGATTTCTGTGTTATGATCTGCACTATTCTGTTAGTTATTATGGTTTGTACCCTAAGAATATTCGTATGTTAGCCTCCGAATACGTGTTTGCAAATAATGTCGATTTTCTGGTGAACTGGGCCGGTAAAAGATTGTTTTACTGGCTTCATGCAGCGACATTCAAGGTTGTCTTTTAGAGAGGCTGAAGCAACAAGTTTTGCAATAGCATTTAGTTTTAATAAACATAACATAAAACTTTCTTCAATATTGGAATTCTGTGATAAGTCGCCTTCATTTTTATTGTCACAATATTTGGAATGTGAAGGAAACCAGGCAGCATAACAACAGTGCACTGTCCTAACAAAGTTGTCAGTTTGAAGGGAAATAAACAAGTCAGCAGGGTTACCCCTTTGGTATTTTCATAGATGGCAGCTGGAAACCACCACTTATCGTTATATCCACAGAGTGTTATGTAGATATCACTTTGATTATTTATGGACCAGCAGGTTGTATTGGAGTAGCACATCAATCAAGATAAATTACAGCCTCTCTTTTTTTACTATTTATGAAACAGTTTATACCTCATACCCGTTACAATCTGACTTCAGCCATTAGACAAGTGTTTATATGGCCTGTTTCGGTGCAGCCGCTGAGAGCTGGATGACAATAAACCCAGGTAAAACCATGACATACCTGGGCTAGCAACACCATCTAACTGACAGCAGGTTTTAGTTCAACTGGAATTTGGCCATTAAATGAAAATATATTCAGTATCGAAGAGTTTCTGTGTTCACCTGTAATTGACAGAGAGATAGGAGACAAAAGTAATTATGAAGGAAGATTAACGCCAACAAAAGATTGTCAAGAGACCACAGTAGCCGGACCTCCCACGTCGGGAATAAACGAGACATCTGCTAATACCTTATCACAATTGACACCAGAATAAATTCGCCCTTATCCGAAAGCGACTCCAAAAATAAAATAAAAATGCGCCAAGAAGAAAAAGTCAAGTATTCTCACTGACTCCTATTAAAAAAGCAATTCGTATTGAAGAGGAGGCATGGCAAAAGAAAGAGGGATCAAAACGGAAACTAATCATGAACGGTAAAACGAAGGCGATTTGTGGACTGTATAGAAACGGTCAATCAAACTCTCCAAGACTTAAGAAATTGTAACAAATTAGTGGGTAGCGTAACATTTGTTATTTCAGAGGATTCTCGCTAGAGATTACCGGTGACTGCAAGAGGAACCCGCGCTGATATTGTCTCAGTGTGTTTAAAGTCCTCAGCGATGTGGAATGCTATTCAGACTAAATTTGCAAAGCAATATGAGAGCCCATTTAGGAGGAGGAGGAGATGGTGATTTTTCTACAAACTTACTGTACCTCGGTGACGGTAGTGTTCCTAATGACGATAGCTTCACAGAAATTGACGAAAAACTGGGACATAGTAAATAGTACAACACTGTATTAATTGCTAAATTCTGTGCAAAACGTCAAGTGTTTACTTGATAAAAGTTACAAGTGGTTATTCCCAAAGAATCGAATCTGTGAAGGAAAATAATGATACAAGTTTGGAAAAATTTTCTGGGGATAATAAAAAGTCCGAAGAATCTATTAACACCGTATTTAATATTGAAAATATAGTGTACTATCTCCAAGAATTTTTGAATTCTTTAAATCAATCTTGCATTCCGCCACAACGGTTCATTCTAAAGGTTGGCACTCCAACAATGTTGTTGAAAAATTTACATCCTCCGAACGTTTGCATAATACAAAATGCACGTGACACGGGAATTTCTGTGTCAAGTAGGTAATAGCGTTATTATCGACTCAAAAGCCCTCTTCACACACACATTCGAATCAGTAGGCTACTGGTTGTTAGCATTACCTGTTTAAGCCTACCTGGTGTAATTACCAACTTATAAATTGTAACATTCTTTACTTTAGTACACACTTGAAGGAAATTAACAGTTTCGAAATTACATCCGTTCCATTTACATAATTTTCATTAAACCTACTTAATATGTAGTAGTGGACGATAAGCTTTTCCAGGTTTTACTAGTACTTGACCTACAACGGTCTGATCTCCTACACTCAGTGCCTCTGTCTTTAATGATCACTGCTTTTTTTTACATAATAATTTTCCCATTCCTGCATAGAATTTACCCGCTCGTACAGAAGGCAACAGAATTTAGTGAATCCAAGCTGCAATCGAAGTAAAACTACGTTACTTTCACATCTCCGTAGTTATGCCACGAATATCCGTCATACTGAATTCTGCTCAATAAAAGTTTCATACTATCACATGACTCCGACATGTAAGCAGTAAGTTATAAACTGAAGGGATTGGTGATTTATTAAAAATGGAGTAAAATCAATAGGTAAAAAAAGTTCGTAGAAGTCTTGAGAGGAGGGAACGTTAGAAAACTGTTTATGTTATGAATGCTTAAGCCTACAAATCGTGATAGTTGTTATTATTATTATATTATTACTGTAAAACAACATTTGTATTATTTTAATACAGACAGGAGTGAATACAGCCTTCGAATGAATTAGTAGTACGAACGCATCAGCCTGCCAATACACATTAGATCTGTATATTTGTGTCGTCAAAACGGTAGTAATTTTTGTAAACATAGACTGTTGTGTCATTACGACATTAAGAATGTTGTTGGCGTGAATTTAATGCGACAGATTTTTTTATATCTGCCCATGTTTCTCTCTTTCAGTCCTCTCACTCACTCACTCACTCACTCTCTCTTCTTCTATTATTTTTTCAGCTAGCAACTTTTTTACTTCCATGTTTCGTAAGGAATGGAAGTATGGTTATCGCGAAAAACATCGTGTTCGAGATAAGGGCAGATTCTGATTGTACTACCCTCAAAACATGAAGAAAAATCATTTTCTTTGTTCAAATTCCTTACCACGGCTATTGTTCTCAACATTGGGTGCAAGGTATAATTACTTTCTGCCTGTAGAACATCTATTCAGTCTTGTTTGTGATTCTCTTTAGCAAACAGTAGGTGTGAATATTGTGTTTACAATGGCACAGAATCCGAGAAGGAAGTTATGGAATTATTGATGAAGAGTAGTGACGAGGAAGAAAACATTTTCTCAGACAAAGATATGGATGCTCCCGGGCCTTCTCATAATCGTTCAACACCACGTGCAGCTTCATCAGAAAATGAAACATCAGCAGGAGAAGATGATGATGAAGAAGAAGAAGAAGAAGAGGTAAGAAATCTTCAGAAGCGAAAAAGAATTTACGATTGGTCGGCCAACAGTCCTGCGACAAAACGTCACTCTTTTGATAAAGCAGTTAGCGGATTACGAATTAGTTTCGAAGACACGGCAACTCACTTAGATTTTTTTAAATATTTTTCCCCTTAGAATTTATTTCTGTCATTTGCACAGAATTAAATAATTATTACAAATTTGTTACCGCAAAATTGACATTAATATCCCGATTGTCCCGATGGAAAGATATAGAGCCTGCAGAATTTAATTTCTTCTTGGCGTGTTCACTGCTGATGCCAAGAGTAAACAAATTAGAAATAGACGAATATTGGGCAAAGGATTTGCTATTACTGACGCCGATATTTCCCCAAATTATGTCTAGGGACCGATTCAAACTAATTCTGCGACTTTTACATTTTTGTGACAATTCTACCCCTACTCAAGATAGCCTTGTAAAAATACGGCTTATTGTCGAACACACAAGAAAAAAATTTAGAGAGGCCTTAAATCCATTTGAAAATTTAGTAATTGACGAAAGTTTGTTGCTATTCAAGCGGCCGCACCTCAGATACGGCCTGTCCGCAAGCCTCCGGTATAGAAATACTTTTGAAATTTTGTCATCCCTCTCTCAGGTAACAAAAGGCCTAGTGTCCGCAAATCTCCAGAAATAGCTTGTGTTCGCAAATCTCCGTGTCCGCATCTCTCCGGTATTCGTTTAGATAACCTCGGTATGATACTGTCGGGTTCGTTCGCCTCACTGCAGCTACATGCACTTCTTCGTCTATATATTCTTAAACTGTAGGGTATTGTGCGTCCTGTTAAAATAGAAACAGTGCTCCGTTTGAAAGGACAGGCAAGAAGATCAAATTCTTTGGAAGTATTTTTGGTCGTTAGAAATCTAATACCAAAGATTGTTTGTCGTAGACTAACAAAAATAGAGTGGGCATAAAGTGAATGGGAGAAGCAAAACGGTACAGAAGAGATACAGCGATACTCTCTAGAGTGTCTTTCCAGAACTCGTGTCACCCCGGTCTATAGGAATCACTGACTGTTCGAGAGGGATCAGGTAGTTTATAAATGGAAACTTCAGCCACTTTCTTGCACATAAAAATGTATAATAATAGTAGGCCAGAAAATCATAGGAGTCCAAACACAAAACTTTGAATGCCTGGGATCATAGTCAAAGAGAGACATCCGGAAAAGAATACCGTACATATAACGATCGGAGAATACTTCAAAGGATCGGTGTCACAACATTCAAGACCTACGTAAATAAAGATGAATTGTAAATATTTCACGATCCAGCAAAGAATTACTTTTTGATATAATGAAGCCAATTAAAAAGAGTTATTTCTCCTATTTATCCTTAACGATTACATAATAATTAAACATATAAAAGTATTAAAAAGTTAAAATAAAAATTAAATAAGAAACGTGAGATGACAGTCATATGTACATGTGCCTGTCCAAGGTAGTGTGGTGTGCGTGTTTGTTTAATCATTCATTGTGTTCGTATAGACTACACATTCAAACTTGAGGAATCTGTTTGTAGCAGTGTAACATTTCAACAAATACTTAAAGAGCGCGCTTTGGGTGCAGTCGCAGAAGGACCTGCCGTGCTAACTTAATGAAAATAAAAGGAAATTAATAGTGAGGTAGTCATGTTTAATTAAAGGTAGTAGTGAGGTTTGTCTCTATTAGTGAGGTAGATGGGGAAAACTGACAGAGAAAGAGTGAGGGGGGAGAAGAGAGACGGGGGAGAGAGAATTACGAATTTTTAATTATTCTCATTCATACCGAATATCATTTGTAAGAATATAGTTATGCAGTTATTGGTATACAGTAGTACGAAGCAACATGTTTCAAGTTGACTCCCATCCGTTGGAAATTTATTCACCATTCTGATTAATAAAAATTTCTACAAGTACCAATAATATAAATAACAACCTGCAGAAGCAGAAGAGTTTATATCTTACAGAGTTGAAGAGTTGTAATGTTACATTAATTATATTTTTGCTTTTCGTATATCACAGTGAGCAGTAATCTAATTTTTTTGAAATAATACGTGAAGGCTTATATATTAAGAATTAATTTTTTTTTATAGTTTCCGTAACTTGCTTGTAAAATAATTAGGTATCCAAAAGGTAAGTTACATATTTTAATAGCAACTTATAAGTTCCTCATCCTCGGTTTTTTCCTTTCTTCAAAATGTACCACTTCTTAATTGCGAATAAATTATTTAACGTAATAATCGTTTCACCAAAGGCTGTTTGGATCCTGTTAATAAAACTGTTGAGTCTGCTGCACGTAATCCTCGCTTTTGGTTCATGTTTCGTTAACTTTCTACATTACAATAAGTTTAATTATTTTCAAGTTCCTTATAAGTAGCCAACTGTAGTAAACATCATGTACTTTGACCTCTCTCTCACTCTCTCTCTCTCTCTCTCTCTCTCTCTCTCTCTCTTTCTTTCTGTTACTCTTGTTCTTCTCAATAACTGTATCTCAGGAAGTCTGAACGTAACAGGTTCTTAAGTAAACTTCATATGACTTAACGTGCAAAATCTTAAACATCATTTGGGCTTCAGTTATGTTATAATTTTGTAAGAAAGCTTTACAAAATACTTTTTACACTGCTTCTGTATACGAAACTAGGTGCAGGTATGTAATCAAATTTTTAAGTAGGCCTATTTATTCTAACACTGTTACAGTTTCTTGAAAACGCCGTATGTAAACAAACATTAAAACTTAGTAATAAGGTTTATCAAACTACTATTTTTCTTGGACGCATTAACGCAAATCAGTAATCTAGAGACCAATTTTATATTGAAAAATCGATGTCTAATAAACGGAATTTGATATGCAAAAATCCATCGGTTAAGAAAATAAAGTAAACTTGGTAAGTAACAAATAATTTTGGCAAAAATTTTTAATTTGATATAGGCTATAATTGATTCCAATTTTATTACAAACTGAGAAATGAAGACAAATAGATTTTCATAAACGTTGGTCTAGTAACAAAAAAGTTTCATTCTTAAGCGCACAATATTATAATTTCCCTTTCATCCCGGAAAAAAGACTGTATTAAGCTACTATCACACTTGTCTAGTCTACACTATTTAATGGGTATATTATAGGTTTCACAAAAATTGATTATCTTACATATATAACGATTCATAATATGTCGTCATATCTGAGCGTTAATTGAAAGGGACAGACTGTGCGCTGCGCCGTAAGCTAGACAGAGAGCGTATAATAAGCAACTATCTCACTCTAACTTCCTCATAGTGAAACTCGCGGGCGGAGATAGATGAATTTTATTCAATTCATTTTTGCAGTTCAACCTGCGATAACTTCAAAACCGATAAATATACAGCAATTCTGAAAACTGCATTGTGTTCAGTAATTAAATCTCTATAAGCAGCCAAAATCTCAATTAATATAATTAACAATTACAGAAGATACACAGAAGAAGAACGTGTTTTTTTAGACGTTTCTATTGGTTTAGCATTTGCATTTGTACACTGTACTCTTTAAAATACAGAAAGTAAAATTGGTTAAAAAGTTTTACTTACAGTACGCCTACATCAGTTTTTGAAAAAGTTTGTGATTCGGCTGCTTCATACAATGCACACGTTTTTTGGAAGCCATGAAGCCAAAGTGAGTCGACCTAACGCCGCTGCCCCAGACTCAGTTGCCCCAAATAAAGTATTTCAATTGTAAAAACTTAAATATTCAAAAATAGTGAACCATATCGCAGAATGACGTAAGTGTAGTGAAGAAAAAGTGGTGATCAGCCAAAACATCAAGAGTAGTATCTTTACATCCCTAACCATTTCGCTAACCAAAATTGCAAAAATTAGTTTGGAGATACGTCCGGATATGGGAGGTTCCGGATATCACAGGTCCGGATGTGACAGGTTGTACTGTATTTACCTTATAACAATTCCCCCTAAATAAAAGGGAAATCCCCAAATTCATATTTCGAAGCCACCTGTTGTAGATAAAACGGTATTTATCTTGGATACATACGTTTAATCTCATACAAACGTTTTTATGTGTGTTCCCATCAGCACCGACACACCTGTACAGGCTTCTCCATATTTTTCTACACCTGTCCAAATATGACTATACTGATTACAATAGTAATTTCTTCTACGGTTTGTTTATGACCATAAGATATGTCTTTATAGTTCCTTTTAAATACCATTATTTTCTGCTCATTCGTACAAAACTTTTAATTGTTGAATGTGCCAATTCTGATAATCTTTGCCAAACCCAAATTTTAATGTTATACGGCGTCACCTTATTATGTAGCAAACAAAATTAGAACAAATTACTGTTATTTTAGCAGTAGCTTTTTTAAGGAGCCCAGAGTAGGCCTACTAGTAGGCCTATACCTACCCGACACACACACATTTGAAGGATCAGTATTTTGTCTTGGAGTTCACTCTCCCAGCTGAGATACCCATGTTTTTAGGGACCAGGAACTCGCATTTGAACTTCTATCATCAGCTACATAATGTAAATCCTAGATAAATGTACAAGCCTATACTCTAAAAGCCTAAGCTATGGTACCCACAATCATCTACGTTTTACTAAAATAATGGTTGCAAGTTAAATTTTTTGATTCATGTTGATGCTTTTGTCTCGAAGAAACCAGGTAAATTAATCTGCTTTTCGTATCCGGCCGACGATGGTGTGCTCCCACTTACGAACAGTGGCACTTGCAACTCGTTTCACTTGCGAACACTCAAGTAGATAAGACACGTAATTAATTTTTGATACGTGAGAGTACCTCCCACTTGCGAACACACAAACAACGATGTATGTACATCCACCCTGTATTGTGTTTATGTTTTTATAATTCGTTAAATGTATTTTTTGTTACCAACTACGTTTACCAAGTTACAATTTTTATAAAACGCACACACACACACACACACACACACACACTTGCATAGCCGCTCCCTCACTCTCTCTCTCTCTCTCTCTCTCTCTCTCTCTCTCTCTCTCTCTCTCTCTCTCTCTCTCTCTCTCTCTCTCTCTCTCTCTCTCTCTCTAAATTAAAAAGGAAGGTTATTTTTTATTTATTTTTATTAGTCAACTTGTAGAACGGACGACGTGATCTTGAGAAACATCCCAACTTCAGAATCTTTTTCATATCTTTTAGTTTATCCAATTCAGTATACTTTTTCGTCCTTTTCATAGCTTAAAAATTTCACTCCATCGTTACATCGTGTTCTGAATAGATTTCTCTGCCTCAGATTATAAACATTTGATAATGTTTTTTATTCTTGGATGTGGTCTTCCAACGTGGCTGTTTAGTTTCTGATGCGTGCTTGTACGGTATTATTCATTGTATGACGTCGGAAGTAGCAGTTCCGTAACTCCTGTGGCACTAATCATTGTCTAGCTATTGTTCTACGAAACAATTAAAGAATTAATCGAGTTTCTCTTCCTCTGGAACTTGACCATGGATATACTGCCAGCCACATTCTACATCTTTTCGAAAGAAAGCAAGTATAGCACACATTAGGATTTTTGTGCTCCCTAAGTCATTTGAATGTGTATACTCGTGCAAAGTGACTACTGCAGCTTTTGAATTTTCCATTCATGAAAAATTACTTTTAATCTTTCAAACTCTCTTTTCTATTGATTTAACCAAAAATCGGGAGCTTAGCTTGCACAACGTCTTCGCCCGGACGGAAACTACTCTCGTCAATTTTCAAACCGGGACAATTGACAAACTGGCCGGGACCCCGGGATCAGGTCGTCAAACCGGGACAATCCCGGTCAAACCGGGACGTATGGTAAGCCTATTTATACATGTATTTATCGGTTTTCAATATTGATGTGAGCATTGTACTGTAGAATTAGGAAGCGATTGTATTGAACGAATCACGATTATCAAATGATATACGGTATTCCTTTTAGTTCAACAATTCCGTCATCTCGTCTCCGGTACTTTGGAAAACCATTGTTATTTTCAATAGTTTAACGTAAAATGTTGCTCGGTTATTATGTGTACATATTCCATTAATCATGCAAGGAACATTAGGATTACGAGCTCTACAAGATTCATGTATCATTCGAGATAACAATTTTATGAATCCTTGGAAAACTGACTGGGTCAGGTATTTCTCCGCACAAAACTTAGGATAAGCAAGAGGTAGTGTATTAACTTTTTAAATTGTATATTATTATTATTTTTATTATGTTTTTACTATAAAATATTCATATTATTTTAATATGATTTTCTGGAACACGTTTGGTGGAAACGTAAAACCGGCCAGCTGATAAATAAGAGGTTGCGAGTTCAGACGTAGATGTGTATATATGTGTCAGCCAAAACAGTGTTTTGTAAACGTACACGTCTGTCATTACAACATTGAGAATGTTATTTGACCTTGAGTAGGTACTCATGTTGACGGGAATGAGAAATCTTGTCTCTGTGCTGGAGACCTGTGGTGTTAGCGCTGAATAGACACAACACATATCACTGTACATAGCAGTGGCTGACGTATATTAACCATTTCTGAGTTCGAGATACCACAACTCAGATTAAACTGTGCACAATGTTTGTAGAAAATACGGACGCGTGTGACGTAGACGCCAGTTTGCAAAATGCATAATCGTTCCCGCCAGAAATGTAATCACGTTTCTCGTTTATCTTGTCTCAGCCAAATAAACATTACTATGCGTTTACCATGTTCCAGTGTCCTCCTTATTTCATAAACACTTGAGAAATTTTTTTGTTTCTTACAGAGGCAACCTTAGAGGTGTCCGGCAGGTGTAAATGTGCATAACCTCCTTGGCTCATTCTTTAATAAAAATAAGGGAAAGAAATAGAACGAATAAGGAGAGAGAGAGAGAGAGAGAGAGAGAGAGAGAGAGAGAGAGAGAGAGAGAGAGAGAGAGAGAGAGGGAGGGAGAGAGAGAGAGAGAGAGTGAGAAGGGGGTGAGAGAGAGAGAGAGAGAGAGAGAGAGAGAGAGAGAGAGAGAGCAAGAAAGTGAGACAGAGGTACACAGACAGAGAGGAGCTGTTTCGTTAATCAGGGTAAAATTATATGCAAATTTTGAGAAGGACCGGTGTCCTAGGCCAATGAAAACTTAGCTAAAAACATTAAAAATACGAAATATATACAGTGTACACAAAATCTGAGGTGTACAAAACATATAAAAGACATGTCATAAGATTTATTTAACAAAAGAAATAATCGGAGTGGGCGAATGGTAGGAATAAATATGTAATTTAAACAATCCCTTTTAATAATAAATGGTTTTATAATAATTACGTTCAATACATATAGGCCTAAGTGTGTAAAACGAATTCCCTACAAGAGTTTTAAAGATTAATGAAGATTTAATTAATTCCCTACAAGAGTTAATGAAGATTTGTCTTAAATTTTTTCAGAGTTACATAATTATTATTTGTTAAAATATACATATATTTTATTCAGAAAATATTAGATATTTGTATTTAATCTTTTATTTTATTTTATTTTTATTTTACCGAGAATAGTTACTATTTATAGAAAACCGTAGCAAAAAATATTTGTAATAAAAGTCTATCTGTACCGTATTCATACTTTTACCAGTACAGGTACAACCTGTCATATCCGGACTAATATGGCGACCGGCCGATCCGGATATGGAAAAATCCGGATATCACAAGGTCATTTATAAATACCGTATTTTCTCGCATAATTAACGCACTTTTTTGACGAAAAATACCGGCGAAAATTTCGGGTGCGTAAATTATTCAAGGATTTCAGATATACCCAAATTTCATTTGAAATTTATTGACATTTAAAAGATACATTAAATATACTGTATTACACAAAATCAGTTCAACTCATTGAAGTTATCGTCGGGGTATATATAAAGATTCATAGTATGTCGTCATATCTGAGCGTTAGTTGAAAGGGACACACTGTGCGCTGCGCCGTACGCTAGACAGAGAGCTTATAATAAGCAACTATCTCACTCTAACTTCGTCAGTGAAGCTCGCGGGCGGATGAGTGAATTTTATTCAATTCATTTTTGCAGTTGAACCTGCGATAACTTCAAAACCAATAAATATACAGCAATTCTGAAAACTGAATTTTGTTCAGTAATTAAATCTCTATAAGTAGTCAAAATCTCAATTAATATAATTAACAATTACAGAAGATACACAGAAGAAGAACGTGTTTTTTTAGACGTTTCTATTGGTTTAGCATTTGCATTTGTACACTGTACTCTTTAAAATACAAAAAGTAAAATTGGTTAAAAAGTTTCACTTACAGTACGCTTACATCAGTTTTTGAAAAAGTTTGTGATTCGGCTGCTTCATACAATGCACACGTTTTTTGGAAGCCATGAAGCCAAAGTGAGTCGACCTAACGCCGCTGCCCCAGACTCAGTTGCCCCAAATAAAGTATTTCAATTGTAAAAACTTAAATATTCAAAAATAGTGAACCATATCGCAGAATGACGTAAGTGTAGTGAAGAAAAAGTGGTGATCAGCCAAAACATCAAGAGTAGTATCTTTACATCCCTAACCATTTCGCTAACCAAAATTGCAAAAATTAGTTTGGAGATACGTCAGGATATGGGAGGTCCCGGATATCACAGGTCCGGATGTGATAGGTTGTACTGTACTTTTTAACTACATATTATACTAATGTACAATGAAGATATACTTATTATATCTTTATTTAGTATATAGTTATTTACGTGTCAAGAAAAGAACGTGTGAATAAAGTGATCACAACATTTTATACCTTATATGTTTTCTGTCATTGAATGATTAACCCACTTTTTAATAACAGCGTTGAAAAATAGTTGATTACGTCTTTCAAAGATTATTTTTACTACGGTACTGAAATTAAAAATAACTAAGATCGTATACAGGAATTAAACGTAGGCGACTGGAAGCAGTAATTGTATAAACAGCCGAGACACAGCAGCTGCTAATATTGCAGGAATTGCTTACGTTCAGTAGACTTGGCAACGTTGTGACCTTCGTGACTTTATATACATTTTGTGGCAACACTGTGCATATTTTTCATCACTAAAAGCTAAACCGATATCCGTGATAAAATAGTAATGCATTTTTTTACACGTGTGAGTCGTTTGTAACGATTATGTTAACAGAGTAATTATTATTCAACTTTTCTCAACAAACTATCTTGAAACGGATATATATTTTTACGGTTTTTTATGCTGATTATGAATATGTAAGAATAAAATGTCTAAGCTTACTCGTAACTTTTATATATGGGGTCTCAAAAAGATCAACTTCTCTGGTCAGAACTTGCATGTTTAGCTAATGATGGATAAACGTGAATATATATATATTTATATTTATATATATTATAACGTTACAGAAATCTGATCATATAAAGTATCAATAAGTATTATAGAAATGCGAAAAGGTAAGATAATTTAATAACTAAGTAATGAAGAAAAATTATAAAAAGTAGTTAAGAAAGAAGAAACAAGAATAGTAAACAAAAGTAATCATTAAAAAAATAGATTAGACTGACAAACAAACGACTTTGACCCAACCCCAGAGATTGGCCGGATAAAGACCGAAAAAGAGGAGAATAGATTCACAGAGATTAAGAAGACGAATCCATGAAAAGAGACACAAATAAGTAAAGAAAATATGTAACTAATGAATAAAACAGTAGCAAATAAAGTACACTAACCACAAAAAATAAATAAGACGATTATTGTTAAATAAAGTATATTGTTGAGGACCTTATAATAATAAGAAAATAAGGCACCTAATGTTAAAGAATAGTTGTAAATGTACATCTAAAATAACTTTGAAACCAAGAGTGAGAGATAGGTAGGGAGTGATAAAGATAAACAATGAAGTGATAAGTGTATTAAAATAAACAACATATAATATTAAGAAAAAGGAATAATAAACAAGTGTGAGAAACCCAAAACATAAACACATGTGAATGAGCAATTAAGTTAAGTGTATTAGACTGTAAGACACAGAATAATTGTGAGTGAAAAGAATAGAAAAGAATATGATATCAGTATAAGAATCACCAGGGTGATTAGTTTTATAGAAGAAATGGTGTAGGTATAACACTCACCAAAATTGTTAATTTTTAATTTAAAGAAAGTTAAGTTATTGGCTTAGTGTTTAAGGGAGTATATACAAGAAGAAATAATTTTACAGTAATATGTTAGTATGTTTTATATAAGTAAGGAAGTTATAAAGAGAGTAGTAGCAGTATCTTTATAAGTAATAACAGGCAATATAATAATTATAATTTTCAATGAAAGGAAACATGGCTGAACCACATACAGACCATGAAGTTATTTATATGTTATGTTTTATTAATAGATATAAGTGTTAAAGAGGTGTGTGAGAAATGGGAATAGGTGTAAAAATTAGTAATGACATAAATTTAACAAAGCAGCAAAATAATAAATATAATGTAAATTGAAAGCAAAATATCAGATAAGAAATAATTTTTTAAAAGTATAATAACATCAATGGATTGTAAAACAGTTCCAAAATAATTCAAAAGACAAGAAACACGAAAAGAAGTTAAGCAGACAAGATATGCTCAATAAATAATGTTTAAATAGAACAAAATAAGAAATTATAAGATGTAACAGTTTAGGCCTATAAATGACATAGCTGTATAAATACAGAAAACCAATTGTAAATAACAGAAAACTATATGTAAATAACAAAACAAGGTAAATTATGTAATTACCATCAACTAACAAAAATAACATGTCAGAATTATATTAAACCATAGAAATAAGTAAATTATGTATCAACAGAGTATTATAAATTTTGTACAAAAGTATTAATACATGGCTTAGACCAGTCTTGTGAGATATCAAACTAATCTTTGAAAGAAAATAGGAACATCTATGTTAATATTTCAAGCAGTGAAATTATCCCCAAGTAAATATAGTCATTATAAAATATTTATTCATTTTGAACAAAAAACCAGGATTGATAACAATAGTTTCAAATTTACTTAGCCAATCAGAGTGAAGTCAGTTACCATGACTACAACGCGTTGTTATAAATTTTGACCGTTATGAAAGAGAGTTCCATTATTAACTACCCAGAGGAACAGACGCTATATTGATGATGACCATTTGAAGGAAGAAGAACGAAGAAAATCAAACTAAAATGAAACCCAATTGATTAACTGATGTCCACCGTAGTTCCTGTAACACATGAAGGGACAATAACCGAATATTAAAACTACATTTAATTAAAAACTGGATGAATTAAGAAACAGACGTCAGAAGTAGACGGCATCCATATCATCGGAACTAATCGAAGGAAGTAATTCATTGGTGAAGACACTTGACGATTCATAACACGAACAACGTGATGTTGTTAAGTATAAAATAAATTATAACTAATTACGAACCAAATTGACTAACCATTTTCTGAATAAATAACTCTCACTCTAAAATTTAAACACTAATTTCTTTCAAGGATTTATGATTTATATTTAATAACACTGTATGTATAAGAAATATAACCTATGTCAAACTGATAAAACCGACACACACCTTTAACACAATACTGTTGAGTTTTCATATAAATCTTATTAGTATTTAAGTACCACAATTGTAAAGTGGTGTACTTTATTTGAACATCTTGTTATAAACCTTTCTCGTACTCAAAAGAAATCACTAGCAGAATAAATTGTATAAATAAGAAACAATAACCATTATAGCTTTATAAGCCTGGAGCGCTGCCACCTTTGCTATCCGCTGAGTGAAAACGAATTTACTGCCGAGGCATAAACTTTGTTATAATAACTTTTATTGTACGATTATTAATCCAAAATTAATGAATTATTGAACAAATTAAATCAGTACAAACCTTTACTAACTGTCTTGTATTTATTTGAATAGTATTATGTATGTTATGTGCTTTAGCGGAGAGTAGACACTATTACGCAAATTTTATGTTGGCAACACGTCTCAACAACGAGCGAAAGCCGAGTTCCCGCCAGTCAGCGAGGCAATTCGAATTATTCTTTACAGTATCCAGGAGATAATCTAACTGCGAAAATTTTAATTGTTTTATAAATAATAATTTGGCGCCTTTCGGGAGTTAAATAATACAACATAGAACAGGTAAGGACTTCGATACTGGTTATTCGTACGTTCGCAACGGACGCAATCTGCGTGAGTTACGTTACAGAGCGACTACGGATTGGTAAGACAAGAAAAGACACATTACACCAATTACACCCTTACACGTTTACAATTAGACGGACATCGTTTCATAACAATATATATATATTATAACATTACATATTTTAATGTAATTAAATTTGTATAGCCCCACGTTCTTGGGAGACAATTTATAGCAGTACAATTCAATGTAATAAAATTTGTGGAGTTCAGGTGTAATGGTAATAAGTAATAAGAGTTGATTGAATTGTAACGAGTTTTCAAAATTTTTATTATAAACCACAAGCGTGTTTAAAAATCTCATTTACTTCGCCATAAATATTCATTATTGTTTGCTTAAACGTTCAAATGTTGCAGTACATTTATCATAAAATAAATCTTATATTCTACAATAACAAAGTTATATTCTAAATATTTATTTGTTAATATTAAAATTCGACTGCTCAGTCTGACAGTGTGCTTTACTGCAGTTTTGTTTTATTTTCTTTATATAACTTTCAATTACGTTAATTTATGTATTTCATACATATTACTCACTGATTGCTTCACAAACTTTAAATACAATTTAAATCGACTAAATTAATCGTTAACCATCAAAGAAAATATTTATTAAATTTAAATTAGATTCTGTGAATCTCTATATCTACATTTTACCTAGACTTTATATTCATTTTTAATTTTCAAAGTGTCTTTTAAATGTCTTTAGTCTCTCATTTACAATTTATAAATTGATTATCTGTCACCTTGATTCTGTAGCTCATACCCATGTCCTCCGTTGATCCGTAGGTCCTCTACTGATGGAGTTTCCTGCACGTTCCCCGGTTCCCTTGTCGTCCTCCAGTTACTCGCCCCTCATGGTCCCATCTGGTTGGTGTAGTGTAGAGTGATATGTTGCTCTGCACCAGCTGCTGTTGTTCTAGCAGACGCCTCTATTGTTCATCATAGCGTTTCTCTGCATGATGTACCCTTGTAGCTTGTCTTGACTGCCGGACGTGTATGGATGTAGACATCGTAAAGTATGTTCTATGATCGTATTTGGAACAGACTAAGAGTTACTGTTTGATATTTAAGATGAACATAGCGTCCATCCGCCTTTACTGTTCAATTAACAAAATTTAAAACTCGCGTCGATACTGGACATAGCGTCCCGCCGCTAAGTGAAGACTGATTGAGAAGAAGGCTGGTTTCTTCCGTGTCCTATTTATATTCGAGCATCGTACCACACCTGTTGGGACAGAATTCTGCCTGTTTGGAATTGCTCCGTGGCGTCACTTCTCCCAATCTCGTCCAATTTCATATTTTCGCACATTTCTGCCAATGGCAAAGCCTAATGTGTACTACAGGGTGCTCTAACGATGGATAATTTAATTACACATGTTCAACGTAATTACCATCGTAATCGAATAATTCGTGTAATTACTACGCACTTAAAATCGCACTGAATTCGCACTGCACGTCCTTTTCACGCCGTTTTCTCACTACACATGCGTATTAATTTTATACATTTTTAGGAGTCTTTGAATTTTTCCTACCATTTATGGTTTCCTTACTATTAAATAAGAACTGTAATTTGACAATTATTTAGGGTGAGATTGCAAACTTTCATGCTCGAACTGGCCTCACTCACACACATCATTTACTACTGTACACACTCTCATCGACAATCGCGTGATCGTTCAGGTCAGTTCCTGCATGCCTACATGCCGTATTTTTCACATAAACTCAGCTTTCAATCTCAGACCTGCTTATTTATTACATATTAATTAAACTTAATTTAAATATTCATTTTATCTAATAAATGCACAGTATAGCATCTGATTGTATTGTCGCAATATATATATATATAATATTTAAAATTTATATTTATTTTACCTCAAGATGTTATTTGAATTTGTTTAATAACCTCACTTTTCGTTTTTTTTCCACTGTAGGCTTATTTACCTTGTATGGTTTTATTAAAATTAATATAAAAATAATAATATAACATCTTGAGATAAAATAAATATAAATTTTAAATATTTTATATATATCCAGAAACGAACTGTAGCAGAAAGTGATAGAATATATACTGTATATTGCAACAGTACAAATATGTTGAGTACCGTGCATTGCACAGGCTAATTCAAATAAGTAATTTGAACAAATAAATAACTCATTTTGGTAATAATAATAAGTCAGCCTGCAATCTAAACTGTAATATAAACGCCAGATTTGCATGTTGAGACAGATAGTATAGCCAGCTACTCTCTGCATGTGTGTACACGCGTAAAAGGTGTGTGTGCGCGCGCGCGCGCGCGCGTGTGTGTGAAACTGGTTTATTCATGAAAAGCGCCACCCTTTCTTTAACGATATAAATTATTTGTATTTAATTAATTTATACGGCTTGTGTGCATCGTAGCGAAAAACTCAAGACAACAAAATGTGTGGTTAAAAATAACGAACAAATGTTTAAAAAATTATGTAAAACGAACAAAAAGTGTTAGTGTAAGGAATTAAAAATCAATAGTAATTAAAGTAATGAAGATAAATAAAAATGGTTTGTGCGTGATGAACGTCTAAAAAATTGCCGATCGAATGAATATCAGGTAATGTGCAAAAGACTTCGCAATTCGCGAAGACGAGCAAAATAAATGTAACAGTAAAGCGTGGGTTAAGAGTGACGCTCGCGACACTTTCAAACAGGCAGAATATTGTCGAGACATGATTTTTGCGCTCTGGGTATAAATACGAGGACGCGCAAACATCATTCTCTTTCTCGTCATACCATCAAAGCGGCCGGAGGCTCTGCTCAAGAACTACAACTTTTCTTTGTTCGACTACTGATGTGATCGGAGGCTATGTCCACCAACTGGAACGCCTAGACATGATCGACGACCTGGGCAGCCAAAGACTCTACTAAGAAACCACAAGCAGAGTACGAGCATCCAGACAATCCAGAGTACAAGAGACTACAAGACTCCTTGAATACCCGATCCCAGGACTTCCAGGACCGAAGAGGATCATCCGTATCCACGATGAGGGACCACACGTCTACGAGGGATTCATCAGTAAAGGACTCAGCACCAGGACCATGAGGGTACGCTGAGGAACCACTATTAATAAGGTGAAAGAAAGCCATATTTTCATCTTAACTAAAGACTCAATAAAAGACAATTTAATCTTGTAAAACAAGTAGAGAAAAATAAGAGAAAGACTCTAATTTAATAAGCATGTAAATTGTAAGATTAAATGTAACTTTTCTTGTATATTAATTAGGGTAAGATTCAAACAGTCAAAAGTAATATTCGCAGAAATATTTAAATTCTTTTATTAATAACTTACTGAAAAGATTGATATTTAATTTTGAAAAAATACGAATTTTACTAAAATAACATAAAGAAGCAATGCATATGCAATAACAAAGAGAAATAAATAATATAAAGAATTAAACGAGTAGATAATCAGTAAGATAATTGAGCTAGCTGAGAGCAGTATAGAAAATTTATAATGATGTATTAGTAATAAGATGTTATAATATGTTTTTGTGTCAGATAAGACTACGAATTTTATTTAGTGGGTACGTAAAAATACGAAACATTAGGAATCATAAATTCCTTAAGAAAATAACGTGTAATCTAAGATTGCAGGTTAGGCCTACTCGAAATAAACATGTCAAAATAATAATAAGTTTTTAAACCGCTAACCAAATAAGAAATTGTCAATAAAAAAATTGAATGGATTTATAAACAAATGAAATCGAATTATTATTACTATGATTACCACCTTCATTCTTCCACACACACGAATTGTGAGGTAATTTACATAAAAATTTAACACACGTCAATGAAATAAACACATTATATTTGCGATGTTGTAAAATGGCTTCCAAAAACGAGGGGCTAACACATTAAAACCGTGTGTTGTTGTAATATATATATATATATATATATATATATATATATATAAACATAATATGTTTTTATATAATATATAATAATATACGTACAAATCATAATAATGGCGAATGGAGGTATTATGGAAATGTTGACATTTCCGGTCCGGGCGGATTAGCCCTCGTCGGAACTATTTGTCTCTCTCGCTAACACTCTGGTTTAGCGAAAGATAAGTGCAATTTTGGGTGTAATGATTTCCACCTACAAAGTTGTCTACACAGTCTAGGAGGTGCTGAGAGCTGCTTTCCACCTCAAGGAGTAGTAACGAGCAATTCACCTATTATTGCGATTCGATTATTGTTCAGTCAACAAGTTTAACCTCACAAACCTCGTTATTTAAATATTAAACCATTCTCTCAACAAATCCATAAACATATTTAAATTATTTAGGGGGTTCACTGAACCACTGAACCTTGGTCGAGCCACCACTGCTAATGAATTATGTAGCAACTCTCGTATACTTTGATGCACAAAAATTCAAAAAGTGAACAGTATTTGCTATTGAGGGTCAGTTCTTGACAGAGGTAGAACATAAACTAGAGAAATATTAAAGAGTATACAAATAGTGTCAAAAAACAATATCCGTGTTAAACTCAGTATCGTACATTGTTATACAAAATGTAGCTTGATACATCGTTGATTACAAAACTCGTGGTGTATTCAGCAACTGCAATTAAAAAATGTCAATCAGTGGCGCAACCAGGGGGGGGGGGTTAGAACCCCCCCGAATATATGAAAAATCAAATTTTGTAATCAATGAACGTACATATTTACAAATAGTAAGCTGTATTAACGATCTCTGTAGGCTACATGACTAAAAACTTTTACGTCATTTAGCGTCGGTAGTTAGAAATCTTCCCGTACGAGCTCTCCGTACAACGCGTTAATTTCTTCTATTTTCAGTGTACCTTGTGACCTTGCGAGTTGTTTATAGATACGTATTTCACTGTTAAGTGTATCATTAAAGATGGCTGTGATTTCATCCGTGTTTCTTCACTCATTTGAACCGATCAACATTACAAGATCAGCAGAACTGCACTACAGAATATGTCAAAACGTCAGCTTGATTTACTGTAGAATTTTTTCCCAAACGGCCGAAGCCAGGAACTAGTAAACATGAAAGTAAGCAGCAACACAACAATATTGATGTAAATGCCTTTTGTTTTTAAATTAGTTGAAGGAATTATTTTGTTACAAAGAACGGTAGGCCTACTTGTCTGTTAGCCAAACGAACATCATATTTTACAATTAATATTGTAACCTAACCTAAAATATAACTGTAGGCCTATTCTGTCACATGTCACATGGCGAAAACGAAGTTAACAATCGAACCGATTGTTTTGTTTATTCAACGTAAATGCAACAAAAAGATACCAGTAATCAAAATGTCCTAACCACTACAAACGTATGTAAAAGCTTTAAAGCTTTGTAGGCTTACTATATTCAAGTGCTTTTTTGTGCGGCTGTTTGTGTTGGCAGTGGTTTGTCTGTTTTACGATTGGAGTGTATTTTCTAAGTAAAAATTATTTAATTATAGAAAATACGTTTTATTTACACACTCGATATCATTTACTATTTCATATTCGTTTTCTCTTTTTCGTCTAGGGAACATATTTAATTTTTCTCTTGGAAAATGTACACCGCATTTTTGTACGTGAGTCATAAATGTATAGGCCTATTATATACAGTATTCAACTAAACGGATTAACCGAATCAAACTTAGCCTGATCACGAATACATGTAAACTGTATCCCCTTACAGCAGCCAAATTCTGTCAGTCTATCGAAACTCATATTACAAATATAAAAAAAGAACTTACAAATCATATTATACCAAACCAAACTTAACATAACGTTGTCTGAGTCTGAACAATATTTTTCTGCTCCAAAACCCCGTTAATACCTATATCATAATTCATATTAGCCCAACCGAAAAAGCAGATCGTGTCATTTTGTAATTTTACAAATGAAATAATTCTTATGTTTTGTACAGTAAATAGTAAGTAATTAGTGTATAGTATACCACATTAAATTTGGATTACTATTAGTGAATTATGATCTTGTTTAGGTAACTGACTACCTACCTGGCTACCTAGCATGGGCGTAACTTGGGGCCTAACTTTAGGGGGGGGGCAGGATAAGGCTTCATAAATTCAAGTGTGTAGTGAGACCATCTATATAATAAAATTAATAAAATGTATTATATTATTAGTACAGTAAAGAGAGCAAATTCCTAGAAATACAGCTGCGCATATTACTTCATTACGATGTGTTCCAAAACAAATCTTTGTTTGTGTAAAAGACACGCATGGTATTCCAGTTAATTAGGTCTCTAGCGTTTGTTTTTTTTTCGAACAGAAATTTAATATTATTTTGACGTACATCATTCAAATCTGTCAAACATTGTCCTTACAAGTTTCTTCGAAAGAATAAGAATAATAAACTTATACTGTGCTCGCAAGTATAGAAACTGTCTCCTGTTTGACTATTTGTTAGTTTTTATTTATAACAACTGGAGACAAAATTTTATAATCCTCGGAACATTGAGGGGGCGAGTGCCCCCCTTGCCCCTCCCAAGTTACGCCTATGCTACCTAGCTTGTCTAAGAACAGCTCAAGATATCACCTCTGTAAGATTATAATGCAGCTCTTACTCTATTGCTTCTAACAGTTTGCAAACGCCTTTATATGTAATTAACCCTTTGTATTTCCAAACTATTATCTCAATGTAAAACCTAATTCGTCTGAAAAAGGACTAACTGTGTGATGTCCAATTCAAGAAGGGAAACAATAAGAAAATCTTTGCTTGTGAGTTTGACTCACAATGATACTCCTGTAATCCCTGAATAAAATGATCAGGAATCGGATGAGTGTGTATTAATAATAGTAGAGACCTAATGGAATCGAATGTAATGGAATAGAGAATAATGGATAATTAATAATTGCATTTATTTCAGACTCCCATCAAGAGAAAACAATTACTGGGGTGAGTGAACAAATCGAGATGAGATCCGTGGGTGAAGAAGACAAGGAACCACAGCGGGAGTAGGACGCATATGACATTGCTAATTTTGTTGACAATGAACTGTCAAATAGTGAGAAAAATGTAGTCTTGACAAATCTGTGGTCACCACCAGAAACTTTTATTTACCCATCAGCAGGAAAAAGAAATTTAAAATTTCAAAGGAAATGGTTGATTGAATGAATGGAAGTGGCTAAGCTACTCAAAGAAAGTTGATGGAGCATTTCTCAAGTTTTGTGTATTGTTCGACAAAGATTTTTTTGGTAAAGGAAGCCACCAGAAAATGGGCCAGTTATGTTCTGAAACATTTTGTAATAGGGAAAAAGCAAAAGAACGTTTCAGTGAGCACCAGCAAAGTTTGTATCACCGAAACAATGTTGAGGTCGCTCACATTATAATGAAAATTGAAACAAAACAGCAAGACTCAATTGACTTGCAACTAGATGAAGAAAGAAAAAAGCAAATTATGGACAACAGAAACAAATTACTACCAATCATTGAGACTGTGCTTTTTGTGGGAAACAAGGTTTAAGTTTAAGGGGTCATAGAGATAGCGGCAGAGTTGGAGAAGATGCAGAGGAGAACGAGGGAATTTTCCGAGAACTTTTACGGTACCGGGCAAAGTATGATGATAACCTACAAAAGTCGTTATCTAATAGCAAAAGTAATGCATTATACACTAGTTGAAAAATACAAAACAAAATTCTGGAAATAAGCAATGCCCTAATTCTTGATGGACTGCTGGCAAAGATAAATTCATCATCATATATTTCTGTGCTCGTTGATGAAACAACTGATATTGCTGGTGTACAGCAAATGTCGCTTTGCATTCGTTGTACCGATTTCTCGATATCAAATGTGGAGGAACTTTTTTGCAGTTTGTACCACTCCATGATGTTATAGGCAAGGGAATTGCAGTTACAATTATTGACAAACTGAAGGATCTTGGAATAGATATGACCAAGTTGCGCGGGCAAGGGTACGATGGAGCCTTTACTCTTAGCGGAAAATTTAATGGCGTACAAGCTTTGTTTCCAAAAGCATTATATGTTCATTGTGCTGCACATTCGTTCAACTTAGCTGTGTCAAATTCTTGTGAAGTTCCCTCAATTAGGAACTGTTTAGGTACAATTGGAAAATTGTATGACTTTTTTCATACTCCAAAAAGACAGTCTGTCTTGGAGCAATGTATAGAAAAAGCAGAAATTCGTTCAACCCACGGAAAATTAAAACAACTTTGTGCCACTATGTGGGTTGAAAGATAAACTTCTGTTGCTATTTTTCTTGAATTGTACGATGGTAGAGTTTTGGCTTTAGACAGGATTGCTGAATGGCCAGATAAAGATTCTGCTAATGCTGCACACCACTTAAACTGTACAGTAAAAAGAGCAGATTTTGTTATTGCTGTATATGTTATAAATCAAATCATTTCCTACAGTAGTATTTTATGTAAATCACTGCAACAAAGAAGTATTGACCTGAAAAAATCATGTGATCTTGCCGAAGACACAGCGCTGGAGATAAGAATGCTAAAGCAAAATGCTAACTCAGAGATCACTAAATTATTTTTAAGTGCTAAAATGAAAGGTGAAAATTTCGATTTCCCACTGAACATACCAAGAATTGCTAACAAACAAACATTAAGATGTAATGTGGATGCTGCTAGTTCAGAAGATTATTATATATCCCATTTTTATACACACACACAGATATATTGTCAGCAATATATTGTAAGCGAAACATTCAATTACAAATCAAACAAACCTATGAAGATACAGAATAATTTCTGTGAAACGTGTGTCAGGTAAAAATAAGCCTACTTGCAGTGTATTTATTTGAAGATATTACATGGGAGACCTGTAGGAAACTCAAGAGTTTCTTACAAAGGAATGAATATAGATATATGTATGCATTTGTGTGTGTGTGTGTGTGTGTGCGTGTGCCCTGTTCGGTAGCAGTAAAAGTCTGGAGCTCGACGAATGCCGGCGGAAAGCTGTTGAAGATGTTTGGAAGAGAGCATTCTAAAGAAAAATATACGAGCCAGTACGGTAGAATTATTATTGCTCTTGTAGAATAATAATACGTAGTATACCTTGAATTGAGCAGATAACTGGGATTTAAGACATCATACCAGACATTAAGGTTAGTTTTATTGCTAACAACAGCAGTGAAGATAGTAGACCTAGCAGTAGTGCTGACATCAAACCTATTTCAGCATCAAAAATAAAACATCTGCAAAATACTGGAAGAGACAAGAGTGAAATAATGGAACAATTACAGATAGCAGAGACAGGACAGCTCTCGATAACTCGGCACAGACGGAATGTCGCTTTGTTTTCTTATTAAAATTAAATGAGTTATGACTAACAACCGTTTTTAACATGTCAACGCTATCAATAAACAACAAATTGCCTAGTATTTCAACAGCATGCAGTGGATTAAACCCACAACAATTCTATTTTTGACCATTTAATTTGTTCAGTAAGCCTCACAGTACAATATCGGCTGTAATACGTCTCTCCGCATATAGAAGCTGATTTGACCCGTTGGCTGAGACTCGTGACAGACGAGCTAATAAATAATTATTTTATAGTCCTTGACAGAAGCTAGAAAGCTTTAAATACTGCGGTCAAATGAATCCAGTCGGTGTGTACTTGGGTGTACTGGAAGATTTGGTTAACATGGCTTTCATTTCTCATCATTTAATTCTATCTGCAGTAAGTTATTTAAATGTTGTTAAAATACAGTTTAAAATTTCATGAAGTATAGAAACTTTTACCTAAATATATCAATGCATACTAATATAAGGTAAATAATAAAAGAATAATAATGATTGTTATGCAACTATTATATTCGTAGTTTTTTCTTCAATGAATAAGTCATGAATGAAAAGTAAATAATGTTACATATATAAACGTACACATACGCACACGCGCGATTATATGTTTAATCCTTCACCACCTACGCAACGCACCTTTCTCCCCCCACTAGGAATACTAAACTTGATATGGGGAGAAATGGTCAGAAGCAACGTCACATCCTCTGAAAACCTTTGTATCTTCCACCAAATATATTTAATGGAATGGAAAGGATTTATTGTTTAAATACTGTTACGATGGTATACCACTGCTCGTCATATGCAGTGGGAAACAAAATGCAAGACACCAATGACGTCATTAAAAACTAGCTTTAATTATGACAATTAACAATTTGTAATCAACAAGACAGTCTATTACAATTCAAGTGAAAATAGTTCACAGGCAATAATAATGTCAACTGAAAAGAATTCCGCACTAATAACAACACTTCGCTACAATACTTCTACATACACTCGAGCCACGCTAAAGAAATCGCTCAACACAATTGAACTAACAAGCCGGCGCCTATGGCTTTTTATAGCTACCGCACGCCTCCTAGAAATGTTGCATCCTCACTTAATGCATGTCTCAAGTGTTGTTGAGTACACTGGAGCCTGCTTGAGAGCAGCCTTGACTTGGGCAACACCTGCCACGCTGGACGGGGGGAAGAATGGAGAATATTCTGGGCTGTTCGAAAGGATTCTCGCTATAACACGTTTTACCGGAAAACGATAAATCATATTAATAAGTATTTTATATTGCAATAAAATTCTATAATGATGCATTTAAATTTTCGTTAACTCTGGTCAAACGTTTTTAGCGCTAATAAAACACGTCTGTGATTCCTTATATGGTAAGACACGCCATAATATAAAGCAAGGAATGTTTGGTACAATTACTTATTTTACATAGTGCGTCACAAATCTACCATTGTGAAGAAAAATCTAGAAGGTGAACAAAAATTTGAGTTCAATTTTAGACAGAAACGGAACAGTAACTAAAGATAATTCAAACACTCTAAACACCGCAGGAAAACAATATACATGTTAAACCTCCTATGGTACATGTTATAGGCCTACTACACTTAGTCTATAGTATACTGACAGGCGTCTACCACTGCATCCATACTGTAATAACAGTAGCGTATTCAGATGTGGGGAAAACCAATACGGTTTTGATTAACTGTTCTACAGTTGATCCGATATTCATGATGTGACAAATCCACGTCATTTCATACAAATGTAATAACATAAACATTCCTAATTTATACAAAGATTTTCTACAAGCAATAGGTAGAGGTAACCGAATCATTATGTTAAAACTGAAACGGGATGTTATACTGAATAATTTAATATACTGCTGTATAGATCGGAAAAATTTTAAATAGTATAAACATATTACTGGAAGGATTCAAAGTAGTATTACGAGCGGACAATAAGCTGACCGCATGCTTTGTTGTAACTAACGCAGTCAGACTTTGGGTGATGCGTTCTTTCTACATTCTTAACACTAGCGGCTGCCTTAAGACGCAAATGAGGGTGCAATGGTGTAAACTCAACATACTTATGATCTGGTTACAGTAAACTTAAGTGAAATTATGTTATACAAATTTCGAAAACTTGACACAGAAGTACAGAAACATAGATTAAATAGAAATGAAAGAAAATCCAAGTAGATTTACAACGAGATTCAAAGGAGCAGCAACACCAGAAACAATATCATTATCACCATTATCATTTTATTAATGATATTATTTTTGTAGAAAATTATATCTTGGAGCATGTGCACAACTTAAATTATTTGGGGTCACAATTGGATCACAAGAACGAAAATAAATCAATTTAATGTAGAAATTGAATTACTATTAAAACACCTGAAGAAATCGTGCCTGTTAGGCAAAAGTATTAAACTTAAAACTTAAAGTCTAATCCAGCCTTTGTTAACTAATCATAACAAAGTCTAGAGCTTGACAAGTACTGATGGAAAGGAAATTTCTTAGAAAACTATATAGGCTGGCTGCCGGAATAAAGATGGCCGCCGGTGGTGTTGCAGAATAAGTATGATCCTCAATTTGAGGCAGGCAACTGAGAATAAAGAAATCGTACGATCCATTAAAAGACGAAGACTCGTATGGTTAGATCACACTGAAATAATGGGTGGCCAATCACACATGATATAGGCAGGGCAGCTACCGATTTCTAGTGCAGTCGATATGTTTTTTGTTTATTTTTGGGGGGGGGAGGAATTAAGTAAACCATTTCTAGCGTCCGTTATTTAAACACTTCCAGTACACAACAAATTTACTGTTTACTTTAACAGCAGACAGGAGACCGATCAGCACAAACCAGATAATCTGAAAATTCTATTTTTTCCGCCGCACTTTGTTCAGTTAGCCTCAAACACAACAGTACAGGCAATAACAAATCTCTGAATATATAAACCGTCAAGCAAACTTGACCCGTCGGCTGACCCATCACAGACGAAATAATAGATAATTATATTTGTCTCATCCCTGTGTTAGCAGATGGTTTTAATTACTAAGGCCAAACGAATTCAGTCAGTGTCTTCTTGTCCGCAGGCGTCCAGTGCACCGATAGTTGTTCAGCATGGGTTTTCTTTCTCTCCATTTGATTATATCTACAGTAAGTTATATAAAATTAGTCAAAATACAACCATAAGAAAATCCAAAAATATACTGTCATTGTTCATCTTGTTATTTGAATTATCAGTCTTTTGTAATTCCAATTTGTCGTGTTTACTTGCTGAACTGCTACTTGTCGTGTTCCGGACGAGGTCGCCGTTTAGAACTTGAAAGGCCTTGTCTAGAATATGACAAGTAGCAGTTCAGCAAGTAAACACGACAAAGTTGGAATCGAAAAATATAATCTGAAATTATTACTATACATTATAAAATACGCTAATATAAGATGAATAATGAAAAAATAATTATTTTTATGGTAATACTATTCTTTTAGTTATTCAATAAAATAAATACATATATAATAAGTAAATAATTAAACATAAAAAAATACACATACACACTCGCGCGCTTGCACGTATTCCCCCGCATGATGTATACAAAATCATCATGCAAATATTTGTGTGTTTTTTAATATTACGTAGAAAATATTGAAACCTTCCGTTCAGCATCATATAATTAAATTTCATTACCTTGAACAAATAAACGGGTACAATAAAATGTAGGCTACATAAAAAAATTAAAATAAACAAGTACTTGTAGTTGATTAAACAAATAGACCTACTTGTCGTGCAATTTAACACACAACTAAAATTATGTATATTTTAATAACAAAGAATATTTTTCCTTTTTCTAGAGTATATTTTTTTATTTATATAGTCTGTTTCGAAAGTGTATCTGTACTGTCATCTTCAAAAACTAAATGTAAAGTGGAGTACTTAATTAAATTTAAAGTCAATGGTTTAATGACAGCTGTTGAACACATATCTATATAAATAGGTTGTATTCAAACATAGGTAGTTAGATTATAAATATACATTATTTTACAAATTACTAATCTTGTAAATAATAGAATATTTTGTGTTAATTTTAATTTGTTTATCTATTAGTTCAAATTAACACACACAAAATTTAACATTATTTCACATTGATATTTACGTTAATTTTTTAACATAACAGCACAGAAAACTGTCCATATTGTATAAATAAATAAAAAAAATATTGTTTATTATTAAAACTGATTATTAACAAGAATCATTGTGTAATTACGATGATATATATATATATATATTTTTTAACGTAACAGAATTGAGGTCCCCAACGTTACATAAAAAAATGAATTAACTATGGTCAAGGACCATACCCCGATATTAAGGTTACTCAGTAATTAGTACATCTGAGATGTACCTCAAGTTAAGAGAGGTAATAAATAACGTTGAGTATAAAATACTATACCAATTAATGGTTAATGTAATAAATTGTACTTGTTTTTATACTGTAGCATGGTAGTGTTCACAGAATATTTATTTTATGTTTTGAGTATAGTAAGAGTGAACTGTTGTTTTATAGGAATACTTAATCAGTGGTAATCTTTTTATTTATGTTAAAATTGTCTTTAGACAATCAAGTATAATTACCTGTGTTAGGCATTATACTATGTTATATGTATTGACTAAAATTGAATAATGAAGTTGTTTTGAATTAATGTTTGTAAACTTGGCCAGGATGGCAATAAGTGTTTAAAAGTTGACAAGTAGTTCTGATAATTATGTTGTAAACTAATGAAAGGTTCCAGGACGAATTAATTAATGTAATAAAGTAAAACCAGGAAATTAAAATTAATGTAAATAACCATGAACCAGTAACTAATTGTACAGTAGGTCAGGTAAAGAAAATTAAGTTAAAAAACGAAATTATTATAACAGTTGTAAGAAAACCTATAGGCCTAAATTTAAAATTTGTAAAAGGAATTTAATACCTTTTTAATAAGTCCAGTCAAATGAAACTGTAGTAAATTATATACGGTATAATAAGGTAGGTTAGGTGTGAGTTTTAGGTAATTCGGTATAATTCCAAGAATGGAGTATTTTAATAAAAAAGAGTAGTAATATTTTATAATTCTGGCTCTAGGATATCAAATTTCATCCAATGACAGAAAATAGTGGTTGTTAGGGCAACTAAACTGTATAAAAGGTTGTTGATTTTCAATCATTCGTTTCGATTGTTATATGCTATTGAGTTCAGATGAGGAGACACATTTAAAAAAGAATGATAAAATTTGAAAAAAGATGAATCTAAATTAATAAATCTAAATTGAAACCTAATTCTATAACACCACTGATGAATAATAAAACCAATTATACTTCCAAATTATAACCAAATACCTCTAAAAGAGTCGAGAATTCCTTACTTCATTCACCAGGATAATTCCGCTGGATTCGGTATTAAACCGATTTCCCATGTAATCAGAAGACTAATTAAGGGAAGCAAAGGCCGAAACTAACGGAATTATAGAGAAGATATACGAAGACCTCGTTTCTGCAGAATTAACCTTCACCTTCAAGAAGAAGCTATAATACGATTTCCATTCCACCGGGACTGACAACCACAAGGATCTTAAGAGAAGAACGGCAGTCAGAAGAATTCCTGGGGCTTTCCTGTACATCACACCGTCAATTTTATTAAGGATCAGAACACTTTTTCCTGGATGAATGTAATCTAAGCAGACCATCTTCAACTGTTTACAGACGTCCAATGCCATTTTGAGATTCGCCAATCCGGTAAAACCAACTTATTTTTATTTCAATATATTTAGAGTTAATAACATTCTGTAATACTTGAGTAACCTTAATTTTGCATTACCTGGCCTTACTAATGGTTAAAAGAATTTCACGAACCCTGGGATAAGAGATATTTAGTATTATATTTAATTTGTATAAGTCAAAAGGAACTTGGTCAATTGACGATCGATCTACCATTGTATAATCGATTTAATGATATTATTATCTTGAAGAGAACTGTTAGTGTGAAATAAAGTACAAAATTAAGAAAGAATCTTTCTTGTTTAAGATAATGTTTTATGTTATTGCAGAATAGGTATTATATGTTGTGGGTGGAGTAAGTTACAGGAAAAAGGGTGAATAAAATCCGGTGAACGGTTAACCTAGACGCAAGCCTATTACAAATAACAGCGCTAATTGTCAACAGCTGGTGGAACGGGAGATTGCCGAACTAGCGTGTTTTCTGTACCAAATTGAATGGAATTATCTAATACAGAGGGACTAGGGTTGGCAAGAATTCTTAATACATTCAGTCAATACATGACGTATATCGTTAATATTGCGTAACAATTGAATAATTAGGTAAACCTGTATTATAGTACAGTTAAAAGTTAAAATAACATAATCACAAATATATTTGCCTATTAAATTTGAATTACAGGAGGTCACCTATAAGACTACATAATTAATAACATAAATAATATTTATAAGTAACAGATTGATTAAAAACCCCAGTAACAAAAGGCTATTTGTTACAATATATATATATATATATATATATATATATATATATATAGCAACAAAACTCAGGATGATGATCTAGAACATGTATATCAGAGCAGTGATGACGGACATTAGTATGTTTTAGATTGTTGATACAATTTTTGCCAATTAGCTATAAGTTTTGTATTTAGTGATAGACAAGGACTTGTGTTATACCAAATTCTTTGTAAATTTTTGCTCAATACTGTTATGTACTTTGTTTGTGAATATGTGCGCGCGTTCGCGTGTGGTGAACCTTCGTGTTTTATCTTCCGCGTTTGTTATCCGATCGGCATGAGACTTGGACAGTGAATTATTTATGAAAATAGCTACATTTTCTATATACTCTGTTGTTCTCAGCTATTTTTAAATGTGGTTTTTTAGTAATTGAAAACTCAACTTTTCACGCTTATCAATTGAATAGTAATAAAATTTCTAGGTAAAATCTAAGCAGGCACTCGCAGATTTATACAAAGGTTCGCCTGCAACGCGTCTATCTTTTGTCCAATCTACCACACGTAGACAGTTGATTGACCAATCAGAAGCCCCTAAATGCAGTCAGATCCGTCGGTTGTCAGGTGTACTTCGAGGCAGTACATCGGAAGTACTTTATTATTGGACTTTCCACTAGCCTTTACTGATGTGTTACCCCATCAGTTAGATGATGAAGAGTTGCGTCCGATCATCCATAAGTTAAAAGAGGGTAACTTACAGGTCCCATATTTCTTGTCCAAGGGCGAAAGAAAAGGACGAGTCCCTAAAATCGTGCTGCCTAGCAAGTTAGTGCCCATGGTCTTCAGCTATTGCCATAATTCCCCAGTAGGTGTACATAAGGGGATTTCAAAGACCATTTCCAGCATCAGGAAACACTTTATCTGGAAGGGCATGGATAGGGATATTGCGGCTAGAGTCAAGACGTGTCATCTTTGCGGGTTAATCAAGCCTGCCCAAAACACCAAGTTAGGTTTCTTGTCATCGGACGTGGCGAGCAGACCAATGATGAAGTTATTCATCGACTACGCGGGACCTCTCCCACGTAGCAAGTCAGGTAATTCCTACCTGCTTGTTTGTGTGGATGCTTTCTCTAAGTTTGTTTGGCTATTGCCCTTACGGCAGGCAAACGCTCGATTAACCAATCTAGCACTTCAGACCAATATCTTCCAGCATTTCGGACTTCCGGCCATCATTGTCTCAGACAATGGTCCACAGTTCATTTCGGGCGAATTCCGGTGAATGTGCTTCGCCAACGGTATCCAACATGTAACCACTTCCCCTTATTACCCTCAGCCGTCCCACGCGGAAAGATTCAACAGGAATCTTAGGTCTGCTCTGATTGTCTGATTGCTTACTACGCAGAGCAACAGAATTGTTGGGACCAGAATTTTAAGTGGTTACAGCTAGCATTCAACACGGCCCTCCATGAGAGTCATAAGGCCGTTCCTTTGAGGTGATGTTTGGATTCTCGCCCACACTTCCATTGGCCAACTTGTGGAAAATTGAAAATCTTCTGCCTAATACTCCTGACATTAGGACAGCAGACAGGTGGAAAGAGGCCTGGTAGAATTTGCTTCGTGCGCACGAGCGTGTCCGTGTTCGTTACAATCAGGGGCGAACTCCTAATCCCTTTAAGTTTGGGGATTTAGTCTACTGCCAAAGCCACCCGATCAGCTCAGCCGTAGTCAAAAGAGCCGCCAAGTTGTGTTATCGTTGGTCCGGACCACATCACATTCTGAGGTTTGTGTCACCAGTAACGGTGAGGCTGGGAGATCCCAACATTGAGATAGAGAAGTTGACCACTCACATATCTAAGTTGAAGTTTTGCCATAGGGCATAAGTATGTGAGTGGTGGTAAAAAGGTTGTCTTGTTTAAGGTGTTGATTTGGCTCTTGGGTTCTCAGATTGTGAGTTTGGGAGGCCTTAGGAGGTCAGAGCTCTGGCCACGATTTCTTACCTTTCTTCTTCTTCTTCTTCTTTTTCTGTCTCTCGTCTCTGTATGCTGACCCTGATCAAGTCAGCATGCAGTCACCACACACTTACACACACACACATTCATGTATACAGGCACTCACACAGTCCAATTCATCCTCCTTCTTGTTTCATTTTCCTATGAGTCTCTGTCTTCCTGAGACCGGTCTGTTTTTCTGAGACTCCCAAAGCAGCCAAGATGATAGTGCTTGTCATTGGGGAATAGCCAGGTGGCTGTGCACTGAATTAATTTTTGGGGCAACCATGTTGCCCTTTTGGGGTGAGGGTGTGCCGGGGTTTGAATTCTCGCGGCATAATTTGAACGGTCGGCCCCGCCAAGGCGCGTGGCCGCTGGACGAGTCAGCTAAACAATAAGTAAGGCTGTGTCCGCCCCACATCGATGGGATCGAGTTAGCCAGCCAACTGTAACAGCTGAGCAGGGTCTTTAGTGGCCGAAGGTTAAGTACGACAGTTCGAAACAAGGTAAATTTCAACATCATGTGGGAGCGCAGAATACATTGTCCTTTCTCATTTCATCGACGACCTTCTGACAGAGAGCTTGTGGTCTGACGGCAGGGTGAATAAGTACGTGTTCAACTCTATATGACTTCGTAAAACTCTAAAGCGTCTCAGGTGAGAGTTAATGATTTTATTCAAGGTTAAGCTCGATATCAAATTAATAATGGGTTATATGTGTTGCGTTTGTGAATGTGTGTGATCTCTATATGCGGGTGTGATCGTTGTAAAGGGTATTTTGTTAGAACAAATTATACATGAATGTATATTTGTGATTTGTATTATTAACTGTGTTAGAAGCATCCAATTGTTATACTGTTTGATTATTTTTTATTGTTAATAGTATTAGTAATTATTATTAATGCAAATTGATAATATATATATATATTTTCAAACACTTTCTGCTACAGTCCGTTTCTTGATGTATATATAATATATTTAATATTTATAACTAAATTTACCTCAAGATGTTATTTTTCCTTATTTGGAACATGTTACGAGAGTTCCCGTGCTCTCATCTCACACAAGATCGCGAAGGCTGAAGATGAGAGCACGGGAACTCTCGAATGTTCCAAATAAGGAAAAATAACATCTTGAGGTAAATTTAGTTATTAAATGTATATAATATATATATATATATATATATATATATGCAATCACTTTCTGCTACAGTTCGTTTCTTGATATATAAAGTAATTTTAAAATTTATGTTTATATTAGCTCAAGATGTTATATTTTTCCTATTTGGAACATGTTTCAAGAGCTCCCGTGCTCTCATCTTCAGCCTTCGCGATCTTGCGTCTGGTGAAGTATTTGTGTGTTGGCTGGATGCTATTAAGGTTTCTTGTTGGTCTCTGGTATTTTAAAGTTGTATTATTGTGTGGATTGTGGTATATGTATTTGTATTTTGTGTATTTTCGATGTTAAGTGCTTTGAAAATTGTGTCATGTTTTGTATTGATTTGTATTTGTTCAGGTATTAGTTTGTGTTGTGTTTTATGTTTGTATATTTGTAAATTTTCCCAAATGTTCATTATGGTGCCTTTGTGTGGTATATGTTTTATTAGTGTCACATTGGTTATGTCTGGGAATTCATGTTCTGTGTTTATTGCATGTGTGGCTAAATTGGATTTATATATTTCTGGTTTTTTGTATGCGTTTAGGTGTTCAAAATAACGTTTTTTCAGCTGTTTTTTTTGTTTGTCCTATGTAACATTTATTGCAATCTTGGCATTCAATTTTGTATATACCGTTAGTTGTTGTATTATGTTTGTTGTGTGGGCTATTTAGTTTTTGTAAATTATTTTTATTAGTTTTGTATGCTACTTTTATATCTGTGTTTTTAAATAGTTTTGTTAGCTTTGTCATTTTGTTATTTATGTATGTGAATGTAGCCCATTTTTTGTAGTTATTATTTATGTGTTTTTCATTTTGATTAATTCTTAATTGTTCAGTTTTTATTTTCTATTTGATTTTATTTTCTATTTTGTTTACAGTATTTTTATTGTATCCATTTTCATAACCAATTTGGTATATTATATTTCTTTCTTTGTCAGTTTCTTGTTTTTTGAAGAAAGTAACATAACAAATAGGTTAGGTAAGTTGTCCAACTGATGATGCAGTTTTCTTGCAATTAACTGGTACGGCCGATAGCATATATACAGACCACTGATATCGTAGGCAAGGCGAAATGGTCTTAAGTACTAAGTACTCGTGAATTCCTATATTATATGACTAAAATTTTGTAACATATTTAACCTGCCTGTATACAAACATTTGTTAATATGTTTTACATCATCAATTTGATGAATAATTACAATGTTAGGGAATAGTTTGTGTGAACACATGACAGCTAATGTGGAATGTACAATATATATTTTTAAAGTAAATCTTGTAAATGTCTCTGTTTCTTTCTAGTATCCGTGTATTTCACTCCCCGCTTATATCCTCTTTCTCTCTGCCCCTTCTTTGTTCATATCCAAATTAAATCATATAGTAAATTTAATTCTAAAGCAAAGGAAAAGCAATGAAGTTTAATAACATAAGAAAGTGAAAAAGTTTAAAACAACAGATGCACGTATGTGATTATAATATTCTACTACACCTATACATTTGTTTTTACCCTGTGGATAATATTCTATTTTAGCTTCTGAGGTGATTCAGAATGGCTAATCATTAAATCTTCTTTTTCTTATTATGTATTCTTCTCTTTTCCACAACTGTATTGTCATCTTTTTTTTGCATAAAGCCAGGCTGACCTGGCCGTGACTGAATACCATTTAACATTTTTCAACATGGCGAGGTTTGATAAAACGTGGAAGGCCTGGAGTCTGACAAAATGAGGATCCCGATATTGTCCAACCTCCCTGTTTTATCTATCTAAATCTAAAAATTTTGTTTCAATTATTTACCACTTCTATTTGTTTTTCCTATATTTTAAAAATATTTTTTTTTGGAAATACACTTACAGTTAAAATTGAATTTTATTTTTGTACGGTACAAAAACCTGGACACATGAACTTTGCAGTAGAGCTGAGGATAATGACGATTGATTTGTATCTGAATATTGTAGTTAGTTTTTATTTTTAAAATTAATTGATTTTAAATCTTAAATTTTGAATTAAAATAATTATAACTGTGGTCATCTTTATTTCTGTCCTACACTAAAATGTTAACAATGTTTTAACTGTTTACTAAATTCAGTTGTTTAATAAGTTTATTAGGTGTAAGTTTATTCTGATTTCAAGAAGTTCAGGTAAAATGTTTCTAAGCATGTGTCATATGATCTAGTTTTGGTAAATTTGTAATTTGTAATTAATTAAAATTAAAATATTATGAAGCAAAGATACTTAATTGTGAATATCGCCTCAGAGTTCATAATATAATTTAGTAAAATTAAATTTTGCTTGATTACAGCTACTAACACACCTTATGAACTTGTTATAACTAATTCACACTAAAAGTTTAGTAATTTCGCTACATTTGATAGTTCATTATTTACTCCGAAATTGAATCCCCGTTTTGTCAGACCGGTTGTTTAAAACGGGGAGAAATGACTTCGTCCATAAAATATTTTTTTCTGAGAAATAAATTTGGAAAAAGAATATTCTAAACATGGTGTAGTTTAGTCAGATGTGTGACATTGTATAGAACAACTCTGAAAATGAATAGTAAAATAATTTACCTCTTTTTTGTCCGTCTGGTGGCCTTTTCCTTTTTATATATTACAACGCGTTTCGGGTCATATGTCCCATCATCAGGTACAATCCCTTGGTGAAGTTCGTTAAATGATTAAAATATTAAAACAATTTACATACAAATTTACACGTGTCACATTTAAATATAAATTATAAAATATAAACGCGGGAACACACGCGATGTCGTTGGTGCGTACCACGGAATACTACAGTCGACTGTTGTGCTTACGTTGTTACTGGTCCATAGTGCACGACCAGTAATATATAAATATTGCGTTGTAATATATAAAAAGGAAAAGGCCACCAGACGGACAAAAAAGTAGTAAATTATTTTACTATTCATATATATAAGTGGCCTGGATACCGAAAAGCATGAATCTAAAACTCTAAAAATTTTCACATGGTAGTAATTTTGCAAAATACGACTAGACTCCCCGTTTTGTCCAACTTTCCCCATGGGGTAACAACCCAATATCCAAAATCATTTATAGTGACAACAACAAAGCATTCCCACGTCTAACCTTCCACAACTGCAGATGCCTTGTCAACCACAACAATACATATCTACCCGACCAGCTTCCTATCAATGCTTCAACCCCCCCCCCCCCGAATTCTGTCACAGCTCTCAATATACAATTCCCACGACACATAGTGCAATATTGACACGGAACAAAAACCAATGACAGGTGGTGAAAAGTGCAAAGAAAACGAAACAGCAGTGAAAGCAGTACTCAGTAGCGGTCTAAAGGGGTGGGCGTGAGGAGGGGACGATCCCTGTGGCGCGGACTCACCCGCAACTGTTGCTGCGCATGTTTAACATTTGTCTCAGGTCAGGAGTTTTCTGTTCACGTTGGGAAAGAGCAAGGGTGGTCTTTATCAGCAAAGGCAAAGAGGATGCCAATTCTCCATCGTCCTACAGGCCTTTGTGCATGTTGAAACTGCCGGTTAGGTGCTAGAAAAATTTATAAAACCTCGCCTTTTGCAGAGACTTATCCCACAGACAATATGGTTTTCGGAAGGGCAGGTCTACAGTAGATTAATATAATAATTGTATCCGCAAGGATAACAGAAAGAGGAAATCACTTCTCGCGGCCAGTAAGCCTCTTGGTAACGCTGGATGTGGAAAGCGCGTTTACCTCTGCGCAGTGGAGTGATATGCTTGACGCTTTGTAACAAACAAAATATAAGTTTCGGACACCCACATACTTGTTGCGGATAATTAGATATTACCTGCAGTAAGCGACAGGACATTACTTTATGATACTGCAGCAGTCTGCCGGATTAATTAGGTCACAGCAGGGATCAATCCTTTGCCCAGACCTGTGGAACGCTTTATATGATGGCATTACTCGAATGGACATGCCCGAAAATACATTATTAGTGGGTTACGCTGATGATGTTTTCAGCTGTAATCATAGCAGGAGATGTGGAACTGGCTCACATGAGTTTAAGGCAGGTTATGCGACGAATCAATTGTAGCATAGTAGCATACGAAAATTGTGACCTCGTGCTAATCACAAAGAGGCGTCTCTCCAATATCTTGGTAATGTAGGTCGGAGAAGAAACTAATGCAAACAAAAGCCGCAATTAAGTACCTGGGGGTACGTTTGGAGACAAAGCTTACGTTTTGGCCACAAATAAAACGGGAGGCTGATAAGGCTGCAACTGTGACCTCGGCGCTGAGTAGAATTATGGCGAACAGCAGTGGGCCGAAACCTTTGAAGCAACGGTTACTTATGTCGGTTACGCACTCAATACTACTTTATGGTGCGGAGATCTGGACTGATCCACTCAAACTCGAGACATACAGACGACGCATCTCAGCACTGCAGCGAAGTGGCACGATCAGAGTGGCTTGCTCCTACCGCACTGTTTCGGAGTCTGCCGTTCTTGTCGTCGCAGGAATAATCTCAATCGATCTGCTGGCACAGGAGCGGAAACAGGTTTATAAGAGGAAGGGAAAAGTAGATGCAAGCTCACAAGGAGGGTAGGACCCTTACTATGGCTCAGTGGCAGGAAAGATGGACCAATGACACGAGGGGAAGATGGACCACTCGGCTCATAAGACAGTTAGCTGAGTGGCCTGACCGCAAACATGACGAGATTAATTATTTCATAACGCAGTTTTCTAACTGGTCACGGCCTGTTTTACTTATATGGGATGGGTACAGTAGACAGACCAGACTGTATTTTCTGTAAACAGGAATTAGACGATGCGCATCACACGATTTTCACCTGTGGAAATGGAGGAGATGGAAAGATGGAAAGAGGAGACGGACACCTTGAAAAATGTAGTGGGACAGATCTCGCAGGAAAATATAATCGAAATAATGCTGCAGAGCGAACACGACTTGGATCAGGTAGCAACCTACATAGAGAAGGTACTAAGGCAAAAGAAGAAAACCGAAGATGGTCTTGCTAGGGTCGCTGACAGAATAGCAGAAAGCAAGTAACATGGACCGGCTGAAAGTTTAAAACAGATGAACGTCCACAGGACGAAGAACAAGTGTCACCACCTTAAAGTATTGCGAAAGCTGAGTCCCGAGGTGGATTCATGCCTTGGGCAACAGGGTTTGTGGTTTTGGTGGGTGCGAGTTCCACACACCGTACGCCTGGGGACCCTCCTGCGACAAAAATTAGTTTTCCAGTGTCTCCCTCGTAACAAAAAAATGATTAATACTATTGCTATTGTCATATAACAAAAAAAATGATTGTTTTTTTTTACTTTAGATGTGGCTAGCTGTGGTTCTTTTGAAGAAACATGTCTTAGCTGTAATTTAGAAGATCTTCCCAAGTGTCTTACCTTTCTAGCCTTCCAGTACTACCTCGCATTTCAATGTGTTCTTTATTCCATTTTTGTCCAGACAGTTGTTGTTTGTATCATACCTTCTTCATTAAAACTACCGAATTCATTTAAATTTTTCTAAGAAATATTTGTGGCTAATTTTTTTCTTCCGGTATGTTCATTTCCGCTAGATTCGTATGTTATTATTATTATTACTGTTGTTGTTATTATTATTACAATTATTATCATGATTTTTACTATTATACTGCGTTTTCAAGTTTCTATTCACACACATAGCTTGGTGTGGCACTGAGTTTTATTGCTCAAACACAGAAAACTCGATGAGTGCCCCAAAATTCACTATATTTTTAATTCTTTGTAGCCAACTTGAAATTTATGTATACGTTATTAAAACATATTACAACAAATCATATTTCTTAATATAATTTATTTTGTGGAGCCCCACGATCTTGGAGCGCCATTTTATTACAACGATACAATGTTATTAAATGTAATCGTGTCATGCCACACGTTGACGTGCGACAAAATTTATAACAATACAAATACTGTATTTAATGTATTTTGACTTGGTGCTGCGTTTATACTCATATAACATTTATGTATAAAATTACTAACAACGTGTATGTGTAATTGAGGTTCAGGTGTAATTATAATAAGAGTAGCCGTTTAGGAATCGTAATATGTTTCCATTTATTAATGTAAACAAACATATAGAAAATAATAATATAAAAATAATGATTAATTCGCCATACGATATTCATTATCTATGGTTTCAAAGTTTTTCTTGGTTGCCGTATTCTCATCACAAACATAGGATCTTATATTCTAGATATTATATTATCAATTTTAGTTAAAACATTTATTCATTATACTATACTTTCTTAATGATAATGTGATGTATTTTATACTTAAACTTATTGTTTTTTATTAATGGTACCTATAATTCAATTTTTTAATTTTTGTATTCTTTTATATAGCCTAAAGGTACCATATAATGTTATTATTTATGCCTTAAAGCGATCGATTTCGGTCACAGACCATCATCAGGTTATATAGCACATTCACAATATTATGAAAAATAAGACTTTTTTTTTAATATTGTGAATGTGCTATATAACCTTATGATGGTCTGTGACCGAAATCAATCGCTTTAAGAATATAAATAATAACATTATATAGTACCTTTAGGCTATATAAAAGAATACAAAAATTAAAAAATATAATTTCTTGATTACTCAGTCTGAATGTGTGCTTTGTTTAATTTGTTAATACATCCTTATTCTATAATTTTTATATACCTTTTACGGCTTTATAATCATTTGAACACAACTAATTGATTATTTCCAATTACGTTACTTTATGTACTTTCAATAAAGAAATATTTAAATAAATTAATTATTCGTTCATTCTCCAAGTAAGGATTTAAATTATCGTTACATTGACTGTTCATTCATTAAAGAAAAATAATTAAAGAATATTCTGATTACACATAAATTACATTCTCTTATCTCTATCTACATAGTTATTATTTATCCTAACAAAAAGTGTTTTTTTCTTTTTCTTTTTATTAAAGTCTTTCAATGTCTTTACTCTTTGATAATTATAGATTGGTTTTTCGTCACCTTAAATTCTGCAGATTTGTCCCATGTCCTCCAGTGATCCCGTCAGTCCGCTCTTCCTGGATGTCCTCTTGTCCTCACTGCTCGTTCTCCCGTCTCTCGTCCTTCATGGTACATCGGCTGCTGTAGATTATAGTGACGTTTTGCTCTGGATCGGTTGCTGTTATGATAGAACCGTCTCTATTGCTCGGTGTCTCGTTCCTCTGCTAGTAGTTCTCTCGTTATCTGTCTGGGGTTGATGTTCTTAGTTGTAGACTGCTTGTAGACTTCCGACGATTTTTTTTGTTACGGTACTTTTTATTTATTGTTTTCCATTACTACTTGAAATCAAAACATTTCCCGTAATATTTTATAAGTTACTATTAAAAAGACTTACTGATGTTAGACATAGCGTCTAACTCTGTCCAAAGTAATTAAAAATTCGCGTCTCGGACGGACATAGCGTACCGCGACGACTGAAGAATGTTAGAAGAGAGAGTTCGGCTCTCCTGGGCTCATATTTATATCCACCAAGAAAACCACACCTGTCGGCTCAGGAACAAGCATGTCGAAAACTGAACCATGGCGTGAGTAGTCCCACTCTCGGCTCATTTCACATATTTGCACTTTTTCGCCAAACACACAGTTTAATGCGGATTTCAAGGTGATACAATATTGTCTAATTATATACACATACGATACGTAATTATCATGATGATCGCACCATTAGTGTAATTATAATGCTTTAAAAATCGCACAGAATTCGCACTGATTGTCCGAATTACGTAGAATTCGCACTGCACTTGTGTCTGATTTTTACAAATTTTTAAAAGTTTTTACATTCTTTCTAACATTTATGGTTTGCTTAATATTAAATATATTCTTAATTTAGCATTGACTTGGTGTGAGGTTGCAAAATTTCAGGCTCAAACAGGCTTCACGCACACACACTATTTACTTGTGTACACGCTTACAGCGGTAATCGCGTGATCTTGCGTGTTGATTCCTGTTTGAAAGCCAGCTTCTAATTTCACACCTGATCGTCTATTACATATTATTAAAATTAAATTAAATATTTATTTTATTTCATATATGCGCATTACAGCATATGCTTGTATTGTCGCAATATATATGTTTGATTCTTTCGTCACTGGTAAAAGTTCACGATGGATGTGATTTTTCATGGCTCAGAAATAACTTTCCTTTTGATATTATAAGTTCTGAGAAAGTAAATTACTATATAATGAGAAACAGATTTGCTTTGACTGTTCAAGTGAAAACGGGAGAGAGAGAAATAGCGAGAGAGAATGAGATAGATAGATAGATAGATAGGTAGATAGATAGATGGATAGATAGATAGATAGAGAGAGAGAGAGAGAGAGAGAGAGAGAGAGAGAGAGAGAGAGAGAGAGAGAGAGAGAGAGAGAGAGAGAGAGAGAGAGAGAGAGAGAGATACAGACAGACAGACAGACAGACCTTGTTAATTAAAAAAGTAATTTCATGTGTAATATACGAAATGATATATTTTTTAAAAATAATTATGATTTTCAAAGAAAGGTGTTTTTTTTTAATTCATAATTTAATATGAACTTTGCTAAGTCATGATATTATTATGATCAAATAATTTGTGTTAGAAGAAACGGGTATTTGCAAATTGAATTTTTATAAATACAGCTGGTCCACTGAAAAGAAATTGTATTAAACATATATGAACATTTGTTTTTGAAATAAATGTATATTGATAGCATGAGCTATTGAAATCTGTATTGCGTTATCAATAAAAATACATTCCTGTTGAACAGAAGTGTTAATTTACTTAAGAAATAACCATAAACATATCGATGTGTGTGAGCGCGCGCGCGCGCGTGTATCGTCCGCATGTAGGTGGTATAAATTGCAACAAAATAGTACGGAAAGTAAAGTAGTGTAATAGAACGTAGGCGTGAGAGAAGAACATTCTTCAGCCAACTAGTAAAACAGAATATGATTTAATAATATCGTCAGGTATGGGAGACGAGGGCTGCTGACACAAGAGTAGGCTGACACAGTACCGGTAGATCTGGTTCGACTGCGTAGGTGATCTTGCATATATGGTGTAAGGGCCCAGTTACGGCCGTTACGTAAAAATTTTAAACTAGAGGCTTGGTCTAGATGGAGCGAAAATGTGCTGGAGCCCAGAATGAAGGGACTTGCAATAACACACTCATTTAACCAGTAACAAGTTTTTTATTAGTGTTTCCTCATTTCATCAGCATAACATGTCTTACTACAGTGTTCAAACGATTGAATTCTTGTATTTTTGATAGCAGTTCTTAGTTTTCATTTTATCGACAAATATATATATATATATAGTAATTTTAAAATTTATGTTTATATTAGCTCAAGATGTTATATTTTTCCTATTCGGAACATGTTTCAAGAGCTCCCGTGTTCTCATCTTCAGCCTTCGCGATCTTGCGTCTGGTGAAGTATTTGTGTGTTGGCTGGATGTTATTAAGGTTTCTTGTTGGTCTCTGGTATTTTAAAGTTGTATTATTGTGTGTGATTGTGGTATATGTATTTTTATTTTGTGTATTTTCGATGTTAAGTGCTTTGAAAATTGTGTCATGTTTTGTATTGATTTGTATTTGTTCAGGTATTAGTTTGTTTTGTGTTTTATGTTTGTATATTTGTAAATTTTCCCAACTGTTCATTATGGTGCCTTTGTGTAGTATATGTTTTATTAGTGTCACATTGGTTATGTCTGGGAATTCATGTTCTGTGTTTATTGCATGTGTGGCTAAATTGGATTTATATATTTCTGGTTTTTTGTATGCGTTTAGGTGTTCAAAATAACGTTTTTCAGCTGTTTTTTGTTTGTCCTATGTAACATTTATTGCAATCATGGCATTCAATTTTGTATATACCGTTAGTTGTAGTATTATCTTTGTTGTGTAGGCTATTTAGTTTTTGTAAATTATTTTATTCGTTTTGTATGCTATTTTTATATCTGTGTTTTTAAATAGTTTTGTTAGCTTTGTCATTTTATTATTTACGTATGTGAATGTAGCCCATTTTTTGTTGTTGTTATTATTTATGTGTTGTTCATTTTCATTAATTCTTAATTGTTCAGTTTTTATTTTATATTTGATTTTATTTGGTATATTATATTTCTTTCTTCAAAAAACAAGAAACTGACAAAGAAAGAAATATAATATACCAAATTGGTTATGAAAATGGATACAATAAAAATACTGTAAACAAAATAGAAAATAAAATCAAATATAAAATAAAAACTGAACAATTAAGAATTAATCAAAATGAACAACACATAAATAATAACTACAAAAAATGGGCTACATTCACATACATAAATAATAAAATGACAAAGCTAACAAAACTATTTAAAAACATAGATATAAAAGTAGCATACAAAACTAATAAAAATAATTTACAAAAACTAAATAGCCCACACAACAAAGATAATACAACAACTAACGGTATATACAAAATTGAGTGCCAAGATTGCAATCAATGTTACATAGGACAAACAAAAAACAGCTGAAAAAACGTTATTTTGAACACCTAAACGCATACAAAAAACCAGAAATATATATATCCAATTTAGCCACACATGCAATAAACACAGAACATGAATTCCCAGACATAACCAATGTGACACTAATAAAACATATATCACACAAAGGCACCATAATGAACATTTGGGAAAATTTACAAATATACAAACATAAAACACAACACAAACTAATACCTGAACAAATACAAATCAATACAAAACATGACACAATTTTCAAAGCACTTAATATCGAAAATACACAAAATACAAATACATATACCACAATCCACACAATAATACAACTTAAAAAAAACCAGACACCAACAAGAAACCTTAATAGCATCCAGCCAACACACAAATACTTCACCAGACGCAAGATCGCGAAGGCTGAAGATGAGAGCACGGGAGCTCTTGAAACATGTTCCAAATAGGAAAAATATAACATCTTGAGCTAATATAAACATAAATTTTAAAATTGCTTTATATATCAAGAAACGAACTGTAGCAGAAAGTGATTGCATATATATATATATATATATATATATATATATATTATATACATTTAATAACTAAATTTACCTCAAGATGTTATTTTTCCTTATTTGGAACATTCGAGAGTTCCCGTGCTCTCATCTTCAGCCTTCGCGATCTTGTGTGAGATGAGAGCACGGGAACTCTCGTAACATGTTCCAAATAAGGAAAAATAACATCTTGAGGTAAATTTAGTTATAAATATTAAATATATTATATATACATCAAGAAACGGACTGTAGCAGAAAGTGTTTGAAAATATATATATATATTATCAATTTGCATTAATAACAATTACTAATACTATTAACAATAAAAATTAATCAAACAGTATAACAATTGGATGCTTCTAACACAGTTAATAATACAAATCACAAATATACATTCATGTATAATTTGTTCTAACAAAATTTTAATCATTATAAATATCAAAATACTGTTTATATGTATGCTCTTTTTGCTTTGAAAACCGGTGGAGTATTGTTGTTGAGGTTTAATAAATGGAATCCTCCCACCTGTATATTTGAAGAATTAATGATTCCAGGTAAAGCCTGTGATGATGAGTGTTGTTAATGGTCCCCGGAAAAGTGCCCAAGCTAGAGCTCATCTCCTTCTGGGCGGCTGTCCCTTAGTGGGTAGAAGAAGAAGTGGTGCAGGGCTTGACGGCGTTGGGGAGCATTCGGGTGCAGTGCTCTGCAGATGGTGACTGTTGTTGATGTCACCATCTCCGCATTGCCTCTCTCTCGGCTGTACGGGGACCCTGTAAAATTTTTTAATTGTAGTTGGCCGTCAGAAAACACAGCTACCCCTTACACTCACTCGCCTTGGAACAGACATACTACCCGCACTGACACAATTATTCTTTTTACACTCTAACATTTTATTTAATTGATTATTAAAAAACATACATTTAAGCATATTACATTGCTTTTTTGGGAATTATGCTTTAATACAAGGAACCCAAATCTTCACTACAGTTGTAAGATTGGCTTACAACTTAGTACGGTACTTTAACAATCTTGAGCAAGCGATGATCAATGAATATATTCATGTATAGAAAAATTAATGGTTACAAACAATCAGCATCAAACTGTAGGAAAGTACATAACAAGATATGAAATTACTTCTTAAACTGGAGAATTCATTTATGTCTAAATGCAAAGTAGACCGTAAGTAACGTGTGATTCCCTTTTACAGTACCCTTTACAACGATCACACCCGCATATAGAGATCACACACATTCACAAACGCAACACATATAACCCATTATTAATTTGATATCGAGCTTAACCTTGAATAAAATCATTAACTCTCACCTGAGACGCTTTAGAGTTTTACGAAGTCATATAGAGTTGAACACGTACTTATTCACCCTGCCGTCAGACCACAATTTCTCTGTCAGAAGGTCGTCGATGAAATGAGAAAGGACAATGTATTCTGCGCTCCCACATGATGTTGAAATTTACCTTGTTTCGAACTGTCGTACTTAACTTTCGGCCACTAAAGAACCTGCTCAGCTGTTACAGTTGGCTGGCTAACTCGATCCCATCGATGTGGGGCGGACACAGCCTTACTTATTGTTTAGCTGACTCGTCCAGCGGCCACGCGCCTTGGCGGGGCCGACCGTTCAAATTATGCCGCGAGAATTCAAACCCCGGCACACCCTCACCCCAAAAGGGCAACATGGTTGCCCCAAAAATTAATTCAGTGCACAGCCACCTGGCTATTCCCCAATGACAAGCACTATCATCTTGGCTGCTTTGGGAGTCTCAGAAAAACAGACCGGTCTCAGGAAGACAGAGGCTCATAGGAAAATGAAACAAGAAGGAGGAAGAATTGGACTGTGTGAGTGCCTGTATACCTGAATGTGTGTGTGTGTAAGTGTGTGGTGACTGCATGCTGACTTGATCAGGGTCAGCATACAGAGACGAGAGACAGAAGAAGAAGAAGAAGAAGAAGAAAGGTAAGAAATCGTGGCCAGAGCTCTGACCTCCTAAGGCCTCCCAAACTCACAATCTGAGAACCCAAGAGCCAAATCAACACCTTAAACAAGACAACCTTTTTACCACCACTCACATACTTATGCCCTATGGCAAAACTTCAACTTAGATATGTGAGTGGTCAACTTCTCTATCTCAATGTTGGGATCTCCCAGCCTCACCGTTACTGGTGACACAAACCTCAGAATGTGATGTGGTCCGGACCAACGATAACACAACTTGGCGGCTCTTTTGACTACGGCTGAGCTGATCGGGTGGCTTTGGCAGTAGACTAAATCCCCAAACTTAAAGGGATTAGGAGTTCGCCCCTGATTGTAACGAACACGGACACGCTCGTGCGCACGAAGCAAATTCTACCAGGCCTCTTTCCACCTGTCTGCTGTCCTAACGTCAGGAGTATTAGGCAGAAGATTTTCAATTTTCCACAAGTTGGCAAATGGAAGTGTGGGCGAGAATCCAAACATCACCTCAAAGGAACGGCCTTATGACTCTCATGGAGGGCCGTGTTGAATGCTAGCTGTAACCACTTAAAATTCTGGTCCCAACAATTCTGTTGCTCTGCGTAGTAAGCAATCAGACAATCAGAGCAGACCTAAGATTCCTGTTGAATCTTTCCGCGTGGGACGGCTGAGGGTAATAAGGGGAAGTGGTTACATGTTGGATACCGTTGGCGAAGCACATTCAGCGGAATTCGCCCGAAATGAACTGTGGACCATTGTCTGAGACAATGATGGCCGGAAGTCCGAAATGCTGGAAGATATTGGTCTGAAGTGCTAGATTGGTTAATCGAGCGTTTGCCTGCCGTAAGGGCAATAGCCAAACAAACTTAGAGAAAGCATCCACACAAACAAGCAGGTAGGAATTACCTGACTTGCTACGTGGGAGAGGTCCCGCGTAGTCGATGAATAACTTCATCATTGGTCTGCTCGCCACGTCCGATGACAAGAAACTTAACTTGGTGTTTTGGGCAGGCTTGATTAACCCGCAAAGATGACACGTCTTGACTCTAGCCGCAATATCCCTATCCGTGCCCTTCCAGATAAAGTGTTTCCTGATGCTGGAAATGGTCTTTGAAATCCCCTTATGTACACCTACTGGGGAATTATGGCAATAGCTGAAGACCATGGGCACTAACTTGCTAGGCAGCACGATTTTAGGGACTCGTTCTTTTCTTTCGCCCTTGGACAAGAAATATGGGACCTGTAAGTTACCCTCTTTTAACTTATGGATGATCGGACGCAACTCTTCATCATCTAACTGATGGGGTAACACATCAGTAAAGGCTAGTAGAAAGTCCAATAATAAAGTACTTCCGATGTACTGCCTCGAAGTACACCTGACAACCGACGGATCTGACTGCATTTAGGGGCTTCTGATTGGTCAATCAACTGTCTACGTGTGGTAGATTGGACAAAAGGTAGACGCGTTACAGGCGAACCTTTGTATAAATCTGCGAGTGCCTGCTTAGATTTTACCTAGAAATTTTATTACTATTCAATTGATAAGCGTGAAAAGTTGAGTTTTCAATTACTAAAAAACCACATTTAAAAATAGCTGAGAACAACAGAGTATATAGAAAATGTAGCTATTTTCATAAATAATTCACTGTCCAAGTCTCATGCCGATCGGATAACAAACGCGGAAGATACAACACGAAGGTTCACCACACGCAAACGCGCGCACATATTCACAAACAAAGTACATAACAGTATTGAGCAAAAATTTACAAAGAATTTGGTATAACACAAGTCCTTGTCTATCACTAAATACAAAACTTATAGCTAATTGGCAAAAATTGTATCAACAATCTAAAACATACTAATGTCCGTCATCACTGCTCTGATATACATGTTCTAGATCATCATCCTGAGTTTTGTTGCTATATATATATATATATATATATATATATATATATATATATATATATTGTAACAAATAGCCTTTTGGTACTGGGGTTTTTAATCAATCTGTTACTTATAAATATTATTTATGTTATTAATTATGTAGTCTTATAGGTGACCTCCTGTAATTCAAATTTAATAGGCAAATATATTTGTGATTATGTTATTTTAACTTTTAACTGTACTATAATACAGGTTTACCTAATTATTCAATTGTTACGCAATATTAACGATATACGTCATGTATTGACTGAATGTATTAAGAATTCTTGCCAACCCTAGTCCCTCTGTATTAGATAATTCCATTCAATTTGGTACAGAAAACACGCTAGTTCGGCAATCTCCCGTTCCACCAGCTGTTGACAATTAGCGCTGTTATTTGTAATAGGCTTGCGTCTAGGTTAACCGTTCACCGGATTTTATTCACCCTTTTTCCTGTAACTTACTCCACCCACAACATATAATACCTATTCTGCAATAACATAAAACATTATCTTAAACAAGAAAGATTCTTTCTTAATTTTGTACTTTATTTCACACTAACAGTTCTCTTCAAGATAATAATATCATTAAATCGATTATACAATGGTAGATCGATCGTCAATTGACCAAGTTCCTTTTGACTTATACAAATTAAATATAATACTAAATATCTCTTATCCCAGGGTTCGTGAAATTCTTTTAACCATTAGTAAGGCCAGGTAATGCAAAATTAAGGTTACTCAAGTATTACAGAATGTTATTAACTCTAAATATATTGAAATAAAAATAAGTTGGTTTTACCGGATTGGCGAATCTCAAAATGGCATTGGACGTCTGTAAACAGTTGAAGATGGTCTGCTTAGATTACATTCATCCAGGAAAAAGTGTTCTGATCCTTAATAAAATTGACGGTGTGATGTACAGGAAAGCCCCAGGAATTCTTCTGACTGCCGTTCTTCTCTTAAGATCCTTGTGGTTGTCAGTCCCGGTGGAATGGAAATCGTATTATAGCTTCTTCTTGAAGGTGAAGGTTAATTCTGCAGAAACGAGGTCTTCGTATATCTTCTCTATAATTCCGTTAGTTTCGGCCTTTGCTTCCCTTAATTAGTCTTCTGATTACATGGGAAATCGGTTTAATACCGAATCCAGCGGAATTATCCTGGTGAATGAAGTAAGGAATTCTCGACTCTTTTAGAGGTATTTGGTTATAATTTGGAAGTATCATTGGTTTTATTATTCATCAGTGGTGTTATAGAATTAGGTTTCAATTTAGATTTATTAATTTAGATTCATCTTTTTTCAAATTTTATCATTCTTTTTTAAATGTGTCTCCTCATCTGAACTCAATAGCATATAACAATCGAAACGAATGATTGAAAATCAACAACCTTTTATACAGTTTAGTTGCCCTAACAACCACTATTTTCTGTCATTGGATGAAATTTGATATCCTAGAGCCAGAATTATAAAATATTACTACTCTTTTTTATTAAAATACTCCATTCTTGGAATTATACCGAATTACCTAAAACTCACACCTAACCTACCTTATTATACCGTATATAATTTACTACAGTTTCATTGGACTGGACTTATTAAAAAGGTATTAAATTCCTTTTACAAATTTTAAATTTAGGCCTATAGGTTTTCTTACAACTGTTATAATAATTTCGTTTTTTAACTTAATTTTCTTTACCTGACCTACTGTACAATTAGTTACTGGTTCATGGTTATTTACATTAATTTTAATTTCCTGGTTTTACTTTATTACATTAATTAATTCGTCCTGGAACCTTTCATTAGTTTACAACATAATTATCAGAACTACTTGTCAACTTTTAAACACTTATTGCCATCCTGGCCAAGTTTACAAACATTAATTCAAAACAACTTCATTATTCAATTTTAGTCAATACATATAACATAGTATAATGCCTAACACAGGTAATTATACTTGATTGTCTAAAGACAATTTTAACATAAATAAAAAGATTACCACTGATTAAGTATTCCTATAAAACAACAGTTCACTCTTACTATACTCAAAACATAAAATAAATATTCTGTGAACACTACCATGCTACAGTATAAAAACAAGTACAATTTATTACATTAACCATTAATTGGTATAGTATTTTATACTCAACGTTATTTATTACCTCTCTTAACTTGAGGTACATCTCAGATGTACTAATTACTGAGTAACCTTAATATCGGGGTATGGTCCTTGACCATAGTTAATTCATTTTTTTATGTAACGTTGGGGACCTCAATTCTGTTACGTTAAAAAAAATATATATATATATATATCATCGTAATTACACAATGATTCTTGTTAATAATCAGTTTTAATAATAAACAATATTTTTTTTATTTATTTATACAATATGGACAGTTTTCTGTGCTGTTATGTTAAAAAATTAACGTAAATATCAATGTGAAATAATGTTAAATTTTGTGTGTGTTAATTTGAACTAATAGATAAACAAATTAAAATTAACACAAAATATTCTATTATTTACAAGATTAGTAATTTGTAAAATAATGTATATTTATAATCTAACTACCTATGTTTGAATACAACCTATTTATATAGATATGTGTTCAACAGCTGTCATTAAACCATTGACTTTAAATTTAATTAAGTACTCCACTTTACATTTAGTTTTTGAAGATGACAGTACAGATACACTTTCGAAACAGACTATATAAATAAAAAAATATACTCTAGAAAAAGGAAAAATATTCTTTGTTATTAAAATATACATAATTTTAGTTGTGTGTTAAATTGCACGACAAGTAGGTCTATTTGTTTAATCAACTACAAGTACTTGTTTATTTTAATTTTTTTATGTAGCCTACATTTTATTGTACCCGTTTATTTGTTCAAGGTAATGAAATTTAATTATATGATGCTGAACGGAAGGTTTCAATATTTTCTACGTAATATTAAAAAACACACAAATATTTGCATGATGATTTTGTATACATCATGCGGGGGAATACGTGCAAGCGCGCGAGTGTGTATGTGTATTTTTTTATGTTTAATTATTTACTTATTATATATGTATTTATTTTATTGAATAACTAAAAGAATAGTATTACCATAAAAATAATTATTTTTTCATTATTCATCTTATATTAGCGTATTTTATAATGTATAGTAATAATTTCAGATTATATTTTTCGATTCCAACTTTGTCGTGTTTACTTGCTGAACTGCTACTTGTCATATTCTAGACAAGGCCTTTCAAGTTCTAAACGGCGACCTCGTCCGGAACACGACAAGTAGCAGTTCAGCAAGTAAACACGACAAATTGGAATTACAAAAGACTGATAATTCAAATAACAAGATGAACAATGACAGTATATTTTTGGATTTTCTTATGGTTGTATTTTGACTAATTTTATATAACTTACTGTAGATATAATCAAATGGAGAGAAAGAAAACCCATGCTGAACAACTATCGGTGCACTGGACGCCTGCGGACAAGAAGACACTGACTGAATTCGTTTGGCCTTAGTAATTAAAACCATCTGCTAACACAGGGATGAGACAAATATAATTATCTATTATTTCGTCTGTGATGGGTCAGCCGACGGGTCAAGTTTGCTTGACGGTTTATATATTCAGAGATTTGTTATTGCCTGTACTGTTGTGTTTGAGGCTAACTGAACAAAGTGCGGCGGAAAAAATAGAATTGTCAGATTATCTGGTTTGTGCTGATCGGTCTCCTGTCTGCTGTTAAAGTAAACAGTAAATTTGTTGTGTACTGGAAGTGTTTAAATAACGGACGTTAGAAATGGTTTACTTAATTCCTCCCCCCCCAAAAATAAACAAAAAACATATCGACTGCACTAGAAATCGGTAGCTGCCCTGCCTATATCATGTGTGATTGGCCACCCATTATTTCAGTGTGATCTAACCATACGAGTCTTCGTCTTTTAATGGATCGTACGATTTCTTTATTCTCAGTTGCCTGCCTCAAATTGAGGATCATACTTATTCTGCAACACCACCGGCGGCCATCTTTATTCCGGCAGCCAGCCTATATAGTTTTCTAAGAAATTTCCTTTCCATCAGTACTTGTCAAGCTCTAGACTTTGTTATGATTAGTTAACAAAGGCTGGATTAGACTTTAAGTTTTAAGTTTAATACTTTTGCCTAACAGGCACGATTTCTTCAGGTGTTTTAATAGTAACTCAATTTCTACATTAAATTGATTTATTTTCGTTCTTGTGATCCAATTGTGACCCCAAATAATTTAAGTTGTGCACATGCTCCAAGATATAATTTTCTACAAAAATAATATCATTAATAAAATGATAATGGTGATAATGATATTGTTTCTGGTGTTGCTGCTCCTTTGAATCTCGTTGTAAATCTACTTGGATTTTCTTTCATTTCTATTTAATCTATGTTTCTGTACTTCTGTGTCAAGTTTTCGAAATTTGTATAACATAATTTCACTTAAGTTTACTGTAACCAGATCATAAGTATGTTGAGTTTACACCATTGCACCCTCATTTGCGTCTTAAGGCAGCCGCTAGTGTTAAGAATGTAGAAAGAACGCATCACCCAAAGTCTGACTGCGTTAGTTACAACAAAGCATGCGGTCAGCTTATTGTCCGCTCGTAATACTACTTTGAATCCTTCCAGTAATATGTTTATACTATTTAAAATTTTTCCGATCTATACAGCAGTATATTAAATTATTCAGTATAACATCCCGTTTCAGTTTTAACATAATGATTCGGTTACCTCTACCTATTGCTTGTAGAAAATCTTTGTATAAATTAGGAATGTTTATGTTATTACATTTGTATGAAATGACGTGGATTTGTCACATCATGAATATCGGATCAACTGTAGAACAGTTAATCAAAACCGTATTGGTTTTCCCCACATCTGAATACGCTACTGTTATTACAGTATGGATGCAGTGGTAGACGCCTGTCAGTATACTATAGACTAAGTGTAGTAGGCCTATAACATGTACCATAGGAGGTTTAACATGTATATTGTTTTCCTGCGGTGTTTAGAGTGTTTGAATTATCTTTAGTTACTGTTCCGTTTCTGTCTAAAATTGAACTCAAATTTTTGTTCACCTTCTAGATTTTTCTTCACAATGGTAGATTTGTGACGCACTATGTAAAATAAGTAATTGTACCAAACATTCCTTGCTTTATATTATGGCGTGTCTTACCATATAAGGAATCACAGACGTGTTTTATTAGCGCTAAAAACGTTTGACCAGAGTTAACGAAAATTTAAATGCATCATTATAGAATTTTATTGCAATATAAAATACTTATTAATATGATTTATCGTTTTCCGGTAAAACGTGTTATAGCGAGAATCCTTTCGAACAGCCCAGAATATTCTCCATTCTTCCCCCCGTCCAGCGTGGCAGGTGTTGCCCAAGTCAAGGCTGCTCTCAAGCAGGCTCCAGTGTACTCAACAACACTTGAGACATGCATTAAGTGAGGATGCAACATTTCTAGGAGGCGTGCGGTAGCTATAAAAAGCCATAGGCGCCGGCTTGTTAGTTCAATTGTGTTGAGCGATTTCTTTAGCGTGGCTCGAGTGTATGTAGAAGTATTGTAGCGAAGTGTTGTTATTAGTGCGGAATTCTTTTCAGTTGACATTATTATTGCCTGTGAACTATTTTCACTTGAATTGTAATAGACTGTCTTGTTGATTACAAATTGTTAATTGTCATAATTAAAGCTAGTTTTTAATGACGTCATTGGTGTCTTGCATTTTGTTTCCCACTGCATATGACGAGCAGTGGTATACCATCGTAACAGTATTTAAACAATAAATCCTTTCCATTCCATTAAATATATTTGGTGGAAGATACAAAGGTTTTCAGAGGATGTGACGTTGCTTCTGACCATTTCTCCCCATATCAAGTTTAGTATTCCTAGTGGGGGGAGAAAGGTGCGTTGCGTAGGTGGTGAAGGATTAAACATATAATCGCGCGTGTGCGTATGTGTACGTTTATATATGTAACATTATTTACTTTTCATTCATGACTTATTCATTGAAGAAAAAACTACGAATATAATAGTTGCATAACAATCATTATTATTCTTTTATTATTTACCTTATATTAGTATGCATTGATATATTTAGGTAAAAGTTTCTATACTTCATGAAATTTTAAACTGTATTTTAACAACATTTAAATAACTTACTGCAGATAGAATTAAATGATGAGAAATGAAAGCCATGTTAACCAAATCTTCCAGTACACCCAAGTACACACCGACTGGATTCATTTGACCGCAGTATTTAAAGCTTTCTAGCTTCTGTCAAGGACTATAAAATAATTATTTATTAGCTCGTCTGTCACGAGTCTCAGCCAACGGGTCAAATCAGCTTCTATATGCGGAGAGACGTATTACAGCCGATATTGTACTGTGAGGCTTACTGAACAAATTAAATGGTCAAAAATAGAATTGTTGTGGGTTTAATCCACTGCATGCTGTTGAAATACTAGCCAATTTGTTGTGTATTGATAGCGTTGACATGTTAAAAACGGTTGTTAGTCATAACTCATTTAATTTTAATAAGAAAACAAAGCGACATTCCGTCTGTGCCGAGTTATCGAGAGCTGTCCTGTCTCTGTTATCTGTAATTGTTCCATTATTTCACTCTTGTCTCTTCCAGTATTTTGCAGATGTTTTATTTTTGATGCTGAAATAGGTTTGATGTCAGCACTACTGCTAGGTCTACTATCTTCACTGCTGTTGTTAGCAATAAAACTAACCTTAATGTCTGGTATGATGTCTTAAATCCCAGTTATCTGCTCAATTCAAGGTATACTACGTATTATTATTCTACAAGAGCAATAATAATTCTACCGTACTGCCTCGTATATTTTTCTTTAGAATGCTCTCTTCCAAACATCTTCAACAGCTTTCCGCCGGCATTCGTCGAGCTCCAGACTTTTACTGCTACCGAACAGGGCACACACACACACACGCACACACACACACACACAAATTCATACATATATCTATATTCATTCCTTTGTAAGTAACTCTTGAGTTTCCTACAGGTCTCCCATGTAATATCTTCAAATAAATACACTGCAAGTAGGCTTATTTTTACCTGACGCACGTTTCACAGAAATTATTCTGTATCTTCATAGGTTTGTTTGATTTGTAATTGAATGTTTCGCTTACAATATATTGCTCACAATATATCTGTGTGTGTGTGTGTATAAAAATGGGATATATAATAATCTTCTGAACTAGCAGCATCCACATTACATCTTAATGTTTGTTTGTTAGCAATTCTTGGTATGTTCAGTGGGAAATCGAAATTTTCACCTTTCATTTTAGCACTTAAAAATAATTTAGTGATCTCTGAGTTAGCATTTTGCTTTAGCATTCTTATCTCCAGCGCTGTGTCTTCGGCAAGATCACATGATTTTTTCAGGTCAATACTTCTTTGTTGCAGTGATTTACATAAAATACTACTGTAGGAAAAGATTTGATTTATAACATATACAGCAATAACAAAATCTGCTCTTTTTACTGTACAGTTTAAGTGGTGTGCAGCATTAGCAGAATCTTTATCTGGCCATTCAGCAATCCTGTCTAAAGCCAAAACTCTACCATCGTACAATTCAAGAAAAACAGCAACAGAAGTTTATCTTTCAACCCACTTAGTGGCACAAAGTTGTTTTAATTTTCCGTGGGTTGAACGAATTTCTTCTTTTTCTAAACATTGCTCCAAGACAGACTGTCTTTTGGAGTATGAAAAAAGTCATACAATTTTCCAATTGTACCTAAACAGTTCCTAATTGAGGAAACTTCACAAGAATTTGACACAGCTAAGTTGAACGAATGTGCAGCACAATGAACATATAATGCTTTTGGAAACAAAGCTTGTACGCCATTAAATTTTCCGCTAAGAGTAAAGGCTCCATCGTACCCTTGCCCGCGCAACTTGGTCATATCTATTCCAAGATCCTTCAGTTTGTCAATAATTGTAACTGCAATTCCCTTGCCTGTAACATCATGGAGTGGTACAAACTGCAAAAAAGTTCCTCCACATTTGATATCGAGAAATCGGTACAACGAATGCAAAGCGACATTTGCTGTACACCAGCAATATCAGTTGTTTCATCAACGAGCACAGAAATATATGATGATGAATTTATCTTTGCCAGCAGTCCATCAAGAATTAGGGCATTGCTTATTTCCAGAATTTTGTTTTGTATTTTTCAACTAGTGTATAATGCATTACTTTTGCTATTAGATAACGACTTTTGTAGGTTATCATCATACTTTGCCCGGTACCGTAAAAGTTCTCGGAAAATTCCCTCGTTCTCCTCTGCATCTTCTCCAACTCTGCCGCTATCTCTATGACCCCTTAAACTTAAACCTTGTTTCCCACAAAAAGCACAGTCTCAATGATTGGTAGTAATTTGTTTCTGTTGTCCATAATTTGCTTTTTTCTTTCTTCATCTAGTTGCAAGTCAATTGAGTCTTGCTGTTTTGTTTCAATTTTCATTATAATGTGAGCGACCTCAACATTGTTTCGGTGATACAAACTTTGCTGGTGCTCACTGAAACGTTCTTTTGCTTTTTCTCTATTACAAAATGTTTCAGAACATAACTGGCCCATTTTCTGGTGGCTTCCTTTACCAAAAAAATCTTTGTTGAACAATACACAAAACTTGAGAAATGCTCCATCAACTTTCTTTGAGTAGCTTAGCCACTTCCATTCATTCAATCAACCATTTCCTTTGAAATTTTAAATTTCTTTTTCCTGATGATGGGTAAATAAAAGTTTCTGGTGGTGACCACAGATTTGTCAAGACTACATTTTTCTCACTATTTGACAGTTCATTGTCAACAAAATTAGCAATGTCATATGCGTCCTACTCCCGTTGTGGTTCCTTGTCTTCTTCACCCACGGATCTCCTCTCGATTTGTTCACTCACCCCAGTAATTGTTTTCTCTTGATGGGAGTCTGAAGTAAATGCAATCATTAATTATCCATTATTCTCTATGCCATTACATTCGATTCCATTAGGTCTCTACTATTATTAATACACACTCATCCGATTCCTGATCATTTTATTCAGGGATTACAGGAGTATCATTGTGAGTCAAACTCACAAGCAAAGATTTTCTTATTGTTTCCTTTCTTGAATTTGACATCACACAGTTAGTCCTTTTTCAGATGAATTAGGTTTTACATTGAGATAATAGTTTGGAAATACAAAGGGTTAATTACATATAAAGGCGTTTGCAAACTGTTAGAAGCAATAGAGTAAGAGCTGCATTATAATCTTACAGAGGTGATATCGTGAGCTGTTCTTAGACAAGCTAGGTAGCATAGGCGTAACTTGGGAGGGGCAAGGGGGGCACTCGCCCCCTCAATGTTCCGAGGATTATAAAATTTTGTCTCCAGTTGTTATAAGTAAAAACTAACAAATAGTCAAACAGGAGACAGTTTCTATACTTGCGAGCACAGTATAAGTTTATTATTCTTATTCTTTCGAAGAAACTTGTAAGGACAATGTTTGACAGATTTGAATGATGTACGTCAAAATAATATTAAATTTCTGTTCGAAAAAAAAACAAACGCTAGAGACCTAATTAACTGGAATACCATGCGTGTCTTTTACACAAACAAAGATTTGTTTTGGAACACATCGTAATGAAGTAATATGCGCAGCTGTATTTCTAGGAATTTGCTCTCTTTACTGTACTAATAATATAATACATTTTATTAATTTTATTATATAGATGGTCTCACTACACACTTGAATTTATGAAGCCTTATCCTGCCCCCCCCCCCTAAAGTTAGGCCCCAAGTTACGCCCATGCTAGGTAGCCAGGTAGGTAGTCAGTTACCTAAACAAGATCATAATTCACTAATAGTAATCCAAATTTAATGCGGTATACTATACACTAATTACTTACTATTTACTGTACAAAACATAAGAATTATTTCATTTGTAAAATTACAAAATGACACGATCTGGTTTTTCGGTTGGGCTAATATGAATTATGATATAGGTATTAACGGGGTTTTGGAGCAGAAAAATATTGTTCAGACTCAGACAACGTTATGTTAAGTTTGGTTTGGTATAATATGATTTGTAAGTTCTTTTTTTATATTTGTAATATGAGTTTCGATAGACTGACAGAATTTGGCTGCTGTAAGGGGATACAGTTTACATGTATGCGTGATCAGGCTAAGTTTGATTCGGTTAATCCGTTTAGTTGAATACTGTATATAATAGGCCTATACATTTATGACTCACGTACAAAAATACGGTGTACATTTTCCAAGAGAAAAATTTGAAATTTCACTTATACTGAATTATTACTGAATTAAGATAATTTTTATAAAATATATATATAATGACAATTTTAATTAAAAAAACTTTATAACATCAGCCCCTAATAAAACACATTTATATACACATATATTTGTTTTACTTGCGTCAGACATTGTAAACGCTCCATATGGTTACAGGTGTCACTTGACTTCCAATTTTGCGTTAACGGACAGTCAGATATTGAAGGCCGTTTCACCTCCGATTCCAAACAGGAGGCCACACGTATGTGGACAGAGAATAAGACAGAATTAATGGCTTCTGAAACGAACAACTGTAAGTCTCGTTATTTCTGTAACGGGTGTCACCAGATCAAAATCTGTTCTACGTGTCCAGGCGGCAAGTACGATCAAGTGTCGCTGGTAAACTGCACGGGACTGACGCCGTACTGCAAGGAGGATTCCGGTACGTGCACTGCGTTCATACCGGAGAGGTGCGTGCCGCTGTCGAAGAACTTCACATGCACGCAGGAGGGTGGCTCCTACCCCGACCCCAGAGACTGTACCCGGTACCACGTGTGCAAGAACTACACAGCGTACGCCTTTAAGTGCAGAGTGGGCACGTTCAACGTTATGACAGGCGAATGTGACCGTGGTCAGTGTTATATGTTCAACTGCACGTCCAAGAACGGCGTGAAGATTCCCTACGGCGGTTATTCGAACGTATACGCATACTGCGTGGAAGGATAGGTGGCGTTCGTCGAACGCTGTCCAATAAACTACCAATTAAATGTGACTTCTCAGAACTGTGAACCCATCTGCAATGCGGAAGGCTTCCTTGCCGACAGCTATGACACCACTAGATATTACGTATGCTTTAAGCTTTTGAATATTTTTTCAAAATATCATTTTGTATTTGAAAGAAAAGTGTGCCCTAAAGGCTCAGTCTTTGATCCAATTTATGCGTATTGTGTTTTTCGTGACTGTAAAAACTTGTTGTAAAGTCGACAAAAACTATATACTGTATTTCAGGCAAAAAAATATACCGATGACTATATAAATCTTTCTCTCTTTTATAAATAGTCTGTGATATAGGTGCATAGTATCCTGAACTAATGAAGACTTGAAGCCGCTAGAACAATTAGGGCTACGACCTATAAATGTTTCAACGGTTATCAAATTTTTAGTTTTGTTTTGATTAAACTGTCGTTGCCATGATTACACTTTTCACAGGTGTTATATTATTTATAAGATGACTACTTAAATTATGTTATTTTTCTTATTATTATTATTTAAATCACTTGTTAGGACTCTGTCCTGTTCTTTAACAACGGTTCTTTGTCTTGTTCTTGGTGTTTGGTTGGTTACCTCTTGCCTTTTTCACTAGCCTTGTGTCATCCATTCTAGATATGTGTTCATTCCACGTACTTCTTCTTTCCGCAATCCAAGAATTTATATCTGTTACATTACACGTTTCTCTTATAGGCCTACTATTGTTTGGCAACATTTTGTACCTCGTCTTTCATAGTACCCTCCGTAATATAGTCGTTTGTATAGTTTATCATTTTCTTTGAGTTGTTTCTGTATCTGGCTTGGTCTCTGATGCATTGGATATTACTGGACGTATTGTGCTTTTGTAAACCCTAGTTTTTGCATCTTGTGTGAGGTATTTGTTATTCCATATAAGTTATTCATGAATCCAGGAATTCCTCTTGCTTTCATCAATTGATGTTATATTTCTTCATGTGTTACTTATAAGCCTTGTTCCTAAGTAGTCTATCTGCATTACTTGTTCTTTTGTTCTGTCATCTATCACAAGGTTACACTTAATGGATCATGTGAAATTGTAATTGATTTTGTTTTCTCTTCCGCTATCTTGATGTTATATTTCTGGCATGCTTTGTTAAAATTATACACAAGCCTTTGTAAGTCATTTTCATTTTCTGCTATTAGTATAAGGTTGTCTGCGTAACATATAATATTAAACACACTTCTACCCATCCTATATCCTCTCATATGCTTTATCTCCTTAATAACTTTGTCCATAACTACATTTAACAGTATGGGACTTGGGGAATCCCCCTGCCTGATCCCTTTTGTTACAGGTTTAAGTTATGTTCTGTTAAATAATTGTAACTCTTAAAACTATTAGAAATTTAAAATATCTTGAACTATATCTACACGAATAATAATTTGGAAATAGTTGAATACAAATTACATGACTGATAATTTTATTTTTTTAACAAATAATGTATACTTATAACATATAAGGTCGTCTATGACTCTTAAAACGTATTCCTGTTGTTGTATGCCACAAACAATGTCGTTTCCGTTGTCTACATGGTTTAGTAGCTTAATGTCGCGCTTGTGGTGCTACGAGTTGCTGGTTCGATTACCGCGGACTATGTAAACAGGTATGTAAGCAAATAAATGCATTGCATCATAGTACGGAAGGTCAGAATTAAGGCTTGGTAAGAAGTGCTGAGCTTACCCTACACTCCATTGTATAAAGGACTGTGACATGCATAGACCTACATATGGTGTAGAATTACTAATTCTATCATTAACTTTGCCAACTCGTTAAAAAGCGTAGAGAGTATCAGCTGCTTACAAACATAACTTTCATCGACTTCGATAAGGCGTTTGATAGAGTGAATCGGAGAAAACTATGGGCAATAATGGCAAGGAAATGGATTCCATAACATCTAATTAGAGCTATACAGAGTCTTTATGTGGAGAATAAAATCTTAATTGAAGCAGGGAAACCGAGAACAGCTCCTAGAGTTGGCCTGATCAGTTGCGGAGTACGACAAGGGTGTCCATTATAACCTTCTCTTGTCAATTTATATACTGACAACGCCATAAAAAACTGGCAAATGTGTCTTCCAGAGAATTTTATGATTGGTCACTCTACAATTGACACTTTGTTGTTTGCAGACAATCAGGCTATTCTGTCGGACTCGGAAAACAGGTTGTAGGTGGATATACATTTCTTTAATCGAATCTGCAAAAACTCTGGATTACAAATATTTACACATAAGACCAAGGTGATGACTTTTCGTGGAACTGATCCCGTACGGACAAAATTGTTATAGTAGATGGTACTGTCCTGGAACAAGTTAGGAAATTTGAATACCTGGGCTAAAGTATGCCAAACAACGATGTTGTGAATGAGTTGCATAAGTTCAAATTTATGTGTGAGACCATTAGGCGAACTATTAAGTCAGCAAGTAAAGGAACACGCCTAAAATTCTACAAGGTGATGGCCCTTCCCACACTTCTTTGTGGGTCTGGAAATTGGACTTTAACGAAAGGCCAGGCCAGTCGCATCCAATCGGCTAAAATGGGATTTTTCAGGCACATGGCAGGGTATACTCTCTATGATAATAGAAGAAACACAGATATAAGGTAGGAACTGAATATTATGAGTATACTCGACAGGAATTGGTTGGAACATCTTTGCCGAATGGATGACTGCCGCATCCGCAAACAACTATGAAACTGTAAGCCGAAGGGACAGAGAGGTGTGGGACGTCCGAGGAAACGCTGGAGTGAAAAGCTCTAATCTTTGCCTGTTCGAGACCGGAACAAAACATCCTTGGTTTAATCCTTGAAGATGATGATGATGATTAACTTTGCACCTCAGAATTGATGACTCACTTAATTAAATATTTAATTACCAGCGGCTTTACAAAACTTGTTTCTATTCCAGTACGTATCTTATTTAATTTCCGCAAAGTGTAAACCGTCAATCAAAACTGACCACCTTGTGTGACCAGCTTCTATATATTGTTACGACGGTCTCACTGATCGTCGCATCGTACAGTGGACACAAAATACAGACTCCAATGAAATTACTAATTGCCAGGTTTAATTTATCACAAATAACAATTGTAACCCCTCTTTCAACTTTTAGACTTTATAAAAAAAAACCATTTTTTTTATTTTTTTTATTTATTATTATTATTATTTTTTTTTTTTTTTGAAAGAGGGGCCACTAGTTATTTAAAACTAGGCAAGAGCCTAGGGAAGCCAAAACTGCGCTGGGTCCAGTATGACGAGACTTGCAATTAAACTCGTTGTTAAGCAACAATAACAATTTTATTCAGCTATATCAAAGAACATGCAAGTATCACTCCCTGTCATTACAGTCCTGTGAAAATATGCACGTATAATCTCATCAAATTAGAATACATGTAAACATCAGCATAATAATATCTCCCAAATATAAATAAATAGAACATCAATCAATATAAATACAAAAATGCACATAAATAAATAGTTACATAAATACACATAGCGCACACATATCGATATACACTACACACATGTTCACCTGACAGGCAGCTCATATACATTTCACCATGCCGCCGAAGAATACACTCCTCAGTATCAGTGACCTAGACCCCCATCCCAAACTACTGTAAAAGGGTAAAGTGCCCAGCCTCCATAAAAAACTTTCATAAACCAATCCATTAACCCGTCCGGTTATGACTGCTTGCAACCAATGAAATTATTACAAGTATTCAAAATTTTAGAAAGGTTCCCCCAGATAGGACTGTGCCATCGCCAGGTCAACATGGCTGCACGGCCGTACGAAATGTATAACAGAATTTATGGTTGGAAGTAAGAATCATTAGTGTACTCATATTAACAACTGAACTAGTAATACACTGGCTATGGCAGTAAAAGAAAATGAATGAAATTTCACTTATACTGAATTATTACAGAGTTAAGATAAATTTTATAAAATATATATAATACGCTTTATGATTGAACCAATAGTGTGCTCATATTAACAACTGAACTAGTAGTACACTGGCTATGGCAGTAAAAGAAACTGAATGAAATTTCACTTATACTGAATTATTACTGAGTTAAGATAATTTTTATAAAATATATATAATACGGTTTATGATTGAACCAATAGTGTGCTCATATTAACAACTGAACTAGTAGTACACTGGCTATGGCAGTAAAAGAAACTGAATGAAATTTCACTTATACTGAATTATTACTGAGTTAAGATAATTTTTATAAAATATGTATATAATGACAATTTTAATTAAAAAAAACTTTATAACATCAGCCCCTAATAAAACACATTTGAGGTGTTCCTACAGAATTGGCTTGGCCACAGGCGAGGCCATGCGCACCACCAGATCCAGCAACCTAAAACATGCTATAGACCTGTAGCTAACGGCACCTACAGGTGACGTCCACAGGTTACAGCACCTCCCCAAACCTTTAAATCTACTAAAAAAAACGAAACCCATATAGCTATGAATACCCTTAATCAATGCAAGCATAATTCACCCCCCTATAAATCAGTAATCTTAAGTCACACACACTTTTACCCTTAAAGAAAATTTCGCAGCAAAATTCGGTGACGCATGACCCCGTCCGAGCTCACACTTACTCGGGGGGGCTTAACCCTTAGTAAAATACACTGACAAAATTTACAAGCACTAATTGTCTCGCTGGACTTGTGTCCCAACAACTTTAACTGGAGATGTTCCAGGAAGAGAATAAGATGTTCTACATTGTAGAGGCCAAAAATATATATATATGGGTTAAATGTCACCTGGTCAAATCCGGCACAAAACCTGAGGTACTCATGATGTATTGTCCATTTCTTCCTCCCGACGGCACAGACGGAGAATCACTCGTGTAATACCATTGGTGGCAGATGTTCGGCCACCCGCTGAAGTGAATCGAGAATCGTCTTAGGTCGGGAACCCTGAACAATTATATATATTGACAATTACTCGAATGTTACCCGATTCACGATCCCCCTAATATTCATGACTCTAGCATAATTCACACACTACCACATGCTCAGATTAAAGGAAAATTTTGAAATTTTAAGAAAGCACAGAAATTACCTTCAGTAAAAAGAATTTAGAATTAAATGACTAGTATTTATAGACAGTTCGTCAACTGAATAAACCCTTATTACAATTTCGAGATGAGTTGCAGTCTTAAACAGGTTCATAATACATATACAGTTTCATATACCTCTACATTTAGTTCATAAAACATTCTCTTAGGCCCCCCTTTGATTATAATGAAATTATTATGATATAATTAGGAAAAAACACAGCCATAATTACTTTATAAATACTTTAGCTCAGCCAGTGTTAACTTTCAAGACATGCATACACAGAATTTAACCCGCGCTTGCCACGTGGTGACTTTCGTATACATATCGCATTGCATCGGCATTAATTTAAGCTAAATTACAATTCTTTTATTAAATACTAAGTAAGTTACCTTGAACAGACTTACCGGAGAGTCGCGTAGTCGATTATCTAATCATGATAGATATTAGCAGACAAAAATTCAAACAGTTCGCCGCCGGGAGATAGAATGGTTGAAGCGTCGCGTTCGGCTGCCTGGTGAGTACTGCTCACCGCAGACACAGGAAAAAAATATTACGTATCGCTCCACACAGAGAGCGCGCGGATCGGCAACAAGCATGCAGATAACAGCGTATACTCCGCTCAAATAATTAATCCACAAACCCCCGCAATGACAGTCACATAATTAACTGGGAAAGGGCCGAGTATTCCAAAACTCGGCACACAATTTGTGATCAACAAGATAGTCTCGTACAATAAATCAAGTTGAATTGTCCACCCGCAGTAATAATGTCAAGCAATAGAGTTCCGCACTAAATATAACACAGAGATCACTTTCCACTCGAGCAGCACTAAAGAAATCACTCACGGTAACTGACTGACAAAGCCAGACGTTGTCGCTTTTATAAGAAGCACAAGTGTTCCAGATTGACTTGCCATCCTTACTGCGGCAGGGCAGCATAATGCGTATTTCATGTACTCTCAAGAACAGTCTTGAAGCTATTGAGTGCGGTCTTAAGTGAGATGCTACACCTGCTCGACAGCGGAAAAACGGGTGGAAGGACGCTCACGCCCATTCGAGAGGGCCCCATCGTTACAATATTATTACAAAATTTTGTTGTATTACCGGTTATAGTATCCAGTTTTTTTCTTGTGCCTATATACGTCTGTTATAATTTTACAATCTTAACAAAATGAAAGTTAATGAATTTGAAATTGTAACAAGTATTTGTGTTTGATATTAACCTAAAAATCTCAATTCCCTTTGTTGATAATTAAGACTTAGCAAAACGTTAGCATAATTGATAGGATTATGCCTGCCGTTCAACCTTCAGTCCTGGACATCTTAAAACGCGACTTCGTCTGATACATTAGAATGAGAATGTATGGGAATACGGACTGAGATAGGCCTAGTAGATACTGTAGATCGGAGGTGACATGGTAGTTTGGAAAACTGCGCAGAATCTCTGACGAACATTGGCAAAAATAGAAAACATTCGACTAGAAACCAACCCAGCACAGAAAATGACGAAGGCCATATCCAACTTAGTGGACAGTTAGACTAAACAACCAGCGGCACCTTAATTAAAGAGACTGAAACTGCAGACAGCTTCTGCGAACTATATTGTGAGAAATGGCGCCAGCTGCTTAACAACATTACATGTGATTTAAATTTTTTACTAGACTGCCCTAAACAATAGCACAGTTTCAACCGGTTAAACTACTTCTGTTTGCATTCTGATTTGTTTGTGTTTCAGATATGTTTTATTCGATAATAAGCCTATAATTTCATCAGGCAAAACTATTTTTGTTAGATTCGTATTACAGGCATATTACTGAATGTGATAAAGAAAGAACAATTATTGTTCTTGACAATTTCATATGTACTGTCGCCTTCAACCTTAGGTTGAAGTCTGCCGCTGCCTAAGTTTGGATTTCACAAAACCGTTTGTGTCGCGTAGGGTAACATTGTTTCCGCGCTTCGTCATTGCTGTGTGATTTGTTTGCCTTGTTCACTGCGTAGGCCCATTACAATAAACAAAGAAATTTATCTTTACGGGGTGTGGCTATAACATAACAGGAATGATTTTTTTCACCTTCTTCTTTTACTTATTCATTTTCTTTAATGTAGGCTTAACCGCCTGTTTTGCTTGACGCATCAAGGAGATTCGCTAGAAGCCGTTTCCAAGTCTTCCATCCATCCGTTCTGTAGTCCGCCAGGATTTCGTTTTCCCAACTGTCTAGAATCTTGCACTATTTTTCTATCGTCCCTTGCAATGTAAACATGGTCATTCCATGGCCATTCTCTTTTTTGCCTTCTGACAAATTTGACTAAGTCCTGTATTTGAGATTGCCGTCTTGTGTCATTGTTGTTAACGATTAATTATTAACCATTATGAAATATTAACTCTGCCATCGGTATTCGTGGGTGGATTGAGTAGCTCACTGGATATTAATGCCTGCCCCAAGCCCGGATGAAACAGGAGGGTTCCAGGCCACGCTAGCAACCTACCTGGACAAAACACTCTGCGTTCTCATAGGAACACGCAAAGCCTGGAAATCAGGATTGATTTTATACCGCTTCCCAGTAATATTGGCGACAGCGAGCAGAGTGTATCATTAACCTGTACTCCCCCCTTCAATCTACCGTTAAATTTTTAAGCATGTGCTGCAAAGAGTTCCGAAGGAAAAGTTATTCGAAACGGCATGTGTATTTTAACTCCGTCTGAATAATGTTCAGTATTAACGTGGAGCAACGCGTTAATGTGACTTTTCTTTATAAAACTACGAAAACTGGTTGCAGAAGCATAACATTTGTTGGAGAATGCTTATGGTGAAGTGTATCTGTTGCGTACTCCTTGTTTTCTCCTGCTTTTTGAAGCGCAAAGAGAAGTGGTCAAAGGTCATTCTGATACCTGGCCGTCACGGCGTAATATAAAATCAGATAATAACGTTCAAAATCTCACTAAAATTTGTAGAAAAAATCGCACGGTCTTCTCCATGACACCTATTATTTACTTCTTGATTACCCCTTCCGTCGTCATACAAGTTGGTAATGCGTCATCCTACGTTTCTTCCGTTTTTTTACTGTTGCCAAGGGTCTCACTTCCATATGGATACAATTAGTTATGAAGAAATTCAACAAACAAGTGAAATAAAATTCTTGAGGAAAACCGAAGGTTGCACCCTTAGAGATCAAATACAAATTAAAAATATAAGAACTGAGCTAAATGTATATTCTATGGCCAGCGGAATACGGGAAGGAAAAATAAAATGGAGGCAGCATATCTAAAGAATGGAAGATGTGAGGCTATCTAAACAAGTAATACGATACAGACCTCAAGGAAGGCGTGACATAATTAGATCAAAGAAGATGTGGCTTCAGTGAAGACGGAACAGGCTGTAAGCCTATACCTTGACGTGGAGATGGAGATGAAGAAGAAGAAGAAGAAGAAGAAGAAGAAGAAGAAGAAGAAGAAGAAGAAGAAGAAGAAGAAGAAGAAGAAGAAGAAGAAGAAGAAGAAGAAGAAGAAGAAGAAGAAGAAGAAGAAGAAGAAGAAGAAAGAAGAAAAAATAAGAAATTCAACAATTACAATTTGTAAAGGAACAGCCAAAGTTGCATCTTAGTTCTAAAGACCGGTACAAATATTTAGCTAATGCGTATTGTTATATCATCCACTTTAACACAAGTATATAAGTATATAATAAAATATGTTTTAAGAAAATCTATTTCTGTAATATTGCTTAATCCAGAAACATTCACAGATGTCTGCAGGAGATAAAATAACATTAACATTACCAAGTGATTAACATTCACAGAGGTCTGCAGAGGATTACTTACTGATTAGCCTATACTCTAGGAGATGAGCAAGCTTTCCTGAGGTATGAAAAAAAACATACAGTACCGTTTACCAAATGGTAAAAGCTTAAGAGGATGATAATGTCTTCCAGCCGCCAGCTAAACGCAACATTTGCGCAAAAGAAACAATCAGTCAGTCAGTAACCATAATAATGTTAGCTGAATCACATACAAAGATAACCATTAACTAGAGACAATAACCTATCTACAAAGGCTGGTAAATTTATCGGGACAATAATATCCCGGCTGGTAAATTGTGCTAACACTTGATTTTAAACTTTCAGGACGCTTTATAAATCTGGTTTAATTGTTTGCAGTGATATAATTTTTAACACATAATATATATATATATATATATATATATATATATATATATATATATATTACAACGCTACCTTTCGTCTAACACAATTATCTAATATTTATGATGTTAGATAAAAAGTTACTTACCCGTGATATTACTTTACCTGGGCGTCAGAACAAATCCCAGATACAAATGACACGGTTTCAGCTTAGCTCAGCGCATGGAGACACTCTTTCTCAGGATTCGTTCTGTGATTGTGGTTTTCAAGGGGAATCGTTACAAATAACACTTCAATATTTCCTGATTATTTTAATGAACGTTTAATTAATTATTTTTAAACTTTAAATTGTTAATGGTCGGACTTAATTCTACCCTAACACTTATAATTATTGAGTGAGTGTGAAAAGTAATGATTAAGACGCTCAAACGACCTATAGCTCTTATCTGGTTTGATTAAGAGATTTCTATCTCCCAAACCAGTGCTAAAGAACAGGTCTGCAATAATTTGCACGTCCAATACTACACACCACTTTCCATTCAACACTCCTATACTGTATTAGAGCTAATCTTATAGTTAAAATACAAAGTGTGCTTTTCTTAGTGTCCTTTTAAAATTGTTTATTGTTTTATTATTTGTTTAGTGCTTATTTCATTGATCAATGAATCTATTTCTTACTGTTTGATGCGTTGACCGAAGATAGGAATCCGTAGAGGTCCTCCTTTTGATGGTGTTGCACAGAAGAATTGATATTGATCAATGCTGTTGAAGATGCCCTGGCAATTACAGATGCTGTAGCCTTCTGTAGCACAGGTCCTTCACGGCTGATGCTTAATTAATTAATTATTTAATTAATTAACGGTTGCTTTACGCAGCGAGTGTTATTGAACGATATTAATTCATCTACACTGCGGACTACTTCTCGAATTAGATGATTAAATTGCACTTTTGCGTGATTTAAAAGTTTCTGTATGTGAATTATACACGTCTAGTGTGTTTAAGTACCGAACGAAGAGTGATGCTACCCCTCGCTTTGAGCTGGCGTCAGTTTTAAATACGGGCTGCTGATTGGTTGTACAAATAAATCCTGCGTTTTTCCAGTTTTGACAATCTCGAACAGGTCGGTCAAACACTCCGTGACAGGTTCCAAACGGCAGAGAATTTCTTGTCAAAATCGTACTTCCTGTATTTGCAAATCGATTGATTACAGGTATTTGCAGATGTGTTTCCAAAGTTCTGACCACAGAATATTGTTGCTTAGGTCTTTATCTCTGTGTGTGTGTGTGTGTGTGTGTGTGTGTGTGTGTGAACACCTTATTCCTACGTAGCATAATTCTCTCGTTATTCCTGTTGGCGTGCGTCATCCGTATAACTTCTTCAATTGTTAATTATATTAACTGAGATTGCGGCTACTTATAAAGCTTTTCTTGCTGAATACAATGCTGTTTTCAGAATTGCCGTACATTTATAACTTTTGAAGTTATCGCAGGTTGAACTGATAATTTGCTTTGAGTAAAATAACATGTTTGAACTGGATTCTGATGTAGCGGTGACGTGGTTAGAGTGAGATGGCTGCGATTATACGCTCTCTCTTTCTTACGGCGTTACACTCGTACCGTCTACAGCTTTCATATAACGCTCTGATAGGACACTATTATGGATCGTTATAATATATATATATATATATATATTGCGACGTATCAAAACAAACCTTTATTTACAACAATCCCAATGACGTCATGCAATGATGACGTCATACAGCGTGACGGTAAATAAAATGTTGCAGAAAGTTTCAAACGATGTCCAGTTAAAAGACATTATCATGTCAAATTTATAAATATACTAATACTGAAGATAAACACATAATACTGTTGATGGACTACACTACATATAATACGTATTCAGCCATACATGGACTATAAAGGGAGACATTTGGTTATACAATAATCAATGCAAAGGAGTATCACCCAACGTTTTAATGATAAATAGTATCAGATGTAATTTTAATGAAGTTATTCTTATAGGAACAGTGTTACGCATAAACCACGATTTACTGCACGCTTTTAGTAATTATAAATTATTTACTAATTTTAGTAATTAATTGTAATTTTAGATAAGATAGATTACAAAATATTTTGTGTTGACAATGTCAGCTATTCAAGTAATAGTCGTGTTATGAGTAATTTTTAAAGATAAAAGGATCAGTATTTCATATCCATGAGTGGGCATTTATATTTATATGTTTGACTATTTTCAAATACTACGAAGCAACCGAAAATATTTAAACCTACAACGATGTTTACATATCCAGGTATTAATAATGATGGCATTGTAAGTACAATATATCAATGCACAAATGCAATATATTAGATAACACAAAGGTTTCATGAATTTGAACATGATAAACTATTTGAAATTTGGATATTTCCTAAACAGCAAGTCTTCGTTCCCTCCAAATATCAAAAAGGGGTATGTAAAATCAGTATTTGTAATATGTAGTTCACGTATTATTATAGGTCTAAACATTTTGGCTGCAATAGCACTGGTTCTGAACATCTACTCTCGATGATTCCACTAGTTATTTTAAGGTGTTTCTGATTTCCTAAAGGAAACGTTTAGGTGATCCACACCAAGAGCAAGTGTAGTATGTAATTATTTTGTTATCAACATGTTACAATAAGTAGGCCTACTTTCGGTAAGTCCCGTATTGTGTGCGAATGTGAAGCGTAATTACTGTGTGATCATGCGAAAACAAACTCTTTGTTTAAACATATTGCTACGCCAATTACATAACGCTCTGGAAAGTCGAGAGCGTAATTCTACACTATTCTCGGGTAGCAGAGCAGGTGTAGCGTCACGGTCAAGACCGCGCAGGCAAGTAGCCTCTAGACTGTTCGAGCACTTGTAACTAAGCAAATTGTGTCGGCATGCCGCCAAAAGAATGAAAACCTTTGCGGGAACTATATAGCAACAGCGCCGACTTAAAAGAGTTACACTTAGCGATATAGTACAGTGCGGATCACCATTTTGTTGATTTAAAATTGTTATTTGTGACTAATTAAAGTTGGTAATTAGTGACTTCATGTTGTCGATACTTTGTTTCCATTGTACAATTCGACGATCGTAACAATATTTTTACTTACCATGTTAAGAAAATTTACAAGACGTCCACAGTTGTTCAAGCCATAGAGGAGAAAGTGTTATGAAAATAATCAATAGTAATAGTACTACAAATACTTTGTTAAACAAATTTATGCAAAAAAAGAAATAATTTTCCAATTAACAACGAAAGTAAATAGTTATTTAATTTTCACAGTAACAGATGTACATATTGCAGTGGTATATACACAACAAGTTTTAGCGACTATTATACATTTCCATTTACTATTTAGTATCTTTGCATTTGACTCTTATAGATGATTTAAAATCAAATGTATATAACTATGAGTCACATCAAACAAGTTACGCCAGTACTAGAGGAAAATATAAAGTCTAAACTAATTTATATAAATTGAGATTGTGGATATAAAAACATTGTCTGAATAAAAGCATAGAATACTCTGCTTTCGTACTTCATAAACAAATTTGCATTTTTGGAACACAATTATACTATAAATTATAATTTTACTTGTTTTGTTGGAGAATCGGTTCAATAATTCTCAGATACGTTATCCAAAACGGTAAATAGCATTTCTTAACTAATACCGTTATAGTTTACATTAGAAAAAGTATAGGTATAGTGGAAAAACCAAATACAAGATACCAATGAAGTCACTAATAACCAACTATAATTTTTACAATTAATAATTTTCAAGCAACAAGATAGTCTGTTTAGTCTGTTACAATAATTCAAGTAATAATGTCAACTATAAAGAATTCCGCACTAATTATAACACAATAACACTTCGCTACAATACTCCTACAAACACTCGATCCGTGCTAAGGAAATCGCTCACTGTCAGCTAACTGACAAGCCGGCTGCTATGGCATTTTATAGGTAGCGCACGCTTTCTAGAATTGTCCATTCTCAACTTCACGCCACTTAACGTTTAATTCAAGTGTTCTCCAGAGGTCTCTGGTACGTATTTGAGGGCGGCCTTGACTGAGACACATACCTGCTCGGTTGAGAAGGGACGGTTGGAAGACGTTCTAGGCTGTACGACATGGTTTTCGTTACATATACATACATATACACAATTGTAAATACACGTTTTTTCACGAGTTTCCTTTAAATTGAGATAGTTTTAAAATTATCGTACAATATGCGATTGCCTTTTAAGTATAAGATATCCTCTCTCCCTTCTGCGGTATGTCAGAAAGAAGCGCTGGGAGATTTTGTTATCTATAGGTGTTATTGGTTTGATCCCACACTAATGTCTACCTGTGTTTTTTCGACTTTATATTTTTCCACTACGATCTGACAATTGTATGTTATTTAGAAAATAAAATTGTCTGGTAGATATAGGCTATACATTCCTCTTAATTACGTCATTTGTTTGTTATAACGGTACACTTGATTTGTGAATTGATATAAATTAAATCTTTTAGTGCAAATGCGGCTTGTAAACGTTACAGAAAGTCTCATATTTGTAGTCTTGTTTTCAGTCAAATATCGGTGTAATGATTCCACGTTTTGCTATAGCCTACCTAATTTCCACAAGTTGTACTTAGGCCTATTTTAAAGGAGATTGTCATTAGTTTATTAATTTACTTCAAGTTAGTATTTGAAACTGTGAAAATTGTGGGATGATTGAAGTATATCAATATTCAGGCTACATACTATTAAGTTGTAAACAGTTGATGTTTAAAACAAATAGTAATCTGTTTATTATAAAGTAAATAACCAATTACGATACAATTAATTTTTAATATTTGTTTACAGCATTGTCTGCAATATATTAAAATATTTTTTTAGTACTTTCCTTGTCACAAATAAATTTATCTCAATGTTTCCAAATATAAATTAGCTACGTTGCCTTGTGTGTAACTGTCTCTCCTTCGGTGAGAAATTTGTTAGTTCGTTTGCGGGGGGTTTTGTGAACAGTGATGCTAAGTGTGTAGCTGATAAGTGCAGTGGCTCATGGCAGAGAGAATAAGATGTGCGTTTAACACGGATTTTATCAGTGTGCTAGTACCAATTTTACGCTCACTGTGTGCTAGTACTTGTTCACGTTTCTGTTTGAGCATTTAATTGTATAATTGTATTCAAAATCCTTTTCATACTTCATGCAATAGAGCATTTGTGTTTGATCGGTCATCACACTTAAATGTGCGACAATACCTGCAGCGTGTTATGTCAGTTCACTGCCAAAATGTACCAGTATTTTAACTTTTGCTCAAATCTACAGGATTCTTAGGGTTATTTTTATTATATGGACGTTTGTTATAGACGAAGAATTCACACTTTTAAATCTGGGCAAAGTAAAATACAAGGGCTCAGAAGGAGAATAGTGATAACAGGTCAAGTGGATTAACAGTTATGCCTTATCGTCACGTAAACAGTGAGAGTTGACTGCGAGATATGCAAACACAGGTGAGCTATGATAACATGGCTGTGAAGAAAAACTTAACTTTAACTTAATTAGCGATACGTTTTTAAATAAAAGGAGGGACTTGAATAAATTTACAAAGTGAAAACAGTCCATTTGGCATCGTCCAGTGCTAGTTGTCGCTTTGTTTAATCTCTATTTGTCGTTATAACATTATTTTCCTTTAGTTTCTTCTTGCCAACAGTAAGTAATTGTAAATAATCAGACAAATCGGTTCATTATTTGAACAAATTATACATTTTATCAACATAACAAAAATTTACTGTAGCTTATGCAGCTGCAGATTTGCTGTTTTCTATGCATGATCTTGTAACGCTTCCAGAAGTTAAATATAATTATTGTTCTGTGTTTGTGTGTGTAGTGTATGTGGGGTGTGTGTGTGTGTGTGTGTGTGTAGGGGGGGTATTTTATTGATTCCATAGTTGGCAAATTTTATTTTTGTTTGTTACGTACATACTTTAGTATGTTTTAGTCTGTGTCTGTTGTGAGTATTTTTTACCTTTTATTGTGATGTTTTAGTGTTTATTTCGGCCTGAAGATGACTACAGACTTGTTGCGTAGCCAAAAAGTCGCTTTATATAAAAAAGGCAGTGATGCAAGAAGTCCGTCTATCTAGTAGACTTAATGTCAATACCCATCACTGACGTCTTTCAAAGAAATTATTTATTTTGTGTGTTTAATGCTTGTCTACACTTTTCTTCAAATGTCGTTTTAAATAGAATAATCAAAAAGTCATAAAGCCCAAATTTTACAATACTATTAATAAGTGTGTGTGTGTGTGTTCATAAGTTTCATGACAACGTTTAAAACAAAATTAATAGCACTTAAAGCCCTTAATTTTATTTGGCATTCACAAGAATTTTATTATTGTTTAGAAAGTATGACTGTTTAGAAGAGAGTTGACTGTTTAGATCTTAAACGGTTCACTTAAAAAATTAGTTGTTAAATAATAGTTGCTGGTAAACACCAATAACTGATAAATAATTAACTATATTCCCTTTTTTGTGTAGATTATTAAAACAAAGCTTTAGTGTAAACAGACAAATAATTTATTAAGACTTTTTATTTTACTTTATTTAAACTTACCTACTGTATAAATCAATCAATAAAGAATATTCCTGACAAATAAGTAATTACATTAAAGAATGAATCATTATGTAACAGACAGGTCAATCAAATTTAAATACTAAATTTGGATTTGATAAGTCTGCTTGGTGGCACTGTTTTAAATTGTGTACTTCATCTGTACTGTCCAACAACCTTGTAATCAATATACTTGGATGAAGCGTAGCCTCTCACAGTTTTAGACTTTCCTAATTACTGTAACATTTGTGTTTTTTGAGACTGGCCTGGTTTCATAAGTACTAAGGGACATAAATAACTGTTCTCTACATCACCGTCCAACGTCATCAAATTTCAACATTTGAGTCCACTGTCCCTGTACTGGTCTTAATATATATTATTATTATTTTTGGTTTGGATAGACAATTTTATACAGTTTAGTAAATTAGAATTTTATTTACTAAGAATATCTGCAGTATCCACAGACAACCAGTACATTTTTTGAACTCAGCCTTGTTTTTTTGTCATAATTGTGCGTTGCATGATAAATTTTTATCAAAACAAATACCCAGATATTTGGTTTTAATCGCTACTATGTCGAAGAAAGTAACAAAATTAAAGAAAAACTGAAATTTTTAATAAATGAAGGTTTTTAAATAAACGTGAAGAAAAGTTATAATGAAATTGTTATAAACATGAACATATGATTATTCAGAAACAAAAATATGAATGTGTATGGTATAACATTTTCAATGTTTGACTTCTAATAGAAATGTAGTACTCAATTCATCATCATCAACTTGAAGCTCTAAACCATTTCCAAAATGTTCCACTTATAGTTGATAACTCCATCTTAATGGATAGTCCATACATTTTCAGCCATTCTGTGACTTATAATTCTCAATTACCTTTGGAATTAAAAAATTTTCCGTGTAATCAGTATGGTCTGCCCTTTATTCTTATATTATTTTTTATTAATAAAGTTTTACACAGACTGAGTGAATACACAATCACAACTCCTCACGAAGTGATGATTCACAGTCACAGAATCATTCAGTCATAAAATGGTTGCGTTTGAATCTGATAAAGACTGTGAATACCACACCTTTCATTTCGACAATAAACAAATATATGTAATTAATAATTTGTTTCACAACTTCCATGTTTTTGAAAAAATTAAACAAAAATTATGAAACCAAATGAGAAATTACTTGAAGGTTACTGGTTTTGAAATGTTTTGAAATCAAAGAAATTATTTTCTTTTCAATATTTTTTTATATAACGTTGAAAAAATATATTTAAAATGTTAATACAAGTTTTATGCATATACAGTAATTGATTTATTATAATGTTTGAATAGCTTTCATTGGTAAGAACATTGTTTTGGTGATTTGCATATATACTTTTCCTGGTTTTGTCTTTTTTAAAGCACTGAACATTTTGATGTTAATAAAAACAAACTATACTGTATACTTTATACATACACAGTTTTTATTTACAAATATTTCAGTCAATATACAGTACTTTAACAAAACTTCAAGGTACTTGCTTTTTACTACTGATTAAATAGATAAGATAAATATTTAAAAATACACTGAAAAATGAATTCTAAATTAAAGCATTGATAGTTCATTTGTAATTCTTGAAACATAGCCTATTCCTTGCCAAGATACAAATAAGATATCATACTGCTTAAAACTTGGGTGGTGTTTTTAAATAACAACTAATGGATATATTTTTTATTAAATAACAGATTTATTACACAGTATGTGAAGTGAGATTTTAAATAACGTTTTCAGCTATACCAATAAATAATATAGTATACATGTTCAGTTTACAAAATGTGGGTTTCAAAAGATACTTTGACAGTAATTCACAAATTAACTTGAACCATTATTTATTGAAACTTTGTACACGAAGCAAATAATTGCTGATGAAATTTGAATAACAATACTATCAATAATAATCCAGATATATTTTGTGGTATTTCAACTACTTTACTCTATTTGTGTGATCATGTTTTTTATCATTCATTTTGTTTAAGAAATAAAAATAAAATTAATATTTAGGTAGATATCAATATTTTTAATACTGGTTAAATCTAAACAGTCATGTGTCATGTGTGTACAGAAAACATTATGATAGTGTAAGGTATTCATAGAATGTATTTGTTATTGTTTCTTGTGATTAATATGGAATTCTGTCCTTGGGATTTCTGGTATTCCAATATAGTTGAATTGCGATGTTTGAGGCTCTAAGATGTATCTTTAAAAAATGGCAGTAGGCCTATAGAAAGTACCCATTCTTGAGTTAGGTCCACAGAAGAGTTTAATCGAATCTTATAACTTGCAGACATTAACTTTTTGAGGTGAACAGTAATGCAGTCATGGTTACATGCTTAAAAGTCAAGCAGAGACAATAGTGACTTCTTTACTGGTGTCAAGGTAACATACTTCTCTTCACTAATGTATGTTACCAGTTTCACTATTAGGGGAGTCTACCTAGAGCATTTGCCAGGGTAGGCTGTGTCTGTTTTTGCTGTACAAAATTTTCTATTTTTGTGGGAAATACTGTTTATTCAATATATTCACTATCATCATCGTCTTCAGTATCATCACCAGTTCAGTGCGGGAGTGTTTTTGTTTCCGTGTGCTGTGCGGTCTGTGTTGTGCTCAATTGCTGCCTGTGAATAGTTCAGTGTCTGGTGATCTCTCAATCCTTACCGTAGCGTAGACGCTCATTTCGGCTTGTCCGGAATTGCGTCAAATACGCCTCTGAATCCTCTGCCGGCGCCGCTTGCCTCCCTAATGGAGACATGCTCACCCGGCTTTCTTTCAACGCCTCTTCCTCACGAAAGTGAAAGTTATTGTGAAAGTGATAATAGGGCTGTGGAAATATGCAGTGTTGGGTTGGGGGACGGACAGTTCTCGCTTGTGCAAGGCAAATCTGCCAAGATCGCTTCGGCGCCGCCTGCAGCGGCCTCAACCCCGGCGCCTGCCGGAGCGCCCTCACCTTCCTACGCGGCCATGGCCGCTAAATCTGTCCCACCTCCAGACCGTCCGGGCAAGTCTAAGCGCTCTCGTCGTCCCCGGAATTCCGCCGGCCGACCTACATCAACGCAGGTTCAACCTGTACCAACACCGCGGGCTCGACCCGCCCTCAGTCATCAACCTCAACCTCCCAGTGAGGAGTCTACTACTCAGTCCGCCAGCCCAGCGCCATCTACCACCCCTGTCGGGGCCAGTCAGGCTTGTCCTCCGGTGTCCCGGGAATCTTCTCGGGCCTCGGCGGATCCCCTGACTTCCTGGGCAGATAATCTTGTTGCATCTATAAGGACTGCTCGCGACACTACCACAGTGCTAACCCTGGTCTTCCAATCTTTATCTACCCTCTTTCCTCTTCTTCCTCTGAATGGCTAATAGCCTGAGGATCGTTGCGTGGAACGCCTTTGGGTTGCTCCCCAGACGATCTGAACTGATGACTTTCGTGACGGAGTATGATGTTGATATCATACTTCTTTCCGAGACTCATCTGGCTCATTACCACTCGTTTTACCTTCCTGCCTATGTCTCTTATCGTCAGAATCGTCCCCTACGGCCTCGCTGGCCCCCCTCGGGGGTACAGCTGTATTAGTCCACAGGCGGATATCCCACAGGCTTTTGCCTCCTCTAGATACATCTATTATTGAAGGCTGCGCGGTGGCGGTGGATGCTGGCGGATCGGAGTTGCGCGTTGTTTCTGCGTACCTCCGGCCTGGCCGCCGAACTCCGCCACCGCCCGAGGAGTGGGACTCCCTCCTCGACCACCCCCTCTCAACCATTGTAGCCGGCGACTTAAACGCCAAACACCCTTTATGGAACAGCCGCGTTGTCAACGCCTATCTAAATTCTCTGTTCCGGTTCGTCTCTGGCGACCCGGCACTTAAAGTTATCGGCCCTGAAGACCCTACCTACTACCCCTTTGACGGCCATCGGCCGGACGTTCTTGACATAGTAGTTGTCAAGAACGTTGCCCGTAACATCGAGGTCTCGTCTGTGTCGGTTCTTTCTTCCGATCACAATACCCTTGTTATAACTGTTCGAGAGCTGTCGGTGTCACCCCGACTTCCAGCTCAGATTGTTAGGAGAGTCAACTGGCGCTCCTATCATGACGAGCTCTCTCGAAGGTTACCATCTCTCCCGGCGGACCCTATCGTCACTCGTGACGATTTGGATCTCCGCGCCACAAATCTTCAGGAATTGGTCCAAGGTGTCATGGATCGACACACCTACGCACTCGAGGTGAATCATCGCAAATTGGCCTTACCTGCGGAAGTACTCCACGCCATCTGGCTACGGCGCAAGCTCCGCCGCAGATGGCAATGATCCCGTGACCCAGTCGTAAAGCGACGATTTCAACAACAGTCCCTTTACGTCCAGCAGCTACTGCGGGAAGTAAACTCTGATCGATGGGACTCATATCTTGAGTCTCTTAAGTCGACCACGCCTCCGTCTGGAGAGCGGTGAGTAGACTGACCCGCGAGAAGAGAACTCGCAACCCGCTGGAACCCCGAACGGGATTGTGTCTTCATCAGAAGGCAAGGCTGAGGTCTTCGCCGACTGCATGGAGTCGAAATTTACCGTTCATCGAGGCGTTTCGGACCCTGCCCACTCGGCAGAAGTCCGGGACTGCCTATCTGGTTATTTTTCTCGCCTTCCCGCTGGCCCAGACCTCCCGTTCGACAGAGACGAACTCGTTTCGTCTCTCTGCCGACTAAACCGCCGTCACGCCCCCGGTACTGACCGGTTCGGGGCCGCTGCATTACAATATCTCCCGGCCTCAGGCGTTGACCTCGTGCTCGAGCTGTTCAACTCTTGTCTCCGGCTGCAGTACTTTCCCCGCCTGTGGAAAACTGCCAACATCGTTATGATTCCATAACCCCTCAAGCCGCGAATGCTTCCTGAAAGCTATCGGCCAATATCTCTCTTGCCAGTTATCTCGAAGGTGTTCGAGCGGCTCCTGCTGGCCCGCATCTCGCCGTTGTTGGATAATTTTATCCGCAACGAACAGTTCGGGTTTCGCAGAGAGCACTCGACCACGCTTCAACTAGTCCGCGTGGTAACGCAACTCTCTGACGCCACCAACAGGCGAGCGGCTACGGCCGCCGCACTGCTGGACGTCACCAAGGCCTTCGATAAAGTCTGGCACGAAGGTCTTCTCTTCAAACTCGCAAACTCCCACATACCATCGTCCATAGTGTTTTTCCTCCGGTCGTATCTCTGCGACCGAACCTTCAGGGTGAGCGTCGACGGAACCTGCTCTGCAGTTCGTCCCGTCGCCGCCGGCGTACCTCAAGGATCTGTCCTCGGCCCCGTTCTGTACCTTGTGTACACGAATGACCTGCCTGTCTTTCCCGGTGTCACGTTGTCTTTGTTCGCTGACGATGCAATGTATCATTACAGCTCTGTTTCCCCGCGTTTTGCGAGTACACAGTTGCAGCGTCAGTTGGACCAGCTTCCGGACTGGCTACGGAAATGGCGGGTGACGATCAATACGGAGAAATCCGAAGCGATCTGTTTCACTCGTAAGTCCATCTCCCGATGCCAGCCCCTCTCCCTGGAAGGTAGGCCTATCGCCTACAAAGAGTCGGTGAAGTATCTAGGCGTTCGGCTCGACCGGCGTCTTTGCTGCAACGACCACGTGAGAGAAACCCTCTCCGAGGCTCGCGGCGTCCGAGTCAAACTTTACCCATACCTCGCTTGCCGCAGCCCCCTGGTGCTGCGCACGAAAGTTACCCTCTATCTGTTGTTTCTCCGGTCAGTATTGACCTATGCGGCACCTGTTTGGTGGTCACTTGTGTCTGCCACCAACAGGCGTAGGCTGGAAAGTTTCCAGTCCAGAACCCTCCGTTCCTTGTCGGGATCTCCTTGGTTTGTTAGAAACAGTGTCATTCGAGGAGATCTACGAGCTCCTACTCTCTCTGCCTTTGTCTGGTCATTAGCTGCGACTCTTTTTGCCGCAGCTGAGACCTCTTCCTTCCCTTACATCAGGACCATCAGCACCACGCAACCACCTCCCCCTGTCCGGGTCAAACGCCCTCCGGCGATTCTCGATGACCCGCCATAACTTTAAGTAAACTGCTTATATCAAAATTTGCATATTCTCCATCTGACCATGCCCCAGAATTTACCTGAAAAACAGTTTCCTTCCTCCCTTCATAGTATGCCGACCGCGCTGAATGCCGCTGCTACGCGCTATCACTGGCACGGAGGCTCTCCCCCTCGCGGGGAGCGACCGACGCCCCACGGCGCCTGCACGCGGGACAGGGAACGGGTGACATCTGTCAACTGAACCCGTTCATGCGGCAGTGCCCACTGATTGCACAAAATTTTAAAAATAAATAAAAATTAAAAACCTTTCTCCCCCGCCTTCTCAGTTAACTGGTTGGCGGTTGTCCATTCCTCTTTTTAGGTACCAGTCGAATGAACCAGAACTACGTATATCCTCAGGCAGCCATTGGACTGGACCCAGATGCTGCAGTCATGCACCGGGTGCAAAGACGCCCCGCTCCTACAATGCTACATGCTAAATGCTGCTGCTTCCCCACGCCTGAATTCCTCCCATTGTAATTCCTGACAACAGGAATTATACACAACTTTTGCGTTCCCTATCCCAAGCTCTCCCCTCGGTCAAGGTCGAGGCGAGGTGCCAAGGCGCCTCGCTAAAGCTGGCGACCGCCACGATCCCCAACTTCCGCTATGTTCAGGCATTCCTGACAGGGCGCAACATTTCTTTCCACACTTCTGTCCTCCCGTCAGAGCGCGAAATCAAGGTCGTTCTGTCGGGAATACCCTCCATTACCGAACCTGATGCCATCAGGCAGGAACTAGTTGCGCTCGGCTATGCGCCGACTGCGGTAAGCGTTATGCATGTTGGCAAAGGTGATGACCGCAGACCTGTCAACAGCTTTCTGGTCAAATTACTGAAAGTAGGCCCTTTCGAGGAGATTTACAGTCTCCAAAATCTTCTGCATCTACGGGTGCAAGTCCGAACATTTTACCCGCGGCCCGGCCCCTCGCAGTGTTTTAACTGCCAGAGGTTCGGCCACAGCAGCCTTTTTTGCCATCAGCCACCGCGTTGCGTGCGTTGCGCTGAACATCATCGTGGCTGTGATAAGCCAAAGTTGGGGTACACAGCTAAATGCTGCAACTGCCAAGGAGCCCACCCGGCTAATTACCGAGGCTGCCAAAACTTTATCGCCGCCATGAAACCGCAGCGACCTCCTGTGCGCCCTGGCGCGCAGGATGGCCGTGTAGCTGGTCCTGGCCCTAACCGGTGAGAGGCATTCCCACCTCTCTCACTGGTTCATCTGCCAAGGTGCCGGCAGAAACTCCGGTTGCTTCCGGTGCCGCTGTCTCGCCTGCAGCGGCCTCAACAACGGCGCCTGCCGGAGCGCCCGCACCTTCCTACGCGGATATGGCCGCTAAATCTGTCCCACCTCCAGCCCGTCCGGTCAAGTCTAAGCGCTCTTGTCGTTGCCGGAATTCCGCCCGCCGACCTACATCATCGCAGGTTCCACCTGTACCAACTCCGCGGGCTCGACCCGCCCACAGTCATCAACCTCAAACACCAAGTGAGCAGTCTACTACTCAGTCCGCCAGCCCAGCGCCATCTACTACCCCTGTCGAGGCCAGTCAGGCTTGTCCTCCGGTGTCCCGGGAATCTTCTCGGGCATCGGCGGATCCCCTGACTACCTGGGCAGACAACTTTTTTGCATCGATAAGGACTGCTCGCGACACTACCACAGTGCTTACCCTGGTCGTCCAGTCTTTATCTACCCTCTTTCCTCTACTTCCTCTGAATGGCTAATAGCCTGAGGATCGTTGCGTGGAACGCCTTTGGGTTGCTCCCCAGACGATCTGAACTGATGACTTTCGTGACGGAGTATGATGTTGATATCATACTTCTTTCCGAGACTCATCTGGCTCATTACCACTCGTTTTACCTTCCTGCCTATGTCTCTTATCGACAGGACCGTCACCTACGGCCTCGCTGTCCCCCTCGGGGGTACAGCTGTATTAGTCCACAGGCGGACATCCGACAGGCTGTTGCCTCCTGTAGATACATCTATTATTGAAGGCTGCGCGGTGGCGGTGGATGCTGGCGGATCGGAGTTGCGCGTTGTTTCTGCGTACCTCCGGCCTGGCCGCCGAACTCCGCCACCGCCCGAGGAGTGGGACGCCCTCCTCCACCACCCCCTCTCAACCATTGTAGCCGGCGACTTAAACGCCAAACACGATTCATGGAACAGCCGCGTTGTCAACGCCTATCTAAATTCTCTGTTCCGGTTCGTCTCTGGCGACCCAGCACTTAAAGTTATCGGCCCTAAAGACTTTACCTAATACCCCTTTCACGGCCATCGGCCAGACGTTCTTGACATAGTAGTTGTCAAGAATGTTGCCCGTAACATCGAGGTCTCGTCTGTGTCGGTTCTTTCGTCCGATCACAATACCCTTGTTATAACTGTTCGAGAGCTGTCGGTGTCACCCCGACTTCCCGCTCAGATTGTTAGGAGAGTCAACTGGCGCTCCTATCATGACGAGCTCTCTCGAAGGTTACCATCTCTCCCGGCGGACCCTATCGTCGCTCGTGACGATTTGCATCTCCGCGCCACAAATCTTCAGGAATTGGTCCAAGGTGTCATGGATCGACACACCTACGCACTCGAGGTGAATCATCGAAAATAGGCCTTAACTGCGAAAGTACTCCACGCCATCTGGCTACGGCGCAAGCCCCGCCGCAGATGGCAAAGGAATCGTGACCCAGTCGTAAAGCGACGATTTCAACAACAGTCCCTTTACGTCCAGCAGCTACTGAACGCTGGCCCAGACCTCCCGTTCGACAGAGACGAACTCGTTTCGTCTGTCTGCCGACTAAACCGAGGTCTCTTCTGTGTCGGATCTTTTGTCCGATCACAATCCCCTTGTTATAACTGTTTGAGAGCTGTCGGCGTCACCCCGACTTCCCGCTCAGACTGTTAGGAGAGTTAACTAGCGCTCCTATCATGACGACCTCTCTCGAAGGTTACCATCTCTCCCGGCGGACCCTATCGTCACTCGGCGTCTGCACGCGAGACAGGAAACGGGTGACATTTGTCACCTGAACCCGTTCATGTGGCAGTGCCCACTGATTGCTCAAATTTTAAAAATAAATAAAAATTAAAAACCTTTCTCCCCCCCCTTCTCAGTTAACTGGTTGGTGGTTGTCCATTCCTGTTTTTAGGCAGCAGTCGAATGAACCAGAACTACGTATATCCTCAGGCAGCCATTGGGCTCCACCCAGATGAAGTCATGCACCGGTTGCAAAGACGCCCCGCTACTACAATGCTACATGCTACATGCTACTTCACTATTATCATTCTGCTCCAGCGATTGAAAGGAGTAACAACAAGAATTCTAACCTCAAAAATCCTCTCCAGACTAGCCAGTTGGGTAAAAATTCGGATCAGTTCGAGTGGGCCAGAATTCGGCCAGTTCGTGACCAGTCGTGTGCGGGCTATTGTTCCTACTTTGTGAGTGGTGTTCTGTGCCGACGTGTGGTGAATGCCAGTGGCAAAGTGCTAGTTCAGTAGAGTATTTGCTCTCTCCTCTGCCCCAAGAGCGTACCCGACACCCGTTGAGGACGGCGATGTCGGGACGAGCCCAAGGGGAGCCCCTGTCCGAGGAAAGTTGTGGCCCTAATAAGGGCCGTAATAGATCCGATGGCAGGGTAGCCCCCTTGCTGCAGCCATCTGTGCTGCGAAGCGTTTAGCTAAGCTCCACAGATGGACCAACAGTAAGAATCCCTAAAACAACTCCCCCAAAAAATCTGAAATTGCCGCAGTCCGCGGCGATGGTCCTTTTAAGGCCCACCCAGGATCTGGCGATTTTTCTCGGGTCCAGCCTTCCGCTGGTCCTGCTGCTAAACCTGATAGTGTCCCAGACCGCGGCGAAGGCCCTTCTAAGGCCCGCCGAGCATCTGGCGATTCGTCGCGGGACCAGCCTTGTCGTCGGACTCCGAGATAGAGACGGAGGACGGCTTCCAGCCTGTGCCAACCCGGAAACGGCGAGGTAGCGGTGGAAGCATGCCGACGTCCTCAAAACGGTCTGTCCCGGCGACACGAGCCGTGGCTGCAGAGTCGGCAGGCCGCATATCACCTTTCCCAGAGATCACAGAACCAGAAACAACACCAAAACAACCAAAGATACCGCCAATCGTCGTGCCACAGTGCAGCGACTGGCATACCCTCCTTCGGGAGCTGAAACAAGTTGTCCCGTCTTGGCCAAAAGCCAAGGTTCGTCAACTCGACTGCTGCCGAAGTAGATCCAGGACTTTCGTGCTTGCCAGAAATTCCTGCCCGACTCCGGTCGCGCCTTTCATACCTTCCCCCTCCCTGAGGAGAGGGAGCTCAAGATTGTGGTGTCCGGCATTCCGCATGACACACCGATCTTGTGGATCTGGGAGGATCTAGCGGAGAAGGGTTTCTTCCCTACCTCCGTCGTCCCTCTCCAATCCTGTGATCGGAAAAGGAAAATCAATTCCTTCTACATCAGGATTCAGAAGGTTGGTTCCTTCGCCGACGTCTATCATCTTGAAACCATTCTGTGCCTCCGGGTACAGGTTAGGGCTTTTAATAGTAAGCCTGGGCGTTCCCAGTGCTTCCAATGTCAGCGATTCGGCCACTCGTAGGCCTTTTGTAAGATGCCGCCGCGTTGTGTACGCTGCGGGGGGGCCCACAACGAGAATTGTCCCGTTGTGAAGTCTCAACACGCGACGTGCTGCAACTGGGGAGGCAGTCACCCGGCTAACTTTAGGGGTTGCAATCACTTTAAGAAAGCCCTAAAGAAGTAGCAGCGGGAGGAAAACCGTCAGGTTGAACCTCCTCGCCCTGCTCCTAGACCTTCGAAGCGGGCGGCAGCCAAACCACCCGCCTCGGCATCTACGGCTCTTACTGCGGCACCTGCCGCTGGAGGAACCATAACTTATGCTACAGCGGTCGCTACGGCGCCCCTTATGGCCCCCAGAACCTTAGCACCTGGCGGAGTGCCATCTCAAGCGGCAATGCCCGCAGTACCCCCCTCACAGACCCAGCCGCCTAAGAAACGGCGCTCTAAGCGCAACGTTAGACAGCCACTAGTGGCAAAACAACTATACCCGGAGGCTAACAACGCGCCTCCGGCTGCCCAGCATCTACTCGGCCAGGAGCCTGCTTCTGTTGCCCAGTCCCCTGCGACTTCCACGGAAGTCTCGCCAGCCCCCGAGCAGCCAGCTCCAACTGCCCAACCTCCCCTGGAGGCGGCATCTGCACCTTCCGAGTTCCCAGCGCCGGCTATTCAGGCCCCTGCGGCCAGTGGTTCACCACTGGTCACTGAGGCTCAGCTGATGGCCTGGGTCAGCGGCATTGTCCCGCAAATTCTTGCTGGTCGGGATGTCCCGTCTATACTCATGGTGATCCTAACATCTCTGATCGCCCTGATTGTCCCTACATCTAACCATGGCTAGACAGTTTCGGTTCGTCGCGTGGAATGCCGATGGTGTTCCGGCGCGTCGGGCCGAACTGGCAGCTTTCCTTGTGGAGTACGATGCAGATGTCGTACTCCTCTCTGAAACACATCTTGCCCCTAATCGTCGATTCTCCCTGCCAGCCTATGCTTGCTACAGGAAAGACAGGAATGGTCCCGATCGCCACCGCGCATCTTGCGGAGTGGCGATCTTAGTCAACAGGCGGAACTCTCATAGAAAGCTCCCTGCCCCTGCAACGACCCTCATCGAAGCATGTGCTGTGGCGCTCGATGTTTCCGGCCTGGAGGTGCGCTTTGTTTCTGCGTACCACCCGCCCGGCCATCGAGCTCCGCCGCACGAGGAGTGGGACGCCCTCCTAGACAGCGATCTCCCAACCATCGTAGGCGGAGACTTTAACGCCAAGCATCCCTCTTGGAACAGCAGAACTTCAAACCCCTACGGCAATTCTCTCCGTAGGGCTGTCGAAGGTAATCCCAGTGTCCTCGTCCACGGCCCGTCCGAACCGACATACTTTTCCCGTGCGGGTTATCCGCCGGATGTCCTTGATATTGTAATTGTCAAGTCCATCCCCTTTCATCCACAAGTCAGCGCGGTGTCGGACCTCTCGTCCGATCACGACCCCCTGCTTGTAACTGTCTTGCTGCCGTCGGTCTCACCCGACTTCCCGATCGTCCTGTTAGGAGAGTCAATTGGCGATCCTATCACGATGATCTGGCCAGGCAGTTGCCATCTGTCCCTCCGGACCCACTCGTCTCTTGTGACGACGTGGATCTCCGGGTACATCAGCTCCAGGACCTCGTCCAGTCTGCAATGGACAAGCACACCTATACTGTTCCGGTGAGTAATAAACGCTCCGATCTTCCTGCGGAAGTTCTCCAGGCCATCCGATTACGGCGCCAGCTCCGCCGCAGATGGCAGCATACCCGTGACCCTGCCGCTAGTCGACGTTTTCGAGCCCAGTCGGAACACGTCTCGCAGCTTCTGCTTGACGTAAACGCGGATCGATGGGACTCCTATTTGGAGTCCTTGGAAGTCGACCCCGCCTCCGTATGGAGAGCCGCTGGTTGACTAAAAGGCGAAAAGGGGACTCGCCATCCCTTGAATACCCCGGACGGCACTATATACTCTGCAGAAGGCAAGACGGAAGTCTTCGCCGACTGTATTGAGGAACAGTTCACCGTCCATAGAGGCATCTCTTACCCGGCTCATACGGCCGTCGTCAGGGATTTCCTTTCTGGATACTTTTCTGCTCCCCCCAATGAACCTCCTAATTCGGTCGACGAGGAAGACCTTGCGTCTGTCCTTAGCCGACTGAAGAAGAGAAAGGCCCCAGGCCCCGATCGCATCGGTGCCGCTACGTTGCAGAATCTCCCGCCTTCGGCAGTTGACGTTCTTCTTGAGCTGTTCAACTCTTGTCTCCGGCTAAGGTATTTCCCACGCCTGTGGAAAACCGCTAATGTCATCCAGACATGATCCAGCCCGAAAAGCCGCCCATGCTACCTGGAATCTACCGCCCGATATCACTATTGCCAGTGATCTCGAAAGTATTCGAGCGTCTTCTCCTGGCCCGTATTTGGCCCCTGGTGGATGGTTTCATCCGCGAGCAGCAGTTTGGGTTTAGGCCAAGGCACTCGACTACTCTTCAGGTAGTACGGGTTGTCACCTGTCTAGCCGACGCCGTCAACAATCATCAGGCAACAGGCGCCGTCTTGTTGGATGTGAGCAAAGACTTCGACAAAGTCTGGCACGAAGGCCTGCTCTACAAACTGGAGCATTCGCCACTCCCGGCATCTATCGTCCACTTGCTCCGATCCTATCTGACGGATCGCACCTTCAGGATCAGCGTAGATGGGGCGTTCTCTCGGGTTCGCCCTGTCGCCGCCGGCGTCCCACAAGGATCTGTACTCGGCCCCGTTCTGTACGTACTGTACACGAACGATCTGCCTGTTTATCCCGGGGTCACGTTATCTCTATTTGCCGACGACGCGATGTTTCCTTTTAGCTCGCTTTCGGCTTGGCGGACGAGCGTAATGTTACAACGCCAGTTGGCTATGCTTCCGGACTGGCTAAGGAAATGCAGAGTAGCGATCAATACGGAGAAATCCGAGGCGATCTGCTTTACTCATAAGTCCCTCTCCTTAGAGGGGAGACCCATCAACTGGACTGCGACGGTGAAGTACCTAGGTGTTCGGCTTGATCGGCACCTAAACTTCAACGCCCACGTGACCGCAACCCTCAACAAGGCTCGTGGCGTCAGAGCCAAACTATCACCTATGCTTTCGCGGAACAGCCGCCTGGCTGTCCGTACAAAACTTACATTGTATCTACTGTTCCTCCGGACAGTACTCACTTATGCGGCCCCCGCATGGTGGCCTCTCCTGTCGGCCACCAACAGGCAAATGCTGACGACATTCCAGAACTGGACCTTACGCTCCCTCACGGGGTCCCCGTGGTTTGTGCGAAATTCCGCCATCCACCGGGGTCTCCGTGTCAACTTAGAGGCCTTCGTCTGGTCCTTGGCAACGAATTTGTTCGCCAAGGCCGGCGAGTCCTCTTATCCGCACCTCCAAAGGCTGAACAGCATGGAGAATACACCGCCCCCTCGCCGCGTCAGGCGCCCTAGGGCGCTGTTAGACGACCCCCCTAAGTTCATCACATTAACCCCCCAGAAACGAACTTTCCAACCTTCTGGAGATTGAAACGATCACCATCATTCACTACCTGCGCCTACCGAAACTGTAGTCAATCATGCTGCGGCAGATTGGATTGGATTGATTTATTGCCAGCATCGGCTTTGCCGATTCGGCAGGGCTGTGATCCGGGACACGGGCTTCCGCGAGGTTGTGCAAATGCCTTCCTTGCGAGAACCGACTGCCCCGTGACAAGTCCCTTCGGGCGGTCGAGCCTCTTGTCCTCGCCAGCGCGCCTCTACGTTTTCGTGGGCTATGCCCCGGGGACCACGGAGCCGCGCCCAGGCGTGGCAATTGGCTGAAGCCATCACACCTGAGATCCCCGTCAGCACCTGCTTTGCTGATTCGGCAGGGTAATGACCTGAGACACGGCTCCCGCGAGGTTGTGCAAGTGCCTTCCTTGCGGAAGCTGGCTGTCTCGGAGTCATTCCTTACCGTTTCGGCCGACGCCCTAGGGCGCTCGAGCCTCTTGTCCTCTCCAGTGCGTCACTACGTTCCCAAAGGTTAGCCTGAGGGGACCATGATGTCGCGCCTCGGCGGGACAATTGGCTGAAGCAAAAGCTCAAGCTTGCCTCCGTGGTGGCCAATTAATTATCATGGACCCGCGGACTGCACCATAACTCCCTTGTGCAGAGCAAACGACCGCGCTGACCTGTTGGCACCTGGCGTTCATCAGGCCTAGGCCTGGACAACGCACACAAATTAGGGCGCAAGACGCCCGCGCATCATCCATCCATCCAAGATATTTCTAACAAAGCAAATAGTTATCTGGACGCATAACCATATCTACATTTACGGATTAAATGTGCATCTTGTGTGTCACAAGGATCTGGAAATTCTTTTATGTTCCCCAGGTATTTGGCTCTGGTTATATTTTGGGTAAATAAAACTTAGGCCTATAACTTTTAGTTTTAGAATGTGCATATTTTAAAAATTACAAGTCACCAGAATTACAAGTTACTGAAAAAATTACAAAAAATTACAAGTTACAAAAAATTAGTTTATGAATACACATTAAAAAATATATGAAAGTAAAAAGATGGTCTGAGATGTAGGCCAAATCAGAATTTATATTGCAGTACAGTATCTTACCAAGGCTTACATGAAACCTGTAATTGATAAGCATAAGCACTAGTATTTCATTGATTTGGTCATTACGTTAAATTTCAAATACTTTAAAATAGGTTTAAAAGTATTTTACTACACGTTAAAACTGAAAAATAAAATTCTGAATAATGTAAATTTAATTTATCCAAGTTTATTAGTTTTTGTGTAAAAATAAATAAATTAAGAGAATATTTCTGTTAATTTTGGGCATAATTAAATAACAGTCATAAATAGTTTGGAACTGATCAGATTCTTAGTTTCTGTTGTATTATTAATTTGAAAAGAAATATCTATATTTCTTCAAATGTTTGAAGATAGATATATCCATATCTATTTTTATGGATTAAATCTGCATCTTTTGTGTCACAGGGATCTGCAAATTCTTTTGTTCCCCAGGTATTTGATTCTGTTAAATTATGGGTAACACATATTTTTATGTGTTTAATTCTACATATTTTTTAAAAGTTCAGTAACTACTCCCTAAGATTTGATTCAGACTTATCTCAAAATCTATTTGCTTTATTATAAGTTTTTGTGCACTCAATTTGAATTTTTATTTGGTTTTTACCTTGTAACGTTTGTTGTTGTTTTTGTTGTTGTATGTGTTCTGTCATAAACACTTGTGCTTCTAAAAATTGAAAATATTTGTAGAAAATATAGGTTAGATAATATATCATATTATTTGCAGATTATGTATATATGATATAAAATTTTTTCCACCTTTTTAAGCTTTCAGGACAGTTAGAGTTTACTTATCCCAAGTTTTTTTTATCCGGCAAATACCTTAGCCGGAGTTGAACAGCTCAAGAAGAACGTCAACTGCCGAAGGCGGGAGATTCTGCAACGTAGCGGCGCCGATGCGATCGGGGCCAGTGGCCTTTCTCTTCTTCAGTCGGCTAAGGACAGACGCAAGGTCTTCCTCGTCGACCGAATTAGGAGGTTCATTGGGGGGAGCAGAAAAGTATCCAGAAAGGAAATCCCTGACGACGGCCGTATGAGCCGGGTAAGAGATGCCTCTATGGACGGTGAACTGTTCCTCAATACAGTGCGCCTTGCCTTCTGCAGAGTATATAGTGCCGTCCGGGGTATTCAAGGGATGGCGAGTCCCCTTTTCGCCTTTTAGTCAACCAGCGGCTCTCCATACGGAGGCGGGGTCGACTTCCAAGGACTCCAAATAGGAGTCCCATCGATCCGCGTTTACGTCAAGCAGAAGCTGCGAGACGTGTTCCGACTGGGCTCGAAAACGTCGACTAGCGGCAGGGTCACGGGTATGCTGCCATCTGCGGCAGAGCTGGCGCCGTAATCGGATGGCCTGGAGAACTTCCGCAGGAAGGTCGGAGCGTTTATTACTCACCGGAACAGTATAGGTGTGCTTGTCCATTGCAGACTGGACGAGGTCCTGGAGCTGATGTACCCGGAGATCCACGTCGTCACAAGAGACGAGTGGGTCCGGAGGGACAGATGGCAACTGCCTGGCCAGATCATCGTGATAGGATCGCCAATTGACTCTCCTAACAGGACGATCGGGAAGTCGGGTGAGACCGACGGCAGCAAGACAGTTACAAGCAGGGGGTCGTGATCGGACGAGAGGTCCGACACCGCGCTGACTTGTGGATGAAAGGGGATGGACTTGACAATTACAATATCAAGGACATCCGGCGGATAACCCGCACGGGAAAAGTATGTCGGTTCGGACGGGCCGTGGACGAGGACACTGGGATTACCTTCGACAGCCCTACGGAGAGAATTGCCGTAGGGGTTTGAAGTTCTGCTGTTCCAAGAGGGATGCTTGGCGTTAAAGCCTCCGGCTACGATGGTTGGGAGATCGCTGTCTAGGAGGGCGTCCCACTCCTCGTGCGGCGGAGCTCGATGGCCGGGCGGGTGGTACGCAGAAACAAAGCGCACCTCCAGGCCGGAAACATCGAGCGCCACAGCACATGCTTCGATGAGGGTCGTTGCAGGGGCAGGGAGCTTTCTATGAGAGTTCCGCCTGTTGACTAAGATCGCCACTCCGCCAGATGCGCGGTGGCGATCGGGACCATTCCTGTCTTTCCTGTAGCAAGCATAGGCTGGCAGGGAGAATCGACGATTAGGGGCAAGATGTGTTTCAGAGAGGAGTACGACATCTGCATCGTACTCCACAAGGAAAGCTGCCAGTTCGGCCCGACGCGCCGGAACACCATCGGCATTCCACGCGACGAACCGAAACTGTCTAGCCATGGTTAGATGTAGGGACAATCAGGGCGATCAGAGATGTTAGGATCACCATGAGTATAGACGGGACATCCCGACCAGCAAGAATTTGCGGGACAATGCCGCTGACCCAGGCCATCAGCTGAGCCTCAGTGACTAGTGGTGAACCACTGGCCGCAGGGGCCTGAATAGCCGGCGCTGGGAACTCGGAAGGTGCAGATGCCGCCTCCAGGGGAGGTTGGGCAGTTGGAGCTGGCTGCTCGGGGGCTGGCGAGACTTCCGTGGAAGTCGCAGGGGACTGGGCAACAGAAGCAGGCTCCTGGCCGAGTAGATGCTGGGCAGCCGGAGGCGCGTTGTTAGCCTCCGGGTATAGTTGTTTTGCCACTAGTGGCTGTCTAGCGTTGCGCTTAGAGCGCCGTTTCTTAGGCGGCTGGGTCTGTGAGGGTGGTACTGCGGGCATTGCCGCTTGAGATGGCACTCCGCCAGGTGCTAAGGTTCTGGGGGCCATAAGGGGCACCGTAGCGACCGCTGTAGCATAAGTTATGGTTCCTCCAGCGGCAGGTGCCGCAGTAAGAGCCGTAGATGCCGAGGCGGGTGGTTTGGCTGCCGCCCGCTTCGAAGGTCTAGGAGCAGGGCGAGGAGGTTCAACCTGACGGTTTTCCTCCCGCTGCTACTTCTTTAGGGCTTTCTTAAAGTGATTGCAACCCCTAAAGTTAGCCGGGTGACCCCAATTGCAGCACGTCGCGTGTTGAGACTTCACAACGGGACAATTCTCGTTGTGGGCCTCCCCGCAGCGTACACAACGCGGCGGCATCTTACAAAAGGCCTATGAGTGGCCGAATCGCTGACATTGGAAGCACTGAAAACGCCCAGGCTTACTATTAAAAGCCCTAACCTGTACCCGGAGGCACAGAATGGTTTCAAGATGATAGAAGTCGGCGAAGGAACCAACCTTCTGAATCCTGATGTAGAAGGAATTGATTTTCCTTTTCCGATCACAGGATTGGAGAGGGACGACGGCGGTAGGGAAGAAACCCTTCTCCGCCAGATCCTCCCAGATCCACAAGATCGGTGTGTCATGGGGAATGCCGGACACCACAATCTTGAGCTCCCTCTCCTCAGGGAGGGGGAAGGTATGCAAGGCGCCACCGGAGTCGGGCAGGAATTTCTGGCAAGCACGAAAGTCCTGGATCTACTTCGGCAGCAGTCGAGTTGACGAACCTTGGCTTTTGGCCAAGACGGGACAACTTGTTTCAGCTCCCGAAGGAGGGTATGCCAGTCGCTGCACTGTGGCACGACGATTGGCGGTATCTTTGGTTGTTTTGGTGTTGTTTCTGGTTCTGTGATCTCTGGGAAAGGTGATATGCGGCCTGCCGACTCTGCAGCCACGGCTCGTGTCGCCGGGACAGTCCGTTTTGTGGACGTCGGCATGCTTCCACCGCTACCTTGCCGTTTCCGGGTTGGCACAGGCTGGAAGCCGTCCTCCGTCTCCATCTCGGAGTCCGACGACAACGTAGCGCCGAGGGCTGCGGCATAAGCGATGGATAGAGGGTCCTGAGAAGGACCAGCAGAAGGCTGGTCCCTCGCAGGAGGGTCAGATGGTTGGTGGCCCTTAGCAGGACCAGCAGAAGGCTGGACCTGCAAAAGAGCAGGAGACGATTGGTGGCCCTGAGAAGGACCAGAAGGAGGCTGGTCCCCCACGTGAGGGTCAGATGCGTGGTGGCTCTCAGCAGGACCGGCAGAATGCCGGACCTGCAAAGTAGCTGTAGACGGTTGGTGGTCCTTGGCAGGACCAACTGAAGGCTGGTCCCGCGACGAATCGCCAGATGCTCGGCGGGCCTTAGAAGGGCCTTCGCCGCGGTCTGGGACACTATCAGGTTTAGCAGCAGGACCAGCGGAAGGCTGGACCCGAGAAAAATCGCCAGATTCTGGGTGGGCCTTAAAAGGACCATCGCCGCGGACTGCGGCAATTTCAGATTTTGGGGGAGTTGTTTTAGGGATTCTTACTGTTGGTCCATCTGTGGAGCTTAGCTAAACGCTTCGCAGCACAGATGGCTGCAGCAAGGGGGCTACCCTGCCATCGGATCTATTACGGCCCTTATTAGGGCCACAACTTTCCTCGGACAGGGGCTCCCCTTAGGCTAGTCCCGACATCGCCGTCCTCAACGGGTGTCGGGTACGCTCTTGGGGCAGAGGAGAGAGCAAATACTCTACTGAACTAGCACTTTGCCACTGGCATTCACCACACGTCGGCACAGAACACCACTCACAAAGTAGGAACAATAGCCCGCACACGACTGGTCGCGAACTGGCCGAATTCTGGCCCACTCGAACTGATCCGAATTTTTACCCAACTGGCTAGTCTGGAGAGGATTTTTGAGGTTAGAATTCTTGTTGTTACTCCTTTCAATCGCTGGAGCAGAATGATAATAGTGAAGTAGCATGTAGCATGTAGCATTGTAGTAGCGGGGCGGCTTTGCAACCGGTGCATGACTGCATCTGGGTGGAGCCCAATGGCTGCCTGAGGATATACGTAGTTCTGGTTCATTCGACTGCTGCCTAAAAACAGGAATGGACAACCACCAACCAGTTAACTGAGAAGGCGGGAGAGAAAGGTTTTTAATTTTTATTTATTTTTAAAATTTGAGCAATCAGTGGGCACTGCCACATGAACGGGTTCAGGTGACAAATGTCACCCGTTTCCTGTCTCGCGTGCAGACGCCGAGTGACGATAGGGTCCGCCGGGAGAGATGGTAACCTTCGAGAGAGGTCGTCATGATAGGAGCGCTAGTTAACTCTCCTAACAGTCTGAGCGGGAAGTCGGGGTGACGCCGACAGCTCTCGAACAGTTATAACAAGGGGATAGTGATCGGACAAAAGATCCGACACAGAAGAGACCTCGGTTTAGTCGGCAGACAGACGAAACGAGTTCGTCTCTGTCGAACGGGAGGTCTGGGCCAGCGGGAGGGCGAGAAAAATAACCAGATAGGAATTCCCGGATTTCTGCCGAGTGGGCAGAGTCCGAAACGCCTCGATGGATGGTAAATTTCGACTCCATGGAGTCGGCGAAGACCTCAGCCTTGCCTTCTGATGAAGACACAATCCCGTTCGGGGTTTCCAGCGGGTTGCGAGTTCTCTTCTCGCGGGTCAGTCTACTCACCGCTCTCCAGACGGAGGCGTGGTCGACTTCACGAGACTCAAGATATGAGTCCCATCGATCAGAGTTTACGTCCCGCAGTAGCTGCTGGACGTAAAGGGACTGTTGTTGAAATCGTCGCTTTACGACTGGGTCACTGTTCCTTTGCCATCTGCGGCGGAGCTTGCGCCGTAACCAGATGGCGTGGAGTACTTCCGCAGTTAAGGCCTATTTGCGATGATTCACCTCGAGTGCGTAGGTGTGTCGATCCATGACACCTTGGACCAATTCCTGAAGATTTGTGGCGCGGAGATGCATATCGCCACGAGCGACGAAAGGGTACGCCGGGAGAGATGGTAACCTTCGAGAAAGCTCGTCATGATAGGAGCGCCAGTTGACTCTCCAATCTGAGCGGGAAGTCGGGGTGACAGCGACAGCTCTCGAACAGTTATAACAAGGGTATTGTGATCGGACGAAAGAACCGACACAGACGAGACCTCGATGTTACGGGCAACGTTCTTGACAACTACTATGTCAAGAACGTCCGGCCGATGGCCGTGAAAGGGGTATTAGGTAGAGTCTTTAGGGCCGATAACTTTAAGTGCCGGGTCGCCAGAGATGAACCGGAACAGAGAATTTAGATAGGCATTGACAACGCGGCTGTTCCATGAAGGGTGTTTGGCGTTTAAGTCGCCGGCTACAATGGTTGAGAGGGGGTGGTGGAGGAGGGCGTCCCACTCCTCGGGCGGTGGCGGAGTTCGGCGGCCAGGCCGGAGGTACGCAGAAACAACGCGCAACTCCGATCCGCCAGCATCCACCGCCACCGCGCAGCCTTCAATAATAGATGCATCTACAGGAGGCAACAGCCTGTCGGATGTCCGCCTGTGGACTAATACAGCTGTACCCCCGAGGGGGGACAGCGAGGCCGTAGGGGACGGTCCTGACGATAAGAGACATAGGCAGGAAGGTAAAACGAGTGGTAATGAGCTAGATGAGTCTCGGAAAGAAGTATGATATCAACATCATACTCCGTCACGAAAGTCATCAGTTCAGATCGTCTGGGGAGCAACCCAAAGGCGTTCCACGCAACGATCCTCAGGCTATTAGCCATTCAGAGGAAGTAGAGGAAAGAGGGTAGCTAAAGACTGGACGACCAGGGTAAGCACTGTGGTAGTGTCGCGAGCAGTCCTTATCGATGCAACAAGCTTGTCTGCCCAGACAGTCAGGGGATCCGCCGATGCCCGAGAAGATTCCCGGGACACCGGAGGACAAGCCTGACTGGCCTCGACAGGGGTAGTAGATGGCGCTGGGCTGGCGGACTGAGTAGTAGACTGCTCACTTGGAGGTTGAGGTTGATGACTGAGGGCGGGTCGAGCCCGCGGAGTTGGTACAGGTGGAACCTGCGATGATGTAGGTCGGCGGGCGGAATTCCTGCAACGACGAGAGCGCTTAGACGTGCCCGGACGGTCTGGTGGTGGGACAGATTTAGCGGCCATGTCCGCGTAGGAAGGTGAGGGCGCTCCGGCAGGCGCCGTTGTTGAGGCCGCTGCAGGCGAGACAGCGGCACCGGAAGCAACCGGAGTTTCTGCCGGACCTTGGCAGATGAACCAGTGAGAGAGGTGGGAATGCCTCTCACCGGTTAGGGCCAGGACCAGCTACACGGCCATCCTGCGCGCCAGGGCGCACAGAAGGTCGCTGCGGTTTCATGGCGGCGATAAAGTTTTGGCAGCCTCGGTAATTAGCCGGGTGGGCTCCTTGGCAGTTGCAGCATTTAGCTGTGTACCCCAACTTTGGCTTATCACAGCCACGATGATGTTCAGCGCAACGCACGCAACGCGGTGGCTGATGGCAAAAAAGACTGCTGTGGCCGAACCTCTGGCAGTTAAAACACTGCGAGGGGCCGGGCCGCGGGTAAAATATTCGGACTTGCACCCGTAGATGCAGAAGATTTTGGAGACTGTAAATCTCCTCGAAAGGGCCTACTTTCAGTAATTCGACCAGAAAGCTGTTGACAGGTCTGCGGTCATCACCTTTGCCAACATGCATAACGCTTACCGCAGTCGGCGCATAGCCGAGCGCAACTAGATCCTGCCTGATGGCATCAGGTTCGGTAAAGGAGTGTATTCCCGACAGAACGACCTTGATTTCGCGCTCTGACGGGAGGACAAATGTGTGGAAAGAAATGTTGCGCCCTGTCAGGAATGCCTGAACAGAGGGGAAGTTGGGGATCGTGGCGGTCGCCAGCTTTAGCGAGGCGCCTTGGCACCTCGCCTCGACCTTGACCGAGGGGAGAGCTTGGGATAGGGAACGCAAAAGTTGTGTATAATTCCTGTTGTCAGGAATTACAATGGGAGGAATTCAGGCGTGGGGAAGCATCAGTATGTAGCATGTAGCATTGTAGGAGCGGGGCGTCTTTGCACCCGGTGCATGACTGCAGCATCTGGGTCCAGACCAATGGCTGCCTGAGGATATACGTAGTTCTGGTTCATTCGACTGGTACCTAAAAAGAGGAATGGACAACCGCCAACCAGTTAACTGAGAAGGCGGGGGAGAAAGGTTTTTAATTTTTATTTATTTTTAAAATTTTGAGCAATCAGTGGGCACTGCCGCATGAACGAGTTCAGTTGACAGATGTCACCCGTTCCCTGTCCCGCGTGCAGACGCCGTGGGGCGTCGGTCGCTCCCCGCGAGGCGGAGAGCCTCCGTGCCAGTGATAGCGCGTAGCAGCGGCATTCAGCGCGGTCGGCATACTATGAAGGGAGGAAGGAAACATTTTTTCAGGTAAATTCTGGGGCATGGTCAGATGGAGAATATGCAAATTTCGATATAAGCAGTTTACTTAAAGTTATGGCGGGTCATCGAGAATCGCCCGAGGGCGTTTGACCCGGACAGGGGGAGGTGGTTGCGTGGTGCTGATGGTCTTGATGTAAGGGAAGGAAGAGGTCTCAGCTGCGGCAAAGAGAGTCGCAGCTAATGACCAGACAAAGGCAGATAGAGTAGGAGCTCGTAGACCTCCTCGAATGACACTGTTTCTAACAAACCAAGGAGATCCCGACAAGGAATGGAGGGTTCTGGACTGGAAACTTTCCAGCCTACGCCTGTTGGTGGCAGACACAAGTGACCACCAAACAGGTGCCGCATAGGTCAATACAGACCGGAGAAACAACAGATAGAGGGTAAATTTCGTGCGCAGCACCAGGGGGCTGCGGCACGCGAGGTATGGGTAAAGTTTGACTCGGACGCCGCGAGCCTCGGAGAGGGTTTCTCTCACGTGGACGTTGCAGCAAAGACGCCGGTCGAGCCGAACGCCTAGATACTTCACCGACTCTGTGTAGGCGATAGGCCTCCCTTCAAGGGAGAGGGGCTGGCATCGGGAGATGGACTTACGAGTGAAACAGATCGCTTCGGATTTCTCCGTATTGATCATCACCCGCCATTTCCGTAGCCAGTCCGGAAGCTGGTCCAACTGACGCTGCAACTGTGTACTCGCAAAACGCGGGGAAACAGAGCTGTAATGATACATTGCATCGTCAGCGAACAAAGACAACGTGACACCGAGAAAGACAGGCAGGTCATTCGTGTACACAAGGTACAGAACGGGGCCGAGGACAGATCCTTGAGGTACGCCGGCGGCGACGGGACGAACTGCAGAGCAGGTTCCGTCGACGCTCACCCTGAAGGTTCGGTCGCAGAGATACGACCGGAGGAAAAACACTATGGACGATGGTATGGGGGAGTTTGCGAGTTTGAAGAGAAGACCTTCGTGCCAGACTTTATCGAAGGCCTTGGTGACGTCCAGCAGTGCGGCGGCCGTAGCCGCTCGCCTGTTGGTGGCGTCAGAGAGTTGCGTTACCACGCGGACTAGTTGAAGCGTGGTCGAGTGCTCTCTGCGAAACCCGAACTGTTCGTTGCGGATAAAATTATCCAACAACGGCGAGATGCGGGCCAGCAGGAGCCGCTCGAACACCTTTGAGATAACTGGCAAGAGAGATATTGGCCGATAGCTTTCAGGAAGCATTCGCGGCTTGCGGGGTTATGGAATCATAACGATGTTGGCAGTTTTCCACAGGCGGGGAAAGTACTGCAGCCGGAGACAAGAGTTGAACAGCTCGAGCACGAGGTCAACGCCTGAGGCCGGGAGATATTGTAATGCAGCGGCCCCGAACCGGTCAGTACCGGGGGCGTGACGGCGGTTTAGTCGGCAGACAGACGAAACGAGTTCGTCTCTGTCGAACGGGAGGTCTGGGCCAGCGGGAGGGCGAGAAAAATAACCAGATAGGAAGGCCCGGACTTCTGCCGAGTGGGCAGGGTCCGAAACGCCTCGATGAACGGTAAATTTCGACTCCATGCAGTCGGCGAAGACCTCAGCCTTGCCTTCTGATGAAGACACAATCCCGTTCGGGGTTCCAGCGGGTTGCGAGTTCTCTTCTCGCGGGTCAGTCTACTCTCCGCTTTCCAGACGGAGGCGTGGTCGACTTCAAGAGACTCAAGATATGAGTCCCATCGATCAGAGTTTACGTCCCGCAGTAGCTGCTGGACGTAAAGGGACTGTTTTTGAAATCGTCGCTTTACGACTGGGTCACGGGATCATTGCCGTCTGCGGCGGAGCTTGCGCCGTAGCCAGATGGCGTGGAGTACTTCCGCAGGTAAGGCCAATTTGCGATGATTCACCTCGAGTGCGTAGGTGTGTCGATCCATGACACCTTGGACCAATTCCTGAAGATTTGTGGCGCGGAGATCCAAATCGTCACGAGTAACGATAGGGTCCGCCGGGAGAGATGGTAACCTTCGAGAGAGCTCGTCATGATAGGAGCGCCAGTTGACTCTCCTAACAATCTGAGCGGGAAGTCGGGGTGACACCGACAGCTCTCGAACAGTTATAACAAGGGTATTGTAATCGGAAGAAAGAACCGACACAGACGAGACCTCGATTTTACGGGCAACGTTCTTGACAACTACTATGTCAAGAACGTCCGGCCGATGGCCGTGAAAGGGGTATTAGGTAGGGTCTTCAGGGCCGATAACGTTAAGTGCCGGGTCGCCAGAGACGAACCGGAACAGAGAATTTCCATAGGCGTTGACAACGCGGCTGTTCCTTGAAGGGTGTTTGGCGTTTAAGTCGCCGGCTACAATGGTTGAGAGGGGGTGGTGGAGGAGGGAGTCCCACTCCTCGGGCGGTGGCGGAGTTCGGCGGCCAGGCCGGAGGTACGCAGAAACAACGCGCAACTCCGATCCGCCAGCATCCACCGCCACCGCGCAGCCTTCAATAATAGATGTATCTAGAGGAGGCAAAAGCCTGTGGGATATCCGCCTGTGGACTAATACAGCTGTACCCCCGAGGGGGGACAGCGAGGCCGTAGGGGACGATCCTGACGATAAGAGACATAGACAGGAAGGTAAAACGAGTGGTAATGAGCCAGATGAGTCTCGGAAAGAAGTATGATATCAACATCATACTCCGTCACGAAAGTCATCAGTTCAGATCGCCTGGGGAGCAACCCAAAGGCGTTCCACGCAACGATCCTCAGGCTATTAGCCATTCAGAGGAAGTACAGGAAAGAGGGTAGCTAAAGACTGGACGACCAGGGTAAGCACTGTGGTAGTGTCGCGAGCAGTCCTTATCGATGCAACAAGGTTGTCTGCCCAGGCAGTCAGGGGATCCGCCGATGCCCGAGAAGATTCCCGGGACACCGGAGGACAAGCCTGACTGGCCTCGACAGGGGTGGTAGATGGCGCTGGGCTGGCGGACTGAGTCGTAGACTCCTCACTGGGAGGTTGAGGTTGATGACTGAGGGCGGGTCGAGCCCGCGGTGTTGGTACAGGTTGAACCTGCGTTGATGTAGGTCTGCCGGCGGAATCCCGGGGACGACGAGAGCGCTTAGACTTGCCCGGACGGTCTGGAGGTGGGACAGATTTAGCGGCCATGTCCGCGTAGGAAGGTGAGGGCGCTCCGGCAGGCGCCGGTGTTGAGGCCGCTGCAGGCGGCGCCGAAGCGATCTTGGCAGATTTGCCTTGCACAAGCGAGAACTGTCCGTCCCCCGACCCAACACTGCATATTTCCACAGCCCTATTATCACTTTCACAATCACTTTCACTTTCGTGAGGAAGAGGCGTTGAAAGAAAGCCGAGTGAGCATGTCCCCATTAGGGAGGCAAGCGGCGCCGGCAGAGGATTCAGAGGCTTATTTGACGCAATTCCGGACAAGCCGAAATGAGCGTCTACGCTACGGTAAGGATTGAGGGATCACCAGATACTGAACTATTCACAGGCAGCAATTGAGCACAACACAGACCGCACAGCACACGGAAACAAAAACACTCCCGCACAGGTTAAATAAAACTGATTTGCACTGAACTGGTGATGATACTGAAGACGATGATGATAGTGAAAATGTTGAGTAAACAGTATTTCCCACAAAAATAGAAAATTTTGTACAGCAAAAACAGACACAGCCTACCCTGGAAAATGCTCTAGATAGACTCCCCTAATAGTGAAACTGGTAACATACATTACTGAAGAGAAGTATGTTACCTTGACACCAGTAAAGAAGTCACTATTGTCTCTGCTTGACTTTTAAGCATGTAACCATGACTGCATTACTGTTCACCTCAAAAAGTTAATGTCTGCAAGTTATAAGATTCGATTAAACTCTTCTGTGGAACTAACTCAGGAATGGGTACTTTCTATAGGCCTACTGCCATTTTTTAAAGATACATCTTAGAGCCTCAAACATCGCAATTCAACTATATTGGAATACCAGAAATCCCAAGGACAGAATTCCATATTAATCACAAGAAACAATAACAAATACATTCTATGAATACCTTACACTATCATAATGTTTTCTGTACACACATGACACATGACTGTTTAGATTTAACCAGTATTAAAAATATTGATATCTACCTAAATATTAATTTTGTTTTTTATTTCTTAAACAAAATGAATGATAAAAAACATGATCACACAAGTAGAGTAAAGTAGTTGAAATACCACAAAATATATCTGGATTATTATTCATAGTATTGTTATTCAAATTTCATCAGCAATTATTTGCTTCGTGTACAAAGTTTCAATAAATAATGGTTCAAGTTAATTTGTGAATTACTGTCAAAGTATCTTTTGAAACCCACATTTTGTAAACTGAACATGTATACTATATTATTTATTGGTATAGCTGAAAACGTTATTTAAAATCTCACTTCACATACTGTGTAATAAATCTGTTATTTAATAAAAAATATATCCATTAGTTGTTATTTAAAAACACCACCCAAGTTTTAAGCAGTATGATATCTTATTTGTATCTTGGCAAGGAATAGGCTATGTTTCAAGAATTACAAATGAACTATCAATGCTTTAATTTAGAATTCATTTTTCAGTGTATTTTTAAATATTTATCTTATCTATTTAATCAGTAGTAAAAAGCAAGTACCTTGAAGTTTTGTTAAAGTACTGTATATTGACTGAAATATTTGTAAATAAAAACTGTGTATGTATAAAGTATACAGTATAGTTTGTTTTTATTAACATCAAAATGTTCAGTGCTTTAAAAAAGACAAAACCAGGAAAAGTACATATGCAAATCACCAAAACAATGTTCTTACCAATGAAAGCTATTCAAACATTATAATAAATCAATTACTGTATATGCATAAAACTTGTATTAACATTTTAAATATATTTTTTTCAACGTTATATAAAAAAATATTGAAAAGAAAATAATTTCTTTGATTTCAAAACATTTCAAAACCAGTAACCTTCAAGTAATTTCTCATTTGGTTTCATAATTTTTGTTTAATTTTTTCAAAAACATGGAAGTTGTGAAACAAATTATTAATTACATATATTTGTTTATTGTCGAAATGAAAGGTGTGGTATTCACAGTCTTTATCAGATTCAAACGCAACCATTTTATGACTGAATGATTCTGTGACTGTGAATCATCACTTTGTGAGGAGTTGTGATTGTGTATTCACTCAGTCTGTGTAACACTTTATTAATAAAAAATAATATAAGAATAAAGGGCAGACCATACTGATTACACGGAAATTTTTTTAATTCCAAAGGTAATTGAGAATTATAAGTCACAGAATGGCTGAAAATGTATGGACTATCCATTAAGATGGAGTTATCAACTATAAGTGAAACATTTTTGAAATGGTTTAGAGCTTCAAGTTGATGATGATGATGATGATGAATTGAGTACTACATTTCTATTAGAAGTCAAACATTGAAAATGTTATACCATACACATTCATATTTTTGTTTCTGAATAATCATATGTTCATGTTTATAACAATTTCATTATAACTTTTCTTCACGTTTATTTAAAAACCTTCATTTATTAAAAATTTCAGTTTTTCTTTAATTTTGTTACTTTCTTCGACATAGTAGCGATTAAAACCAAATATCTGGGTATTTGTTTTGATAAAAATTTATCATGCAACGCACAATTATGACAAAAAACAAGGCTGAGTTCAAAAAATGTACTGGTTGTCTGTGGATACTGCAGATATTCTTAGTAAATAAAATTCTAATTTACTAAACTGTATAAAATTGTCTATCCAAACCAAAAATAATAATAATATATATTAAGACCAGTACAGGGACATTGGACTCAAATGTTGAAATTTGATGACGTTGGACGGTGATGTAGAGAACAGTTATTTATGTCCCTTAGTACTTATGAAACCAGGCCAGTCTCAAAAAACACAAATGTTACAGTAATTAGGAAAGTCTAAAACTGTGAGAGGCTACGCTTCATCCAAGTATATTGATTACAAGGTTGTTGGACAGTACAGATGAAGTACACCATTTAAAACAGTGCCACCAAGCAGACTTATCAAATCCAAATTTAGTATTTAAATTTGATTGACCTGTCTGTTACATAATGATTCATTCTTTAATGTAATTACTTATTTGTCAGGAATATTCTTTACTGATTGATTTATACAGTAGGTAAGTTTAAATAAAGTAAAATAAAAAGTCTTAATAAATTATTTGTCTGTTTACACTAAAGCTTTGTTTTAATAATCTACACAAAAAAGGGAATATAGTTAATTATTTATCAGTTATTGGTGTTTACCAGCAACTATTATTTAACAACTAATTTTTTAAGTGAACCGTTTAAGATCTAAACAGTCAACTCTCTTCTAAACAGTCATACTTTCTAAACAATAATAAAATTCTTGTGAATGCCAAATAAAATTAAGGGCTTTAAGTGCTATTAATTTTGTTTTAAACGTTGTCATGAAACTTATGAACACACACACACACACTTATTAATAGTATTGTAAAATTTGGGCTTTATGACTTTTTGATTATTCTATTTAAAACGACATTTGAAGAAAAGTGTAGACAAGCATTAAACACACAAAATAAATAATTTCTTTGAAAGACGTCAGTGATGGGTATTGACATTAAGTCTACTAGATAGACGGACTTCTTGCATCACTGCCTTTTTTATATAAAGCGACTTTTTGGCTACGCAACAAGTCTGTAGTCATCTTCAGGCCGAAATAAACACTAAAACATCACAATAAAAGGTAAAAAATACTCACAACAGACACAGACTAAAACATACTAAAGTATGTACGTAACAAACAAAAATAAAATTTGCCAACTATGGAATCAATAAAATACCCCCCCTACACACACACACACACACACACACCACATACACTACACACACAAACACAGAACAATAATTATATTTAACTTCTGGAAGCGTTACAAGATCATGCATAGAAAACAGCAAATCTGCAGCTGCATAAGCTACAGTAAATTTTTGTTATGTTGATAAAATGTATAATTTGTTCAAATAATGAACCGATTTGTCTGATTATTTACAATTACTTACTGTTGGCAAGAAGAAACTAAAGGAAAATAATGTTATAACGACAAATAGAGATTAAACAAAGCGACAACTAGCACTGGACGATGCCAAATGGACTGTTTTCACTTTGTAAATTTATTCAAGTCCCTCCTTTTATTTAAAAACGTATCGCTAATTAAGTTAAAGTTAAGTTTTTCTTCACAGCCATGTTATCATAGCTCACCTGTGTTTGCATATCTCGCAGTCAACTCTCACTGTTTACGTGACGATAAGGCATAACTGTTAATCCACTTGACCTGTTATCACTATTCTCCTTCTGAGCCCTTGTATTTTACTTTGCCCAGATTTAAAAGTGTGAATTCTTCGTCTATAACAAACGTCCATATAATAAAAATAACCCTAAGAATCCTGTAGATTTGAGCAAAAGTTAAAATACTGGTACATTTTGGCAGTGAACTGACATAACACGCTGCAGGTATTGTCGCACATTTAAGTGTGATGACCGATCAAACACAAATGCTCTATTGCATGAAGTATGAAAAGGATTTTGAATACAATTATACAATTAAATGCTCAAACAGAAACGTGAACAAGTACTAGCACACAGTGAGCGTAAAATTGGTACTAGCACACTGATAAAATCCGTGTTAAACGCACATCTTATTCTCTCTGCCATGAGCCACTGCACTTATCAGCTACACACTTAGCATCACTGTTCACAAAACCCCCCGCAAACGAACTAACAAATTTCTCACCGAAGGAGAGACAGTTACACACAAGGCAACGTAGCTAATTTATATTTGGAAACATTGAGATAAATTTATTTGTGACAAGGAAAGTACTAAAAAAATATTTTAATATATTGCAGACAATGCTGTAAACAAATATTAAAAATTAATTGTATCGTAATTGGTTATTTACTTTATAATAAACAGATTACTATTTGTTTTAAACATCAACTGTTTACAACTTAATAGTATGTAGCCTGAATATTGATATACTTCAATCATCCCACAATTTTCACAGTTTCAAATACTAACTTGAAGTAAATTAATAAACTAATGACAATCTCCTTTAAAATAGGCCTAAGTACAACTTGTGGAAATTAGGTAGGCTATAGCAAAACGTGGAATCATTACACCGATATTTGACTGAAAACAAGACTACAAATATGAGACTTTCTGTAACGTTTACAAGCCGCATTTGCACTAAAAGATTTAATTTATATCAATTCACAAATCAAGTGTACCGTTATAACAAACAAATGACGTAATTAAGAGGAATGTATAGCCTATATCTACCAGACAATTTTATTTTCTAAATAACATACAATTGTCAGATCGTAGTGGAAAAATATAAAGTCGAAAAAACACAGGTAGACATTAGTGTGGGATCAAACCAATAACACCTATAGATAACAAAATCTCCCAGCGCTTCTTTCTGACATACCGCAGAAGGGAGAGAGGATATCTTATACTTAAAAGGCAATCGCATATTGTACGATAATTTTAAAACTATCTCAATTTAAAGGAAACTCGTGAAAAAACGTGTATTTACAATTGTGTATATGTATGTATATGTAACGAAAACCATGTCGTACAGCCTAGAACGTCTTCCAACCGTCCCTTCTCAACCGAGCAGGTATGTGTCTCAGTCAAGGCCGCCCTCAAATACGTACCAGAGACCTCTGGAGAACACTTGAATTAAACGTTAAGTGGCGTGAAGTTGAGAATGGACAATTCTAGAAAGCGTGCGCTACCTATAAAATGCCATAGCAGCCGGCTTGTCAGTTAGCTGACAGTGAGCGATTTCCTTAGCACGGATCGAGTGTTTGTAGGAGTATTGTAGCGAAGTGTTATTGTGTTATAATTAGTGCGGAATTCTTTATAGTTGACATTATTACTTGAATTATTGTAACAGACTAAACAGACTATCTTGTTGCTTGAAAATTATTAATTGTAAAAATTATAGTTGGTTATTAGTGACTTCATTGGTATCTTGTATTTGGTTTTTCCACTATACCTATACTTTTTCTAATGTAAACTATAACGGTATTAGTTAAGAAATGCTATTTACCGTTTTGGATAACGTATCTGAGAATTATTGAACCGATTCTCCAACAAAACAAGTAAAATTATAATTTATAGTATAATTGTGTTCCAAAAATGCAAATTTGTTTATGAAGTACGAAAGCAGAGTATTCTATGCTTTTATTCAGACAATGTTTTTATATCCACAATCTCAATTTATATAAATTAGTTTAGACTTTATATTTTCCTCTAGTACTGGCGTAACTTGTTTGATGTGACTCATAGTTATATACATTTGATTTTAAATCATCTATAAGAGTCAAATGCAAAGATACTAAATAGTAAATGGAAATGTATAATAGTCGCTAAAACTTGTTGTGTATATACCACTGCAATATGTACATCTGTTACTGTGAAAATTAAATAACTATTTACTTTCGTTGTTAATTGGAAAATTATTTCTTTTTTTGCATAAATTTGTTTAACAAAGTATTTGTAGTACTATTACTATTGATTATTTTCATAACACTTTCTCCTCTATGGCTTGAACAACTGTGGACGTCTTGTAAATTTTCTTAACATGGTAAGTAAAAATATTGTTACGATCGTCGAATTGTACAATGGAAACAAAGTATCGACAACATGAAGTCACTAATTACCAACTTTAATTAGTCACAAATAACAATTTTAAATCAACAAAATGGTGATCCGCACTGTACTATATCGCTAAGTGTAACTCTTTTAAGTCGGCGCTGTTGCTATATAGTTCCCGCAAAGGTTTTCATTCTTTTGGCGGCATGCCGACACAATTTGCTTAGTTACAAGTGCTCGAACAGTCTAGAGGCTACTTGCCTGCGCGGTCTTGACCGTGACGCTACACCTGCTCTGCTACCCGAGAATAGTGTAGAATTACGCTCTCGACTTTCCAGAGCGTTATGTAATTGGCGTAGCAATATGTTTAAACAAAGAGTTTGTTTTCGCATGATCACACAGTAATTACGCTTCACATTCGCACACAATACGGGACTTACCGAAAGTAGGCCTACTTATTGTAACATGTTGATAACAAAATAATTACATACTACACTTGCTCTTGGTGTGGATCACCTAAACGTTTCCTTTAGGAAATCAGAAACACCTTAAAATAACTAGTGGAATCATCGAGAGTAGATGTTCAGAACCAGTGCTATTGCAGCCAAAATGTTTAGACCTATAATAATACGTGAACTACATATTACAAATACTGATTTTACATACCCCTTTTTGATATTTGGAGGGAACGAAGACTTGCTGTTTAGGAAATATCCAAATTTCAAATAGTTTATCATGTTCAAATTCATGAAACCTTTGTGTTATCTAATATATTGCATTTGTGCATTGATATATTGTACTTACAATGCCATCATTATTAATACCTGGATATGTAAACATCGTTGTAGGTTTAAATATTTTCGGTTGCTTCGTAGTATTTGAAAATAGTCAAACATATAAATATAAATGCCCACTCATGGATATGAAATACTGATCCTTTTATCTTTAAAAATTACTCATAACACGACTATTACTTGAATAGCTGACATTGTCAACACAAAATATTTTGTAATCTATCTTATCTAAAATTACAATTAATTACTAAAATTAGTAAATAATTTATAATTACTAAAAGCGTGCAGTAAATCGTGGTTTATGCGTAACACTGTTCCTATAAGAATAACTTCATTAAAATTACATCTGATACTATTTATCATTAAAACGTTGGGTGATACTCCTTTGCATTGATTATTGTATAACCAAATGTCTCCCTTTATAGTCCATGTATGGCTGAATACGTATTATATGTAGTGTAGTCCATCAACAGTATTATGTGTTTATCTTCAGTATTAGTATATTTATAAATTTGACATGATAATGTCTTTTAACTGGACATCGTTTGAAACTTTCTGCAACATTTTATTTACCGTCACGCTGTATGACGTCATCATTGCATGACGTCATTGGGATTGTTGTAAATAAAGGTTTGTTTTGATACGTCGCAATATATATATATATATATATATATATTATAACGATCCATAATAGTGTCCTATCAGAGCGTTATATGAAAGCTGTAGACGGTACGAGTGTAACGCCGTAAGAAAGAGAGAGCGTATAATCGCAGCCATCTCACTCTAACCACGTCACCGCTACATCAGAATCCAGTTCAAACATGTTATTTTACTCAAAGCAAATTATCAGTTCAACCTGCGATAACTTCAAAAGTTATAAATGTACGGCAATTCTGAAAACAGCATTGTATTCAGCAAGAAAAGCTTTATAAGTAGCCGCAATCTCAGTTAATATAATTAACAATTGAAGAAGTTATACGGATGACGCACGCCAACAGGAATAACGAGAGAATTATGCTACGTAGGAATAAGGTGTTCACACACACACACACACACACACACACACACAGAGATAAAGACCTAAGCAACAATATTCTGTGGTCAGAACTTTGGAAACACATCTGCAAATACCTGTAATCAATCGATTTGCAAATACAGGAAGTACGATTTTGACAAGAAATTCTCTGCCGTTTGGAACCTGTCACGGAGTGTTTGACCGACCTGTTCGAGATTGTCAAAACTGGAAAAACGCAGGATTTATTTGTACAACCAATCAGCAGCCCGTATTTAAAACTGACGCCAGCTCAAAGCGAGGGGTAGCATCACTCTTCGTTCGGTACTTAAACACACTAGACGTGTATAATTCACATACAGAAACTTTTAAATCACGCAAAAGTGCAATTTAATCATCTAATTCGAGAAGTAGTCCGCAGTGTAGATGAATTAATATCGTTCAATAACACTCGCTGCGTAAAGCAACCGTTAATTAATTAAATAATTAATTAATTAAGCATCAGCCGTGAAGGACCTGTGCTACAGAAGGCTACAGCATCTGTAATTGCCAGGGCATCTTCAACAGCATTGATCAATATCAATTCTTCTGTGCAACACCATCAAAAGGAGGACCTCTACGGATTCCTATCTTCGGTCAACGCATCAAACAGTAAGAAATAGATTCATTTATCAATGAAATAAGCACTAAACAAATAATAAAACAATAAACAATTTTAAAAGGACACTAAGAAAAGCACACTTTGTATTTTAACTATAAGATTAGCTCTAATACAGTATAGGAGTGTTGAATGGAAAGTGGTGTGTAGTATTGGACGTGCAAATTATTGCAGACCTGTTCTTTAGCACTGGTTTGGGAGATAGAAATCTCTTAATCAAACCAGATAAGAGCTATAGGTCGTTTGAGCGTCTTAATCATTACTTTTCACACTCACTCAATAATTATAAGTGTTAGGGTAGAATTAAGTCCGACCATTAACAATTTAAAGTTTAAAAATAATTAATTAAACGTTCATTAAAATAATCAGGAAATATTGAAGTGTTATTTGTAACGATTCCCCTTGAAAACCACAATCACAGAACGAATCCTGAGAAAGAGTGTCTCCATGCGCTGAGCTAAGCTGAAACCGTGTCATTTGTATCTGGGATTTGTTCTGACGCCCAGGTAAAGTAATATCACGGGTAAGTAACTTTTTATCTAACATCATAAATATTAGATAATTGTGTTAGACGAGAGGTAGCGTTGTAATATATATATATATATATATATATATATATATATATTATGTGTTAAAAATTATATCACTGCAAACAATTAAACCAGATTTATAAAGCGTCCTGAAAGTTTAAAATCAAGTGTTAGCACAATTTACCAGCCGGGATATTATTGTCCCGATAAATTTACCAGCCTTTGTAGATAGGTTATTGTCTCTAGTTAATGGTTATCTTTGTATGTGATTCAGCTAACATTATTATGGTTACTGACTGACTGATTGTTTCTTTTGCGCAAATGTTGCGTTTAGCTGGCGGCTGGAAGACATTATCATCCTCTTAAGCTTTTACCATTTGGTAAACGGTACTGTATGTTTTTTTTCATACCTCAGGAAAGCTTGCTCATCTCCTAGAGTATAGGCTAATCAGTAAGTAATCCTCTGCAGACCTCTGTGAATGTTAATCACTTGGTAATGTTAATGTTATTTTATCTCCTGCAGACATCTGTGAATGTTTCTGGATTAAGCAATATTACAGAAATAGATTTTCTTAAAACATATTTTCTTATATACTTATATACTTGTGTTAAAGTGGATGATATAACAATACGCATTAGCTAAATATTTGTACCGGTCTTTAGAACTAAGATGCAACTTTGGCTGTTCCTTTACAAATTGTAATTGTTGAATTTCTTATTTTTTCTTCTTTCTTCTTCTTCTTCTTCTTCTTCTTCTTCTTCTTCTTCTTCATCTCCATCTCCACGTCAAGGTATAGGCTTACAGCCTGTTCCGTCTTCACTGAAGCCACATCTTCTTTGATCTAATTATGTCACGCCTTCCTTGAGGTCTGTATCGTATTACTTGTTTAGATAGCCTCACATCTTCCATTCTTTAGATATGCTGCCTCCATTTTATTTTTCCTTCCCGTATTCCGCTGGCCATAGAATATACATTTAGCTCAGTTCTTATATTTTTAATTTGTATTTGATCTCTAAGGGTGCAACCTTCGGTTTTCCTCAAGAATTTTATTTCACTTGTTTGTTGAATTTCTTCATAACTAATTGTATCCATATGGAAGTGAGACCCTTGGCAACAGTAAAAAAACGGAAGAAACGTAGGATGACGCATTACCAACTTGTATGACGACGGAAGGGGTAATCAAGAAGTAAATAATAGGTGTCATGGAGAAGACCGTGCGATTTTTTCTACAAATTTTAGTGAGATTTTGAACGTTATTATCTGATTTTATATTACGCCGTGACGGCCAGGTATCAGAATGACCTTTGACCACTTCTCTTTGCGCTTCAAAAAGCAGGAGAAAACAAGGAGTACGCAACAGATACACTTCACCATAAGCATTCTCCAACAAATGTTATGCTTCTGCAACCAGTTTTCGTAGTTTTATAAAGAAAAGTCACATTAACGCGTTGCTCCACGTTAATACTGAACATTATTCAGACGGAGTTAAAATACACATGCCGTTTCGAATAACTTTTCCTTCGGAACTCTTTGCAGCACATGCTTAAAAATTTAACGGTAGATGGAAGGGGGGAGTACAGGTTAATGATACACTCTGCTCGCTGTCGCCAATATTACTGGGAAGCGGTATAAAATCAATCCTGATTTCCAGGCTTTGCGTGTTCCTATGAGAACGCAGAGTGTTTTGTCCAGGTAGGTTGCTAGCGTTGCTAGCGTTGCTAGCTGGAACCCTCCTGTTTCATCCGGGCTTGGGGCAGGCATTAATATCCAGTGAGCTACTCAATCCACCCACGAATACCGATGGCAGAGTTAATATTTCATAATGGTTAATAATTAATCGTTAACAACAATGACACAAGACGGCAATCTCAAATACAGGACTTAGTCAAATTTGTCAGAAGGCAAAAAAGAGAATGGCCATGGAATGACCATGTTTACATTGCAAGGGACGATAGAAAAATTGTGCAAGATTCTAGACCGTTGGTAAAACGAAATCCTGGCGGACTACAGAACGGATGGATGGAAGACTTGGAAACGGCTTCTAGCGAATCTCCTTGATGCGTCAAGCAAAACAGGCGGTTAAGCCTACATTAAAGAAAATGAATAAGTAAAAGAAGAAGGTGAAAAAAATCATTCCTGTTATGTTATAGCCACACCCCGTAAAGATAAATTTCTTTGTTTATTGTAATGGGCCTACGCAGTGAACAAGGCAAACAAATCACACAGCAATGACGAAGCGCGGAAACAATGTTACCCTACGCGACACAAACGGTTTTGTGAAATCCAAACTTAGGCAGCGGCAGACTTCAACCTAAGGTTGAAGGCGACAGTACATATGAAATTGTCAAGAACAATAATTGTTCTTTCTTTATCACATTCAGTAATATGCCTGTAATACGAATCTAACAAAAATAGTTTTGCCTGATGAAATTATAGGCTTATTATCGAATAAAACATATCTGAAACACAAACAAATCAGAATGCAAACAGAAGTAGTTTAACCGGTTGAAACTGTGCTATTGTTTAGGGCAGTCTAGTAAAAAATTTAAATCACATGTAATGTTGTTAAGCAGCTGGCGCCATTTCTCACAATATAGTTCGCAGAAGCTGTCTGCAGTTTCAGTCTCTTTAATTAAGGTGCCGCTGGTTGTTTAGTCTAACTGTCCACTAAGTTGGATATGGCCTTCGTCATTTTCTGTGCTGGGTTGGTTTCTAGTCGAATGTTTTCTATTTTTGCCAATGTTCGTCAGAGATTCTGCGCAGTTTTCCAAACTACCATGTCACCTCCGATCTACAGTATCTACTAGGCCTATCTCAGTCCGTATTCCCATACATTCTCATTCTAATGTATCAGACGAAGTCGCGTTTTAAGATGTTCAGGACTGAAGGTTGAACGGCAGGCATAATCCTATCAATTATGCTAACGTTTTGCTAAGTCTTAATTATCAACAAAGGGAATTGAGATTTTTAGGTTAATATCAAACACAAATACTTGTTACAATTTCAAATTCATTAACTTTCATTTTGTTAAGATTGTAAAATTATAACAGACGTATATAGGCACAAGAAAAAAACTGGATACTATAACCGGTAATACAACAAAATTTTGTAATAATATTGTAACGATGGGGCCCTCTCGAATGGGCGTGAGCGTCCTTCCACCCGTTTTTCCGCTGTCGAGCAGGTGTAGCATCTCACTTAAGACCGCACTCAATAGCTTCAAGACTGTTCTTGAGAGTACATGAAATACGCATTATGCTGCCCTGCCGCAGTAAGGATGGCAAGTCAATCTGGAACACTTGTGCTTCTTATAAAAGCGACAACGTCTGGCATTGTCAGTCAGTTACCGTGAGTGGTTTCTTTAGTGCTGCTCGAGTGGAAAGTGATCTCTGTGTTATATTTAGTGCGGAACTCTATTGCTTGACATTATTACTGCGGGTGGACAATTCAACTTGATTTATTGTACGAGACTATCTTGTTGATCACAAATTGTGTGCCGAGTTTTGGAATACTCGGCCCTTTCCCAGTTAATTATGTGACTGTCATTGCGGGGGTTTGTGAATTAATTATTTGAGCGGAGTATACGCTGTTATCTGCATGCTTGTTGCCGATCCGCGCGCTCTCTGTGTGGAGCGATACGTAATATTTTTTTCCTGTGTCTGCGGTGAGCAGTACTCACCAGGCAGCCGAACGCGACGCTTCAACCATTCTATCTCCCGGCGGCGAACTGTTTGAATTTTTGTCTGCTAATATCTATCATGATTAGATAATCGACTACGCGACTCTCCGGTAAGTCTGTTGAAGGTAACTTACTTAGTATTTAATAAAAGAATTGTAATTTAGCTTAAATTAATGCCGATGCAATGCGATATGTATACGAAAGTCACCACGTGGCAAGCGCGGGTTAAATTCTGTGTATGCATGTCTTGAAAGTTAACACTGGCTGAGCTAAAGTATTCATAAAGTAATTATGGCTGTGTTTTTTCCTAATTATATCATAATAATTTCATTATAATCAAAGGGGGGCGTAAGAGAATGTTTTATGAACTAAATGTAGAGGTATATGAAACTGTATATGTATTATGAACCTGTTTAAGTCTGCAACTCATCTCAAAATTGTAATAAGGGTTTATTCAGTTGATGAACTGTCTATAAATACTAGTCATTTAATTCTAAATTCTTTTTACTGAAGGTAATTTCTGTGCTTTCTTAAAATTTCAAAATTTTCCTTTAATCTGAGCATGTGGTAGTGTGTGAATTATGCTAGAGTCATGAATATTAGGGGGATCGTGAATCGGGTAACATTTGAGTAATTGTCAATATATATAATTGTTCAGGGTTCCCGACCTAAGACGATTCTCGATTCACTTCAGCGGGTGGCCGAACATCTGCCACCAATGGTATTACACGAGTGATTCTCCGTCTGTGCCGTCGGGAGGAAGAAATGGACAGTACATCATGAGTACCTCAGGTTTTGTGCCGGATTTTACCAGGTGACATTTAACCCATTTATATATATTTTTGGCCTCTACAATGTAGAACATCTTATTCTCTTCCTGGAACATCTCCAGTTAAAGTTGTTGGGACACAAGTCCAGCGAGACAATTAGTGCTTGTAAATTTTGTCAGTGTATTTTACTAAGGCTTAAGCCCCCCCGAGTAAGTGTGAGCCCGGACGGGGTCATGCGTCACCGAATTTTGCTGCGAAATTTTCTTTAAGGGTAAAAGTGTGTGTGACTTAAGATTACTGATTTATAGGGGGGTGACTTATGCTTGCATTGATTAAGGGTATTCATAGCTATATGGGTTTCGTTTTTTTTAGTAGATTTAAAGGTTTGGGGAGGTGCTGTAACCTGTGGACGTCACCTGTAGGTGCCGTTAGCTACAGGTCTATAGCATGTTTTAGGTTGCTGGATCTGGTGGTGCGCATGGCCTCGCCTGTGGCCAAGCCAATTCTGTAGGAACACCTCAAATGTGTTTTATTAGGGGCTGATGTTATAAAGTTTTTTTTAATTAAAATTGTCATTATATACATATTTTATAAAAATTATCTTAACTCAGTAATAATTCAGTATAAGTGAAATTTCATTCAGTTTCTTTTACTGCCATAGCCAGTGTACTACTAGTTCAGTTGTTAATATGAGCACACTATTGGTTCAATCATAAACCGTATTATATATATTTTATAAAAATTATCTTAACTCAGTAATAATTCAGTATAAGTGAAATTTCATTCAGTTTCTTTTACTGCCATAGCCAGTGTACTACTAGTTCAGTTGTTAATATGAGCACACTATTGGTTCAATCATAAACCGTATTATATATATTTTATAAAATTTATTCTAACTCTGTAATAATTCAGTATAAGTGAAATTTCATTCATTTTCTTTTACTGCCATAGCCAGTGTATTACTAGTTCAGTTGTTAATATGAGTACACTAATGATTCTTACTTCCAACCATAAATTCTGTTATACATTTCGTACGGCCGTGCAGCCATGTTGACCTGGCGATGGCACAGTCCTATCTGGGGGAACCTTTCTAAAATTTTGAATACTTGTAATAATTTCATTGGTTGCAAGCAGTCATAACCGGACGGGTTAATGGATTGGTTTATGAAAGTTTTTTATGGAGGCTGGGCACTTTACCCTTTTACAGTAGTTTGGGATGGGGGTCTAGGTCACTGATACTGAGGAGTGTATTCTTCGGCGGCATGGTGAAATGTATATGAGCTGCCTGTCAGGTGAACATGTGTGTAGTGTATATCGATATGTGTGCGCTATGTGTATTTATGTAACTATTTATTTATGTGCATTTTTGTATTTATATTGATTGATGTTCTATTTATTTATATTTGGCAGATATTATTATGCTGATGTTTACATGTATTCTAATTTGATGAGATTATACGTGCATATTTTCACAGGACTGTAATGACAGGGAGTGATACTTGCATGTTCTTTGATATAGCTGAATAAAATTGTTATTGTTGCTTAACAACGAGTTTAATTGCAAGTCTCGTCATACTGGACCCAGCGCAGTTTTGGCTTCCCTAGGCTCTTGCCTAGTTTTAAATAACTAGTGGCCCCTCTTTCAAAAAAAAAAATAATAATAATAATAAATAAAAAAAATAAAAAATTGGTTTTTTTTTATAAAGTCTAAAAGTTGAAAGAGGGGTTACAATTGTTATTTGTGATAAATTAAAGCTGGCAATTAGTAATTTCATTGGAGTCTGTATTTTGTGTCCACTGTACGATGCGACGATCAGTGAGACCGTCGTAACAATATATAGAAGCTGGTCACACAAGGTGGTCAGTTTTGATTGACGGTTTACACTTTGCGGAAATTAAATAAGATACGTACTGGAATAGAAACAAGTTTTGTAAAGCCGCTGGTAATTAAATATTTAATTAAGTGAGTCATCAATTCTGAGGTGCAAAGTTAATCATCATCATCATCTTCAAGGATTAAACCAAGGATGTTTTGTTCCGGTCTCGAACAGGCAAAGATTAGAGCTTTTCACTCCAGCGTTTCCTCGGACGTCCCACACCTCTCTGTCCCTTCGGCTTACAGTTTCATAGTTGTTTGCGGATGCGGCAGTCATCCATTCGGCAAAGATGTTCCAACCAATTCCTGTCGAGTATACTCATAATATTCAGTTCCTACCTTATATCTGTGTTTCTTCTATTATCATAGAGAGTATACCCTGCCATGTGCCTGAAAAATCCCATTTTAGCCGATTGGATGCGACTGGCCTGGCCTTTCGTTAAAGTCCAATTTCCAGACCCACAAAGAAGTGTGGGAAGGGCCATCACCTTGTAGAATTTTAGGCGTGTTCCTTTACTTGCTGACTTAATAGTTCGCCTAATGGTCTCACACATAAATTTGAACTTATGCAACTCATTCACAACATCGTTGTTTGGCATACTTTAGCCCAGGTATTCAAATTTCCTAACTTGTTCCAGGACAGTACCATCTACTATAACAATTTTGTCCGTACGGGATCAGTTCCACGAAAAGTCATCACCTTGGTCTTATGTGTAAATATTTGTAATCCAGAGTTTTTGCAGATTCGATTAAAGAAATGTATATCCACCTACAACCTGTTTTCCGAGTCCGACACAATAGCTTGATTGTCTGCAAACAACAAAGTGTCAATTGTAGAGTGACCAATCATAAAATTCTCTGGAAGACACATTTGCCAGTTTTTTATGGCGTTGTCAGTATATAAATTGACAAGAGAAGGTTATAATGGACACCCTTGTCGTACTCCGCAACTGATCAGGCCAACTCTAGGAGCTGTTCTCGGTTTCCCTGCTTCAATTAAGATTTTATTCTCCACATAAAGACTCTGTATAGCTCTAATTAGATGTTATGGAATCCATTTCCTTGCCATTATTGCCCATAGTTTTCTCCGATTCACTCTATCAAACGCCTTATCGAAGTCGATGAAAGTTATGTTTGTAAGCAGCTGATACTCTCTACGCTTTTTAACGAGTTGGCAAAGTTAATGATAGAATTAGTAATTCTACACCATATGTAGGTCTATGCATGTCACAGTCCTTTATACAATGGAGTGTAGGGTAAGCTCAGCACTTCTTACCAAGCCTTAATTCTGACCTTCCGTACTATGATGCAATGCATTTATTTGCTTACATACCTGTTTACATAGTCCGCGGTAATCGAACCAGCAACTCGTAGCACCACAAGCGCGACATTAAGCTACTAAACCATGTAGACAACGGAAACGACATTGTTTGTGGCATACAACAACAGGAATACGTTTTAAGAGTCATAGACGACCTTATATGTTATAAGTATACATTATTTGTTAAAAAAATAAAATTATCAGTCATGTAATTTGTATTCAACTATTTCCAAATTATTATTCGTGTAGATATAGTTCAAGATATTTTAAATTTCTAATAGTTTTAAGAGTTACAATTATTTAACAGAACATAACTTAAACCTGTAACAAAAGGGATCAGGCAGTGGGATTCCCCAAGTCCCATACTGTTAAATGTAGTTATGGACAAAGTTATTAAGGAGATAAAGCATATGAGAGGATATAGGATGGGTAGAAGTGTGTTTAATATTATATGTTACGCAGACAACCTTATACTAATAGCAGAAAATGAAAATGACTTACAAAGGCTTGTGTATAATTTTAACAAAGCATGCCAGAAATATAACATCAAGATAGCGGAAGAGAAAACAAAATCAATTACAATTTCACATGATCCATTAAGTGTAACCTTGTGATAGATGACAGAACAAAAGAACAAGTAATGCAGATAGACTACTTAGGAACAAGGCTTATAAGTAACACATGAAGAAATATAACATCAATTGATGAAAGCAAGAGGAATTCCTGGATTCATGAATAACTTATATGGAATAATAAATACCTCACACAAGATGCAAAAACTAGGGTTTACAAAAGCACAATACGTCCAGTAATATCCAATGCATCAGAGACCAAGCCAGATACAGAAACAACTCAAAGAAAATGATAAACTATACAAACGACTATATTACGGAGGGTACTATGAAAGACGAGGTACAAAATGTTGCCAAACAATAGTAGGCCTATAAGAGAAACGTGTAATGTAACAGATATAAATTCTTGGATTGCGGAAAGAAGAAGTACGTGGAATGAACACATATCTAGAATGGATGACACAAGGCTAGTGAAAAAGCCAAGAGGTAACCAACCAAACACCAAGAACAAGACAAAGAACCGTTGTTAAAAAACAGGACAGAGTCCTAACAAGTGATTTAAATAATAATAAGAAAAATAACATAATTTAAGAAGTCATCTTATAAATAATATAACACCTGTGAAAAGTGTAATCATGGCAACGACAGTTTAATCAAAACAAAACTAAAAATTTGATAACCGTTGAAACATTTATAGGTCGTAGCCCTAATTGTTCTAGCGGCTTCAATTCTTCATTAGTTCAGGATACTATGCACCTATATCACAGACTATTTATAAAAGAGAGAAAGATTTATATAGTCATCGGTATATTTTTTTGCCTGAAATACAGTATATAGTTTTTGTCGACTTTACAACAAGTTTTTACAGTCACGAAAAACACAATACGCATAAATTGGATCAAAGACTGAGCCTTTAGGGCACACTTTTCTTTCAAATACAAAATGATATTTTGAAAAACTATTCAAAAACTTAAAGCATACGTAATATCTAGTGGTGTCATAGCTGTCGGCAAGGAAGCCTTCCGCATTGCAGATGGGTTCACAGTTCTGAGAAGTCACATTTAATTGGTAGTTTATTGGACAGCGTTCGACGAACGCCACCTGTCCTTCCACGCAGTATGCGTATACGTTCGAATAACCGCCGTAGGGAATCTTCACGCCGTTCTTGGACGTGCAGTTGAACATATAACACTGACCACGGTCACATTCGCCTGTCATAACGTTGAACGTGCCCACTCTGCACTTAAAGGCGTACGCTGTGTAGTTCTTGCACACGTGGTACCGGGTACAGTCTCTGGGGTCGGGGTAGGAGCCACCCTCCTGCGTGCATGTGAAGTTCTTCGACAGCGGCGCGCACCTCTCCGGTATGAACGCCGTGCACGTACCGGAATCCTCCTTGCAGTACGGCGTCAGTCCCGTGCAGTTTACCAGCGACACTTGATCGTACTTGCCGCCTGGACACGTAGAACAGATTTTGATCTGGTGACATCCGTTACAGAAATAACGAGACTTACAGTTGTTCGTTTCAGAAGCCATTAATTCTGTCTTATTCTCTGTCCACATACGTGTGGCCTCCTGTTTGGAATCGGAGGTGAAACGGCCTTCAATATCTGACTGTCCGTTAACGCAAAATTGGAAGTCAAGTGACACCTGTAACCATATGGAGCGTTTACAATGTCTGACGCAAGTAAAACAAATATATTAATTTTTATTACAAAATAATTTATAAATTACAAAAATCGCTGAAGCACAAAACATGTTAATCATGGTAAATTACAAATTTAATAGTATAAAAAAACAATTGACAACAAAGAGTCTGTTGCGCCCACAAAATTCACACACCTACAAAAATATATGGGAAAATATTTCTTTCGTCAGCAAGAACTAGGAGGGGAAATGTACCTACTCTCGTGGAAGTATATAAGTCAAGAGTTTTGGTCCTTTCACCTTTCAGCACCTCGTTACAAAAGATTACTGCTCTATTGTTAGTAACTTTTATCATCGAATCTGTAACACTAAAATGGAAAGGAAAATACAAATGCGTGAAAGGTGTTCGTGATGATGAGGGACAGGGGAATCACAAAAATTTACGGTCGAAGGAAAGATTTTACGGAAGTGTAAATTGTTAATCTTCAGTTTGGTTTGAAGACATCACAACACTACTTATTAGACTCCTTGAAAAACGTGTCTCTTAATAAATGAAAACCTTTTGCCAGCCATATAAATGAGTTTAATTTATTAAACTTACATTGAAATAAATAAGATTCGATAAATAAAAGTCGATATATAAGGACTTTGTATAAGTTTCAAGTGAGATACATTTGCTTTTATTTTATACACGTAAATAATAAATTAATTTTTAAACAAGCAATTACTCTTTTAGTATGTTATTCAGACGCTCACAACAAAATTAACTGTATGTATAGGTTGTTTTCAATAAGGTTAATTAAATTTTTAAATCATTTTCTATGCCGAACGAAAACAGTTTTACTTCATTACGGCCAAAATATAGACAGTCTCTCGGGAAAACCGTTTTACAAAATTGTAAACAAACCAGCGGAATCTTTAAATAACAAGTCAAGCCTTGAAACAAGTTTAGTTTAGTGTGGAACTAAGACATCAAACATTATCCGAAACGTAGAATGGATAATGTATTCCCTAGAATTGTAATGTATCACCTCAGACAGACAATTGACTATGACAACGTAATTCTTATTTTTATGCGCCTGTTTGTATAAATCGGTAATAACTTACACACACACGTTTGGTCAAGATTCAGAGGATGCCTATACTTTAAAACACGGTAATATAAATTGTCTTATCACGCGTCGCAAGTTGAATTACGAGAATTAATCCTGCACGCATAAATAACACATTATTAAATGTGTCTGTCTAAATTTTTATGAGTTAGTAAATTAATGGCTTTAGTTATAATTATTTATATTTCACCACACATGTGGAATTATAAATAAAACATTAAAAAATAAAACGAGTCGTGAAACAAAATTAAAATTCTACAAAAAATGGCTGTTCCATTGCTATTATATGGCAGTGAATCCTGGATTACGAAACAGAGATAAAGTTAACATACAGTCAGCACATTTGAGATTTTTAAGAAGGGTTAAAGGATGCAAAGGAGGGATCACTTAAGAAATGAAGATATACTGGAAGAATTAAATATATCTTCTTCTTCTTATTATTCTTCTTCTTCTTCTTCTTCTTCTTCTTCTTCTTCTTCTTCTTCTTCTAGACGTCAAAGTTGCGACTTCATTGAAGCCATCACTTCCTTGGTCTACCTATATCACGTTTTCCCTGAAATCTGTATCGTATTACTTGTTTAGGTAGCCTTACATCTTTAAGATATACTAAACATACTCAAAATCTTCATTAAATATATATAGAATATAAATGAGAAAATTGAAGAATACAGAGGAAAATGGAGACAGCATTTAAGTCACATGGATGAAGATAGAATACCAGTAATTGCAAACAAGTACAAGCCTTCTGGAAGAAGGGATGTAGGAAGACCAAGAAATAGATTTATCTGATAATGTAAAGTCGGAACAGGCACATTGCCTAATCCCTGAACCTTAAAAGAAGAAGAAGTTACAATTATTGTATCTTAATAACCCTTTTGTTTTTCCGTCAATTCTGCATATCGAGTGTCTACGTTGGCTCTTGTTAGTTTGGCACACTTGGTTTCCCGTAACTGTGAGAATTTTTACACTACTTCCGACAAAGACTGTTAAGTTATACACATACAAACGTTTTACTGCTGTATACAGACACATCGCGGGCCACCTTCACCGCGAACGCGCGTGGTAGGCCTACTACTAACCTACGTGTAACTGCAAAGATAAGAGGTGACATACCACAGCGTTTACACTGTATGAGCCTCTTAAAAATAATCCAAACTCATTAGCTAACAATTTATGTGTAGCGCAAATGCAAACATTTGCACTGTTGCTTTATGTATACATTGTTTTGCACATTTTACTGTCCTTTTTTCATTATTCATGAATTAAATTATTATTATAATTTAAGAAATCTTTCTAAAAATATACATTTTGTATTTTCCAGAGTGTTTTGGAGGATCAGTAGTATTCCCTTTCTCAGTGATAGGCAAATTTTAGAGACGAGGAAAGACAAAACCTTTAGTTTGTCAAGGGCAAACAAAGGAGAAGCACTGGTCCACGAAAGCACTCTGCTAAATAAAATTTTAAGCTCTCACTTTAAGAGCTACTCACCTTTTTATAGGTAGGTGTATAGACAAGATTAAAACCATGACATTTAGAGGGAAGTAACCAGTAAGAACTAAGATAGTTATAGGAGGAAAGATTATGGAACAAGTCCAGCATTTCAATTATTTGAGATGTTAATTACATATTTATGAGACAGAAATTGATCTGGATAAGAAATTAAACAAATTCGGAATATCTTTGGAACGATTCGCATTAAAAATAAGACAAAGAATGAAACACGTTTTTTTAACGAAAATTTTTTTAACACTGTAGCTGTACCAGTTTTGATGTATGGAGATGAAGCCAGAGTTATGATAAAGAAACAAAACTAAGATACAGGCGGCGGAGATGAAGTTTGTGTGTGTACTCTGGGCTGTACTATTCTCGATGGAATGAAGAATGTAGACATAAGGACGGAACTGGGGGTCGACCCATTGTTGGAACAGCTAAAACAATGTAGTGTGAACGTTTGGGAAAATCGGCGGGTGACAGAATTCCAGTGCTAGAAATGGAATATAGAACGGTGGTGGAGAGAGATATTGGACGGCCGAGAGCGAAGTGGGTCCCGAAACAGGTCCAGGATGAGCCTAATCCTTGAGGGTTGATGATGATGATGTGTACATCACATACATCTTCAAATATAGATGTGCAAATACGTTCGAAGCGATATGCACACACACACAAACGTAATGAATATAGGCCTACTTCCTTCTATGATCATGACAAAATCCTATCTCAAACGAAGTTTTAACATTTTACATAAATCGTTTAAAATTTGACCATTGTAAAGATAATTATTGTAAATTTTATACAATCCGCGACGTGAGTAGTCGGACTGTTTACAATTACTTACTGCGCAAAATAAGAGGAGAAGAGATAAGCAAGTCATGACGATCAGATGAGAATTGTTGACTTACTAAGACAGCCAAATGTACTTTCACATTTGCTAAATTATTCTAGATCTTCTTTTTATATACAAGCCGTACGGTCATTGGGGCAAATTTACATTTTCGTCACAGCCTCATTACCACATCGATGTTTGCATATCTCGCAGTAGACTCTCACTGTTTACGTGCTGATAAGTCTAAAGTGGTAACCTATTTAACTAACCTGTTATCACCGACTGCAAACTACTGCAATTGTGAATCCTCACACTTTACATTCGCACGCTTACAAAGTCAAGTTACTGCTGGCTACGGTTTTATGTCGCTTTCCTTATTTCCTTCAACATGAAAGTTAACAACATAATGCAAGTAACTGGACCAGCGCGCGCGCACACGCACACACACACACACATTTATAAAGAAGAATATACATTTTTAAAGTTATGCAATATCATCATCATTAGCTCGACAACCTTTTGTGGACCCTGGCCTTCTTCAGAAGATTTTGCCATTCTTCTCTATTCATAGCCATATTCTTTCACTAATTCCAAGAGTACTGATGTCGTGACTCACCCCGTCCCTCCATCTCAGTTTTTGTCTTCCAACTTTCCTTTTATCTTCTGGCATTGCATTAAATATCTTTTTAATAACTCTACTTTTACAAGGACGTATAATGTGTCCAGCCCATTCTAATCTTTTTAATTTAATAAAATTGACCACATCAGGTTCACATACAATCTTTCACGTCATTGTCAATTTTCTCTGGACGTGTTCTTCTGATATAATTATATAAGTTTATTATTATTTCACGTTCACCACTTCTCAAGACTTTCTTTCCCCGAGGTTCCATTTAGTCGCAGAACAGTAGCGATATAAAAAAACATAATATTATCCCGTACCTTAAAATATTAATATAATGTACATAGAGTAAGGTAATGTTTAAGTGAAAATATTGTAATTATTTTTTTTAATTAAAACGCGCAAAGAATATACTCAGATATTAAAATCTGTCTCCTGTATTTCATAGTTCCACTCGATTTAAAACCTATCTGCAGTGCACACGTAGAGTCAGAAAAATCAGTTAACCTTACAACTTAAACAACAAGATAATGAGATACGAGAGTATTTTGTGACAAATCTGATATGCGGGCAAACCGCCTAACACAAAAATGTTGCAAACCAAACAACACAAACGCTCTCTATTATACCGAATACTCATGGTTTATATCTAACCAAATGATCCATATTAATCTACGCACTATAGGGACAAAGATCTTGAATTATCAGCCACAAAAATTGACTGACCAGAGATTTAACCAACCAGTATAACAAAACTGAAGAAAGTGGCCGCAAGACTTAAATAAATAATGTTAAACTGACAACCTCTCTGCCAAAACATAATTTTAAAGGCACTGCATTTACTAATTACACGGTATTTGGTTTAATAAGTACACTGTAAATTTCCAAATAGAAAAACTTCATAGTATTTCCAGCAACTCAGCTCGATTAAAATGCTTATTTGTCGTAATTACTTTCCTGTAAGAAGTAAATACAGTAATAGTCTGTTCCTTAGCCTTTCATTAATAGATGTTATTTGTATAATCAGATGTTTCGGCCTTACCTCTGGAGGCCTCTAAAGGTGAGGCCAAAACTTCTGATCACGCGAATAATATCTATCAGCATGAAGATTTTAAAAGACCACTGCCTTACATCCCGGATAATAATTTAAATGATTAAACACAGTAATATTATTTCCATAGACTATTTTAACATTAAAATTTAATTCCTCTTATGTGACAAACCGAAATCTTCAATTATATTGCTAACATCTAGACAATTTCATAGATCCCGTTGATATTTCACGGCATGTCTGTACATTTTTTTTTAAGTTTAAGTTAATAATTTGTTGTACTATTTTAATCATAATCATAGTATTTTTACCTATCATTGTTAATCTAAGCCTTATTTCTAGTATTCAGAGATATTGTTTGGATTCAGGAATCATTGACTTTCGATATTATTATTATATTTTAAAATAACAATTACTGTACACCCAAATACTTTATGCTATGTTAATTAATATTTTCTTATACAATCATTACCATCGCAGCTTCGTGTAGGGGATTAAACTAATGAATTCTCTGATACTCCCTTCGTGGAGCTCAGATTATCCACTATCTAGGATTTCATAGCCCATAACATCCCCACAGGTACACCCCTTTACGAGGCCACCGCAGTAAAGCCACAGGACATAAACCACATACTATACCATCACGAGTCCAACACCAAGCATGGTAAAGAGGTCCGGATCACCCCAACCCACGCCCAGCGTACCTGCTCCTGGGGCCCCGCGATCTCCCGAGGAGTCAGTTTAGATATCCCATTACAGTTAATGACGATCACTCAAGTCAGGAAATATCTAAAATGCTTTGATTCCAAATTGTGCTACAGGGGAAAGACAAAACAAGCCTCTCAAGTACGGTTATGCCAAAAATAGTGAAGGTAAAAACATAGTTTTAATAAAGTACTACACAAGAGGGAATACTACACGTATTCTACGCAATGGAAGGCTACTTCAGACAATCACAGGGAAAATCATCAAGTCATCTACAAACAGGGTATTTTTAAAACCATGATGAAACTTAATTGTTTATCGAGATGAACAGATTGGCCGAAGTTAGCTACAAACAGAAGTCCACGGGCGTGGGATCAAACCGATCAAAGCCAACCGATAACCAGAGAGAGTAAAGTCAGAGAAATTAATTTTATTCCTACACATTTTAGCATTGCAGCTTGACTTCCAATATAGAGGGCATTCTGGATTATAAGAAATAATTTTGTCGTGAACTATTTTACACGTGTTAGACGTAATCCGGCCAACTGAGAGGGTCTTAGTACGTTTTTTCTGTAGCAAAATTATTTTCATCTCATGCAGTCCCTTAATAAGAGTCAGAATATAATTTAACCCGTTTAGTCAGCCAATTAATTTTAAACAAAGAGATGAACATATGAATGATTTATTGTTTCTAACAATGTTAGTCAGGGTTAAGTGGGTTAAGTATATATAAGATAACGTGTTAAGTGGGTGCAGATAGTCTTATCAGCGCGGCACTGTAACGCTACTCACGACTCATTGATGCCTTTTCAACGTTGCAGTAATTAAACAATTTGCATAATTTCCGATATTATACTAATTAAATAATTTGTATACGTACTAAGTAACTTTTGCCATTATCGGTATGGCGAGCAACTCTGTCATCCGGCTGAATTTGCGTGTGTTATACGACGTTGGTTTTGCACGTTGTAATTTAACAGAATGGGGGGACTAAATAAACGTAAAAACCCAACATAAAAACCTAAAAAAAAAACCATAATAATAGACCATGAAGTACAATGCATTCAGTAAATGAACAAATGTACCATATTTTAATAAGAAAATAATGTATATAAGATTAAATAATAAGAGTGGAATGATTACGGAAGAGAAAAAAGAGTAAACAAGACAATATCAAGCAGTGATAAAAAGTGTAAACCAGTGAATGATAATAAGTATTAGTCACTCAGATACGACTGGGAAGATTAGTGCCAGTGTTAAAGTGAGATGAATAATCATTACCATGAAAACACAACAAATATGTTGTAAAACCCATAATAAACTAAGTGTTTTATAAACAAAGATCACAAGTCAAGTTATAATATTAAGTATATGGTTAACAAAGTTAATAATATTTGTTTATGTTCCCAATTCCTTAGACTTATTGAAATATGACTATATTCAAGGGAAAGGGCAACCATTAATTATAATACAAACAATGATCAATTAATTAAACACAGCAAAATGGGCTGGAAGGAGATATTATCACAATGTGTCAAACCGTTGTATAGTTTAAATGAAAAGTAGTTTAGTTGTTCAAATGTTTATTAGAATCATAGTCAGGTGGGCATGACAGTAAGCCAATATAATGGTATATCTTTTGTTTTGTTAAAATAAAATGTTAAGTAAAGACAGACCAAAATGGACTGTGACAAGAAAATATTGTTATATGTTGAACAGTTTAACAGTTATTTAAAAGAGTATTTATTGTTTAGTGTTAATTGAATTTTGAGTCATGAGGACATGACTTTAAGTTTTTATGTTTGTTTTATATTAATGAGTTAATGTTATTAGAAAATAAGGAATGTATTTAGGTCAGATAACATTCAAAAAAGCAATAGCAATTAATCATAAGGTCTTAAACCAACAGGACAAATAATAATTGTAAAAGAATAAAACAACATACTAAAGAAAGATATGACCTAGCAAAATGTTAAACATTAAAATTATTGTCAATCATAGTTAACAAAAGGTCAAACCACTGTGAATTAGTAATGATAAGCTGGAATTGTTAAATAGATTTTCTTTTTACAGTAATCACAATGTAGTAAATAGTTTAAGGAATTATAACATGATTTTGTGAAAGCCAAATGACCAAATGGCCTATAAAACATGATTTTGTAAATCACCAAAAATATCTATTAGATCACACACACAGGTCAGGTTGGGTATCAAATTGTTTGTAATTTTACCAGGAAAACCAAAATGTAAATTAAGTTAAGCATAATTAAGTAATAGTCAGGGAGTAAATGGTAGTGGAAATTGAAAAACCAAATAATTTAAATAATAATTTAATAATATATATATACTTTCACTTATGAATTTACTATTGTCACTTCCCAAACGTTTCAAGATGTTGTTTCTCTTCTTCAGTGGAACATCTGCCTAACAAGAAACATCTTTCTTCTTCAAGAAACAACATCTTGAAACGTTTGGGAAGTGACAATAGTAAATTCATAAGTGAAAGTATATATATATTATTAAATTTAATAAGTGAACGAAGAGGATGCAACAACAAGATATTTAAATAATAATGGTCATGTGACCTCTGAACTGAACTGAATTGACCAATGAGAGATGTGCTAAATTTTGTCAAAACCCGTTGAAAGAGTAAGAAAAAGTGATTATTCTATTGTTAGGCAGAAAAGTGTGCAGGTCAGCTCTGTGATGCCAAGAACCAAAGTTTAACAAAGTATCAATTCTGAGTGTGAGAAAATAAGAAAATTAAGTAAAACAAGACAAAATTAAAACTGAAGACAGTATAAATTAATAAATTTGAAATAAGAAAAACAACAAAATAACAAGTAAAGTATAAAGAAATAAAAAAGTCAAAAGATAAATCTACTATACGTGGTGAGATTAACTTTTATTCTAAAAAAAAAAAACTTAACAAATACACAACACCAAGGATAACTTCACCGACACTTTTAAACAACACCATATGAAATAAAGGGATAACTAATTATAATCAGAGTGAACACTACCAGTAAATTCATTTATTTTAAAAGAAACAGTGACAAAAAACATTAGCATTATTTGAGGTAGAACACAAGCGGCCATCTTTGAATTTGTCGTCATCATTCCAAACTCGGAGCGACGCCATGTTTGTTGGTTTTGGTCATTCAAATTAAATAATTGTTCTTCGTATTGTTTAAATTAGCAGCCATCCTTACTATTTCTTTTATGAATTTGCTAACTGCTATAATTTTTTTATTGTTCGACTAAGCTTTTCGTCATTACTGACATCTTCAGGTCTTAAATATCTTCAGGTTGTTTAAGACCTGAAGATGTCAGTAATGACGAAAAGCTTAGTCGAACAATAAAAAAATTATAGCAGTTAGCAAATTCATAAAAGAAATAGTAAATAATTGTTGTTTTATACTCAAACAAAATTAACTTTATGTGTATTAGTAAGTAAGATGTTTAAATATTTGTAAGTATTGTACTTCCTAAAAGCATTTCTGACTTTTTAATAGCAGTTAAAAAAGAACCCTAGAGTTAATATTATAAAATTTAATAAATAAACTTTGTTTCAATCGACCCGAGATAAAGAGTCGATCCGGGAAACAAACATCTTCGACCTGAGAGTCGTAATACTAATTTTAAAAGAAATGAAAACTAATAAATATAATTAATTGATTTTAAAAGGAGTATTAGAATAGAAGATTTTTAAGTAGGAAAGGAAGAGTGAACACACCTTGGCAATTGGAACATCATTGAAAAGGAATGAATAAACAGATAACCTCTATTCGCCAAGTCGATTTCACAATCGAACCGAACTTACGCAAAACATTTCTTTAAATAAAATTTTACCAAACTGATGAAACCCAAGTAAACATTAATTAATAATTCTTAAACGTATAATCTCGAATTAAATAATTCGAATAACGAAATAAATCAAATACAATTAAACGAAATTTTAAAAAAATTAAATAAATAAATATAGTACAAGATAACTGAGAATAAAATAGAGAGGAACTGAAGATTAAGTAACGTCCCGTTACAACGTGTACTCGAGTTTTAGTTTGTTTTGATATAAACGACAGAATGTTAGCTCCCGCGACGATCGTTCAGTAAGCCTAAAGTAAGTATAAACAATGATAATGAACGTTAGGTTGGAGGAAATAAAATCTAACGTTTTCATTCCGCCTTGTAATTTCATGTTTACAATTTTAATGACGTGTTTCAAAGCATATGTATCATCATCACATCTTTAAAAAAGTCGTCTAACGAGGTCATCACTGGTTCAAATGTGCGCAACTACTAACGCGTAAACTGCAGATGCAATTGGAATTTTAACCAGTGACGACCTCGTTTCAGTGATTTTTTAAAGACCTGATGATGAAGCATCATGAATGATGGAAACTCGTCATCAATTGTAAACAAGAAGTCACATGGCGGATTGGAACGGTTAGCTTGTCCGTTCATGTAAGTGGCATGCATTAATTTAATTGCAGAAAATCGTTTAGTATAAACAGTTGCTAGCGCTTTCTCTCTACCAATGTTTAAATAGTAGTTGTAGTAGCAACAGGAATAATTAAGTACGAAAATAAATAACGTCGTGGTAACAGTACCACTAGGAATAGTAGTAGTAGTAGTAGTAGTAGTAGTAGTAGTAGTAGTAGTAGTAGTAGTAGTAGTAGTAGTAGGCCCTTGATTATAACTTTTGTGACACAATCCCACAGTACGATGTCATAGTTTAATATCGACATTATATTAGATTTCTACAAACATTGTTTACTTTTATTTGGTAAACAAGCCATTAAAAATTATTTCAGTTAGTCCATTTCAATTAGTTTTTAACTAATTAGTGTGTAAGCTGCACAGGTTATCCATCGAGTACAATTTGACGATATCGACAAAGAAAATGAAATTAACGGTATTTAAAGTGTCCAAACCTGTTCTATGTAAGACAATCATCAATAACCGATTATGAATATTAATGTATTAATTATTTTAATTATCTTGTAGCCGATGCTGTTCTTGGCTATAATAGATTTGTTGGCTGCAATATCAAAAAATTTTGAAACTATCAACAGAACGCTAAAACACAAAATAAAGCTGATATTCTATAAGGCTCTGTCTTGGCCAAACGGGTTGGATTATACGAGTGTAAAATTTGGAGACAGGCAAGAAAGAAAGATTAATTAAAGCTTCAGAGATAGTTATTTTCAGTAACGATTTTTCTTTATTTGGTAGACTGAAAAATGTGAAGGCACGAAAATACTGGAATTATAAGAATTAAGGATGATGTAGAGACGTAAGCTACATTACGAAAGCGGTAGAATGCTCACACTTATATATTAAAAATATTTGTAACTACCTCTACACTGTACATTTTGTATATATGGCGATTGATGAAATCTAAGAAGGTTAATTCTGTCAACGTCATCACAATTAAGATAATATTTAATTCACTATTATTAGCCTATTTAATTAGAATGTTATTACCCAGCGCCACGCTTTGCAAGAACTACACTGTTTGATCTATATACAAAAACAAAATAAAAGGATATTACAGAACATCAACACATTAAATTACAATATAGTCTACATCGTATCGCGTTCTTCAGGAATGAATCCCATCTCCGACATTCTCCATCACTGTTGTAATTTCAGTCCGGCCTTTTAATTCTGAAACCGTCTACACCAGCGTTTCTCAACCTATGGGGCGCGACCCACTGCTGGGTCCCGAGGGGGCCCAGGGAAGTCGGGCTCAAAAATGTATTTACTGTGTCAAAGAATCTATTACATGTTTACTTTTATAGAATTAACTATTTATAATTTTTGTTTAAGCGTAAACGAAGACTCGAAGTACTCGATGTTAGCAAAAAATATGATTATGAACTGGGTGAACACCCCTAAAAATAATGCATATGGGTCCCATGAAGTGTAATATCCTCCAAGGTGGGTCCCGGACTTAAGAAGGCTGAGAACCACTCATCCAGACCATAAGACACCGTAGTCAAGAGAACGGACAACAGAATACACTAACACAGTACGTAATATCAATAGTAATGTTGTTATGCTACAGAAAACACGCTCGTGTGTTGTACGGGAACCTGCATTGAGCCGAATCATGTAGTAGGGTGGGGCAATGAGGAAACAAAAATTTTAAAGTATCACAAAAAACTCGTTGAATATTCTTAAGTCAAATATAGTATAAATATACAAAGGTAAGATACCATTTTACTTAGTCTTGTTCATCGTTTAAAAATAACATCCCTGAAGTGACTCCCATTGACACGGTTACATTCTTCAAGTCGATTGATAAAGGTACCCATGACTCTGTGCAGCATGGCTTGCGGAATCGCCTGAATGTATTCGATTATTCGCTACGTGAATCAATTTAAATCACATGGTCGTGACTGGAAAACCTTAACTTTCATATAGCCCTACAAAAGTAAATCACACGCACACAGGTCTGGAGATCGTGTTGATCAGGGAATTTTGTAAGGTCTTGAGATCAACCAATCTTCAAACACAGGCCTCAACACTTACCCTTTCACATTTTCTGGCGCACGCACTGTTTTTACATTTCCTGCCGTTGTTTTCTGTGCCGAGACAGTAGTTTCAAATGATCTTTATTTTCCATTTTAATATTGCTAAGGGATCTGGAATTCTTTTAAGTGTCTCAACGTTGAAATGATTTCTGAACAGTCTTTGTTTTGTTATATAGGAATCATTACTTTATTACTTTTAGAATACGTTTCTACAGAAAAACGCACGATATGCAACTCGCCATTGAGCTATGTTTACCGAATCTGGCATAGCTTAACTGAGGTTATAAAACCATCTGTTTATTTATTGTTGCCATAGTAACCCAACACGAGCTAACACAAATATTGTGTTCTCGTACCCCCACCCGTTACGTCTACTACTTCCCCATGGCTTGAGTTGAGGCAAAACTTCATTCCCATATACATTGCATTATTACAGGTTAATTGCTATATTTGTATACATCAAGATGTTGTTTGTTTATTTGCTCTAATTTTTTAACAATATTTATGTATTAAATCGGATGACTTCCTAAAGTAAAAACTTGTTACTAACGCAACGAGTTGACAATATTTTTGTAGTAATGGCATAGTGTGCCTGCGTCTATGGAAATCGCATTACAAGTATGGAGAAAGCTGTTTGTCAGTCAAGTGTAGAGAGAATCAATGGCTGACACTTGAAGGGGAAAATGCAATTCCTGCCGAAGATTGTTTTGTTTGTGGTTGTCTTATACAGGGGGGGAAACATTCATGAAGAACAACAACAGAATAATTGTTTTACATTACTATGACACGAGTAACTTGACCAAATCTGGGATCCGAAAAAAGAATTAAATGTTTACTTGACATTTCGTCACAAATATATTGCCAAACGTTTGGCGTTTTCATTTTCCGATACTTCACAGACCCAAGTAAAATTCGTTTCATCAAACGACTCAAATAAACTGTCATTTATCAAAGTCGGTGCAGCAATTTTCTGTTTCAGGAGAACAAACAAAGCAGAGTATATATATAAATCTTCACCTCATAGGCTATCGTGTAACTCCTAAAGAAACTTGAAATGTATTACATTGATTATGTTTAGCTAATGATAATTAATCATTAGTTAAGAGACTTTGCATTTAAATTTACTGACGAATCAATTAAGATCTTCTTTGACTGGTATTTTTAATAATATTTTTTGAAAAATATAGCGTTTGAAAGGTCCTTTATTTTACTTTGTAAGGCATAATATGGTAAGTCACCACAAGGTATAGTCACCTCGTTGGAAAAGTAAATCTGTTTAGCTCTGTTCAGTAAAGATGTTTTGTCGTTACTAGAGGACATGGAAAGAACAAATCATACATAATCTTATAGCATTTCATTATTTTTCTTTGGTAACTTACCGTACTTCACAATTTTATGAACTTCTTGATTAACATACATCTCTAACTTTTATGTTTTCTAGAATGCATAAATTTTCAATAAAAATTAAAACTTTGTTCAGTTGTGTAACTACATAATGAACGTATTGTATGTTCACAGTTGGCAGTTTTTCTGGAGCCTTATGAAGGTATTGAATATAATTTCTTCACAAATCCCGCTACAGGCTTGACAGGCTCACGGACGAAGAACAAGACGGGACTGTTGGCCTCCCACAAGTACGACTGCAAGGCGCAGTATTCCTCAACGGATGCCATCAGGTCAGAGTCTGTTCGACGTGCCCGGGCGGCAAATTCAACCAGGTGTCGCTAATAAACTGCACGGGACTAACGCCATACTGCAAGGAAGAATCCGGTACGTGCACGGCGTTCATGCTGGAGAGGTGCGCCCGGTTGTCGGAGAACTTCATGTGCATGCGAGAGAGCGGCTTCTACCCGGACCCTGCCAACTGCACCCGCTATCACGTGTGCGAGAATTACACAGCGTACTCTTTCGAGTGCTACAACGGCACCGTGTACAACTCCATGACTGGCGAGTGTGGCAGTACCGACTGTTATTCATTCAACTGCACGTCCAAGAACGGCCTCAAGATTCCTTACGGTGACAAAAAGAACGTATACGCGTACTGCGTTCAAGGGTTACTTGGCTTTATCGACCGCAGTCCCAACAACTACGAGCTAAACGAAGCCACTCAGACGTGCGACCCTGTCTGCAGAACTGAAGGTTTTCTTGCCGACAGCGCCGACTCCTCCAAGTATTACGTCTGCACTAGGAAAATGGAGAATGGCACTTTGACAGCCGAGAGAAGACTCTGCCCCGACGGTTCTGTGATTGATCCCGATTATGTGCATTGTGTTGCACCGTGATTATATCGTTAATCAAAATTAAACATAAATATTATCATACTGCATACTACCTTATCGATATATGAATAAACTGTAAACAATATCATATAGTGTTCAATTTACTTAACTTGTCTAAACTGTCTGACGTTTTAAGAGAATAAATTTTATTTAGCATGGTTATTATTTAAAACTTTCGGGCTGATTGTCCGTGTTTCCTTCTTCTTCTTCAGCACTACAGCCCAACGTGAGTCCTGGCTTCCAACACGAATCTTTTCCAAAGTCTCCTGTCCATTGCCATCTCAGTGTAACCACTTACATATATTCTTCTGAGACCCTCTAGCACGTCATCCAACAACCATCTTATACTAGGTCGGCCCCTCTTGCTGCTTTTATAGACTTGCGCCCTCAGGATTTTCTTTGGCATGCGCTGATCATCCATCCGCTTTAGGTGACCTAGCTGTTGTATTCGTTGAGTCTTTACGGATCTTACAATGTCCTCATGATTTATTAGCTCACCTATCTCCTGGTTATTTCTTATTCTCCATTTGTCAACGTTATTAGTCGGGCCATAAACACGTCTTACGATCTATCTTTCAAACCTTCTTAGTGTTACTTGTTCCTTGTTTGTCAATGTCCACGTCCCACCTCCGTAAGTAACAACTGGTCTGATAAGTGTCTTATATACTTTTATTTTTGTGTTGCGATTAATGAGTTTGTTTCTCAATAGTCTGCTGTTGGCATAATATGCCCTATTTCCTATTTCCTATTTCCCATTTCTATCCTACTGTATCCTGTGTTGTCGTACTCATGGACCCTTCATTATCTATCATGTTACACAGGTATCTGAAGTTATTAACGACATCAAACAAATTATCCTCTATGCATAAACTATACTGATTTCTTCTTCTTTCTAATGCAAAAATCAGCATGCAGGCCTATTTAGCTTTGCTGATACTTACATTGAGTCCTATTCCAGCGGGTTTTTGATTCAGCTCCTTGTATACTTCTACTAGCCGTTGGCTATTGTCACAACATCGTCAGCATAAGCACATATTTGGCTTGTCTTATTTAGTATTGTTCCTCGCTGATCTATGTCGTTAATGGCATAATGTAGCGCAATAATAAAGAGGTTGGTTGATAACCCATCACCTTGCTTAACTCCCTTATCAAATGCTAATGATTCATTCCAATTGACCGTGGTTTATTGTTATTAAAATTTCCTGACGCTGACTTTTCGGAAGGTGTGGCAAGTTTTTCAGAGAGGGGACTGTATCGTGTATATCCCCAAAACCGAACACATCGTTGAGTTCAAACACTGAAAACAACAATGTCCCAAACACTCACGGATGTTTCCAGTGTTCGTTTCAAGACAGCTACCGCAAATGCTGTCCATCATTCAGAAACTACAACAACCATAATCACGGTCAATCACCACGGAAGTCGTCAGCAATAACTGCCACCACGACACAGACCGTGTTATATATTCGGTTCCGCTATATTCTGTGTTATATATTTCTGACAGCTGATATTCTGTTCTCTGAAACCGTTCACTTTCTGCCAAGAAAATTCAGATAATGTCTGGAAGGGAATTCGTAATATGTCGACATGTAAGCGTGAACGATAGTCAGTCAAACACGGATAAACCAAAAAATCAGTTTATAAAATATGTCATGTCGTGAATACAATTAAGCTAAGATGTACTAAAAATAAGATTTAGAAAGAAGACGCTGGAACAAGAAATTAGTCAGAAAAACTGAGCTCTGAGAAAAAAGGATTATTATGCAATCAGAAACCGTTTCTCCAGAAATTACAAACTCTAATGCAAAACAGTTTTTGACATTAAACTCTACAAGAAGGTGGACACAATAGAAACTTCATTTAGAGACAAGATGGCAAATAATTATACGCATAATTAATATATGTTCTTTTTATTTCCTCACTCCGAAGATTGGTGGGCGGCCATACTTTGAAGTCATCAGATTCCCATTGATTCCCTTCTGCTTGAAATGTCTACTTTCCCTCAAGCCTGCCTCCTGATCTGGGTACTTTTATGCCTTTCCGTAGAAATTTTTCCCACAGACATCGTAGTCATATAGGTATTATGTGTAGTAAAGTGCCCCAACCATCGGCATTTCCTCCTGGTGACCGTCTCTCATGCATCACTTTGTAAACTTCATCATTGCTACTCGCTTCCTTCGTGAGATGCCTTGTACCTTCTTCCAAAACTATATCTCAAAGTTCTCTGTTCGCTCCTTGTACCTTTTCACTATTTTCCATGTTTTACATTCACACAGAACCACATTTCATAAAAAAATGTATGAAATTTTCCCGGTCTAGATAAAAATGTTTCTAATGTTTGCATCAGCTTTCTTTCATGAAGGCCACTACTGCTAAAGCTATTCTAGATTTGATGTCAAGAGTAGATCGCCTGTCCTTTGAAATTGCGCCACCCAGGTAGACATACTTAAAAGTCGTGGCCTGTCTCAACTTTACCCCCTCCTTCCAATGACGTGTTTATCACTTTCTGGTGTGGATGTAAATTGCCACACAGTTTCAAGAATCTAGAACTATGAGCGCTTGCCACACAACGACCGCGTAGGACGACAACTGATCTTGGACTGCTGGTGCGTGTTGTTTGGGTTATACTACCGTAACGCGCCGTTCAAAAGCGTTATAACATGATTTAGTTTTAGATCTAATGATAACTCTATCCTGCTAAAACATTCCTTTCGATTAATGTCTCACATACATTTCCACAAAATAAGGATCAACATCCGATAGCGCCATCGTAATCCACGCAAAAAACTTTGAACTGCGAAGTATTTTTAACGACCTGTTGCTGTTTGTGTACACCAAATATACTGTAACTCACCGTCTATGGCCTTTCTGTGATGTTGTTATTTCGTTTACATGTTTCGAGGCACTTGCCTCATCATCAGAACTTTATAAAACTAATGCATGTCATCAATGATGACATGTGTCAAAATATTAAAACACAATACGGCACTAAACTATATACAAAACTTGTTTTAAAAATGAGCACGTCAATGTTAGATGTGCTTTGCAAGACAACACGCGCCGTACTGACGAAATCTAGGTTTTATCTCGACCATATCGCATAGCGGTATCGTACAGTATATTTGATTTATATTGTAATTGGTCGTTCAACACGTGTGGCTTGGTACTGGCGTCGTTATGTGCTTTATAAATCTCATATTCTTCAAGGGCGTTCAAATAACGACCTTTATTGCAGAAATGAAGGGGTATTAGATTCGAGCTAAAATCCGTGTAACTGTGATTATTGTCTATAAGGTGCCTGGCGAAATTTGACTTGATGTTGTCAAAGTTGTAAACTCGTGTAGAGGGTCTATGCTCAGAAAATCTTTTCAAAAAACCCCGACTCGTTTGGCCCACATAAAAAGCCTCAGCCGTTGCAGACTAGCTTATAAACTCCTGTTTTATTTTCAAGACTGGTATGTTCACGGCTGCGGAGATTATTTAAGATGTTATTACTGGTCTTATAGGAAACAACAATGTTGTTGACTTTATTAATGGTTGACTTAAAAATTCCTGGCATGAAATGCGTATAAGGTGCCGCAATGTACTTGCGTGTCTTTGTTTCGAGGTTCTCATTTCTATTATTTATATCTTTATCTTTAATAGCGTTACTCTTCTTTTTCTTTTGTTTTTTTAAAAATATTATCTATTGTTTTTTCATTGTACCCGTTATTAAATGCAATGACTTTAATGGTGTCTAATTCTTCGATGTATTCCTCGATGCCAAGGGGTATAGACAATAGGCGATGTATCATGCTATGGAATGCAGCTAATTTCTGTGAAATGGGGTGGAACGCAGAAAATAAAGTTTCTGCGCATTGTATACGAAAAATGTAATTTACATATCCGAGAATATAGACTAATTAATAACATGTATGCGTAACTTTACTAATTGTAATTCACTTTAAAAATTAACTTAAAAATGTATATAAAAACGTCGATCAAAATCCCTAACTGATATGGAAAAATATTTAAAAAATTTTTCCAACCCTGCGGACTTGTTAGCAATACCAAAATGATAATAAAATAATATGGGTATTTGCAACGCTAATAAAAAAAAAACCTTCATATGCTTCAAGCAGATCGAAATTAGTAAGAAATCATCTCAAGGCGGCTGTGCTATAAAGATTCACTTTCCCAAACAATAAACTTTATGGCTCACATGTGTTTTCCCTGTAATCACGTGTTCCGGTAATTTCTGTAACTATATATTCAGTATATATATTGTAACGTCCCGCCTTAGTGAGGTCTAGCGAAAACTTACACCTTTAGTCAAGCCCCAGATGTTGGGTTCGCCAATCTGTAACGTCCCGCCTATTCTGGGCATTCACCACTTATGAGTGTATTGTAAGTTATATTATATGCCTCACGCAGGATGCGTCACTTCTGAATTATGCTAACTGAGATTTTCAAAAGTATAAATAAAGGGTTTTGTTTATTTTGTTTTACTCAATCTGAAGAGAAATCGAGAGTGTGTTATTTGTGGTTAAGGAGGGAAGTTGTTCAGCCTTATGCAGAAGAGAGAGTAAGTATCATTATTTCCACTCAGTTGAGACGATTTCTTCTGTTTGTTGTGCTGAAATTTATTATAACTACCCACTACAATAAATTATAACACTTTATTATTCCAGATTAATTTTCAATAATATTGCTTTATTTATTATTGACTTATGTCTCCTGCCACCAAGATATAGGTATCACAATTAATCTTATCTGAAAAAAACATCATCTCGACTTTACCGAGTAAACATAGAGTTGTCTAACGAGCAAAACATATATGGTGTTATTTACCCAATTTACGCTATAATAAAAAACATCAATTATTACATAATTCTTAATAATTCCCCAGGGTTCAGGGTAAGTTCTTTGTGTTACGAGAGTGTCATAAATGGATAATTACTACGCTTTACAAATACCGAAAAATTAATAAATAATTTTGTTTATTTTTCATGTAGTATGTAGTTCCAGGAATTGCCGTAAGAGAGCAGCGTATATTTGTTTACTTTGAAAAACATATGATCAAATGATTATTTTTTGTTCTATTTCACCGTTCAAAACGAGTTTTATTCTGGAATTATTACGAAAAAATGTTTATATTACCTCGCTCCGTATGGTTCTTACTGGATTGCAGCTTTTCTGTGATGAGGTCCGTCTTGCGTTATAAATTCCTTTTCGTCTGAAGTATTTTCCAATTGTCAACGAGAACTAGGCCGAACCATGTTGTATCCGCAGAAGGTTTTCATCCACTGTTTATTAATGTATATAACCATTTAATTTGGATTAATCAGGTATAATTAGATAGTGGTCTTGCTGTTTGTTAATCTTGCGTTAATTTCAACTCCTCCAACGTTCCAAAAAAGGTTATTTTTTATAATTGTAGTCGCATCGTTTCTTCAACTCTACGGTTTTTCAAAATTTTTTATTTCTTAACAATACTTGTTATTTTCCATCACTCTTAGTAACACATAGTATTTTTATTATGTAGGCATTTCATAATTATTATAAATTTATATTTTATTTATGGAAAAATAATTCCTTTCCATTCCGGTTTCTACACCCATTTAATTTACATAATAAGTTTTGGTTAATTTTTTATGACATTGTATATAAGTATTATATCATTTTATTATCTTTAAATAAATTTATATATTATTTATTTAGTCTCGAATAGTATTCATACACGGCACTACTTCCTGTTGCCATTTCCTTCATAGGATTATTTTAATTTTTTATGATCTTTTGGTAATTAAATTTTTATGTCCTTTAAAACTAACCCTGGGTTATCCTATATTACAACACAAATATTTTAAAAAATATAACATTAACTTATGTATAACAAGTGTTGGTCCATACACTATAAATTACAATAAATAAATAAAATTACAAAAATCAATCAGTATTATTACATTCTACTCCCATAGTTTTATCATTTCCAAACATACAGCACAGTTTGGTAACACATTACTTTCACTTTTGTTTTTCACCTCAATGGGTACACTAGAACTCACTTTGCACTGTATACCACTCGAATTGTTTATCATGTTGAGTGATATAATTAAATTTTGAGCGAGCTTTAGTTTACCCATTTCTGACTTTTATTACCATGAGTTAATTTATTGGGACCGGGTTATGTAACGTTACATAAAGCCCCCCCACTAGAACAAATTTATTTTAGTTTAACTTGTTTATAGAAAATAAATTGTTGATTATTTCCATTTTCTTAACTCTTCTTTATCTTCATAATAGTGTTTTATTTCAATCTGGTTATATACTGACTGGTAATTCACACTGGTGATAATTGCTGTTTTCTTACTATACTCTCTCTCTCTTGGAGGCAAATTCATCAATTATTACTCTGGGCAGTGGTACTTCCACATTTTATTTGATAAGGACTGGTCACACTAATCATATTAAACTTGTTTTAACACTCATCTCTATTTACTTCTATAAATTATCTTTATCAATTAAGCTTCGGTCTGCTATCTTCCTTCTATTTTCTTCATTTATACTTCTGGAATCTAATATCATTCCTTTCAGCTATTTTATAATTATTATCCCTTAAATATTCAATTTCCCTAACATTTTTCCCTATCCTGTGCGGTGGTTCCAGTCGGGTGGCCACTCTGGGTCCATACACCGCTGTCCATCCTTACACCTTCTGAGACCAGAGGAACATCATCCCTGCTCATAAAAATTATTGCCGGAACATTTCTATGGTCAATACATAAAAAATAAAAAACTTATAAGTAGTAGTCAATTAGCGACTAGTACCAAACACTTTTGGGATTCTTCATACTGTAGCTGTTTGTATTTATTTATATATTTCTTCTTCTCCTTGATTCCTTCTTCTTTTCCATTAATTAATAGCATATAACATTATTGATAGGCTTTATGTTAAAATTCTTTTGACTTTACTTCTTGTGACATATTTCTCCGTATCATTTCTTCTTATATAATCTTCAATTCCGAGAAATTCTAATTATTGTATTAATTATCATCCTCCTTCAGTTTCATTGGAGTCATTAAATTATTCGTTATTCTTCTTATTGTACCTTCTTATCTGAGCACATTACCATTAATTGTTTATTTATTTATTCTTCTTTTGTTACCATCAAAATATTACTTTTCCTATTAGTCCATTTTAAAATCAGTTCTTTATAAATATTATTTAATCATCTGTTCTCTTTTCCTTGGTGGTTTGTTGTTTGTTAAATTATATGGTTTCAAAATAACTTGAGTAAGATGTCCTTACATGCTTTTAGAATTTTGGGGTTTTATCTCTTCACTTTAAATTATATTGTTTCTAAATAAATTAAGTAAGTTGTCCTTACGTGCTTTTTTGAATTTTGGGGTTTTAGTTTCTTCATTTTAAATTATATGGTTTCAAAATAACTTGAGTAAGATGTCCTTACGTACTTTTAGAATTTTGGGGTTTTAGTCTCTTCATTTTAAATTATATTGTTCGAAATAACTTGAGTAAGTTGTCCTTACATGCTTTTTGAATTTTGGGGTTTTTAGTTTCTTCATTTTAAATTATATTGTTCGAAATACCTTGAGTAAGTTGTCCTTACGTGCTTTTTTGAATTTTGGGTTTTTTTTTTTTTTTACAATGGGTTGCTTGGTCCTGTATCCATAAAATCCGTCCCTTTTTCTGGTTTGTTTGGAGTCTGTTTAACCGTGGTCCATTATTTCAGGTACTCCATGTTCTCGGATTGCTGGGGTGTTCGTAATTAATTCTCTCCTTGATAATCTTCTTACCATCCGGCTCTCCCACTTTGCTGCTATGAAACTTTCACTTAAGTACCGGTCTTCCGTCATAATTCGTTCCTTTTTAACTAACAAGTATTGTACCTCCTCTAACATAACATAGTTGCTCATATTTAATCTCATTCCATTCCCTTTTACCTCTGGATTATTTACCAAATATTTGAATGTTGTATTCCATCTTGAAGATACGACTGATATTGTCTGATACACTTCCATCGTTGACACATTTAACTGGGATGTAAACTTAATTAACTCCCTCTGTTCGTTAATCGGAAGGTTGAATACCTTAATTAATCCACCTGTAATCATCTCCCATTCTTCCTTGGTATTTATTATTCTCTTTCTACATGTTTTTATTATTTTCTTGGTCTTCTTTTCCACGGTTTGAACATCCTCTTTGTTGTGGCTATTTTTATTTTCAGATGGCATTACACCTTGGTATTCTGTAATTTCTATTTCCTTCCTACTCTCTTCTGTATTCGGACTTACTTTAATACCTTCTGAAGTGCTGTCTAACGTTTCATCCAAATTCTTGACACTATGGTCCATTTGTTTATTTGTCTCCTCTTGGTATGTAGCTGCTTTTTGGATACGCGTATTAACATTTTCAAATTTCTCTCCGAAAGTTTCCCATATCTTCTTATTGAAATTCTCCATTTTACACTCAAATTGTTTTAAATTCTTATTATTCTCTTCAAATTTTGCATTCATCTCTTCACTTTGTCCTTCAGCCATTTCCTTCAGTTCATGGTATTGTTCATTCATGGTTTGTTTGATATTTCCATGAATGGTTTCTATTTTTTCACTTAGTTGTTTGACTAAATTTTCCTCCTGTTTCTTAAAATTCTCCTTATTTTCCTCATTGGTTTGTTTCAAGGCTTCCTCCTGTTTTCTAAAATTTTCATCTATTTTGTCAAATTTTTTCTCCTGTCTCCTAAAATTTTCTTTATTTTCCTCATTGGTTCGCTTATTATCTTCCTGGATCTTGTTATTCCCTTCCATTATAATTCTTAACATCTCCTGTATGCTTATATCTTCTTTTTGGTTGGATTTATCTGGTTGATCCCCTTGGGCATCCTCTTCAATTATTTCCGTTTCCGTATCCATAACTACTTCGGTTTCTTCTGTATCACCTGTCTGTTGGTCCATTTCACTGTCCGTGACTAATTCTATTTCTTGTTCCTGTCCACCTTCTTCAATCTCCTTTTCTTCTGCCATCTTCTTCGATTTGCCTCGGGTATTAGGCATTTCTTGTTTTCTCATAACTGCCAACGATAATTAGATTTTTTGGTATTTATTTTTATTAAATATCAAAATTCTTTTCTAATTACCGCCCTTTTACGTTGAGCGCCAATTCTGTAACGTCCCGCCTTAGTGAGGTCTAGCGAAAACTTACACCTTTAGTCAAGCCCCAGATGTTGGGTTCGCCAATCTGTAACGTCCCGCCTATTCTGGGCATTCACCACTTATGAGTGTATTGTAAGTTATATTATATGCCTCACGCAGGATGCGTCACTTCTGAATTATGCTAACTGACGTTTTCAAAAGTATAAATAAAGGATTTTGTTTATTTTGTTTTACTCAATCTGAAGAGAAATCGAGAGTGTGTTATTTGTGGTTAAGGAGGGAAGTTGTTCAGCCTTATGCAGAAGAGAGAGTAAGTATCATTATTTCCACTCAGTTGAGACGATTTCTTCTGTTTGTTGTGCTGAAATTTATTATAACTACCCACTACAATAAATTATAACACTTTATTATTCCAGATTAATTTTCAATAATATTGCTTTATTTATTATTGATTTATGTCTCCTGCCACCAAGATATAGGTATCACAATTAATCTTATCTGAAAAAAAAACATCATCTCGACTTTACCGAGTAAACATAGAGTTGTCTAACGAGCAAAACATATATGGTGTTATTTACCCAATTTACGCTATAATAAAAAACATCAATTATTACATAATTCTTAATAATTCCCCAGGGTTCAGGGTAAGTTCTTTGTGTTACGAGAGTGTCATAAATGGATAATTACTACGCTTTACAAATACCGAAAAATTAATAAATAATTTTGTTTATTTTTCATGTAGTATGTAGTTCCAGGAATTGCCGTAAGAGAGCAGCGTATATTTGTTTACTTTGAAAAACATATGATCAAATGATTATTTTTTGTTCTATTTCACCGTTCAAAACGAGTTTTCTTCTGGAATTATTACGAAAAAATGTTTATATTACCTCGCTCCGTATGGTTCTTACTGGATTGCAGCTTTTCTGTGATGAGGTCCGTCTTGCGTTATAAATTCCTTTTCGTCTGAAGTATTTTCCAATTGTCAACGAGAACTAGGCCGAACCATGTTGTATCCGCAGAAGGTTTTCATCCACTGTTTATTAATGTATATAACCATTTAATTTGGATTAATCAGGTATAATTAGATAGTGGTCTTGCTGTTTGTTAATCTTGCGTTAATTTCAACTCCTCCAACGTTCCAAAAAAGGTTATTTTTTATAATTGTAGTCGCATCGTTTCTTCAACTCTACGGTTTTTCAAAATTTTTTATTTCTTAACAATACTTGTTATTTTCCATCACTCTTAGTAACACATAGTATTTTTATTATGTAGGCATTTCATAATTATTATAAATTTATATTTTATTTATGGAAAAATAATTCCTTTCCATTCCGGTTTCTACACCCATTTAATTTACATAATAAGTTTTGGTTAATTTTTTATGACATTGTATATAAGTATTATATCATTTTATTATCTTTAAATAAATTTATATATTATTTATTTAGTCTCGAATAGTATTCATACACGGCACTACTTCCTGTTGCCATTTCCTTCATAGGATTATTTTAATTTTTTATGATCTTTTGGTAATTAAATTTTTATGTCCTTTAAAACTAACCCTGGGTTATCCTATATTACAACACAAATATTTTAAAAAATATAACATTAACTTATGTATAACAAGTGTTGGTCCATACACTATAAATTACAATAAATAAATAAAATTACAAAAATCAATCAGTATTATTACATTCTACTCCCATAGTTTTATCATTTCCAAACATACAGCACAGTTTGGTAACACATTACTTTCACTTTTGTTTTTCACCTCAATGGGTACACTAGAACTCACTTTGCACTGTATACCACTCGAATTGTTTATCATGTTGAGTGATATAATTAAATTTTGAGCGAGCTTTAGTTTACCCATTTCTGACTTTTATTACCATGAGTTAATTTATTGGGACCGGGTTATGTAACGTTACATAAAGCCCCCCCACTAGAACAAATTTATTTTAGTTTAACTTGTTTATAGAAAATAAATTGTTGATTATTTCCATTTTCTTAACTCTTCTTTATCTTCATAATAGTGTTTTATTTCAATCTGGTTATATACTGACTGGTAATTCACACTGGTGATAATTGCTGTTTTCTTACTATACTCTCTCTCTCTTGGAGGCAAATTCATCAATTATTACTCTGGGCAGTGGTACTTCCACATTTTATTTGATAAGGACTGGTCACACTAATCATATTAAACTTGTTTTAACACTCATCTCTATTTACTTCTATAAATTATCTTTATCAATTAAGCTTCGGTCTGCTATCTTCCTTCTATTTTCTTCATTTATACTTCTGGAATCTAATATCATTCCTTTCAGCTATTTTATAATTATTATCCCTTAAATATTCAATTTCCCTAACATTTTTCCCTATCCTGTGCGGTGGTTCCAGTCGGGTGGCCACTCTGGGTCCATACACCGCTGTCCATCCTTACACCTTCTGAGACCAGAGGAACATCATCCCTGCTCATAAAAATTATTGCCGGAACATTTCTATGGTCAATACATAAAAAATAAAAAACTTATAAGTAGTAGTCAATTAGCGACTAGTACCAAACACTTTTGGGATTCTTCATACTGTAGCTGTTTGTATTTATTTATATATTTCTTCTTCTCCTTGATTCCTTCTTCTTTTCCATTAATTAATAGCATATAACATTATTGATAGGCTTTATGTTAAAATTCTTTTGACTTTACTTCTTGTGACATATTTCTCCGTATCATTTCTTCTTATATAATCTTCAATTCCGAGAAATTCTAATTATTGTATTAATTATCATCCTCCTTCAGTTTCACTGGAGTCATTAAATTATTCGTTATTCTTCTTATTGTACCTTCTTATCTGAGCACATTACCATTAATTGTTTATTTATTTATTCTTCTTTTGTTACCATCAAAATATTATTTTTCCTATTAGTCCATTTTAAAATCAGTTCTTTATAAATATTATTTAATCATCTGTTCTCTTTTCCTTGGTGGTTTGTTGTTTGTTAAATTATATGGTTTCAAAATAACTTGAGTAAGATGTCCTTACATGCTTTTAGAATTTTGGGGTTTTATCTCTTCACTTTAAATTATATTGTTTCTAAATAAATTAAGTAAGTTGTCCTTACAGTTTTTTAGAATTTTGGGGTTTTAGTCTCTTCATTTTAAATTATATGGTTTCAAAATAACTTGAGTAAGTTGTCCTTACGTGCTTTTTATTAATTCTAATGGTTGCAAAATATCTTAAGTAAGTTGTACTTACACACTTTTTGAATTTTGGGGTTTTATTCTCTTCACTTTAAATTATATGGTTTAAAAATAACTTGAGTAAGATGTTCTTACATGCTTTTAGAATTTTGGGGTTTTAGTCTTTTCATTTTAAATTATATTGTTCGAAATAAGTTGAGTAAGTTGTCCTTACGTGCTTTTTTGAATTTTGGGGTTTTAGTTTCTTCATTTTAAATTATATGGTTTCAAAATAACTTGAGTAAGATGTCCTTACGTACTTTTAGAATTTTGGGGTTTTAGTCTCTTCATTTTAAATTATATTGTTCGAAATAACTTGAGTAAGTTGTCCTTACATGCTTTTTGAATTTTGGGGTTTTTAGTTTCTTCATTTTAAATTATATTGTTCGAAATACCTTGAGTAAGTTGTCCTTACGTGCTTTTTTGAATTTTGGGGTTTTTTTTTTTTTACAATGGGTTGCTTGGTCCTGTATCCATAAAATCCGTCCCTTTTTCTGGTTTGTTTGGAGTCTGTTTAACCGTGGTCCATTATTTCAGGTACTCCATGTTCTCGGATTGCTGGGGTGTTCGTAATTAATTCTCTCCTTGATAATCTTCTTACCATCCGGCTCTCCCACTTTGCTGCTATGAAACTTTCACTTAAGTACCGGTCTTCCGTCATAATTCGTTCCTTTTTAACTAACAAGTATTGTACCTCCTCTAACATAACATAGTTGCTCATATTTAATCTCATTCCATTCCCTTTTACCTCTGGATTATTTACCAAATATTTGAATGTTGTATTCCATCTTGAAGATACGACTGATATTGTCTGATACACTTCCATCGTTGACACATTTAACTGGGATGTAAACTTAATTAACTCCCTCTGTTCGTTAATCGGAAGGTTGAATACCTTAATTAATCCACCTGTAATCATCTCCCATTCTTCCTTGGTATTTATTATTCTCTTTCTACATGTTTTTAATATTTTCTTGGTCTTCTTTTCCACGGTTTGAACATCCTTTTTGTTGTGGCTATTTTTATTTTCAGATGGCATTACACCTTGGTATTCTGTAATTTCTATTTCCTTCCTACTCTCTTCTGTATTCGGACTTACTTTAATACCTTCTGAAGTGCTGTCTAACGTTTCATCCAAATTCTTGACACTATGGTCCATTTGTTTATTTGTCTCCTCTTGGTATGTAGCTGCTTTTTGGATACGCGTATTAACATTTTCAAATTTCTCTCCGAAAGTTTCCCATATCTTCTTATTGAAATTCTCCATTTTACACTCAAATTGTTTTAAATTCTTATTATTCTCTTCAAATTTTGCATTCATCTCTTCACTTTGTCCTTCAGCCATTTCCTTCAGTTCATGGTATTGTTCATTCATGGTTTGTTTGATATTTCCATGAATGGTTTCTATTTTTTCACTTAGTTGTTTGACTAAATTTTCCTCCTGTTTCTTAAAATTCTCCTTATTTTCCTCATTGGTTTGTTTCAAGGCTTCCTCCTGTTTTCTAAAATTTTCATCTATTTTGTCAAATTTTTTCTCCTGTCTCCTAAAATTTTCTTTATTTTCCTCATTGGTTCGCTTATTATCTTCCTGGATCTTGTTATTCCCTTCCATTATAATTCTTAACATCTCCTGTATGCTTATATCTTCTTTTTGGTTGGATTTATCTGGTTGATCCCCTTGGGCATCCTCTTCAATTATTTCCGTTTCCGTATCCATAACTACTTCGGTTTCTTCTGTATCACCTGTCTGTTGGTCCATTTCACTGTCCGTGACTAATTCTATTTCTTGTTCCTGTCCACCTTCTTCAATCTCCTTTTCTTCTGCCATCTTCTTCGATTTGCCTCGGGTATTAGGCATTTCTTGTTTTCTCATAACTGCCAACGATAATTAGATTTTTTGGTATTTATTTTTATTAAATATCAAAATTCTTTTCTAATTACCGCCCTTTTACGTTGAGCGCCAATTCTGTAACGTCCCGCCTTAGTGAGGTCTAGCGAAAACTTACACCTTTAGTCAAGCCCCAGATGTTGGGTTCGCCAATCTGTAACGTCCCGCCTATTCTGGGCATTCACCACTTATGAGTGTATTGTAAGTTATATTATATGCCTCACGCAGGATGCGTCACTTCTGAATTATGCTAACTGACGTTTTCAAAAGTATAAATAAAGGATTTTGTTTATTTTGTTTTACTCAATCTGAAGAGAAATCGAGAGTGTGTTATTTGTGGTTAAGGAGGGAAGTTGTTCAGCCTTATGCAGAAGAGAGAGTAAGTATCATTATTTCCACTCAGTTGAGACGATTTCTTCTGTTTGTTGTGCTGAAATTTATTATAGCTACCCACTACAATAAATTATAACACTTTATTATTCCAGATTAATTTTCAATAATATTGCTTTATTTATTATTGACTTATGTCTCCTGCCACCAAGATATAGGTATCACAATTAATCTTATCTGAAAAAAAAACATCATCTCGACTTTACCGAGTAAACATAGAGTTGTCTAACGAGCAAAACATATATGGTGTTATTTACCCAATTTACGCTATAATAAAAAAATCAATTATTACATAATTCTTAATAATTCCCCAGGGTTCAGGGTAAGTTCTTTGTGTTACGAGAGTGTCATAAATGGATAATTACTACGCTTTACAAATACCGAAAAATTAATAAATAATTTTGTTTATTTTTCATGTAGTATGTAGTTCCAGGAATTGCCGTAAGAGAGCAGCGTATATTTGTTTACTTTGAAAAACATATGATCAAATGATTATTTTTTGTTCTATTTCACCGTTCAAAACGAGTTTTCTTCTGGAATTATTACGAAAAAATGTTTATATTACCTCGCTCCGTATGGTTCTTACTGGATTGCAGCTTTTCTGTGATGAGGTCCGTCTTGCGTTATAAATTCCTTTTCGTCTGAAGTATTTTCCAATTGTCAACGAGAACTAGGCCGAACCATGTTGTATCCGCAGAAGGTTTTCATCCACTGTTTATTAATGTATATAACCATTTAATTTGGATTAATCAGGTATAATTAGATAGTGGTCTTGCTGTTTGTTAATCTTGCGTTAATTTCAACTCCTCCAACGTTCCAAAAAAGGTTATTTTTTATAATTGTAGTCGCATCGTTTCTTCAACTCTACGGTTTTTCAAAATTTTTTATTTCTTAACAATACTTGTTATTTTCCATCACTCTTAGTAACACATAGTATTTTTATTATGTAGGCATTTCATAATTATTATAAATTTATATTTTATTTATGGAAAAATAATTCCTTTCCATTCCGGTTTCTACACCCATTTAATTTACATAATAAGTTTTGGTTAATTTTTTATGACATTGTATATAAGTATTATATCATTTTATTATCTTTAAATAAATTTATATATTATTTATTTAGTCTCGAATAGTATTCATACACGGCACTACTTCCTGTTGCCATTTCCTTCATAGGATTATTTTAATTTTTTATGATCTTTTGGTAATTAAATTTTTATGTCCTTTAAAACTAACCCTGGGTTATCCTATATTACAACACAAATATTTTAAAAAATATAACATTAACTTATGTATAACAAGTGTTGGTCCATACACTATAAATTACAATAAATAAATAAAATTACAAAAATCAATCAGTATTATTACATTCTACTCCCATAGTTTTATCATTTCCAAACATACAGCACAGTTTGGTAATACATTACTTTCACTTTTGTTTTTCACCTCAATGGGTACACTAGAACTCACTTTGCACTGTATACCACTCGAATTGTTTATCATGTTGAGTGATATAATTAAATTTTGAGCGAGCTTTAGTTTACACATTTCTGACTTTTATTACCATGAGTTAATTTATTGGGACCGGGTTATGTAACGTTACAATATATATAAATATAAATATTTAAATATATATAGTGTAACGTCACAGAACGTTCCATAAAGGAAATTATTTGCATAGCAATTTATCATAGGAGGAAGGTGAGGTGAACAGTATCGAACCCAAGTAATCCTAAAAATGTTGTAATTTTTTCTAATAATTAATACCATTAACATGAAAAAACGACCAGACTATGACTAAGACTCAAACCCCATATATATTATTTAAGTGGAGAACAGTGTAAAACCAATAATATACTATAAGAGAGACAAATAATATCAGAAACAACCAAAATAAGGTCATTAATTATTAAGTAATGTAACTCTGAATAGGGTATAAAAAACTATTTATTGTGAATTAATGGACAAGATCCAGTATTATACTTTGTGATGTAAATAAAATAAATGTATTAAATAATTTGAATACATTGTTAGAAAGGATCTAAGTTAAAATAAAAAAATATATATAAATGTTGTGACAAAAAATATATGTTTAGGAGCTGAGTCCAATCACTCAGATTTTATGTAAAAATTAATTATTATAGAATTGAGATAAACACTATATGTAATTGTCAAGTAGACAAAGATGAACAAATTATTTAAATAGAGAAAGCTGTAAAGTGAATAAAAATCAGTTAAAATAGCCAAAAACAGTATTAACTGAAAACATGTAGTAGACCTATAATATTGTAATATTTATGAATTTAATGTTGACAAAATGCAACCAAATTGCATTATAAAGTTGAAATACAATATAGTGTGATTATACTAATATATTTGACTAACTTAAACACTTGAATAGTTGAGTTAGGAAACTATTTACCTATACCACATCTGGCTGAAGCCAAGGACCCATCACAAAAAAACAGTCATTTTTACTTAATGATTGCAAAATATTAACATAAATAAAAGAAAAGGGTACAATCCTGTAGTGTACTATGAAAACAAACATACTCAGTTGAAAATAAGCTCAATTATTAAAGAATTTGACTTATGAGAGTGAAAGTTGTCCCACCAAGAAAAGAATCACTTATGCAAACCAATATGATGCTAAGTAATCTTACAATAAAAATAATATGTATCAGGATAAACCAGGTATCACAAAAGATAGACAATATAATAAACTCTCAGTGCATACTCGAAAAATCCCATATATAATAAGGAAAAAAGACTAATTATTGTATTTTAACAGTGACAACAACTTAGGCCATAGGCATGGACCATGTAAAACTGAACTTATTTATATATTATATGTGTTAAACTTTATTTATTTTGTTATAGAAAGATGATAATATTATGTATTAATGTTGTAGAAGGAACCAAACAACTTCACAACAATTTTTTAGTTAAAAAATTGAATTTTTATGGAAACATTCCAAGGTAAGAGTTATATTTTGTGTTATTTTATTATAGTTAATTTGTTCAAAACCAATCGTAATTAGTATCATTAGATTCAGTTGAAAACAGAGAATCCATATATAGTAAGGGCATGCAGATTGTAAGTAGTTATGTAAAATTGTTTGACAAATACCAGAATAATTTTTGTAATATCCTTAGTGTGAAGAATAAGAAATTTTTGTTCTAAAGCTTCTACGGAAGTCAAATTTGTTCCATGATGTTCCATTTGATTATTCTCGAACGTTCTAGAAGGAATTTTTACACAAATACACCGGAAGTTCATGTCAAAAAGCTAAAACAATGAGCCTTACAGAGTATAAAAGGGAGGCAAAATTCGACCAAAAAACACTTTATGCTTTGAATCCAGAAGAGACACATCACCCACGAAACTGATCATCACACCCGAGGCGAAACCGAAGAACGAGAAGTCGATGTGAGAACGCAGAAAGGCTTTTCCCGTACATTGACAAAAGACTGACTTAACCTCTACAAGAGTATACGCCAATGTGTTGCTGAAATAGAGCAGCAAAACGACACATTTAATAGAACGCACGCAGCCAGAATATCAGCTGCCCAGGAAGGACCAAAATTTTAATAGAGAATCAATTCTGCTGGTATTCGCTACGACAAACTGACTTTGACAAAAAATTCCAATAACGTTACGTACACAAAGCCTTTTCATCAACTGTGAGGGAATCAGCGCTGTGGCGGCTAATTGAGAAACCACGTGGGCAGCTGATTTTCGCCGGCAACATTCAAGCGTAAATTCACTGCGAAACTTTTTTCCAAAAGTGCGGAAGTTTTAAAAACCGTATTTTGACTTTCAAATAAAATCAGTGCACAAGGAACGTCAACACGAAGAGGCGAGATTGAAAACGTACCCGAGAGAAGTGTCCAGTGCGAGAAATAATTACCCATCGGAACGTGAGTTGTTCAAAGTTAAAGTCATTTTTACCTGGTAACATTTGTCACACAGTTGTACTACACATGCCACACACCTTCAAATCACTTAATTTTTGTAAAGCATCTTATTGATCTGTCTTGGTAGTTCAAAGGAGTCACGTCCTGAGTATAAAGATTTTTCATACATTAAACTCATGCTTTTCAACTGAGTAAAATAAAATATTTGTTAGCCGATATTTGAGTGGAGAAAAAACTTGTCAATAATAATTTAATGTTTGTAACTCTGCAATTTTATTTTTTTTTACGAATGTTAGTCCTTCAGACGATTTTTTAAGATTCATTAAAACATACGTTATTTTTTCAAACTCAAACTGTCTTGTTCACATTTTTTCATAGAATTAAACTAACTGCTAAGAAATCAAAATTTTAATTTTAATAACAATTTCTTGGAACAAAAGATTCCAAGTGGCGCCCACAAACACATAGTAGCTTAAGTTGTTTTTCAGGACGACATCATCGCAGAGGATCCAGTCATCAGTAAGTAATAAAAAGTGCGCGGAGTGTAACGCCCGACATATAACAACACGAACAACACGACATACCATTTTTAAATATTATAATATATAAAGTATATATATATCTCAAATCGTGCCATATCTGCTAAGAAATATTTCTGTTATTCGCAGTCCATACAAAAACAAATACTTATCACTCATTACATAGTTATTGTATGGTCTCCAGATCACTGTATATGATTAAATAAATAATTACCTTATTTTATCCACTAAGTGAATCTTCTTTTTCTAAATTACAACATGTTACAGGGCTTATATCCCCATCTTCAGGTAAAAACAAAATCTACCCTTTTGTTAGGGTTTCGTTAAAAAGTTCACAAAGACACAAAGACACAAACACATAACACACTTAAATAAATTAACAAAGAACATCGAGTTTGCATCGGAACGCGCTACAACCGAACCAGTGCACTGGCCGAAGTCCGACTTCCAACTGATCCGTACACGCTATTCACGGTTTATTTTCATTGCTGTGTCATATAGTTTATTTGACTTGAATGACAATTGTTCATTAAGTACCTGATTTTTATTAATTCTTAAGGCCTTGTATATTTCAAATTCTTCTAGGGCATCTAGTAGTTGACCCTTTTTACCTATATGTAAAGGTTCCAGATTCTCTTTAAATCCAGTGTATGTATGATTCTCATTTATTAGGTGTTGTGCGTAATGCGATACATTAGTATTGGGGAACTTCTTAGGTAAATGTTCTTTGAATCTCTCGGAAAATTTTCTCCCCGTCTGGCCTATATAGATTTTATCGCATTCATTACACCGGATTCTATAAACACCCGAACAATCCTCTAGTAATGCTGTGGTATGAGGCTTAAGTATATTTGTTAATTTGTTCGTGGTCCTGAACGAGACAATAATCCCTAGCTTTTTTAGTTCATTATGTAGTATATTAGGTAGTATGTTCGTATATCTAGCGGCAACATATTGGGTTTTATGTTTAACTTTGTCCGATCGTTTTAATTTATTAGCGTGTTTATATATTATTTTATCAATGATTTTACTATTGTAACCATTCACTATTGCTATGTGTTTCATTATATTAATTTCATCGTTACAGTCTTCTATGTCCATCGGTATATTTGTCAATCTATGTGCTAGTGCGTTAAAAGTTGCCATTTTATGTGTATAAGGATGATTGGAACTAGCATGTATGGCTATATCAGTTGTCGTTGGCTTTCTATATATTTTAAATCTAAGGAGGTTATTACCTTCTCTCCACTTACAAATATTTTGTCTATAAAGAGAATACATTTTTCAGCCTTTGACCATTTTATAATGTTGATACATACTGAGCAGGTCACTAAGAAGTCACTACCTAACTGAGCTATAAATTGGTACTCTCAACATTAAGGAAACTCTTTATACAAAATTTTCAGGGTAAAAATTTGGACCGGAATTGAATGGAAGATGGAGCATACAGTCCTAAGTTTAATGTACAATGAAGATTATTTTATATGATAAAATTAATTTTTTAACAATTTTAAGAAAGTTAAAAGTTATTAGGAGCTTAACTTTTAACTAGCATACCAGTATTATACAGCCGCCTGAATAATAGCAGGTCGCGAGTTCGTTCCCGGGCGCACCGTAACATCAAGTTCCGTTTTTTTAGCTCCCCCCCCCCACGGTAGACTGAGCATATGCAGATGAGGACCTGGGACAACATCCTGGGATAATGATGAGGCGTAGTGCTGAACAAACTGCCTTATTTGTATTCCAAACGGCTCACACAAGACAGCCTATTGAGCCTCACTGCTAAACTACGTCGGTGGTATGAAGACTAATACTTAATACTGACTCAATTTAATTCGGTAGTCGTAGTAGTAATAGTGCGTTATATTCACTGTACGGTATCCAAATTGATTTCGATTGTCTGTTGTAAATTTACTCAAAATTTTTCTTTATTCCTACGTGCTCAGCTCTTTCTTCCTCGTACTTTATTCCCTCTTCTAACATTTTTTTGGCCCACCACCTTTTGATCTCATTTCCACTGATATTTCATACAATTTCTTGTTTATATTACTTACTCTATTCTTTATGCAAAGTCATACAACCTTGTTGACCCATCTGTGTTGAAAAATGAACCGCCCATATAATTTGTGTGTTTTTTTCGTTAATAACGAGTTTCACTTTAGTTTATAGGTCTACGTTTTTATCCGTTTTTATTAAGCTTGCCTTTCCAGTTATTTCGGTTAACTTTGTTTCTTCATCAAATTCAATATTTTGGACGCACAAGTTATTACAACCACCACTGTTTTATGCTTGTGCATGAACATAGCCACGAAAAGTACAAATGTACAAAGTATGTATTTACTTATGTATTTATGTATGTATGTATGTATATATTGCAACAGTACAAGTTGAATGGATAATAGACAATGACGCGCATGTAATTATAACAACCACAAATTGAAAAACGTTTATTAAATATCCTGTACTTAAAACTGACAAAGGACTTCGAACAGGGATGTGCGCGCGCGCGCGCGCGTGTGTCCTGATGTGACGTTGTGGGAGGTGAAAACTTTTGTGTACGCTGTAAGTCGTTTGTGTGCGTTAGACCGGTACGAACTAAATTTAACAGACACCTTAAAAACTATACGTTTTCTCAGAATTAGCCAAACTGTTTAATGCTACGCGAAAGCCGTGTGTGTCAATAGTGCATATTGTTACGCGGCCGAGAAGTCGCGGTGATGCGAATTCGCGGGTGTAAAGTTGAAGAGGCAATTATTTGTTTATTACTCCGTTGAACAAATAATTACGGAGTAGTAGCAAACGCTCGGATGAAATAAAAAATCTTGAGAATCAAGAACAAGAATTGCATTTGACAAAAGTAGTTTACAGAGAAGAAAACTGGCCAAAATAGGTAAATATTTTTCACGTGATAATCCGGGAGAGGATTGGGCTGTTTAATGAATATCGAACAGTAATAGATGCCTAACCTACAGATACCCAAGTCTGATAGACCATTTTCTCCCCCTCACTCTCTCCCCCTCTCCCCCCCCTCTCTCTCTCTCTCTCTCTCTCTCTCTCTCTCTCTCTCTCTCTCTCTCTCTCTCTCTCTCTCTCTCTTGGAATCAGAACGTCACTGTGTGAACGTCGTGTGTTTCGCAGGTTGGTAGCGTGTATTGTCGACACCTATGACGGAAGTGGTCGACAGCATCATATTACAACGAACTGATTTATTTATATATAAAATAACAGTATAAAACAGAGGCAATAATATTATAGAATATTGAATGTATTAAAATTTTGTAAAGAGTGTTGTGTAAATTGTAAATACTAAATTTGATATAACAGTTTTTGAAAAAAAGGAAATTAAAAGAAATTATTTAAAGATTTAATTCAGCTTAAAAACGCTAAGCATTTTAATAACTATTTGTGTCCGTGTTATTACTTTTAGTAATAGTAATTGTATCAGAATGTTATTATAATTTAAAAGTATCCTATTTTTGGATTCTTAATTCCTAAAATTCCCTGTTAAACAGATAAATGGTTAATTGTCAGCGATTTTTTAATGCCTTTCACTCTCCCAAGATAAGGTAAATTTTATATTTATTAGTATAAAAAGAGGGTTGCAATTATACATGTAATAAAATTTGTTTGCATCCACAAGCACATTTAAAAGAACGAGTACACATTTTTACACTTTTAGTTTCGCTTTAAAGAAAACACAATTTTATAACTTGTCGAATTCATTTTAATTATTTCATTTCACGGTACTCTGTCATCTATACAAAGTTAATTTTCTATGTGACATAGTGTTTTTGTCTTTGATTCAGATATGTTACAGTTATTTTATTTTTTTATTTTAAGTAATATGTATACTGCTCGCTGGAGATCGTCTTCTGAAGTGGTGAACATAACTTGGACATCCGCAAAGAGAATGGTTTTCAACCTTTAATGTCTGTAGATTTTAATACCGTCAGGGAATTGTTGTTTCCATTTTTTAAGAAGATCATCTAGATAAACAAGAAATTAAATTTTTGAGGTCAGTTAAAAGGTTTATTAGACGAAATCATATAAGAAATGAAGAGATTTAGATATTTTTGCAGTTAATGAAAGGATTAAAGAATGCAGAAGAAAATGGATTCGACACATCAATAGAATGGAAGAGAGCAAATAGCAAATGGAAGAATACCATAGATACCAAAAGATTACAACCTTAGAGGCAGAAGAAACGTTGGTAGACCTAAGAAAAGTGGACTGTGGAATATGTAGAGGCCGCTTAAGCCTAAAACCGTTAAAAAGATGATGATGACATAGCGGTTTGGACGTACATCAAATTGGCTCACAGGCACGGCCTAGTTAGGAACCTAAATGTTTTAGACATACGTGCATCACAACGTAACGTCGCCATTTGTATGTATGTATGTATGTATTTATTGCAACGTTATGCAATCTCATGAGTGCGTTTTCGAGTGCATTACATACCCAAGCAAGCATTGGGATTTGAGCTTATTTGAGTTACCTTCAAACAATATGTCACATACAAAGATTAGTTTTGTAGGGAGGAGAGATTATCGTGAGATTACAGCAATTTTTACTTGAATTGTTGTAAGAGACTATCTTGTTGATTAAAAATTATTAATTGTGATAATTAAAGCTGGTTATTAATGACTTCATTGGTGTCATGTATTTTGTTTTCCACTGTACCATACGACGATCAGTTAGACAGTCGTAACAATATATCATAGAAGTTTACTATTTACAATTTACACTAACTACTTGCAGATTAATACTTTGTTCATATTCTTTGTTACTGTCTCTATTTCATTAGTGTCTGTTTTAGACTCGCTTTCTTTTAATATTTAAACGAGTCAGTTCATCATCACCTGATGCCGTCGGTTACTCTCTCCTGGTGTGTGTGTCTCAACAGTGGTCATTCTGAAGGTTGTATGTGCGTGTGTGTGATATCTAGTCTTATCAAACCCAAGTATGACGAATGTATGTTTATCTGCATGAACGTCTGTGTGTATGAATGCATGTACTTATGTATGCATGTATGTACCGATTTATGTATACATGTATGTAATGTAATCTCTGCATAATAACAATAATAAATGAAAAATGTTTTTCAGTGAGCAATTTAGCATTTAGTAAAAACTAAAAAAGTAAGATATTAGACAATAGTGGATAGATATTATATAATATTAAATATTTAATAATTCATAAAATTTTTAAAAACTCAGGTGTGCAAGAAGTACTATGTAATTCAGGTATGTAATAAAATACCTCATCTGTTTTAATGTAGAAATGTAGGCATAAGTTCTTACAAATTCTGCCAGATTAAGACATATTAGTTTATATTGAAAATGGGCAAGCCAGTGACATTTTCCTTTTCAAACTCAGCAGGAAGTTCTTCTAATGGAAAACATATGAAAAGGCTCTAGAATTATTTCTTTTTTAACTTATAACGATCTGTCTAAGAATTAAAGTACCTAAACTCTATAAAATATGATTTTGGAAAATGAAACTTTGACGCTTTTAAACACAAAAGATTCAATTACTCTTTGCTATCCCTATCAATATATGTCAGTAATCTCTACTTTAATCTCATACCTTTCAGTTGTTTACATCTAACTTATCAAAATAAACCAATAATCTTATTTTAAATTTTATCTAATAGTTTATCAGAATCACTGTATAAATGCCTTTTCTGTTTACATGTTGCAATTTGGCTACCAAGTGACGTTACAGGGATAATGACAAAGGATAATTTCTTCCAACTCACTACAACTACGCTACCTCCCGAAGGCATCTGGACAAAGAACAATACCGACATAATGGTCACCGAATGTAGATCACAGTATTCCTGTAACGGTTGCAACCAGATGAGGATCTGTTCCGCGACTCCAGACGGCAAGTTCCGAGAGGCGTCTCTCGTCAACTGCACGGACGTCACGCCGTACTGCAAGGGGATCATGCCGGAGAAGTGCGCGCCGGTGTCGGAGAGCTTCATGTGCATGCGAGAAAGCGGCTCGTACCCGGACCCTACAAACTGTACCCGCTATCACGTGTGCAAGAACTACACAGCGTACACATTTGAGTGCTACGCTGGCACCTTATACAACTCGAGGACGGGCCATTGCGAGCATACCGAGTGTTACAAGTTCAACTGCGCGACCAAGCACGGCCTCAAGATTCCTTTCGGTACCAACAAGAACGTGTACGGATACTGCGTCCACGGACTGCTGTGGTTCATCGACCGCTGTCCGCTTAACTACGAACTGAACGAGCTCACGCAGAACTGCGAGCCCGTCTGCAGGATAGAAGGCTACCTGCCGGACGTCACCGACAACTCCAAGTATTTCTTGTGTAGAAAGGACCATCGCAATATCGTAGTGCCTCAGAAATACCATTGCCCCAGCGGCGCAGTATTTGACCCGGACTACGCGCACTGTATTTTGCCTTAAGACACTGGCCTTGTCTAGACATAACAGAAACGGTGAACGAAATGTGTAAACTTAAATAAGGTTCCACGAATTGTGTGTTTTGGCGCTTATAACATTATTAATTAACAGTCTGAAATAATTTACAGAATTTTAATCAAGAGAGGTTTTGCAGGAATTTATTTAACTTACTATACACTGTTTCGAAGTCCATTATATTATTTGCAATTGCGTTGTTGTATTATTTTCTAGTATTTGTGTAAGCATTTATGTATTTGTCTCTGTACTTGTGCTAGTGACTGTTTATAACATTTTTGAAGTATTATAATATAACTTATTGTTTACTGTATGACATAATAATACTGAAACACTGTTTGACTACTTATAAAAGTGTTAACGGAAAATATGGAATTAGATTTATTGTTCATGTTTAATCGATACATTTTGCCAGCCTTCACCTGTAACTACATTTCCTACTCTTTATAAATAACAGTTGGATTACTGCAAACAAACCAGGAGTGAATGAGTAATAAAGATATCCATGCGTCACTCGTGTTCGTTGAGATGGAAGCAGCTTGAAACGATAACGTGAAAAGTGGGAGTACCGCAGCGTCTGAGATGAGAGGTTTTTTCTGGAAAGCGGTGGAGAGGAAGACGAAGAAGAAAGGCGATGGCGATGCCGACATCGACAAAGAAGAAAAAGAAAAAGAAGAATTGATAGTAAATGAAAACTAAACATTGATAAGAATAATTGTTATCATATCGGGTGATGAATTTATTGTTTAGTAAAAATTAAAACTTTTAAGTATTTATTTGTTTATTTAGTCCAAACGACAACTTATTGTAAGGTGTATATTTTACACAGAAAATAATAAACACAAACATGTCTTTACATGACTTTACACATGTCTACAAAACCTAGTATCCTAATTACTGTTACAAATAAAAAATTATTCTTTATATTACATTTATATATTATACTGTCGTCCTCGATTCCTATTTAAAAATTTGTCACTTCAACTCTTTCTATCTTCAACTTCTCCTTCTTACCTAAATTTAAATTTTCCCACTTAACAACCTTCTTCTAGTTCCTGTTTAATTCCCTATTCATAAGATATCCTGAGTATTTACCTTTTGCTTTTCCCATGTAACGTAGCTTTATTCATCCGGCACACATTACCAAACCATTTCAATTGTCTTCCTACTATTTTCTCTGTGACGGTTCTGTACCTCGTTTTATGACAGCTTACTTTTTTTATCTTATTTCATACTGTATACGTTTTTGTCTTTCCTTTTCCGTTTTCTTAAAAATTCCCGTATCATCTTCCCTTCCCAAATTTGTAACCCCCCTTTTTTTTTAAGGGCTACTCGATATTTATGACTAGGCTGAAGGCCTAGAAGGAAGCCTAAAGTGTGCTGGGTCCAGTGAGGCGGGACTTGCAATTAATACTCTCTTGTAACCTGTAAGATAACAATCTTTATTATTTCATATATCATAAATTCATAAATATTTCAATATCACAAATCCCAAATATTTCAAATATCATTTCTGGTCAGAAATATTTCAATATTATAAACATATACATATCATTCATTATTTCAAAATAACAACCTTGGGGTTCGATAACACATAATACACAAAACACGGTAATGCAGAATATCGCCAAATAATAACTTCGCAAATCCAAATTATTAATAAATTACATTGTTTTTTATATAGTAGCCCGGTTTCTTTGAGAAACTGCGGCACACCCCCACCCCAATAGGGCAACATGGTTGCCAAACACTTAAAACGGGGTACCCTGCATAGTACCCACAATCTTATAGACCACAGACCTTCTCCGGGAATCTCAAGAAAAATCGCACTTAGGAGAACAGAGGATCAGAAGGAAAACGAAAGAGATGGAAAGAAGAAGTGTAATGGGTATACTTGTGTGCATGTAAGTACTTGTGTAAGTGTGCGGGCACTGCATTCTGACTTGATCAGGGTCAGCATACAGCAAGAGACAGGAGGAGAAAAGAAGAAAGACAAGAATCGGGCTAGTCCTCTGAGTTCTGACCTCCCAAGGCCTCCCAACTCACAACTTGAGACCCAAAAGCCAAATAACGCCCACAGTAGGACAAACCCATATGCCACCACTCACAAGCCTATGCCCTATGGCAAAACTTTAATTTCGATATGTGAGTGGTCATCTTCTCAATATCCCCCGCTGGATTACCCAACCTCACTGTTACCGGCGATACAAACCGAAGAATGCGGTATGGACCCGACCAGCGATAACACAGTTTGGCGGCTCTCTTATCGGCAGCTGAGCTGATCGTGTGGCTCTGGCAGTAGACCAAATCTCCAACCGCGAAGGGATTTGGAATTCGCCCCTGATTGTATCGACTACGGACGCGCTCTTGCGCACGGAGCAAATTCTTCCGGGCCTCTTTCCACCTATCTGCCGTATTAATGTCCGGATTACTTGCCAGAAGATCGTCTATGTTCCACAAGTTGGCCAAGGGAAGCGTAAGCAAGAAACCAAACATAACCTCAAAGGGAACGGCCTTATGTCTTTCATGTAAGACCGTATTAAACGCTAATTGCAACCACTTCAGATTCTGGTCCCAACAATTCTGCTGTTTAGCATTATAGGCAATCAGAGCTGATCGGAGATTCCGGTTAAATCTCTCCGCGTGGGACGGCTGAGGGTAGTAAGGGGAAGTGGTTACATATTTGATACCATGGGCGAAGCACATTCACCGAAAATCGCCTGAAATAAATTGAGGTCCATTGTCCGAGACATTGATGGCCGGAAAACCGAAGTGCTGAAAGACATGGGTCTGTAGCGCAAGGATGGTCAATCGAGCGTTTGCCTGCCGTAAGGGCAGTAGCCAGACAAACTTAGAAAAAGCATCCACACAAACAAGCAGCTAAGAATTACCTGACTTGCTACGCGGGAAGGGTCCCACGTAGTCGATGAATAACTTCTCCATCGGTCTGCTCGCCACATTAGATGACAACAACCCCAACTTGGTGTTTTGGGCAGGCTTACTTAAGCCACAGAGATGACATGCTTTCACTCGAGTTGCTATGTCCCTATCTATGCCCTTCCAGATGAAATGTCTCCTAATACTGGAAATGATCTTCGAAATCCCCTTATGTCCACCTACTGGGGAATTGTGATAGTAACTGAAGACCATGGGCACGAGCTTGCTAGGCAGCACTATCTTAGGGGCACGTCCTTTTCTCTCTTTGCAGCACAGGACGCCCTTGGACATGAAGTAAGGGGCCTGTACGTTACCCTCTTTTAGATTTTGGATGATCGGACCCAACTCTTCATCATCTAACTGATGGAGTAACACATCAGTGAAGGGCAAAGGGAAGTCTAATAGAACAGAACAGGGTTGCTCAGTTTGGACTTCACTGGGTTGGGAAAACATGCATGACAAAGCGTCTGCAACCACATTTTGAGTTCCCCGAATGTGTTGCACCTTGAATTTAAAGGATGAGATCTTGACCACTCATCTTCCAATCTTACCGAGTTGCCGGGGATGAGCAAGAAGCCAAGAGAGAGCCTGATTGTCGGTCTCGAGCAGGAACTCAGCATGTTCCAAGAAACGCCTGAACTTATCTAGAGCGTACACCACAGCTAAACACTCTACACTGATGACTTCCGTTCTTGTTGGGTCAATATCCTAGATATAAACGCCACAGGCTGCCTAGCACCATCAACAACTTGGGACAGAACCGCCCCGAGCGCAACCGAACTCGCGTCCGTCTGTAAAATAAATGGGTTAGAGAAGTCGGGCATTCTCAGCACCGGAGGGGAAATGATGGCTTCCTTCAGGGTTTCGAAAGCCTTCTGGTGTTTTTCCCCCCATACAAATTTGGCGCTCTTTTTTCGGAGTTCATTCAGGGGTGCCGCAATCTCCGCAGCATACGGAATAAAGCGTCGGTAAAAGTTGACCATCCCCACAAATCTCGCGATGCCTTTGGCATCCTTTGGTGGGGGAAAGTCCCTGATTTCCTGTGTTCGCTCAGGATCCACAGTGACACATCTATGGGAAATCAGGTGGCCCAGAAAAGAGATTTGCGTCTGGGCGAACTTAACCTTCTCAGGGTTGACAGTGAGGCCAGCACTCCTCAACCTGCACATCACCTCTTTCAGATGACCCAAATGCTCCTCATAACCCTTGCTCTACACCAGCAAGTCATCAAGATAATTAAAGATGTATTTAAACTTGACATCGTGAAAGACGGTGTCAAGTAAACGGGTGAGAGTTTGGGCCTCTACCGCTAGACCCATGGGAACCCTAGTGTATTAATGGAGGTTCCACGGAACACAGAATGCCGTGTAGGGCCTACTTTCCTTCGTCAACGGAATCTGGTGATAATGCAGAGTTGAGGTCAATGACGGTAAAATACCTCGCCTCACTGAACCAATCGAACGCGGAATGAAGATCAGGAAGTGGGACCGAATCTACCTCAATGTTGGCGTTGAGTTTGCGGTAGTCGATCACCATCCGATGTTTACCTCTAGGCTTGGGCACTAGGAACGCTGAAATGGCATAACTGGAACTGGAAGGTTCAATCACCCCCTGGTCTAATAATTCTTGAACCTTCTCCCTCAAGATGTTCGTCTTTGGAGGGGCAAATTTATAAGGGTGGGAGCGCACCACCTTGGAGTCCGTTAGGCGGATCTTATACTCCAAGAGATGTGTGAGCCCAACCGAATTTATCGGTTTACGCTCTAAATTATATGCATTTAAAACTGCGGATAACAAAATTAAAAAAAGAGCAAAAGGAATTAAAAATTGTTATTAGCAAACATATAAGCTTTGAAGATTTTAAAGAGTCCGTCTATTCTAAAACCGTTTTTAAAAATAATAAACCCGTAACTATAAATAAGGATAATAATAAAATAAATAGCTATAGAATGATGAAATTATTCCGATCGAAAAAACATTTAGTTGAAACGATTACGTGCAACAAATTGGCGTTAAGTAATTTAGACAATAAAAGAATCCTTTGTGATAATAAAATAGATACACTGTCCTACGGTCATTATTCATTGGTGAATGATGGAACAAGTTTTTATCACGCGAAACAAATATAATCGGCGGAAGAATGTAGTTTATAACATTTATGATACTAAAAATATTGGGCTTAAAAATTGTAATATGTGTAATTGTAAAATATTTAAATTTTCTACCTGAAAAGGTGAATGAGTACAAAGTAATGTTAAACACACAACATAATCAATTTAAGTTGATAGTATAAATGATGTTACTAATGGTCTTTATAATCAGCAGAAAGTTAATAAATGTAGTTATCAACATTATGTAAAAACATTATAACAATTGTATGTTTATGTTGAAAAAAATAAAGAAAAGAAATATGTATATTTCTAAAGAATTTTCATTTTTCCCCACATGATTTAGTAAGATAATCAAAATACGATTAGCCGTGTAGATTAAATCGTTGTTTCTTAATTCGATGTATAGTTTCATAGGTTCGATCCCGATTAATTCGTATTTTTATTTTTCAAAATATGGACGTCAACTTTTCTATCATGATGAAAACGCGTGTTATTACACAATTTTCTTGGGTGTGGTTTAATCCACCACATACATTCACGTGTTATTGCGTAATTTCCTTGGGCGCGGTTTAATCGAAAGGTCAACCGCATGCGTTCACATGTTATTACGTAATTTCCTTGAACACGTGATTGGAGATCATGTTGCTTACATCATAACCAGCCTTGACCTTGGTCGTGACCTTGACCTCGGACGCGACCTTGACCTTGACCTTGGCCGTGTTTTTGACCTAGGTCAAGGTCATCTATGTTTACTTCCGGTCAAGCTCATCTTTCTTTACTTCCGGGTCATTGACCTTGTCCCAGCACATACAAACCTATACTACTGGGTTTAATTAAAAGGTCGGAACAGTCTTCCGTGGTGTGCTGGACGGCATCCCACGAAATTCTCCCCATTTCCCGGGTAGTTGCATTTAAATTTAAGATTGAGGGATTTTCTTGGGTGTGGAGCTTTCTGGTTTCTCCTGCTCTGGGAGTTGAGTGCATTATTGGTGCCTATTTCATCTGTAAAGTGGTCTCGTCATTGACATCCAAGAGCACCAATGTTATTTTAAATTTAATCGGTGAGTTGTAATCCCTTTCCTTGGATATCAGGGGACTTGGGAAGATATCTAAGAGGTTGAGTGCCCCGACACATCTAGAGACCACCTCTCCCAGTCTTTATAAAAATCTTCTGTCCGAATTTCGTAAAAAAAGCTATCTGTATCTGTATATAAGAGCAAAAGCTTTTCACCATATTTTTTCTTCATTATATCATAGTGAAAATCATACATTAACGTTTTACTTATTTCTAATACGCTAAATCCGATGTATATTGGTTTATCTAAAAATAAACGTTTTTTATCTGATAATACCGCACATAATGATTTATTATAAATTATTCTGTCTTTAAATACCGGTTGTGTAATTAAATTTAATAATTTTTTCTCATCACTTACAAGTTTAAGGTCAATTCTTTTTTTAACGTTCTCCAAACATTTACCGAACACTGAGTTGTTTAATAATTTAAAAAAATCTTTTTAAAATCATTTTTAGCTTGTTTTCGTTTTTCTGTATTTAAGTCGATGTACGTTTTTAACCAAGGACCCTGCAAAAATTCTATAATACGATGAACTTTTATAACTTTTAACCGTGTTTAACAGCTTGTTTTAAATTAATGTAATGACATATTGTAACAATAAGTTCTTTTACGGGTGTATTTGTGAGACTTAAAGCCCACGTTGGATGCGTCAATCTATGACGTATTTATTTGTAATGTTACGGGTGTGTTTTACGAACTGCGGATAACGAAATAAGTTACCCTTCAAAACTTGGTTGTACTCGTTAATCGGTTCGTAAATGTCCTGGTGTTGCGACTATAATTTATATTAGTTGTTTTGTTATTGTTTACTGTGTTGTTTTTCAGTATTCGATGATTAACAACGATTTTGTAGGAACAAGAATTTAGTGTCACCGTCCGTTTGACATCGGCGCGTGAATAATATTTGTTCAGTAATGTTCAAATAGATCGTGTAAGCAGCCCACTGGATCTACTTTCGTGTCTGGATGTCCTTGCGCCCACTTCAAATTTTCTCTTCTGGTTCCTGTAATTAATAGTCTTTATAATTACTTTACTGGAATAAAATAGGACTGGTACGATTGACAAATTATATCTTTTATTCGTAATTTCTTTGAAACATTGGTCAAATTACCGTTTCATTAGTCGAGGATTTACAATTGGATGAGTTCATCCGCCGTAACAAATAGTCCGTAATAACAAAAAAATTCACAATATATATATTTTATGTTTCTCAGGTAATGGGTACTTGGAGTTGCTAGGAAAGATAGGAAAGATGCTACCACTTAAAAATACAATGCATTACAAAATATATTTTCTTCTTATCGACTAACAAAATGAATATAATAATGTTTTCCAAAATTGTTCGCTTCCAGTTTGCAACAGTGCTTTCAGTAATACAACTTGGCGGACTGTAGTTTATAGTAATAGTTTGTATATATCCTCCTTTATCTGGAACAGCTATGTTTTTTAGTGGAAATTGTGTTGTGATGTTATGTAGTATTCTGCTGGAATTAACCAAAATTTCTCACCGTTGCCTTCGTATATACGGAATGGACGCTTTTGAGTTGGGTATCTATTTTCACAGATTCTCGTTAGTGTGTTGGTTTTTCTTGGTTCTGGTGTCGTGTCATGTGTTGTCGATCTTGTCGGTATTACTTTTATCGGAATCGCCTCTCCTGGAGTAAGTTTTCACTCTTTTAATATTAATTATTTACTGCCAGCAATATGCTGTTGAAGGTTTCAGTTTTATATCTAACAATCAACTGTCTCTCTCAAAATATTTAAATCTCCTTGGTGACCTAGCTTTTTGGTGTTTTTGATTGGTCTTGGGCCTTGACCCCACGTCACGTGACTAAGTTTATTTTTGAAAATTGGCGTTTTTAATTTTGTCACCTCAGATTACGTTTCATTTATTTTGATTTAAATTTATTTTTAATTAGTACCATTTTATTGTTCATTAAAATTAAATAGTTTTGATACTAATCTCGCCCCATTTTTCCGTCTTATCTACTGTTTTGGCAGGTTTATACTTTTGTGTTTTGAGGCATTGACCTAATCTTGTTTGACATTTTTGTTGTATGTCTTACAGATCTAATATCTTCTAATATTGTTATTCTCACTACTAAATATAATTCTGAGTATTCCTACTTTACATACAATACCATTAATTTAAATACCTACACCTATTTTTCTGACAATAACAATAATACTGAAGCCATGTCAGCTTAGTGGCTTACTAAACACTTTACAATTATGTTCATTATCTATATTATGATAGCAATGGATGGTTTATACATCTCCCTCCATTAACATCTTTATATTTTATCAAAACCAAGCTTTTGTTTTTAGTTTTATTTAATTTAGTAGTGTTTATCTAACTATTTCAATGTTGCTTGGGTCTGGCTCAATTTCTTGGGCCTATATGTTTAACAGTTAGTTATTTCTGTACAATATCCTTTTTATAATATTAGATCTTTCTCAGTTACCTGATTAACATTTTGAACAGTTTATGAACATTCTGTTCACTAAATAACTAACATTTTTTTCAACAAAACTTTTTATATCCTATAAATTAATGGTGCACACAGGCTCCCATATTAACTATTTCTAATATAACTGAACATGGGTGTTTATTACCCTAACTCTTTTATATGTCACTATATCTTATTATTTAAATTATAGCATAAGCCAATAACTGTGCATTATTTAAAAATGAATAACTGTTCAATCCTTATGAATAAATAATTATATATGACATAGAACATTGGATTTTACCAAAACACTTAATAAAAAAAACACTTTGTCACTATATTTTGGTTCTTATTTCCATATATGTGGTTCATAAGACCTTTATCACTTTAATGATAACCCCCACTGGCTTTCACTTCCCCACTGGTTTATATTATGATCTTTTAATCATCATTTAATTATTTTGGGCTCTCACTATCTTCACTTGTTTGAACTCATAGATTTACACTGGTTTCTTAAATTATTATATATTTTGTTATTATTTACTCTACTGCATTGCATTCTTAATTTTATATTATCTTTATTGGGTACTCCTATCAATTGTATTGTTTATTAAAAGAATGGGATTAGTTTATTCATTAAATTGGGTCAATGTGTCATGTTTTTTGGTAAAAACTTCTGTTTCTCAGTTCTAATTCTGGTTCTTTGCCTCTTCTCATTTCTTCTATTCAATGTTGATTTTTCTTGTGATATTCATAGTCGCCCGTTTCATTTTTCTTTTATTATGAGTCCATTTGTTGTTTGTGTTATTGTTCATATAGGACCTGTTTATGCCCCTCACCTACCATAACTATTGGGATTTGTCACGTTATTAGAAGTTTTTTTCTGTTTGTTCTTTTCTGAATTTCCTTTTATAACTACTGTTCCTTATATAATATTAATATAATATTCTTTGGTTACTTTTGTTGGATGTTGGAATTGATAATTTAATGTTAGTTACATACTTTTTAATAAATTTTTTCCCTTTCATGGCTTGTGCTAGTACTTGTTATTTATATCTTATCGTGATAATATATCTTATACATATGTGATGAAATGTACCATCACAATATATACTTTTCTTTATTTTCTAATGTTGTTAACAATTTTTGTTGTTTTGTTCCTTTAACGCATTGATTAACTGGTAGAAACTGTAAATCGCTATGATGATCATGTAAGTGATGAGGATACTCAACGTCTACTTCTAAAATATAACCGACGGGAGAATCGTCTGCAATATCTAGTATATTAAAATTATCGTTAGGATCTTTCCAAGTAAAACCTGCATATGGCATACATTAACTCATTGCCCAACCGTACAGATTATTCGCGTCTAAATAAGTTAAAAATTTAATTGGGTTAGTTACATCAAATGTTTCTGGAATATACTTATTGTTAGCAACAGATTCTTTTTTTTATGCAAACACTTATTCTCCCCCTCACCCCATTTTCAAAAAGTAAGTAATTTCATAATCGGTTAATAAGTCCAGTTTGATTTTTGTATAACTTAACATTGCATCAAAAGCAAAACCTGGTACTGTAAAGTAGTGTGCACAGTCTAGTTTATAAGATTGCATACAAAGAGATCTAAAATTTTCAAAAATATCACACAATAATAAAACATCAATTTTTAAATAAAGATCGCTATACTCCCCAAGAGTTTGTATATTAAAATGATTCCCAACTTTACACGCGTGTTCATAATAATCATTTCCAATTTCCGAATTATTTAGCGAACTATAAAAACAATCTTTTGGAGGTAATCTACATTCTTCCAACTTTTTCCAGGAATTCGTATATTCATAAGGATACACACCTTTCCTGGTAACTAGCGGCATACTGTCTAGAGAAAAGAATTTTCCAGTATAAAAAAATGTATCCTTAGGTAGATTATTACTGAGCTCAGCTAACGAATAATTCATAAACCGATAAGTATCAATAAATCTAATATTTAAACCCGAATGTGTTTTCTTTGCAAAAGAAATATATTTTTCTCTAGTATTAGGAATTACATGAATATTTTTTACATCATAGCCCAATTGTCGCACTATAAAATGCGAATCATAATTAGAACTACCATGTATGATAACTGGTACAAATTTCTGTTCTTGTCGTTTCAAGTTACAAGTATTACATAATCCTCCACAAATCGACCGGTTAAATGACATTGATCGCGAACTTTGGGATATAATAACGTAAATTCCTTGTTACACATTTCGCAATGTGTAGCTAATTTAAATTTTATTTTATCATCCCGATTCATATGTAAAGGTACATTTTGTTTAATAAGTAAACCGATTAAATTAATTTTTTCAACTAAATATGTCATAAATTTTTCCGTCGCATTTTTACCACGATATAAGTAAGGTTCTGAAGGTAATTGGTTTCTAATACTTTCAGAGATATTGCTATCTATAACAAAATATACGCAAAAACTCATCGAAATATGAAATTCGTTAACTGTAGTAAATTTGTTTTCGGGGTTGGGCAAACAAGTACTAACAGGTTTCAAAATACATTCGAAATCTGCGTATACCACAATAGGAACCCTATATTGATAATGAAAATTTTTAAATTTTAATATGTTGTTGTCAGTAGTTGGTAATACTATTTTTACAGGCGAATACTTTCCGCAATATCTACTATGAATTTTTAATTTTTTTGACTTTTTAGTAAAAAACGAAAAACAACGTTTACATATTTCAATTACTTCTGTATGTTTTGTTAACTGTGGTCTTATTAACTTGGAAAAATCCTTTATATAACAATAATGGTAATTAGCATTATTCAATTTATTTAATACTAAAAGGTCAAAATGATTATTCTTTTCTTCCCTACACACTTTAAGAGGAAAAATTGATTTTTTTTTTCATCGATAGAATAAATGTTTATTGACACATTATTATTTTTTTCAAAACGAGAAATTTGGTTTAAAGGCGTAGGAAAGTCTATATGTTTAAAATCTAATTTATTTTCTAAATTAAAATAACGAAAATTAACCCGTTCAATGTGAGGTCCAGTAACATAACGACACAGGATTGATCATTTAAAACAAAAAATATCATTATTTTTTGGATTTATTATACATTTTTTATTTTGTAAGAATTTTGGAAGTGGAATATATGAAGCACCTCTTAATGGTTTAAATCGATTTATTCTTAGTAAAATTCCGTCTATACAGTGAAGACTCCATCCGGAACCTTTCCCCTTATATACGTTTTCATCGTGACAAATCTCTGTAATCGAATTATTTAATATCATATTTAAATTATCGTTTTCTAAAACCGGAATGTTTTTTGTTTTAAATGATATGTCCTGTGTTTCATTTATGACAGGTTTTATGTATGTACATTCAACAACTATGTTGAATTTTATTGGACCAAACATTGAAGTTATGTTACTTAAAATTGTAACTATATTTAATTTAATGTTATCTAATAACAAACAAATGTCCTTATAATTATTATTAGTGTTTTTATAAAAATATGTTTTTAAATTTCCTTTAAATGCATTCTCTATTTCTATGAAACTATTTGATTCAACAATTTGTTGTAATCTCGCTGTTTTTAATTTTAAATTTATTGATGATGATGATGATAATAATGATGCTGGAGATGATGGCGGTGTTGACCATGTTGTTGTTGACTCCAAATCTTGTACACGTGATGGACCAGGTTGTGGCAAAGGTGTTGTTTCACGACATGAAGCATGTTCCTCTTCAACAGTATTTCTGGCAAATTGTCTTTTTTTAAATGGCAGATTTTTATCCATTGCAATCTATAAAAATATATTTAAACAAACAATATTCATATCGGTTCTATAATTATAAAAACTTATTATTCTTGTATAATTTTTATACTTACGTCAGTTACTTGTTCTTCTTATGTAAAGTAAACTGTATTGTCAGCTCCTTATGTGTGTGGTTGTATTATATATCTTTATATAGTTGCGTAAAAAATAGAACAACAGAGCAATCTAATCTTTATACTTTGAACTATTGTTGTGTAACACGCGCACCGTTTTTGCAATGCAAGATAATCTTTCTTGGGCGCGGTTTAATCGAAAGGTCAACCAGCTCTTCCTATAGCGAGAAACAGTATATATAAAGCGCCTTAGAATTGTATTGTACACGCTCAAACTGCTTCAATAAGAAGAATCAGCAAGTTGTTTCTGCATCATTTTTTATACAGCAAACTCTATTAGGTAATTATTATTTTTTTGTATGCTTAAAACTTTATTTACAAATTAGTTATGTAACAAAAACGATTATTTGTATGTTATAGAATCAATAATGGCCGCATCAATTCTTTATTTTAAAAAATTATCTAAAAACGCTTATCCACCTGAAAAGTTAACTAATCAGTCTGCGGGTTTTGATCTCCGTAGTGCGTATAATTATAAAACTAATGCTAACGGAAAAGAATTAGTAAAACTGATTTAGCTGTTAAAATACCTGACGGTTGTTACGGGAGAATTGCACCACGTTCAGGATTGGCTCTTAAATATCTCATCAACATTGGAGCTGGTGTGGTAGATAGAGATTATAGAGGGAACGTAGGTGTGGTTATTTTTAACCATTCGTCAGCGTATTTTAACAAAAATAAAGGTGATCGAATCGCGCAACTGATTTGTGAAAAGATTGAAGAACAGGAACTGAGAGAGGCATCAATTTTAGAGAGTACTGAGAGAGGTGATAACGGTTTTGGTTCTACGGGTGGGATAAGCGGATTAAATAATAATGATGAAAATAAAGAATTATTGCTAGAAATCGATAAATTTTTAGCGGAAGGCTAATAAATTTTTTGTTTTTCTAGCAATGGACATCGCTGGACCATCTCACCACATCGAGGAATACGTTTCGTTAGAAGACGTCCTTAAACTATTATATTTTTATGGACTTTCCTCTTTATGTTTATGGGAAGATGTGTTAAAGAAAATTGAAACTGATATTATCAATTTTCATGATGTAGATGATTTTAATTTATATAGTAGACTAATAGAAATAACAAAAAATATTAGAATTGCTTTAGAATTAAAACTAGTTCGCTCACAAAAGGATTTATCACTACTAAATAATTATTTGTTTGATATTGATGAAGTATATGAATATTTAAATACAACAATTGTAAATTTTAAAGAAAAAAATATATTAAAATCGACATTTATAATTATTAATTATATTTAATAAAAAATAATATGACGTGTGATAACGATAGTGAAAAGTTTACAATAGATATAGATAATGAGGAGGAGGATGAGGATGAATTTGATAAAGTTTTTACATCTGTAAAAACTAACGAAAATGACAAAAACAATCTCCGTTTTGAACAAACTGTAATCTTTCAAACTGGGGGAACAAGGAAAACATTGACCACACCTGGTGAAAAAGGGGGGTATTTAATCAAAATTGAAATAATTGACACAAAATATTTGGTAAACGTTGCTAAAAACGATAGATGGACTAAGGCCGCCTACAGGGCCACATTTTTAGTAGATTCTTCTAAAGACTTGAAATACGTTCAATTATATAAAATGATTTTAAATGTTGCGAAGAATTTGGCAAATATTAAAAATGTTAAAAAAACAAAATTTAAAAATTTTTAATGTTTTCCTTGTTTACTCGAATATTGTATTTTTTTATTTAAAAAATTGAGTATATATTGTACAACTTTTATGTAATACAAAAATTTAACACAATTTTTATCTCCAGTTTTTAAAAACACGATCCCCAAACATAAAACCTATATATAATTACAGATATGGAACCGACTGAGGTTTTCATCAATTTCTTCATCTTGTTGATGGTGACGATAGGTACGTCTCAGTCGAGGTTGCAAAGACCTGTAGCCGTCGTAAGACCGAAGCGTCGGCGGTTACCGTCACCACCAGCAGTACGAAATGTACGGCCACGAAGGGGACCGTCACCACTACCACCAGATGAAGAAACAATACAGATTATTGATGATGATGATGATGATGATGTTATAATAATAAACTCTTTATAACATAATAACAATTTTTATTATTTCACATAAAGTTTATACATATTTATTTATTTCCGCTACACAGTCCCAACATCTAAGTCTTTTAACTTTTTGGTGTTTATCACATTCACTGTTCCAATAATACATCAACCAATCGCTTATATAACAAACATTATTTAAAGCACATTTAATTACATTATGTTTATAAGGACAGTTAACACTATATACATTCTGCTGTTTCAAAATATTTAAAGCCGGACATCCTAAAGTTTTGATATCGACAATTCCAGCATGCGAATTTAGTTGTGTTTCCAACAACAGCTTCTTTTCCGATCCTTTCACGTAGATACGTTTAATTTAGGATAATTTATCGAAAATCGTTTGTAGTTCAGAGTAGTCTTGAAGCCCGCAGTTCCAACTAAATCCGTGTAATCTCTCTTTAAGCCAGTTTGTATGTTTTTTCTTTTTATTTGATAAATGTCTATAATCAAATAGTGGTAAAAATAAATGATGTTCTCTAACGCCAACAAGCTTGGCGTTTTCTATTTTTTGCATACACAACTCTATAATAATAAAGTTTTTTCCATCATCTCGGAAACCTTGAAAATCGACAACGTATTCAACCATTCTTATTGAATGCAAAAGCGTGAATACTGTAAAAATAATCTTCATGCTTCATTATAAAACGATTAGATAAGCGATTTCCTTACGGAACCAGATAACGGTGTGTATTGTATAATTGTATCATAGATAATAAGACAGTAGATTGCAGTTTTTTCGGGTATATTTTGAGATGTTTCTATTTCAAGACGAACATCTATTGAACCTGTTTTTAATTATTCATTTTGCTTAGAACAATCAATAACAAACAGAGGCGTATGAGTTATAAAATTTTCACGATTCATCATTGGCGCGTCCTTACTACCATAGTAATATGAAGATTGAAATCGTCTGTAAAATTCGTGTAAAAGTAACAATTGACCATTCAGATTGTCGTATGGATAGTATTCTGAATTCAAATATAATTTAATATTACGTAGTGATACGGAATAGAAATTTGCCGAATTCTTGTGTATATTATTTTTCCTATCAGACTGAAAGCCGACAATAACGTAACGAGGTTTTTCTGCTAGTAATGACGTTTTGACAGTCCAAGTGTGCTGCTTCGCTTGTGGTGAAGACGGATATTCATAAAGCTTCCATTTCCTAAAGGGAATCAATATAGGTTCATCACGCTCTATTATTTTAAAAAATCATATTTTTTTTTCATCATTTACATACACCTATGGCATTATCCATGATATCTGTTTTATTGTAAATTTACATCCAGTCACCGATTCTGGTAAAACAACAGCGTTACTATCAGTCGATGATCTTATTAAAACTAGTTGTTGTTTTAAATTTAGCAGAATACGTTTATAATCCTCAACGAATCCAAACAACATTTTTAATGGAATACAGAATAGGAGATCTTTTTCAGATGATGATAGAGCCCCATATAAATTTTCATTCCAAGCGGCGTTTTCTAAAGTATTAACTTCATAAGGTTTAATTGTTAATAGATTCTTCATCGTTGTCGTTATTCCAACATTTTTAATTCGATCAATTTCTGACCCATATATTTCATATCTAATTTCATCAAATAAGAATGCCACAGCGTTTGAAACTAATTTATAGGTTTGTTCAAATACACCTAAATTATTTGTGTATTCTAATAGTATATAGAGATAACTATCGTGTGGAAACGTAAAAACATCTTGTTGATTGATTGGTATTCTAATTTCATCGTTATTATTATACGTGCTTGAAGTATACGGATGATGGGTCTGATATTTTAATCTTACTATTGCATCATCTTCATATACGGGATTGTTTAATATATATTTAAAATACTACTACTCATTTTTTCGAATATTCACTTATCATTATTAACCCCAATAATTGTAAAAATTTCTTATTTTGAGGTGTTAATCGTTTAATATTTTTATCTCTACTGATCTTATTCAGATCGTTAACAACCGTTTTATCGGTGTTACCATAGCAAAAAATAAGCCTCATTTTTTTCTCAGGTGTAGACGTAACGTTATTATCTCGTCTCTAAAATTAATCGGTCTTCCTTGTTGATCTTCTAATCTTACTGTAATACGATGTATTCTCGATGTGTTTACAAGTAAATAAATTACATTTGTTGGTATTTCAACTATTTCAAATCCTGGTGGAACTTAGGATAAAACTCGTGTATTATATGACCTTCAATACCGTTATTAAATGAATAACTGACGAGATAGCAAACTAATCGAACGGCCGCTACTCGAACAATACTTATTGGTAAGGTTGAGCTGTACCATTTATTAGGCTCAAGCACACATTCTTCAAAACCGAATATAGAGGCAAGAGAATTAGGTTTTTTAAAATCGATTAGTACATTAGACAAAATTTCGCTTTTCAGCGTATTGTTATTCGCCTTTATTACCACCCGAACGTGTTCATAATTTTTAATTAAGTAATCATTAATATATGTTGCAATGTCTGATATTTCGTAAGAACCTGTAGGTCATTCAATTTTCTTATCATTATCAAAATATAGTATATTATTTACACCTTCTTCCACGTTTGGTATTGAATTGTATGTCATGAAATCGATTAATCCAAGTTCCCATTTTTCGTTATTATTTAATTCAATTGGTGGAAAAATGTCACATTCCAATTCAGGTCCTTTGCCACTTAAAGAAAACATTGTCCGCAAGAAATTGAAGACATAAGTGTCCACAATTAACTGAACCCAATTTTTGCTTTCTTGTATAATTATAACTAATTTCGATAGGATGTTCTATGGATGAAGAAAAATAGTTAATCAGCTCAGTAGGCGGTTTTAAATTACCAAAACTATCAAAATAATTAATTTTATTCTCATGTTTTACGTTATACACCCAATGCGTGCCTTGACCGTAAATACTGTCTAAATTAACAATACCAGCTTCATTTTTCCATATAGCACTGTTTAAAGGTAACGTATCACGCATAAACACACCTCTAAAATTTGGAATTTTTAATCGATTAATATATAACAATAACTCGCTCGTTGAAAGTGGACGAATGGGGATATGTTTAATTATTTCCGCCGCCGCCGATTTGATTTTTTTTTTAACGCCTCCACCCGTTTTTTTATACGGTCGTAAGTATAATTCTTTACCTTTCAAACATTTATTTTTTGAAACCTTCTTCTTCTTCTTTACACCCCCACCAAATTTGCTTTTCGCCTTCATAATATTAGTTACAGCCCACGCGGCAGCTCCCTCCGCGAGCGAAGCGTCTTCTGATTTAACACGTTCCCAAGCCCTTTCAGCTAATTCTTTATCCGCTCTAGCACGGTTTGTAGAATCTGAATATTTAGAATAGGCGATATCGTATTGTTTACATGCTGCGTCAAGCTTATTAATTCCAGGATCTCCTCGTTGCAAGCGTTTAGCCAACTTCGCACCTGGTCCACAATATTGATAACCCGGTACATGAAGTTCGACTGGTAATAAGTCGATCGATTTGTTAATAACAGTACCAAGAATGTCACCCACTAGCCCGCTCCCCTCTTTATCGTTCCGATACACGCGCATTTATGATTCTTCATACAAACTCTGTACCATATATATAATATAAAATTCCTGTCTACTTTTAATAGGTTTGTCTGTTGTAAGTTCTTTATATAACTTGTACAATATATTTAGCAATTTTTTATCATATTCGAGAAACTGATCATATACGTATTTTTTATTTACAACACCATAATCGCTTTCAGGCTCGCTAACATTAACAAGTTTAGCTTTTTTAAAATCCAGCTTACCATTACTATTAAAATCTACTCTTTTGTCTATGTATTCTTCAACCTCATGTTTTAAAGTGTTCATAGTATTGTCTAAAGTTTGCTTATTTATACCATCGGTTAAATCAACAGGTTCGGCCACATTAATTAATCTATTATTCCTAAAGTCGCAACATCCACTTTGTACAAGCGAATTGGTTAATTTATTATCCACATAAAATTTATTTGCGGCGTCTTCTTGTTCTTTAGGATTTTGTAGTCGTTCGATAACGTGATTCTCAGCATCAAAAGAGTTTCTTTTTTTATTAAATATAATAGTATTGTTTCTTAAATATTCCACATTTACAACATCACGTTTAGATATGGGTGAAGCAACATTTGTAACACGATTATTTTTAAACGAATACACAGAACCATCTTTCACCTTACCCGGAATTCTATTAATTAAAGAAGTTTTCATTGTATTTTCACAATATATTTTATTCACAGCATCAAAAGGTTCTTGCGGATCGGCTAAATTAGTAATTTTTTTCATTTTAACGTCGAAATGATTACTAGTATTTGATAAAGTAATCGAGTTTTGTTTCACATATTTAAAGTTCACGGCTTCATTATCCGTTTTCGGGTCTCCAACATTGCACAGCCTTTTGTTATTTATACTAAAATTTCCATCCTTTGATAATTTAAACCCCTCGCCTGGTGGACCACGTTGAATTTTTGATCCTGTCACCAGTTCTCCACTATAGTGTCCGAATTTGTCAACGCTCATTTTGAAAATATGGCCTCAAACGATGCACCGTCTTCTTTTATTATCCCCGCCTCATGCAATTCTTCTATAATCGATAATATCTCGTTGCTATAACCTGAATGACCAGCACTTTGAGAAGCGATTAACAATTGTAGCCGTTTATATAATTCGTTTATATCATCCCAATAAACATAATTAGGCTTGTTGTTATTTAATTTTAGTAAATCTCGACCACGATTTTCCGGTTTAGATGTCGAAATAGTCGGTTTAATTATATTTTTATATTTGTAACTAGCGCTGCTTTTTACTCTATTTGTTGTTAAATTTAAATATGCACCTGTTTGCTTATCATATGTGAATATTCGTTTAAGTCTTCTTCCGAATATAAATATGCGTCCGGGTGTTTTTTGAAAATAAGATCGTACAAACCGGGTGTACCTTTATATGTAAAACCGTTGATTATAATATCATCATTTTCTTCAATTTCCATAGGGTATTTACCCAACATTAAAGTAGTACCATTCGTAAAATACGGACCAAAAACGTGATCGATATCGTGATTATCATCATCAAAAAATTTACGCATATATTGTCTCGCTAGCAGTCCTTTAAACCATATATCAATATAATGATCAATCGATTTTCGTCCTTCTGGTGTTGATATCAAGTCTTCTGCTGTAGGTAGCGTTTCATACGTTTTTTCTTCTTCACGTGGTAACGGAAGCGGTGTATTCGGTGGTGCTGGGCGTTTATTCGATAATGTATTGTTTTCAGATTCATCTGAAAACCTTTTGTTTTTGAATCGCTCCTGAATATCATCCATTTCAACATCCGCATCTAGTTCTTTCTCCTTACTTGGCGGTGTAACTGTGTTCTTTTCTTGTACTAACTTTGGTAATGGAGCGACAACGGGCCTTAACGATTTTTCTGCAAGTTCTTCTGCATCAATAATGTTTTGTGTTAAAGTCTGATGTTTTTTTCGAATATTCTTTCTTATCTTCCCAATCTCTTTAGCGAGCTTCTCACACTCATCTAGAGAACGTGACTTTCTCGGTGCCATGATGAAAAATAATTGAACGAACAATTACAAGTCGTTAATATAGATATCAAAATCAAAAACGGTAACGCCCTCCACAGTTCATATTGCTTTCTTTATCTATTACAAGGAAACACTTTTCCCGTCGTGTCCACGCTTTTGTACAAATATCTTTAAGCATTTCAAACGTCATGTCTGTATTTACGTGATCACTATATATATGTTTTAAATTTAAATCGTCCTGTTTAAAAATAATTATTAAATTTGCATTATCGCGTATCAATGTTTTGGTATTCGAACATAAGTTTGACATATATAAATAACATTGTTTTTGTATGCCTACACATTGTAAAACGGTTTCTAATGTTGTCCTGTTGCTCGCACGCTACATCGTCAAATATAATAACCGAATTTGATTTAGCATCGTCAGGATGAATCACTTATCATTTTCAGAAAATTTATAATAATCTATTTACGACATATCGGATAAAACCATATATAAAAATTTATATTTTGTTTGATAGAGCAATTTTGAAAAAATATATAAATTTTCAAAATAAAACCCGTTAGGATTAAACAGCAGATTTAACATTAAATTTGTCTTGCCTGTGTCACTGGGGCCTATGAAAAGACATCTGATATTATTTGGTAATAAATCGCTATGAACTTTGTTCTCTTTTTCTATCGATTTACCAAAGTTGCGGATACGCAGTCTCTTTGTTTGTTGTACAAACTTCATTTTGATAATAACTAATACAGATTAAATAACACGATTTTTATCAATCCAGCTATTGCTAGATTTATCATATCCAACCACTTAACAAATAATTTATTACCTCTACGCTTTAATATTTTTTCGATTAAAAATATATCTCCAAATTTTGTTTTACTAATTTCTTGTTCGTAAAACCCCCCCATCTAATACGATTCCTTTATCATCTCTTAAAATATAAGTTCTGGGTGCTGTCGGTTTAATACTACCAACTGTAAATATTTCGTTTGTCCAATTTGGTAAATAACCCTTTGTAAATACTTTCTTATATTTACTAATTCTTACTCTATCACCAACTTTAAATTTAGGCGGTTTCTTATTAAGTAGTAATCGTTTTTTATTTATTTGTGATAGGACTAACTCTTCATTATGTAAGCCCACATCTATTGGTTTCATCTTAATAGTTCTGTGTACGCTATTATTTTATTTATGTAATAAGTTGGGAAGAATTTCAATCCATGTATATTCCCCGCTAGAAGTAAACCACTTCCACATATAGTTTTTTAATGTGCGATTAAAACGTTCGATTATGGACGCTTTTTTATCGGAATAAGTAGAATAATGGTTTATATTATAATAACCAAGCAATCGTTGAACGTGTAAATTATAGAACTCTTTTCCGTGGTCGGTTTGTAAATGTTTCATTTTGTTCGCTCGTAAGATAGGTGAAAGAGCTTCCACAATATCGTTTGAAGATTTTGTTTTTAAAGGAATGGCGAACGCATATTTACTAAAACAGTTTATTATTGTTAATATATACTTATAACCTTTATTTAACTTTGAAAACGATATCATGTCTACGAGGTCGGCTTGGTACAAATCGTGAACGCCTAAAATTCCGTCTGGCTTGTTTGTGTAGTTCATCGCTGATAATCTGTCTGACACTCATTATTATTGTAAATACAGTAACAAAGTGATTAAATAGGTTGAAAAATCAGTTAATAAACACATACTATTTCTATTATCACATTTTCTATTTACAATTGCACAGTCGCATATTTTATTTTACAATTGCGATTTATGTAATTTTACTAGTAAATAATCTGGTGATGCTTTTTGATGTTCAGTCCAAGGATCATCGGTCGCTTCCCATTCGTCAAGAACAACTTTACATTCTACACACATTACTTCATCGCTATTTCCTGTATAAAAAATCCTGCTAATAAAAGCTCATCGGCAGCTGGTAAACGTTTTGGCCAAGCACAGAATGTAGCTTCCATCATTTCCTCAGTTGCACTAACACACATCTTTGCATCTGAATAACCTGCAATACACTTTTTAGATTTTGCATAGTTTTCATATTTGTAAGGCAAATAACGAACTCTTTTACATTTCGGATGTGAAAGTTTATGTATAAATTGAATATGTGTGATAGTACAATAATTTTTTGTTTTAAATCCGCACTCGCTACAAACAATAATTCTTGAACCTGGTGTATGAATAAAACCCTCATTTTCAAAAAAAATCGAATAAAAACTTTTCGCATATTGTTACCATCTTGAACCGATTATATCTTTTGTTTCTTCTTCACAGTCTATGTCTATTAGTATTTGGTAAAGACATCTTTCTAATTTTCTCAACACATCTGTATATGAATAAGATACTGGAAAATGAATCTTAATTATACACTCTTTCCTTTCAAATTTGATAACATCCGCTTCAGAAAATTCGTTAATTATTAGATAACACACATTGTTAAAAGAATACTCGCCTAAACCTAAGTGATCTACAAAATGAACGCGCCAATTCAAAGCGTGCACGTTTTCCATATCACTCTGCAAAGCCATACTGAATGCAACTTATAAAAAGAGGATATATATATATACCCCCACAGAAAGCGTATGATGAAAATATATAAATAGGACATTAAAAATAAATATTTAACAAAAATTTTTAAACTATAAATCTTTTATTAATTCTTTCATAAACGGTCTTATAGTTGAGTCTGGTCTGTTGGCCATAGATTTTAATTTAGTGATTTCCCCAGGCGTCAGACGTTTTGGTGAAAAAAACCATTTATGTAGGAGACGCTCCTCCTCCTTCCGTTTTAGGTTCTCTTGATCCATTGAGGTGGGCTTTCGTTTTACGTTCTCTTGATCCAGCAAGCGTTAACGCCTCGGTGTGCTTTGTGTAAAATTGAATACAGTTTATATAGCAAGTGGAACACGTGCTGTGTTTTTGCAATGCAAGCAGGATGTAGTTGACCGGCTTACGCAACACACATTCACTTTCTGGTTATTACACAATATCGAGGTCAACTAACCGCTTAGCGCGGTATAAATATTTTTTTTAATTTTTCCTTTGTATTATTAACTTCTGTATCAAATCTTTTAATTGATATAATACGTCATCATTTACACATTCCAATCCAAACACTGAAAGATTATTTCTTTCCGTTTTTGATAGCTTGCCAGTAAATTCGTTAAACGCGAAAATCGTATTATTCTTAAAAAAATATATATTACCATCTATGAACCTAAACAACGAGTCGATATTAGGAGGTATCCCTGGAAAACGTTGAGATATATATCCCCACGATCTAATTGTAAACGAACACTCATCAACCTCTCTAAAATAATTATCATTATGAAATATAAAAGTTTTACCTGTATAACTATTGAATACAGTATGCAATTTACTTGGTTGAATATTAAACACGGATGAAAGATATTTTGGGTAACCATGAATTAATTGAAGACTTACTAAGTCAAACATATAAATAAGCGAATCAACGAACATCACTATCTCACCAGACGGGCGTTGATAGACGGCTAAAACTCTTGAAAAGTTTTTTGATAAAAATGTTAACCAATCCGTTATAATAATCGGTTTAGAATATATCATATCATCGGTGTTTACTATCCATAACCATTTCTCGTATAATATATATAATCGTTTGTCTGCTATTAGAAACGTGTTAAGGTTTTTAAGACGACAAAGATCGATTTTACTATCAACAATAGAATAATTATCTTCTTCTTCAATTGGTGATATAGGCGTTGTAGAAACTGGTACCATATTTTGTTGTGGTTTACCATACAAATTTTGAATAGCCAAAACATCATCATCGCTTAATTCAATTTCGCCATTATAATATGCAAACATAACAGAATCCGGCACATCGGAGTGCGATAACCCTATCGCGTGTCCGATTTCGTGAATTAACATTGAAAACAGATTTGTATAACCAGGAGACGGAATTTTGTCGCCAGAATATGACCATATCTCATCCTCGTCTACATGAATTTCCCGTCTGGTTTACATAATCTGGATAAAATGCGTGTGCTAGCGAGCCCGATTTACCATCAAACTCTCTCGTACACTGTGTTAATTGTGTTTGCATCATATGTTTTAGACGTTTATTAGAAATTAAAATGTCAGTACTTGTTCTGTCATGTTTAAAACCAATACCAGATTTTTGTTCCCACACAGCAAAAGCTTTACTTGTTAATTCTAAAACCTCCTGATTAGCTAAATAATAATGCCATGTAACCAATGGTTTATTCCATTTAAAAGCTATTAAACGAAAATCGGATATATTATCTTTATTACCGCATCTGGGTTTTAGCATTAAATCTTGAGTTTCATTATTTAATTTTCCATCCGCAGGTAACTTGTAATATTCTTGAAAAATAAGTAACGCGTTGAAAATGTTCGTTTCGTTTAATAATTTTAAAGAAGTATTATCTTTCACTTGAAGATAACCATATTTATATAAATATAATTTTACTTGTTCCAACGTTGCGTTATCCGTTAAACAGACCGGTAAAATAAATACTAAAATTATAATAATTTTCATGTTCACACAACACAATCAACTGATGGTTAATCACTACTGCAAATAGAAATGTTGAAAAACAGGTGCGCCATCTAGGAAAAACAAAAAATAAAAACTTTATAATCAATTTTTTTATTTATACAGTATCCAGTTTTCAATATATGTATAAACATCTGAAAACGTTTACCGCTTATATCTAAACACACAATATTACAAATTTCGGCAATAGATTTAAAATAATAATTTTGTAACAAAAAATATTCATCTGTTGCTAAATTAATGTCAAAACCGTTTCTTTTTAATAATCGTTCCTTAACACTTTTAATATCTGAATCTATTAAAATCAACACATTAGACGATTTAAAATAATCTAACATCCACGAAGGTATAATTTCCTGTAACTCTGGAACACTTAATTTTTCACCTTTTTTATTAACTATACCATACACAAACGGTGCTACGGGCGATCTGTCACAACACATTATTTTATAATTTTTTCCAATTTCACCATTTAAAAATAGTTGTGTCTGATACATAGAGTACCAACTAATCGTATTGAATTGTATTCCATCGGTGCGAGTATACAACTCTGGAAATTCGTTTCGCAAATGAGTCAAATCGGATGAGGATGTAAAACAAACGTTATTTTGATAAAGATTTGTCAATATGCTCGATTTGAAACATGCTGCTGTCCCATCTAAATAATATACAATTTTTCCAGACATAACTAATTTTTTAATGTGTCACGCCTTTTCTTTACTTCTTCACATTTCGGCGACCACTTCTCATGTTCATCGAACGGATCATCACCAACCTTCCAAAGACCTAATTCGAGCCCGCAGGAATAACAGCGTACTCTATCGTCCGGTCTGCTATTACCACAGTCGCAACAGTCGTAAGAAACTCGAGGATAATAATAAAACCCCGCAGCTGCTAAAGCTGTTGGAGAAATATATGATAGAGGCCAATTCCTAAATGATAACCTCCTCTCATATAACTCCGTATGTGATTTATCAGGAGCGGATACACAATCTGCAATGTCGAATTTCACTCTTCGGCGGGTAGACGTAGAATCGGTCATACTGTGCTCTTTAAATATACCGTTCTCCTTATTATTACCTGTTGACCCCTTCTCTTCCTCCATTATAAAATAAACCCAACTTTCCGCGTCACGTTTTACTACAGAATGACAATCGTCACATATAAATAAGTAATATATTAAAAACACGTATTTTAAACGCTATCTGGAAACGATTACATGTAAACACGCGAACCCGAAACACGCGTACGCCAACTTTTCTATTATGATGAAAACGCGTGTTATTACACAATTTTCTTGGGTGTGGTTTAATCGACCACATACATTCACGTGTTATTGCGTAATTTCCTTGGACGCGGTTTAATCGAAACGTCAACCGCATGCGTTCACATGTTATTACGTACTTTCCTTGAGCACATGATTGGAGATCATGTTGCTTACGTCATACCCAGCCTTGACCTTGGCCGTGACCTTGACCTTGAATGCGACCTTGGCCATGGCCGTGGCGTTGACCTAGGTCAAGGTTATCTTTGTTTGCTTCCGGGGTCAAGGTCATCTTTGTTTCCTTCCGGGGTCATTGACCGTGTCCCACCACATACAAACCTATACTACTACACCCTTGTCTTTCAAGGTTCTCGAACACTCTGGATGATATGATTGATCTTGCTGATCCGGAGTCAACTAACGCTCTGAGTTGACCCCTTTTCAACTCCAACAGCAAGAAGGGGCATACAGAAGTGGGCTTAGAGAGGGTTTGGAGGACCTTGATGCCCGAAGAACGGGGACCTACAAATTGCCTGGAGTCGCGTACCTTAGAAGACCCGCGACAGGGAGGAGAAGACCTCCGACATATCTTCTCTTTTGTTGCCCAGTTTCTGAATGACCTTGGGCGCCTTGGGGAGGGGCGTTGGAATCGAGCCGACCCCGGTACAAAATCGTCTTATGTGGCCCAATCTACCACACTTAAAGCAAGTCACATTCGGGGAGAGACGACGCCTCTTGTTACAGGAGTTTCCAACTTCAAAGGCTTCAGTAACCGAGTGTTGATAGAACAATTCGTCGTCCATGCGTCTCGTACCTTGATTCATCTTTCGCAGCTCGATCCCGGGACTCGTCAATGGCCTGGACAGTTCTGGAAACCACACACAACCGGTCCAGATCCGCAAAACAACGTGGACGGTCCGCGAACACCAAACGGGATCTCTCTTGGTGAGTCACCCCTTCCAGAATTACTTGTATAATGTCCCTCTCGGGCAACCCCAACCTTAAAATCCGGGCAGTTTTGCGTATACTCTGCACAAAGTCCGCCAACGACTCTTCGTTGGCCTGTACGCGACAGAATAGCTTAAGTCGCATCTGGTCACGTCGTCGGCCGGGTATGAATGAGTCCAACACCTCCCCATGGAGAGAGTCGATACTCCCGCCACGACACAGAGTGTTGGTGACCAGTTCAGCCAGTGAACCTCGGCAATACGGATATATAAGGGACAAGAGGACAACATCGGACAACTCCGGGAAATCCTCCAACTGCAGGACAATGTCCAAGAAAAGCAACAACTTGCCCTCATCTTCTCCATCCACCACCGGAAGTTTCTGGAGAACGCCGGAAATAGGGTTGGGCAGTCTCTGGTAACCTGCCCCCGCCAGAATTACACAATTCACACCGCAACACCTAACACAATCGTAGATTACAGAAGCAGAAAAACTTGAGTACTGTCCTTCCTTCAAGTAGACCCCGGGCTCCCTACCGCTGCGGAGATCTGACCAACTATCCCGAACTAGCTCTCGTTAATACCACACAAGAGGACAAGGAATATCTGACACTAACACAATACATAAAAATCAACAACACCTAACACCTATCATAACATATCAAATTTCACAAAGACAGACCCAACAACCACCAAAGACCAACATTGAATTTCCAAAAAAAAATCTTCAAACAATTAACTAAGCGTCAGTATGCCCGACGATACCGACTTCCGATCTGGCCATACCGCATCCCGCTAAACCAACATGCTATTATTTCAATATCAATCAATAATAAAGTCCATTCACATCACAACGCCCCAGATCTCCGGTAATTCAAACGTCTCAAGCGACCCCAAAATATTCCAACTAATATGCCTACATGCCTCCTGGCGGAACCCAGTTTACAAATTCAAAAAGGCTGACAAATCACACTTAGTAAGAGCACCACGATTCTCAAAGATACACCACCAACACAATTACATCAATGTTCCATACATAAACAATGTCTCCACTTTCTTACGTTCTTTCGACTTACTTTCCTTTGGTAATCGTTCTTTCTTAAAAACGTATTTTTTAGTGTATTAGATATTTTCCCTACGTTTTCTAACCCTTCGCCCACTGCCACTTAATTTATCATTTATTTACAGCTTACCTCAAATCTATATTACCCAACTGCTTAAAAATCTGTAACTGATCTCAGATGTTTAAAACACTTAAATTTATCTATTATTGGCTATTTAATGTTATAAACAAAAAACGTGTTACGTTAAGTTAATTGGTAATTATTAAATCCTTATCACCAAGTAATGTGGTTCATAAGTACGCATTAATGTTTAAATAATCAATCGTTATTAACCCCTATTTCTGTTGAGGGAACTTGGAGAGTAATATTTTTTTCTGGGTTAACTGGGCACCGGTCCTCACAAGTTCCCAGAATTTAATGAAGTGATGTTGTGTCATTTCCCAAAGAGCCACAATTCGTCTCCAGTTAAGATGATACTGCGTGGTGAAGAGCTACACCCTATGAGAGATGACCAGTCATTTATCGAAAAGTGTCTGTGTGTGTGTCTGTGTGTAGAATTTTTCCTATGGCAAACGATAACAGCCGCAAATTCAAACAAAATCAAATAATGTTTTGCACGCAGCCATGAATTATAGAGGACTCAAGACCTATTGTTTTTGGTGAAGATCAGTTAAGGGAAAGGGGTAGTTTACCGGCAACATTTTACGTTTTAACAAGAGCAAAGTGCTTAATTTTGATAAATGAACTATCATGAAAAGGAGGTCATAATAATCAACTGTAGAAAGGTAGATAAAATATCTATAAATGAAAAGGATAGTTGAAGGGGGAGGGGGTAATTTTTTGTACTTCCATGTTCCTTATGGAAATGGAGGTATGGTGATGGCAAAAAAAATCGTGTTCGAGATTATTGCAGATTCTGATTGTACTACACTCAAAACATGAAAAAAGTCGTTTTTCGGAAACTGTCTGTGTGTGTGTCTGTGTGTCTGTGTGTTTGTGTGTCTGTGTGTGTATGTGTGTCTGTAGATTTCTTTCTATGGCAAACTATAACAGCCACAAATTCAAACGGAATCAAATAATATTTTGCATACAACCCTGAATTGCAGAGTTCTCAAGACTTATTGTTTTTGTTGAAGATCGGGTTAGGGAAAAGGGTAGTTTACCAGCAACGTTTTATGTTTTAACATGGGTAATTCTTCTTATGACGAATGATAACTGCCGTAAATTCAATCAGAATCAAATAATGTTTTGCATACCTTCCTAAGCTATAGAGACCTCAATGTTTGTTCATTTTGGTAAAGATCGGTTAAGGGAAAGGGGTAGTTTACCAGCAATATTTTATGTTTTATCAACGGTAATTTTCCCTATGACGAACGATAACTGCCGCAAGTTCAAACAAAATCAAATATTCTTTTGCATACTTTCATCAATTGTGACAGACTGATGTCCTGTCGATTTTGGTGAAGATCGGTTAAGGGTAAGGGGTAGTTTACCGGCAACATTTTTTGTTTTAACAATGGTATCTTTTATGGCAAACTATAACAGCCGCAAATTCAAACAGAAACAAATAATTTTTTGCATACATCCCTGAATTGTAGAGTTCTCAAGACCCATTGTTTTTGGTAAAGATCGGTTTAGGGAAAGGGGTAGTTTACCAGCAACGTTTTATGTTTTAAAATAAGTAATTTTTTTATGACGAATGATAACTGCCGTAAATTCCATCAGAATCAAATAATGTTTTGCATACCTTCCTGCGCTATAAACAGCTCAATGTACGTTGATTTTGGTAAAGATCGGTTAAGGGAAAGGGGTAGTTTACAGCAACATTTTATGTTTTAACAACGGTAATTTTTTTTGACGAACGATAACTGCCGCACATTCGAACAGAATCAAATATATTTTTGCATACGTTCATCAACTGTAAGAGACTGAAGGCCTGCTGATGTTGGTGAAGATCGGTTAAAGGAAAGGGGTAGTTTACCAGCCACCTTTAATGTTTTAACAAGAATAATTGTTTATATGACGAACGATAACTGCCGCACATTCAAACAGAATCAAGTAATGTTTTTGCATGCGACACCGAATTATAAAGGACTCAAGATCTATTGATTGTGGTGAAGATCAGTGAAGAGAAAGGGGTAGTTTACAAGCAACGTTTATGTGATAACAAGGGTAATTTTTTTTATGACGAACGATAAATGCCGTAAATTCAAACATAATTAAATAAGTTTTTGCATACGTCATTACATTATAGAGAACTCAAGGACTGTTGATATTGGTGAAGATCGGTTAAGGGAAAGGGGTCGTTTACAAGCAACATTTTATTTTGTAACAAGAGAAATATTTACATGACGAACGATAACTGCCGTAAATTCAAACAGAATCAAATAATTTTTTACATATATGCCTGAGTTGTAAAAGACTCAAGGTCTGTTGATTTTGGTGAAGATCGGTTACGGTGAAAGGGCAGTTTACCGGAAACATTTTTTGTTGTAACAAGAGTAAAGTACTTAAGTTTGATAAATAAAGTATCCTGATAAGAAGATCTTAATAATCCACTGTAGAAACGTAGATGAAATATCTATAAATGAAGAGGCTAGTTGAACGGCGTGGGGGTAATTTTCTATAAATTACAATTATAGTTGAAGGGGGAGGGGATAATTTCTATATGTGTACTACGTTATCGGCAACAAAGTAGTAGTTTGTTGTTAAAATTCCTTCCCGGGCTGTTTGGCCGTAGTTCAATGTTTTCTGCAAAAACAGACGTTTCGGCAGTGCCGTCGACTGCCATAATCAGTGAAAATTGAGTCCGATAACGTGTGGTGGTATACGTTAGTGACCACAGTACTGTGGTTAAGGCTGAAGCAATAAGTGGAAAGAAGTAGTTTCAATGGAAAAATTTCATTTCGTAAATGATTTTAAATATAAATCTTAGAACATGGAAGTCATGTAAGTACTATAAAAGTGAGTGTTAGAAAACACTTCCGGGTTCCAGTTGAAAACACTACCAAGTTCCAGTTCATGACGTCATAGAGGCACTGGCAGCTGGTGTCCGAGCTGTCCATGTGACGTCACTGATTTGTGTGTGTGTGTGTGTGTGTGTGTGTGTGTATGTGTGACTGAAACACTACCGTGTTCCAGTTCATGACATCACACAGAGGCCCTAGTCGCTGGCGTCCGCATGGCTAAAACCTGTTTCAAGACGTCACGGAGGCCGTGGTTTCTGCATGTCCGCAATTTGGTAGCCGAAAACAATGTGTAGCGGATGGGGGTATCCGGAATTCGGCGGTTGCCCGGACGCGCAGAGGCGATGTCATCGGGTACCGTTACGCGAAATTTTGGGGGCATCGGGTACCGAAATTTGGTGATATGGTCCATCGGGTACCGTTACCCGAAATGTTTAAATCAACGGATGGGGGTACCCGAAATTGTTGGTGTCCGAATTTTGACACCCGAAATGTTTAAATCAACGGATGGGGGTACGCGAAAGGTGGGTACGCCCTAACCGGGTTCCAGTTCATGACATCACACAGAGGCCCTGGCAGCTGGTGTCCGAATGTTAAAACACTTCCTGGTTCCAGTTCATGACGTCACACAGAGGCCCTAGTCGATTGTCTCCGTGCATGTCCAAAATTTGGTAGCCGAAAACAATGTGTAGCGGATGGGTGGGGGTACCCGGAATTCGGTGGTTGACGAGGTCCTGGACGAGCCGTCACGGAGACAATGGTACCGTTACCTGAAATTTTTGATGTTCGAAATTTGGTACACAAAATATTTAAATCAACGGATGGGGGCTACGCCCTAAAACAAGTCCTGCATAACGTCACACAGAGGACCTGCTCTCCGAGCGTTCCTTATGTGTCACTGTCCATAGAGGGCGTGGTGTCCAATATTTGACACCCGAAATATTTAAATCAACGGATGGGGGTACCTCGAAATTTTTGTGTCTGAAATTTAGTACTCGAAATATTTAAAACAACGGAGGGGGTACCCCGAAATTTTGGGGTGTCCGAAATTATGTTAAAACACTGTCGTCCGACAACGGGTGGGGGTACCCCGAAATTTTGTGGTGTCTGAAATTTAACCTGCATGTCTAGAGGACGTGATGTCTGAAATTTGACACCCGAAATGTACGCCCACATGACGCATGTGTTCGAATGTAGCAATGGGTATATGTTATGTCATTGGTGTCAGTGGCTTGTGGTTCCTATTGGATATTAATTTGTACATAAAAATAAATTATAGCCCTCCCGTTACCCGAAATTTTTGGTGTCCGAAATTTGGTACACGAAATATTTAAATCAACGGATGGGGGTACCCGAAATTTGAAAGGTGGGTACGCCCTAAAACAAGTCCTGCATGTCTGAAACACTTCCGGGTTCAGGTTCAGCACTGTGCCGACACAGAGGCCGTGGTTTCTGCAAGGCGAGGCGGTGTGGTGGATAATAAGGTACCGTTAAGCGAAATTTGGGTCATCGGGTACCCCCACACTCCGCTTAGCTCTGGACGGGAGGGTAGTGTACCGATACGCGAAATTGGTCGGTTAAAATTTGCGGGCATCGGGTACCTGACACCGAAATTTGGTGATTAATGACATCACAGAGGGGATGGTAGTTGGTTTCTGCATGTAGCAGATTTGGTATGGGCCATCGTGTACCGTTACGCGAAAAGTTTGGAGTAATGGTTACCTGACACCGAAATTTGATGTTTAATGACGTCCTGACGTTACAGATGAATGATATCAATAGTTAAACATAGATATATATACATATATATATATATATCCAATTATAGGAAATACTGATTTTATATCATTAGATAAATGATTGATTATATCTCCCATACGTAGTACACCACTGAAAAGTAACTATTTGCAAGTATTTACTTTAAATTATATTGTGCATATCCTTGAACTTGAGTGCACTGATCCTTTGTATAGACCATGCGTGCGTGCGTTCGTGTGTGTGCGTGTGTGTGTTTCACACACACAGCCTTGAAGGCTGACTCGCTTTCTCTCTCTCTCTCTCTTTTACAGCCTTGAAGGCTTTCTCTCTCTCTCCCTCTAAATATACAGTGGGACACTTTTAACACGTAATGACGGGGACCAGCTGTTTTTTCCGTGTTAACCTATATTTCGTGTTAACCGAATTTCGTGTTAACAGATAAAAAGTGAAACAAAATGAGGTACAGAACCTACTGTACTGTAAATGGTCAAATACTGAAGATATTACTTACTGAATTTATTAGTAAAATAAATCAATAAAGAATATTGAATAGGTACTAATATATGATCGTTTTATTTATCCTCCTGGATTATTATACAGTAATTAATTTTTTCTTAAAATGTAAAGTTATTGTAGTGAAAATGTTCAATTCTTTTTAAAACAGTTCGTTATTTTCTTTTGTACAGAATTCTGCACTACTTGATTTTTAATAAATTGTTCTAGTTTATCGACGTGCTCAAACATTTCACATTCAGAGTTGGCTTCTAAAAATCGATGAACACATCTCAGCAATGAAAGTGTATCGTAGCGGTAGGAACTCCTGTCATATCATTTTCCATGTCAAGTTCGTCGGCACCCTCATCATTTTCACAGTTTTCACTATTTCTACGATATCACTGTCTGTTAATACGAGAGCCGTAGTTACGTTCTCGTCGACAGACATCTACTCATTTAGAGAAACTGAATCATTTAATGCTGATGATACGTGATTAAACATTTCAGACAGGGTAGGTCCAATTTCAATTTCTTCGCATTCGGTTTGTTTAATCTCTGAATTTAAAATGAATCGAGCATGAGTGAAACAATTTTCAATAGTTTTAGCTGTCACGAGGTTCCATGCTGTTCGCAGCAAATTACAGGCGTCCAGTACATGTACACAGAAATTGTTTTTACCTCTATAGCGACCAATTTTTTCCAGATTTAAACGTTTACGTTTATCGTTACATAATATATTACAAAGTGTATCATACGGAGGCGAACGACATACACCACCCTCACAAAAACACATCACTTCTAAATATCTATAAACTTTTTATTATTGGATTTTGTTCTTAGAAAACGATACAATCGAGTCCATTTTTGGCGTTCTCTCATAGGTTCGTTACCCACTTTTCTAGCATGGGTCGAACAAAAAGCGCACCGAACTCTGTCAGTATAAGATGTAGGTAATAATAAAACCCACGGCAACCATACTATGAACTTTACGGGCCATAACACAAATTTCTTTAGCCTTTCGTGTTCACTATGATACGAATCTGCTTGAATAAGCATACATGTATATGTACAGTATTTAACGGATTTTGTCCAATCAGCGTCTAGCACTAAATTAATGTGACGTATTAAATATTATAAACGTTCTCTCTTCCATCTCTTTTTATGTTAATTTGTTGGAAAATAACTATTTTTTTTTGTAATTATTTAAGATAAAATAAGAATTATTAAGCTAATTACATAGTCGATTACAAGCCGGACGCTAACCTTGTCGTTCGCAAGTGTTGTGTGAGATGTCACAACCAACGAGAGAACGCAAGGCTTGACTGACTTCATCCGGTCTTCAGTGAAGGCCTCACTCCAACGCTTCAGCAGAAAAACATGGAACTTATTTTCTTGCGTTTGCGGGCAAGCTCCACTGTCCTCCAAATCGATGACAACACCATTTTCAAATCTTGTGTTCAACAATTCCATGAAAAGTACGTCATACTTGCACTTGATCTGCAGTGACTGCAGTTAGTGACGATGTTTTGCATGATTCGGCTAACGCTAAAACGGTAACGATAACACTAAGAACGTCAACGCTGAGAACGTAAACGTTAACGCAAACGCTAAAGTTAATGCTAATGCTAAGAAAGATGACCCTAAGAACGCTAAAAAACGCTAACGCTAACGATAACGTTGATCTAGTATTAATAGTGTTAGTTATGAATGATTTGCATGATTCGGCTAACGCTAAAACGGAAAACGTAAACAGTAAGTACGCCAACGCTAAGAACGTTAACGCTAACGCAAACGCTAACGTTAATACTAACGCTTAGAAAGCTGACTCTAAGAACGCTACAAACGCTAACGCTAACGATAACGTTGATCTGGTAGTAATAGTGTTAGTGATGAATGATTTGTGTGATTCGGCTAACGCTAAAACGGAAAACGTAAACAGTAAGTACGCCAACGCTAAGAACGCTAACGCTAACGCGAACGCTAAAGTTAATGCTAACGCTTAGAAAGCTGACTCTAAGAACGCTACAAACGCTAACGCTAAGAACGCTAACCTAAGAACGCTAACGCTAACGATAACGTTGATCTTGGGGCAGTGATTTTCTTTGTTCAACACTTGTACGAATAGCCGTGCAGCAGTATAACCTCATCATCAACAACGATTGCAAAGAACTTTTTTTTCCTTGGAGCAGCAGACAAATGTTGAGCAGTTCAGGGACAAATTCAATCACTTGGAAAAAAAAGGCATTCTTCCCGTTATTATGTAATTTTTTGGATGCTATCAACAAGATAGAGTCTACGAGCGCTGTCTTTGCTGGACTTGAGCAAGAGACTTTTGACAAAGTCCGGAACGAATACCTTCCTTGTTAGCTAGTTCCTCTCCTATCCCTTCTTCTTTTGAGTATATTCTACTGTCTACTTTAACGGCCGAACCGTCAGGGTGAGCGTCGACGGGTCCTGTTCTAAATTCCAATCCACCCCGCCGGCGTACAGCAGGCTTTCATCTTTGGCTCCGCTATGTACGTACATCGTGTAAACGAAGAGGTGTAGGAGTATCCCCAAGAAGCGTTTTCCTTCTTCGCAGACGACGCTATGCAACATTGAAGCTCACTGTTCCTACAATTTGTGAACACAAAGCCACAGAGGCAGTTGGATTGGCTAAGGAAGTGGAAGGTGACGATCAACACGTAGAAATAGACAAAAATTAGTATTGACTCAAGGACAACGAACCTGAGGGGCAAAAACCAAAAACGTGAACGATTATTTAGTGATTAAAAGCGTTATTCTAAGCATAAAAAGACTAAAAAATAGACCTCGAACCTCGCATAAGGTACCATTCTCTTCGTCTCATCGTCTTCTACAAGATTCAATGGTCAAAAATTAGTATTGACTCAAGGACAACGAACTGAGGTCAAAAAAATGTACTATTATTTAGTGATAATAAGGGTTATTTTAAGCATAGAACGGGTAAAAACTGACCTCGTACCTCGAATAAGGTACCATTCTCTTCCTCTCATCGTCCTCTACAAGATTCAATGGTCAAAAATTAATATTGACTCACTGACAACGAAACTGAGGTCAAAAAATTTGTACGATTATTTAGTGATAATAAGCGTTATTTTAAGCATAGAATGGCAAAAAATAGCCCTAGAACCTCGAATAAGGTACCATTCTCTTTGTTTCATCGTCCTCTAAAAGATTCAATGGTCAGAAATTAGTATTGACTCACGGACAACGAACCTGAGGCCAAAAAATTGCACGATGGAAGAATTTGAGATATATAGGGCGTACAATGACGTACACAGTCGTGACTTCGTACTAATCGATCATTTAAATTTTAAATCAAACCCGCTTTACGATACCGCAATAAACATGTCTGCTGCATGCTCAACGCTCTCGAATATTTCTAGAGTTAGTATTTGTCATGCGAAGTGCTGCTGGTATAGGAATCGGAAATGTGTTTTTTAAATGAAGAAGTGGACTGTATGAATCTGAGTTAACTAGCCGTTTATTGAATAATTATATAATGAAGCGCATGGCCCATCCAATTACGTATGGCGTACATTGCCAAGATAAATACCGATAGAAGAAAGAAAAATTGTATAAAGAAGTTACATTATTAAATTTTACATAGCCGCGGCTAGCAAATGGAAAAGAGTACTGATCGGATGAAAGCTGAGTTTTAACTAACTAACATCGCAGCTCGCGATTAGCGACCTGTACATTGAGCGTGACGTAATTACGCGGGCAGAATGCGCGCGGGTATATAAACAGATACAAAGATTTAACATACTGCCGCCCAAAATCGGGTGATTTTGACATAGGTTACAGTATAGTTACATGAAAAAATGCAAGTATCCATTAACAAGTTACAAACCTGAAATGTGTGATAATACATAGTATAATGAATATTGGTGCATCGAAAGATGGCTCATTAGATAGCATAAATACAAATACAATATTCAATACAATATACATAAATATAAATACAATATTGATCAATACTCATCGAACAATATATAATAATAAAATACAAATGCTAGAATGTCTGATGACACATAATAATAATAACAATATACCCAAATTCAATGACAATGATACATGCAATGAATAACACATAGTAAGTAGCATTACACAATAACTAATAGAAATCCAAAGAATTCAATAATAATAGCATGACAATAAGTGCATAATAAGCAAGGTTGTGTAATAATACAATAGAAATATACCCAAAAAATTCATGATAATTATAAACACTGCACCAAACAGTACACAATAACTGACATCACACTGACGAAAAAAGAACACTTAAAATGTTTACTAATGCACATATAAATAGCGTGGATTAATTTGGCATAAATATAAATGTAAATGTATAAATAATTACATTTAACATTGTACTTAGTAGTACGTAGAGCATGTGCTCATCTGGAAATGTCCCGGACATGAAGCACTGAAAAACCAATTAGTCTGATGCCACGGGAAGTGGACACAGTTTGTGGATAGGCCTACGCAGGATGCCGTTTGTGGTGCGGACATCCGCTACGCGTACTAATGAATCCTGCCCCATATAGATTTGGGTGACAATACCACGTTTCCACTGCAGAGGTGGGGTATTGTCTTCTGAAATGAGGACGAGTTGTTCTGGAGACAAATTTTTTGAATGTTTTCTCCATTTATTTCGTTGTTGCAGCTGATGCAGATAATCTCTTGACCAACTCTTCCATATAGAGTGGGTGAATCTCTGCAGAAGCTGTCATCTCCCCAAGCGACCCATTTTTATATCCGAATAGTCGGGTTCCGGGAGCGCAGTAAGTGGAGAACCAACTAAGAAATGTGCTGGAGTCAAGGGCTCGGGATCCCCGGAATCACTTGAAATGGCGAACAAGGAACGTGAATTCAGACATGACTCTATTTGAGTCAAAACAGTGTAAAGCTCTTCAAAGTTGAGAAGCGTACTGCCGATAACGCGCCGTAAATGAAATTTAACGCTTTTACTCCGCTCTCCCATAGACCACCGAAATGAGGTTGCTGACGGAGGTATTAAAGACCACTTGACCTCCTGTGAACTGGCGAAGTCCTGAGTGGATTGTTGAAATTCGTCTTGTTGAAAAAGTTTGTACAAATCGTGTAATATAGTGCCAGCACGACGGAAATTTTTACCGTTACCGGAAACTATTTGTGCAGGGATGCCCCTGGGAGCTATGAAGCGTTTTAAAGCAGCTATAAAGGCGTCTGCAGTCAGATCTGATACCAATTCAAGGTGAATTGCCTTAGTGGCCATGCAAATGAAAAGTGAAATGTAAGCCTTTGTGATTGATTTGGACCGCTGCCCGCCCTGACGTAGAAATATGGGACCGGCATAGTCGACGGCACATTGGGAAAATGGCTTAGAGGGAGTGACTCTGGAAGAGGGTAATTGTCCTAAAAGCTGGCTCGAGCCAGTTGCGCGAAATCGAAAACAAGTGAGGCATTTGTGTATCACGGAGCGTATGTAAGATTTGTCATTGATGATCCAATATCTTTGACGTAGAGAGCACAGCGTTAATTGTACTCCGGCATGGAGTAGTCGAATATGCTCGTTTTCTATATTTAGTCTAGTAAGATGAGACTGCGGGTGAAGTATTATCTGGTGTTTACTATTATAGTTGAGCTGAGACTGTTGAAGGCGTCCGCCCACGCGTAATATCCCCGTGTTGTCTATAAAGGGATTAAGCGAAAAGGTTTTACTAGTATTAGGTACAGGCGTTGTGCCTGGAGTTCTTTAATTTCGATGTTGAAATGCGATAGCTGTGATTGACGTATACAAATCAAAAGTGCGCTGTGTAGCTCTTGTGAAGTTAAAAATGAAGTGTTTCTGTTAGCAAATTTTAACCGACCAATTTCGCGTATCGGTACACTACCCTCCCGTCCAGAGCTAAGCGGAGTGTGGGGGTACCCGATGACCCAAATTTCGCTTAACGGTACCTTATTATCCACCACACCGCCTCGCCTTGCAGAAACCACGGCCTCTGTGTCGGCACAGTGCTGAACCTGAACCCGGAAGTGTTTCAGACATGCAGGACTTGTTTTAGGGCGTACCCACCTTTCAAATTTCGGGTACCCCCATCCGTTGATTTAAATATTTCGTGTACCAAATTTCGGACACCAAAAATTTCGGGTAACGGGAGGGCTATAATTTATTTTTATGTACAAATTAATATCCAATAGGAACAACAAGCCACTGACACCAATGACATAACATATACCCATTGCTACATTCGAACACATGCGTCATGTGGGCGTACATTTCGGGTGTCAAATTTCAAACATCACGTCCTCTAGACATGCAGGTTAAATTTCAGACACCACAAAATTTCGTGGTACCCCCACCCGTTGTCGGACGACAGTGTTTTAACATAATTTCGGACACCCCAAAATTTCGGGGTACCCCCTCCGTTGTTTTAAATATTTCGAGTACTAAATTTCAGACACAAAAATTTCGAGGTACCCCCATCCGTTGATTTAAACATTTCGGGTGTCAAATATTGGACACCACGCCCTCTATGGACAGTGACACATAAGGAACGCTCGGAGAGCAGGTCCTCTGTGTGACGTTATGCAGGACTTGTTTTAGGGCGTAGCCCCCATCCGTTGATTTAAATATTTTGTGTACCAAATTTCGAACATCAAAAATTTCAGGTAACGGTACCATTGTCTCCGTGACGGCTCGTCCAGGACCTCGTCAACCACCGAATTCCGGGTACCCCCACCCATCCGCTACACATTGTTTTCGGCTACCAAATTTTGGACATGCACGGAGACAATCGACTAGGGCCTCTGTGTGACGTCATGAACTGGAACCCGGAAGTGTTTTAACATTCGGACACCAGCTGCCAGGGCCTCTGTGTGATGTCATGAACTGGAACCCGGTTAGGGCGTACCCACCTTTCGCGTACCCCCATCCGTTGATTTAAACATTTCGGGTGTCAAAATTCGGACACCAACAATTTCGGGTACCCCCATCCGTTGATTTAAACATTTCGGGTAACGGTACCCGATGGACCATATCACCATATTTCGGTACCCGATGCCCCCAAAATTTCGCGTAACGGTACCCGATGACATCGCCTCTGCGCGTCCGGGCAACCGCCGAATTCCGGGTACCCCCATCCGCTACACATTGTTTTCGGCTACCAAATTGCGGACATGCAGAAACCACGGCCTCCGTGACGTCTTGAAACAGGTTTTAGCCATGCGGACGCCAGCGACTAGGGCCTCTGTGTGATGTCATGAACTGGAACACGGTAGTGTTTCAGTCATACATACACACACACACACACACACACACACAAAACAGTGACGTCACATGGACAGCCCGGACACCAGCTGCCAGTGCCTCTATGACGTCATGAACTGGAACCCGGTAGTGTTTTCAACTGGAACCCGGAAGTGTTTTCTAACACTCACTTTTATACTACTCATGTATGGTTCTCCATATCGATAGTTATAAATTAAAATGGTATTTGATGATAGAGGAGGTAAATTTTTATAAGTTTTATATGTGTACTACGTTATTGACAACAAAGAAGCAGTTTCTATGGAAACATTTCATTTAACTTTAACAAAATTCTATATTTTTTCATTTTTAATTTAAATCATGTATGAGAGAAAATATATCGTCCGTGGCAGGCAAGCATATCTCTACTATGTAATTTTTTTCGTTTCCAAATTATTATTATGATTACCGCAATAAAAAGGCAGTCAAGACACACACACACACACACACACACACAATTCGCGTTATTTCTGGCCTCACTCATGTTTATTTTCTTACATTTGAACGCTTTTTAAATGGAAAGTGCCGAAACCCACACCAACACAACGCGTGCAAGCCGAAAAAGTGTCCAGCGTGGATAGCGATTTGCTTCCTGTGGATTGCTGGGCAGTGTAACTGCACGTGTTTACAGAGGAACGGTTCATAGACAGACTTTTCGTCTTTAGGGAATGAAACTTTCTTCAACTTCTCCTTCTTTCTTAAATTTAAATTTTCCCACTTAACAACCTTCTTCTAGTTCCTGTTTAATTCCCTATTCATAAGATATCCTGAATATTTATCTTTTGTTTTTCCCATGTAACGTTTTTCCCATTCATCCGGCACACATTGCCAAAACATTTCAATTGTCTTCCTACTATTTTCTCTATGACGGTTCTGTACCTCGTTCTATGACAGCTTACTTTTTTATCTTATTTTATACTGTACACGTTTTTGTCTTTCCTTTTTCGTTTTCTTAAAAATTCCTGTATCATCTTCCCCTTCCCAAATTATTATTATTTTTTTCTGCTTCTGTTTGAGAGCACCACGATTCTCAAAGTTAACCACCAACACAATTACATCAATGTTCCATACAAAAACAATGTCTCCACTTTCTTACGTTCTTTCGACTTACTTTCTTTTGGTAATCGTTCTTTCTTAAAAACGTATTTTTTAGTGTATTAGATATTTTCCCTACTTTTTCTAACCCTTCGCCCACTGCCACCTAATTTATCATTTATTTACGGCTTACCTCTAATCTATATTACCCAACTGCTTAAAAATCTCCAACTGATCTCAGATGTTTAAAACACTTAAATTTATCTATTTTTGGCTATTTAATGCTATAAACAAAAACGTGTTACGCTAAGTTAATTGGTAATTATTAAATCCTTATCACCAAGTAATATGGTTCATAAGTACGCATTAATGTTTAAATAATCAATCGTTATTAAGCCCTATTGCTGTTGAGGGAACTTGGAGAGTAATAACTTTTTTCTGGGTTAACTGGGCACCGGTCCTCACAAGTTCCCAGAATTTAATGAAGTGATGTTATGTCATTTCCCAAAGAGCCACAATTCCTCTCCAGTTAAGATAATACTGCGTGGTGAAGAGCGACACCCTATGAGAGATGACCAGTAGGATCTACCAGAAAGTCTATAAACATGCCCTGTAGAAAGCAGCAATATCCAACAGTACCAAGTTATGGTGTATTGGAAGAAGCGATCCGGCCTTAGTTTAACTTTGGGTATTGGAGCCGATAATCAGATCTTGATTTACAGAGCTGTGATACCAGTGTAGGAAAGAGATGTACCGAATTACACTTCTTTTTTCATAGACGTTGATACAGGCAACGAATAGACCTACATTAATTAGATGTATACCTATATTAATTCATGATAATTGTGTGTGTGTGTGTGTGTGTGTGTGTGTGTGTGTGTGTGTGTGTGTGTGTGTGTGTGTGTGTGTGTGTGTGTGTGTGTGTGTGTGTGTGTGTGTGTGTGTGTGTGTGTGTGTGTGTGTGTGTGTGTGTGTGTGTGTGTGTGTGTGTGTGTGTGTGTGTGTGTGTGTGTGATACATCAGGATAAGAATTGAGATTAGGGACAAAATTAATCCTAATTACTTGAGAGCTATACATACGCAACTATCTTAGTTCAGATACCGATTAGTCCTATATCAATCAAAAAGTCAGTGCAGATTGGGACCCTACTGTATGTGACGCGTGTACGTTTCCCTGTTACTTTAGGTTCAGCCTTAATTTCTACAGAAATCTTCAAAGGTCAAAACCTTTTTTTTAACAATTCTTTAATTAAAAGTGATAAAATCGCTTCAATTAATTTCATGCAACAAAGGCTACAGTAAAATATCTCGTAGAATGCGATTCTCGTAGTATCTCGTAGTGTACATATACACGTGACTATTACCGATTATCGACCTCACCAGTAATCATATCTAATTAGCGGTCATAATTTACATGACTAATAAAAGATGAGTTAAATTACTAATGATGTTTATTCTAATTCAAACGCGTACTGCTATCCAAGTAATCAAAATAAAAGAAAATTTTTTCTTCTGGTTCAATCAGTTAGTTCTCTGAAAGTTTTATCTCAAAGAATAGATTAACCATTTTTGTATTATAACCGTATTATTCCCCAGTTTTCAATTGAAAGCATGCATTTCAATCCATTTTAAGCCTAATTAAAACTTCAGTCAAAAAACAAATGGCAGGAAGTTCTTCTACTTGTTCCTCAATCCAGATTTTCCAAATTTTTTTTTAAAGTAAGGGTCACTCGTTAGTACACGATGTGTACACACAGTGTGAATACATTTATAGACTGCTTACTTCTCAGTTATCTCCGCCTTTAAACTCTACGACTTCTGTGGTCTTTATTAAATTAGTATTTTTTGACCTAAATCTACAACTTTATATTCAACTTGTTCTACGCTTCTACATTTACAACTTCTGTTTACTGCAAGACATAGCTAATACCACTTAGAACACTACCAAATACCTTGGTACGGCAATAGTAATTTCTTAATGGGTTCGTCTACGTTTTTCATAGAGTCAGTAAGTGATAATTTGTTAAACAACACTGAGAGTGGAGTTTAAACGCTCAGTAAGGAAGGAATTTTAATGCTTTTGAGAAAAGGATTATATGAACCTATAATTGTTTTAATCTTGTTCAACACATTAATGTATAACCATACATACGCGTATTCATGTGATCATATTTTAAATCTATTTTCGTAAAGGTTCCGGGAAGTCGTAAACTGATAAAACTAAAACTATAGGAAACTGAAAGAAACTGATAAACTGATAAATATAAAGGAAATGAAGAACCGTGTTATCAAGAGTTGGAACATTTGAACGGAATGACATTTGCCGTAATAACCTTCATAAAAAAATAGATTGCTATACGAATGTTATCATCGAGATGCTAAAAAAAGCGCGCCCTCTCAGTCCTTCTCTCTCTCTCTCTCTCTCTCTCTCTCTCTCTCTCTCTCTCTCTCTCTCTCTCTCTCTCTCTCTCTCTCTCTCTCTCTCACACACACAAACGCGGGCGCACTCACACTAAATAAACAAGTAAAATAAATATTTTTGCATACAATTTTCCCAGTTTTTTATTACCGAATAGACAAAGTTCGTATTAGAATGGAGCTAGGGATAGCTCAAACCATAAATGAGAAAATCTCTCGGTACAATACGAGGTGGCGGTTACACGTAGAGAGAATGGATCCAACTAGATTTTCAAGAAGAACCCTTGACTATCGTCCAAGGGGGGATAGAAGTGTGAGAAGATCCCGTAAGCGATGAATGGATGACTTCCATTGAGACTGCAACAGGCTACTAGCCTAAGCCGTAAAGGACGACGACGACAAATTAAAATTTTTTTTTGGCTAAAGAAATAAGAGCATCCAGATTCTTTTCACAAATACGTGTGTACGTAATGCTAAATTCTATACAATAAATTCGCCTACTAATTCTGGCATCTTTATTCCCATGATATTCTAATATGAAGGATATTCCAAAGAGGCTATTATCAGTTCAAAATATAGTGGTATAAATTGTACTAGGGCGATGTGTATACGAATCAATAGTAGGGAAACATCTATGTTAGATTTTCATTTTAATGTTAGATTTTTTTTTAATTATATTTTTAAGAAAGACACACACACACACACACACACACACACACACACACACACACAACATTCGCATTATTTCTGGCCTCACTCATGTTTATTTTCTTACATTTGAACGCTTTTTAAATGGAAAGTGCCGAAACCCACACCAACACAACGCGTGCAAGCCGAAAAAGTGTCCAGCGTGGATAGCGATTTGCTTCCTGTGGATCGCTGGGCAGTGTAACTGCACGTGTTTACAGAGGAACGATTCATAGACAGACTTTTCGTCTTTAGAGAATGAAACTTTCTTCAACTTCTCCTTCTTTCTTAAATTTAAATTTTTCTCACTTAACAACCTTCTTCTAGTTCCTGTTTAATTCCCTATTCATAAGATATCCTGAGTATTTATTTATCTTTTGTTTTTCCCATGTAACGTTTTTCCCATTCATCCGGCACACATTACCAAACCATTTCAATTGTCTTCCTACTATTTTCTCTATGACGGTTCTGTACCTCGTTCTATGACAGCTTACTTTTTTATCTTATTTTATACTGTATACGTGTTTGTCTTTCCTTTTTCGTTTCCTTAAAAATTCCCGTATCATCTTCCCTTCCCAAATTATTATTATTTTTTCTGCTTCTGTTTGAGAGCACCACGATTCTCAAAGTTACACCACCAACACAATTACATCAATGTTCCATACATAAACAATGTCTCCACTTTCTTACGTTCTTTCGACTTACTTTCCTTTGGTAATCGTTCTTTCTTAAAAACGTATTTTTTAGTGTATTAGATATTTTCCCTACTTTTTCTAACCCTTCGCCCACTGCCACCTAATTTATCATTTATTTACGGCTTACCTCTAATCTATATTACCCAACTGCTTAAAAATCTCCAACTGATCTCAGATGTTTAAAACACTTAAATTTATCTATTTTTGGCTATTTAATGCTATAAACAAAAACGTGTTACGCTAAGTTAATTGGTAATTATTAAATCCTTATCACCAAGTAATATGGTTCATAAGTACGCATTAATGTTTAAATAATCAATCGTTATTAAGCCCTATTGCTGTTGAGGGAACTTGGAGAGTAATAACTTTTTTCTGGGTTAACTGGGCACCGGTCCTCACAAGTTCCCAGAATTTAATGAAGTGATGTTATGTCATTTCCCAAAGAGCCACAATTCCTCTCCAGTTAAGATAATACTGCGTGGTGAAGAGCGACACCCTATGAGAGATGACCAGTAGGATCTACCAGAAAGTCTATAAACATGCCCTGTAGAAAGCAGCAATATCCAACAGTACCAAGTTATGGTGTATTGGAAGAAGCGATCCGGCCTTAGTTTAACTTTGGGTATTGGAGCCGATAATCAGATCTTGATTTACAGAGCTGTGATACCAGTGTAGGAAAAAGCCTACATTACATTTCTTTTTTCATAGACGTTGAAACGCCGAATTACATTTCTTTTTTCATAAGACGTTGATACAGGCAACGAATAGACCTATATTAATTAGATGTATACCTATATTAATTCATGATAATTATATGTGTATTGTGTGTGTGTGTGTGTGTGTGTGTGATACTTCAGGATAAGAATTGAGATTAGATAAAAAAATTAATCCTAATTACTTGAGAGCTATACATACACAACTATCTTAGTTCAGATACCGATTAGGCTTATATTGTAGAAGATCTGATTTCCGGTGTTTTATAACTCGGTTTACTTTTTATTTGCAAGTTTAATGTTTCTGTTTTGTAAAAAAATTTGATTTAATTGGTTAATTAAATTTATTAATGTTTAATTAATTCCATTAATTAATCGGTGAGTGTCTCTTGACGTGGTTTAAAGAAAATATTTAGTCTTGATACTTTAGTTCAATTTGTTTTTTTCTTCGAAGTTCGTTCAGATGTGACGTTCTTCTGTCGACTAGGTAATTCTGTGAAGTCGACTCTCACTGAAAATACATTCAGTTATATTTACTTACTTGTAGTTGGTCTGGCTGACTTCGTAGTGTTGATGAGATAATCTAATTTTAGGTTCAATTATCACAATTCAAAACGCCGATGTCTGTCTTGCCATCCAATGAGAGACGTTCACCTATTCTGAAATGTCCTAGTCTATTGAAATAAGCTGTCTGACTCTAATTTGCTGTACGAAAATTATAATTTATTTTCTGTTAACACTTCTTTAATAATTTAAAATATCATAAACCGTTCTCGGTTAAAATTTACTTTACATTTGAAATTTGATTATAAAAAGTTGTCTCAGGGTTGGCAGTACTGATCTACAAACATCAGACTGTATTATCATAATTTTTTGGTTCAAGTGTAGTTTCTTTTAGCCTGCAAAATACCAATAAAGTAACTAGAAAATCTTATTCTACCATTATAGGTAGTCGGAAAGTGATTACAATTCACTTATATCTTAATGCATAACAAATAAAATTATAACCATGCCTGATTTGGCATTATAGGTTAACCGGGTTAATAGTCAATCGAAAATAAATATTAAATGACTTAATAAACTTTAATGAACGTTAAAAGAACTCTTTACCATATCAAAATTGTAAACATAACTAAATAATAGCTCTATGCAGTGTTCTTTAAAGAATCATCTGGATTATCATACTGGATTCCTTCAAAGGTAATCGTTTAATTGTCATTATATTATGTTGCTTGGTACAACATGCTTTATTCATAATAGAAATAGAAAGAAATATTCAAATAGTAGTAGACTCTTCCTAAAATTAAATAAACACACATAATAATATTTGCTTTTGTTAACTTTCGTTAATTAATTTCGTCAGCTGACAATCCTCAAGTCTTACTAACTATCGTTAGTTAATCTTAGTTTAACATTAATAAATCCATTCAGGTGTGTGGTTGTAACACACTCAATGTTATACAAAACAGACTATTACTGTCTTCAGAATTCTTATTTATGAATTACAGTATTTAAAATGAATTGAGGATTATCTCTATAAACGGTTGCTGTGTGAAATTAATTGGGTGCATTGCCCTTTATACCTTTATTTATACACATTACAATAATGTTGTTCGATTATATCGTCATTTCTCAACTTCCTTAACTAATATTATAAAATCACTGTACTCCCTGTAAATCCCGGAATTGCTAGGGATTATACACTCAGCAATTCGTATTTACGCACTGTTTACTCTTCATAAATCTTCAGTAGTAGTGTTGTTATTATCGCACAAATTTAGGTTAGGTTGACTTGTTGACATTGATGACGCGCACAAACTAGGTTAATCAGCTGTTTTCTGGCGGTGTCGAGTTGCCGTCTGTACACATGAAAGGTTATTCAAAAAGTGTCTCGAGCCGATGCGTGATGCTGCCGTTCTCTTCTGCGATCCGTGTAAAATTTGTCAATTTCTCTGATTTGATTGGCTGACGATCTTTAATTTAGCGCACATACCCCCTTCGCGAAATTATTTAATTGTTGTAATAGGCGTGGGGTAACTGGGTTCGAGATTGCGACTGACGCTAGATATTTTTCCCAAACTAACTCGAATATTTTAAAATAGCCATAACTTTCTTATCACTGCTTAGATTTTGAATCTAAGTTTACCACTGCATGGCGAACATTTGGCTCTTAATTTAGAGTTCACTCATGATATGTTTTCATCCATTATTAGGGAAGTTATTGTTTGAGATGTATACTTTACATTATTTATTATTAACTTTATTGTATTAAAGCTAGTTAATGACAATCATATCTCTTAAAGAGTATGCCTTCTGTTTAAACGTTGTACTGTTTTGTCAGTTGTAAGCAGCCTACTAACATTGCACGGCACGCGCGGATGACGTCACGCCTTTATCAAACCTTGCAATCGGCCAGCCTAGCCGACTGCAAGCCAGTATTAGTTTAGTTTATAACACGACTCCGAGCGCAACTCTCGTTAAACACTTCTCTTACAGCCGCGGCTTTTGGCTATTATACAGCATGCATTCATAACATTTCACTTTAATCGTCTACCTGCGTCCATCTGCAATGGACCACGATTTCATTCAAAATTAATCTCGGGCATTATCGCCTCAAATGCTTCCGCACGTGCCGATCGTAACTAACAAACCAAATTATTCAATAAACGCATGTTCAATATCTCAAATACAGTCCACTTCTTTCTAACAAACAATCCAGCCTTCCTTATTAGCGTCTTTGGAATAACTCGCGATTCTTCAAGAGCTTCCAAACCGCAACATTTTTGGTCCCACCGGACCGGATTTCACATTTCAGGCCAAAAACGACATCATTTTTGGTCCAATCAGGCAGGATTTCATATTTTCAGGCCAAAACAAACTACATCACTTTTGGTCCCAACGGCACAGATTTCTCATACCTGAGTACACAGGCGACAACATTTATTTATATACATCATTTCTGGAAAAACCAATCTGAAGTTAATCACGACAGACGGGCATCATTTTCGTCCTGAGCGACACCATTATCGTGAAGCACGTCGCAGTCATCTCGACAAGATTCAGCCAAGCAGTAGACCAGAGACGACGGGACGAAACAGGACAACATTTTCGAGATTCCACAGCTTTAAATGATGGAGGGTACAACATGAGGCAACGGCTAACCGGCAGAGACAGGAGGTGTAGCATCTCCAAACGGGATTGAAGCCAGCTTCATCACGAATGGATCGACGGCCACGTGACTATAAACTTTACCTATATTTGATTTATTTTTAATAATATTTCACCCAGTGTGTATTTTTGACATATTTATATAAACAATTAACTTATTACACAATATAAATTAATAGATGGTTGGCAGCTCATTATCAGTCAGAACTTTAAAGATAAAGCTATACTTTGTAATCATTTAGATTTATAATTTCAATAATTTAACTGCCAACGAGTTTGATTAGTTAGAGAGAGTAAGTTTATGTTCAAACCAACGATCGCTAGCTACCAAACGTATTTAAACTTATTCAAAATTAAGTTTGTGGTTCACATGCTCGATGCTCAATTGTTTCTAAATATCTTTCCATTTTTTATCTCAAACTGTAATAATGGCCGATGTAAGGGCTCTGATAAAAAAACGAGGTACAATTAAGGCCTCAATATCCCGAATAAATACCTTCGCGGATAATTTTGATTTGTTAAACAGCGATCCTCATGCGCTCAAAATAAAACTGCGTCATTTGATGGAATTATCCACCAAATATGACGAGATACAGTCACAAATCGAGGCTGAGGAAGCAGACGTTGCGTCAACAAGTGATAGAGTGCAAACGGAGGACGATCTCTGTGCTATAGAATGTAAATTGCAACACTTGTTGGAGCAATCTGAGCACTTGAACCAAAAACCACTAATTAATACTGATGGTAAACAGCCTAAAACAACCCCCATTCAATTGGAACCAATAAAATTACCACGGTTCGAGGGTAGTATTGTGGAATGGCAACATTATTACCATATTTTTATGGAACTAATTCATGTCAGAACAGACCTGACAGATATACAGAAGCTTCATTATTTGCACTCGTCATTACATGGCGAGGCGCTTAACGTAATAAAATCATTACCCATAACACATGAAAATTACGCGGTGGCTATCGATCTGTTGAGGAATAGATATGATAGTAAGCTGATTGTCTCCGCTCACCACGTGTGGAATGTCCTAGACGTACCATTAGTTCAGCAGGAATCCCAAGGTAGCATATCGCAATTTATTGATCAAATCTCTGGAAATATAAACGCTTTAAATAATCTCAAACTGCCAGTCAACACGTTTGAAATTATTGTCGTAAATTATCTAGCCAAAAAACTTGACAGTTACACTTTACGTTTGTGGAAAGAGAGTTTATCGGAGCATAAACTCCCTGATTTTAATAATTTTATAAATTTTTTAAATTCACGTAGGAAACTACTGCAAAATATCGATAACGCGACTAGCCCAACGAGCAGGTTGAACAAAAGCGATAAGTCTCCTTATCGCAAGGCAGTTAAACAGATAAGCAATCCAAAGGGCGCATTCCACTCACATACTAGAAATAATTTATGCAGGCTATGTAACGGTGAACATAGACTTAGCGATTGCCCACAATTTATATCGCTGTCTATCCCTGATAGAAAAAATGCGTTACTAAAAAACAAACTTTGCTTAAACTGTCTCCGTTCGGGACACGAGGGTTCAAAATGTCCCTCCAAATTTTCGTGTAAAAAATGTTCTAGGCGTCACCACACCATGATTCATGTCCCCAACAGGGACGTAACTTCTGTTAACAACCAGTGCTCACTGATATCACAGACCAATAAATCGGTATTGTTATCTACCGCCGTCTGTATGACATACAATAAGGTCGGCAAAAAATTTCCCGTTAGGATATTACTGGATTCCGGTTCTCAAGCGAACTTTTGCACAATGGATTTCGCCCGCAGGTTGGGCCTCCAATTAGTTAAATCGCAATTGCCCATCACGGGTATAAACAACTCGTTTTCCCAGGCTGACTTCAGCACTAATGTAAGGCTACATTCACGCTATAAACCCTTCACGTTAAACGTACATTGTGCCGTACTACCCAGTATAACTAATAATTTACCGGCGGAGTCATTCAATCTTACCTCTTTAAATTTACCCAAGCGCATATTCCTGGCGGATCCTCACCTACATTGCTCATCGCAAGTCGATATATTAATCGGCGCTCAATATTTTCTACAATTAATTGAACCTGTGAAATATACGCGCGGACCACACTTTCCTATAATTCAGGAAACCAAGTTAGGATTTATTTTGGCCGGTGACTTACCATTCAACGTCGATGTGACTAAAACGGTTTCTTCATTTATGGTCTGTAAGGATGATAATCAGGTTTCCTCGCAACTAAAGGAATTTTGGAAGTTGGAGGAAATCTCTAGTCGCGAAACCCGATCTGAGGACTCACCGTGTGAAAGGCATTTCGTGAAAAACACTAGCCGCAATCGCGACGGGAGATTCGTGGTAGCCCTGCCCCGCAGATCTGATAAATCTTATTTGGGAGATTCTCTCCGCGGAGCAATACGAAGATTCCAATCGTTAGAATTCAAATTCAAGCAGAACCCTACCCTTTATAAGGATTATAGTGAGTTCATGAATGACTACTTAAGACTTGGCCACATGTCGCCGCTTAATGAATACGATCTGTCGCTTGACAGGTCAGAGATCTTTTATCTGCCCCATCACGCAGTCTTCAAAGACTCTAGCTTAACCACTAAATTGCGCGTGGTATTTGACGCATCCGCTAAAACCACCAATAATTTGTCCCTTAACGACACTTTAATGGTCGGTCCTACGATCCAGCAGGATCTGTTTTCGATAATGGTTCGGTTCCGCACCCACCGATACGTACTTATTGCGGACATTGAAAAGATGTATCGCCAGATCATTGTTAATCCTAAGGATTCAAACTTGCAACGCATTGTTTGGCGTGATGCACCGCATAAGGAATTGCGACATTACGCGTTAAGGACGGTTACATATGGCACTGCTAGTGCCTCCTTCCTTGCTACGCGTTGTCTGGCTCAAATAGCATATGAAAATAAAGCCGACTACCCTACCGCTGCTAAGGCCATAGCAAATGACTTTTACGTAGACGATCTCATAACGGGTTCGGATGATCCGAACAGCTTAGCTGAAATGAAAGGCGAGATCGAGAAGTTGTTGAGGAGGTATGGTTTTTCGTTACACAAATGGTTCTCTAACCACCATAAGATTATGACTCTTCGCGCCCAAGTAACCCGTGACTTCAGCAAGGGTCAAAACGTGCGTACCTTGGGCATACAGTGGAATGTTGAGGGGGATAACTTTTTGTACACCGTTAGGGGTGATGACAATCTAACCGTTCTCAACAAGAGAAGCGTGTTGTCAATCATTGCCGGGATCTATGATCCACTAGGTCTAATTGCTCCCATCACATTTTGCTGCAAGCATTTCGTGCAGCAGTTGTGGTTGGCGGGCACTGATTGGGACGAACCCTTGTCCGGGTCACTAGCCAATCAATGGTCGGAATTATACACCCAATTAGTCTCCGACACTCATTTTGAGATTACGAGGTCGGTTAAGAGTTCGAACAGTTGCCCAGTTAGTTCATTGCAGCTGCACGGATTCGCCGACGCTTCGGTTAAAGGTTACGCGTGTTGCATTTATGTGCGGGCGGTCTATTCGAACGGCGCCATATCATCAAACTTGTTGTGTGCTAAATCTAGGGTCGCTCCGCTGAAACAGATAACGCTTCCTAGACTTGAACTTTGTGCTTGTTTATTGTTGGCTCAATTAACGTCCAAGGTTTTAAATGCCGTCGATTACAATTTTGACGGATTATATCTTTATTCGGATTCGATGATAGCGTTGTACTGGATACATCAGCAATCTTCCCGCTGGAAGGTATTTGTGGCTAACCGTGTCGCAGAAATACAGCGTCTTGTTAGCAGCAGGGGAATTTGGCGTCATGTAGTATCGAATGACAACCCTGCCGACGTTCTATCGCGCGGTTGCCTCCCTCGTGGTCTGCACTGTCATGCTCAATGGTGGCATGGTCCCTCCTGGTTGGCTCGTGATGCGGCCTCATGGCCGGTCAGCGCGTTCGACATTAATACTCCCTGTACCTTTCCCGACATTGAAGAGGAACGTCGCAAGCAGGCTCAAACCTCACTAATTGTCGCGTCCTCAACACATAGTTACATTGAAAACTATTCATCTCTTACGAGGCTTATTCGCGTCTTCGCATACTGCCGTCGATTTCTTCGCAATTCTAGGCTCGCGGTGGTTGAAAGAGACACGTCCTTTTTGTCGGCTCAAGAATTGTCTGACACGCTCTTGGTTTTTGTCCGGCAATCTCAGAAGTTGCATTTCGACGTAGAGGTTAGGGAACTTGAGGCACACCGGTGCCTTCCACGCAGTAGTAAAATTCTTGCTCTCAACCCATTCCTGGATAAATCAGGCATTTTAAGAGTGGGTGGACGCTTACAATTCTCCCCACTTAGCTACGAGACTAAACACCAAATAATTTTACACCCGCACTCTCATCTCACGAGATTAATAATTGAATACGAACACATCCGTTTGTTGCACGCTGGAGTGCAATCAACTCAAGCTTCGCTTAGGCGTAAGTATTGGATCATACACGATAAGTCCTATATCCGCTCAGTGATACATAAGTGTGTCACTTGTTTTCGTTTCCGGGCTAAAGGCGCGAATCAATTACTCGGTCAATTACCCTCTTCTAGGGTCACGCCGTCAAGGCCATTCTCACAGTCGGCCGTGGATTACGCAGGTCCGGTGTTTTTGCGCCATGGCGGGCAGCGCTCTAAGTCCACGACCAAGGCATATATCGCTCTATTCACATGCATGTGTGTGTGTGTGTGTGTGTGTGGGTGTGTGTCCATGTGTGTGTGTGTCCGTGTGTGTGTGTGTGTGTGTGTGTGTGTGTGTGTGTGTGTGTGTGTGTGTGTGTGTGTGTGTGTGTGTGTGTGTGTGTGTGTGTGTGTGTGTGTGTGTGTGTGTGTGTGTGTGTGTGTGTGTGTGTGTGTGTGTGTGTGTGTGTGTGTGTGTGTGTGTGTGTGTGTGTGTCTAGGGATTATCTGCACCAGCTGCAGCAGCGCAACAAATGGCGCACCCCATTTAAAAATTTGAAGGTCGGACAACTTGTCCTCATTTTGGATGACAATTCCCCCCCTCTAGAATGGAAGCGTGGGGTAATTACCAATGTTTTTCCGGGTCAAGATTCCTTAGTACGCGTCGCAGAAGTACGCACCGCGCTAGGTATCTTACGCCGACCCATCCACAAATTATGCCCCCTTCCGGTGGCAACAAGCTAGTCGTTTGCGTGCCTTACGGTGTGTGTGTGTGTGTGTGTGTGTGTGTATGCATGGGTGTGCGCGTGTCACATTACATGGAACACGCCCGGGACATTCCCCGGGGCGAGCATACAAGTCAATTGTATCATAAGCATTGTAACATTGTTAAGTGTCGCTAGCTATTACAGAAATAGTGACTGTGTCTCATATGTACTATCAATTATTATGAATGTTGTGTATCGTTAATATGTTTGTGTGATTCAAATTCTGAGAACCACAAGTGTCAGTTATAGTGGCAATTATTCTATATATGTATTGTATTTTCTAAGGGTCAAAACATTATGAAATTCATTGGGGTTGTTATGTCAATATCATGGGGAAATTATTGTATTTTTATGGTGTTATCAATTTATTGTATGCTTGGTGATTGTTAATTGAATTTATATTATGTCCATTATGTCATTGCTCTCTGGCCAGTGCGCCAATTATTGTATCGTTTACGACATGTAAGTCTAATTATTATATTGTTCAATTTAACCGTTAATGTACAAAATCGTCCCGATTTTGGCGGGCAGTATGTTTAAACTTTGTACTGTTTTGTCAGTTGTAAGCAGCCTACTAACATTGCACGGCACGCGCGGATGACGTCACGCCTTTATCAAACCTTGCAATCGGCCAGCCTAGCCGACTGCAAGCCAGTATTAGTTTAGTTTATAACACGACTCCGAGCGCAACTCTCGTTAAACACTTCTCTTACAGCCGCGGCTTTTGGCTATTATACAGCATGCATTCATAACATTTCACTTTAATCGTCTACCTGCGTCCATCTGCAATGGACCACGATTTCATTCAAAATTAATCTCGGGCATTATCGCCTCAAATGCTTCCGCACGTGCCGATCGTAACTAACAAACCAAATTATTCAATAAACGCATGTTCAATATCTCAAATACAGTCCACTTCTTTCTAACAAACAATCCAGCCTTCCTTATTAGCGTCTTTGGAATAACTCGCGATTCTTCAAGAGCTTCCAAACCGCAACACCTTCCAAGTCCTTTGATATTCCTTACTTGTTATTTACTTAATTATTAACAACATACAACTCTTATTCTAACATGGTCTTAGGCCTAGGAGTCTACTAAACTATTTTAATTAACTATTTATTAGGAATAGTTTTTGGGCAATTTCTATGTTGTCTCAATTGTATACAAAGTGTTATTGCAACTACTGGTTGACTTTGTTAATGGGAATATATTGGTATTCCCTGTTTTTTTAGTCTATTTAGTGACCTCTGTATAGCACTATTAATTGTCACTTTACTTTAATTCTTTTCTATGAAGTAGTGTCCTTTCAGGCCACTATCTGGTTTATAATAGTTCACTCTAGTTGTTACATTTATTACTAATCTGGTAATTTAATACATTTGTCTGTGCTTTTGTATAGAGAATTGGATAATAGTATTCACATCTAGTGTCACATGACAGATGTGCTTATTTATGATGATAATGTTTAATATTACTGATAATAATTCACTTACACTATCATATTAGTGATATTACATCTTATTTATCATACAGGTATCCCCCTTTTTATTCCTGTGTAACTTTACAATATGGTTTTATCTCAGTTTCACATGGTGATTCTCATTTTGACAGTTTTAGTACCTTTTGTATACATTAATTCTTATATAAATACTACTCTATGTAGCTGATCCTGGTAGAAACCTTATTACCTCTACTTGATTTTGTGTACAAGAGATTTTAGTTTAGACATGTTTTATTTATTATTAAATACAGTGGCGGCCCTAGCCTATCCGGTGCCCTGGTGCGAGAACTATCGTGGCGCCCCCCCCCCAACCTTTATCCAGTCGTTACATTTTAAACCTATCAGGTTACTACAAACACCATCCCACATCACACAAATTACTTACAAAAATGGATGGGAAAATAGGAGTAAGCCGTTATTGAGGATATCTGGGGTCTTATAGAAACCAACTTTTGTTTTATTTATGTTAAATAGCTTATTGCGCCATTTATACAAAGTATTTTTTTAACTCCTAAAGGCAATGCCTTGTCGCTGTAGCCACGTCACTCTATCCCTTGCGATATTCTTCATTTCTTCATAGGACCCCACTATTCACGACACTCATTGTGCTGCGGAAGTATGCATTTCTTGGTCTTCCTTTGGGCTTCTTCCCACTACTTTCCCTCAAAGATGTTAGTTAAAAAAGCACTGTGTCTGATCACATCCCCTATCAACTTAATCTTCCTCACCTCTCTACACCTAAGCAGTGTTCTATTCTCATTTATTTCTCTAAGATCTGTTCATTCGTCTTCCTATCTGTCCAACTAGTTTTTGTCATTCTCCGCCAAATCCACATCTCCATTGCCTGAAGTCTGCCACTTTCCACCTTCCCTAAGGTCCACGATTCACACCCGTAAGTTAAAACACTCCATACAAATACCTTAACAAACTTTTTCCTTGTTTCAATACTAATATGGTTGCTTGTTAATAAGTTCCTTTTGCTCTGGAATGCTTGTTTTGCCAGAGCTACTCTCCTCTTAATCTCTGCCAGACACTTATTCCCACTTGTAACTATGCTACCCAGGTAACAAAATTCAGTAACGTGCTCCAATATTGTGTTGTTCAACATAATGGTTGATTTAATGTCTTCTCTTTTTTTACTTACAACCATTATTTTAGTTTTCTTAACATTTATCCTCAATCTCCAAGCGTGAAGAATTTTGTTAAACGTACCTAACATTCGGGTCATATCCTTTTCTGAGTCAGCCATCAGTACAATATCATCTGCGAAGCGAATACTGTGTATCTGTTCCCCATTTATTTTAATTCCCCTAGAACTCCTTTTCATCTGAGTTACAACATCTTCTATAAACAAATTAAACAAATACGGTGACAGTGGGCAACCTTGTCTTACCCCTCTTCTTATTATTGCTTCCTTTTTACATCCATTTATGTCTATTTCAGTACTTTGCAACCTATAAATATTGAAGATTACCCTTCTAACTTTCCAGTCAAGTTCTGACTTCCTCATAGTTTGAAACAACAGCTTCCAATCAACATTGTCGAACGCCTTCTCGATATCCACAGATACTAAATAGGCTTTCCTATTCACTTCAATTCTCCTCTCCAAGATCTGCCGCAGAGCCAAGATTGCTTCTCTGGTTCCTCTACCTGCTCTAAATCCAAACTGATCCTTCTCCAAAGTGTGATCAATCTTTCCTTCCAGTCTGTTCTTCACTATGTTCAGCAAAATCTTAGCAGCATGAGATATTAAGGCTATCGTTCTATAATTAGCACAGTCGTGTACTTTACCTTTCTTTGGTATTGTGATTGTTTTACTTTTAATGAAATCAACTGGGAATACTCCCTTTTCATAGCACCCAGTAATTATTCGAAATAGCTGGTCTTTCGTTCTCTCCCCTACATTTTTCAAAAGCTCTGCTGGTAGACTGTCAGGCCCTGTCGCTTTTTTTATACTCAGACCTTTAAGGGCATAATCAAATTCCACCCTGCCAATTGGCGGTCCTACCATATCTCTATCTACAGCATTCTCATTTTCTAGAAATTCCTGCATGACTACCACAGCTTCCCTATCATATAGTTCCTCTATATAGTCCTTCCAACGCTCGCTGACCTTATCATTTTCGAAAAGTATTTTACCATTTTTATCCTTAACAACATTACTTCGAGTCTTATGCTTCAACTGTAACGATTTTATCCTTAAATATGCCTTATCACATTTTCCTCTACTGAAATCATCTTCTATTTCAAGACTTAGTTGTTTCATCCAATTTTCTTTTTCAATGCGACACATAGAGGTAATCTGATTTTTTATTCTCTTGTACTCCTGATAATCCTTATTTCTCAGCTTATTACGCCTCCTTATTAGATCTAACATTTCCTATGTCATCCACGGTTTCCGTGGTTCTAACTTTCTCTTCCCTAGAACACGCTGTGCTGTTGCAATTATTCCATCTCTTACTTCCTCCTAACTTGGCCTTCCTTCCATCAACACGTCTGTCTCCTCTTCCAATTCTTTTACTTTTTTGTCATCGGTCAGTTTTCTAAGCACCAGTTCTTTTGTTTAGATTTCCTGATTTTTCTAAATTTAATATTGCACTTGGCCATAACGGGAAAATGGTCACTATCTATATCCATACCAGGATATGAATGACTAGATTTAACTTGGTTCTTATATCTTTGTCTGACTAGAATATAATCGATCTGATGCCTCCTAACGTCCCCCGGTGCTTTCCAAGTGTATCGTCGTCTTTTGGGGACTTCAAAACATGTGTTTGTGACGATCATCTCATACTGCTCACAAAACTCAAGTAACCTTTCCCCTCGTGCATTGATGTTACCCAAACCAAACTTCCCGGCACATTTTTGACTACTGTTAGCACCAATAGATGCATTAAAGTCGCCCATTATAACTACATTGTCGTCTTTCTTTATTATCTTGAGCAACTCTTCAATCTGTTCATACATTAAGTCTATATCTTCATCGTTACTACTTGTTGTTGGAAAGTACACCATAATTATACACAAATCAACTGTCTCTGCCCTAAGTTTTATCATCAGTAATCTATCACTACTGTGGCATATTCAAGACACTACTCTTCCATTCACCTCTTAAGAACAATGCTACTCCATTTCTTCCTGGTTCTTCCTTTCCACTGTAAATAATTCTGAAATCACCTGATACGAAATCACCACATCCTGCCCATTTTGTCTCGCAGACACCTAATATATTAAGCTCTGCCTTTATCAATAGAATGCTTTACCTCTTCCATTTTACCAGGCTTCAGTAATGTTCTAACATTCCAAGTGCCGATTTTGCATCCATTTTTTCGTTTGTAGACAATAGGATTTACTTCTTCAAAATTGACTCTATCCAACACCTTTCCCCCCGGAGAACCGAATGAGGGAATTGAAACTCCGGAATATTTTGCATTAGACGTAGCCATCATGCTAAAAGCCTGGGGATATCCTCAGATCTTTAATCCAGTGGTTTCCCGTTGCCTTCTGCATCCTATGCCGTTGACCATCTCTGGTTCATCCGCCCTCTGGGGTATTTTCACACCCCAAGGACAAGAGAGTGCCCTAACCTACTACCCGCTCATCCGCCTTCAAAGAAGCCGTTGGCACTTGGTACCACTTATGACCACTTATACCGGCGGTTACTCGGTCGTCAGAGCCTCGTTAATGTGAACAGGGTGCACCATGCAGCGAAATACAAAATATAATGAAACAAAATTAAAAATTCAATTAGTAAGTAATGTTTATTTATTATAAACAACTAATATAACTTACAAAGTTACAAAAAATTTACTTTTCGAGCCTTTGCATTAGCAAAACCCCTAACAATGTCACTTACTTCTATACGAGTTTCATGTTCGATACTAATTATTGATAAATTAGTTAATCTAGTTTGAGATATTGCTGACCTAAGATAATTTTTAACTAATTTTAATTTTGAAAAATATCTTTCACTGTGGCCCACTGTGACTGGTAGTGTCAAATAAATTCGTAGTGCGGTTGACAAATTCGGAAATGCTGAAACTAAACTGTTTGAAAGCAAGTAATTCAAAATATTTAATGGGGTTGTGTAATAGTAGAGGGAAAATACTGGTCCTGGCTCAAGTACCGTTATTCCCCCACCACCACCACATGCCGCCTTTCCCACGCCTAGATCAAAGAGATGCCGCCGTTCCCGCGCTCCAAGATTTTTTCCACGCTCCCCCCACTGCCAATGGCCGCAGCATCCCAAAGGAGCACAGCACCCGCGAATTTCCGAGAATAAAATTTTTTATTTTTTTAATTTGATTTTTTTATTTTTTTTAATTAAATTGATTTGCATATCAAGGGGTGGGTGGGGTGGGGTGGGATTCAATGGACCACCCGCATCCGCGAATTTCCGCGAATATAATTTTGTATTTTTTTAATAAAGCTGATTTGCATATCAGGGGTGGGTGGTGGGTGGGGGGTTCCAACTTGATGCATTATAGTGTATATTAAAATATATGATCAGGGTTACCAACCTTTGCATGAGTTCCAATTTGTTGCGTGTTATAATATATATTAAATCCATATGATCAGGTTTACCAATCTATGCATGGGTTCAAACTTGATGTGTGTATTATAGTGTATATTAAAATATATGATCAGGGTTACCAATCTTGCATTATTGTGTATAGAACAGATCTGCCAACATTTTTCTGTGGTGGGAAATTCAAACTATATGAGCAGACGCATTATTAAATTATCTCTCTCTCTCTCTCTCTCTCTCTCTCTCTCTCTCTCTCTCTCTCTCTCTCTCTCTCTCTCTCACTCTCGCTCTCTCGTTCGTCATTTCAACCAATTTGTACTGAGATCTAATTGTGTAAAAATAACTACGCACGCACACACACACACACACACACACACACACACACACACATACACACAGGGTCATTGACTGTGGTGGTGGAAAGCTTTTAAGAAGTTAGCGATATTGAAAATATTTTCGTAATTAACCAAATTAAGGAAATAATCGAACCGACAAAACATTAATCCAAGAATTTACATTTTCAGCAGTCTACACATTGATTCGTACATAGATTTCAATCTACATAGATGTATGCAGATAAATGAAATACATATTTTACATTAAATACATTTCAGATTACTATACACGGAATTACATATTGTTATCTGCTCGTACACAAGGGGTATATCCTTTGCAGGGATACACTTAGTAAGTGATATTTTAAAAAATTATTTACAACGCCCGACTAAAAATCATATTTTCAAGATAAAGGGTTGTGTCAAAAAATAAAATCATACTACGATCACATACACACACATGACATATGTTTATGCGTCGTATACATGTAACAGAAATAATGTATTGCTGTCTCTATGTGTTTATGTAACGTCTCTGTCTCACATCTCTAGACGCAGTTATCGATCACGATATTATTCCTCAAAAAATCTGTTGTACAACATCTCTCGATCTCTCTCTCTAGAGCTGCAAACGTCGGAAGAAATTCCTAGTTTCTAATATAATTACCTGTGCGTGTGCTGTTACAGATGACAAGTAGAAATCCATACTGCGTGCACACACACACACACACACACACACACACACACACACATATACACACACACATACACAACGATACAGAATTAGATATTGTTATTCTTCACTATTATGTTTCAATTGTAATGAGGCGTTATACTTGACTACAACACCAGCTTAAGCCAAGGGTCATTGACCGTGCTGAAAGCTTTCCACCACTGCTTTAAGCTTTTAAGAAGTTAGCGTTACTGAAAATATTTTCGTACATTAACCAAATTAAGGAAATAAACGAACCAGCGAAACATTAATCCAAGAATTTACATATTCAGCAGCCTACACATTGATTCGTACATAGATTTCAATCTGCATAGATGTATGCGGATAAATGAAATACATATTTTACATTAAATACATTTCTGATTGCTATACACAAAATTACATATTGTTATCTGCTCGTACGCAAGGGGTATATCCTTACACGTACGTTGATAGTATTGTATTACACGAGAAACGCTTGCTTGTTGCAGGGGTACACTTAGTAAGTGATATTATAGAAAATTATTTACAACACTCGACTAAATCATATTTTCAAGATAAAGGGTTGTGTCAAGAAATAAAATCATACTACAATCACATGAACAATGCGTGTGTCAACGTATACGTTACTTGTCGTATGCGTTACGCTTATAATGCGATGACGTACCGTACACGTTGATGTTAGGGAATGTGAAGAAACATTGTCATATAAAATTAATTATATGTTACAAGAGAGACTACACACACTGCAGACGTCGGAAAAAATTCCTAGTGTATAATGTAATTACATTCATTTTGCATTAATTAAATATTGTAGCGTGACAGATATAAGCATAATATTGCTTGAATGGCAATTGATCATTAGAATAATGAAGTTATAATATTTAAATTTGGAAGAAAGCACTAAGTTTAATATAAAAAGATTAATTCATAGCAACTGTGGAAAGAAATCATTATTATAAAGAAAATACAAGTTAAAATAAAAGGAGTTACTAGTGATGAGTCATCCAAGACCAGTCTCATAACCAAAGGTTTTCAAGGTATAACCCAGGAAGGTAAAAAAGTAAATAATAAAGCAGTACTGAATATGACCAAACCCACAACGAGGAAGAATAAATAGAAGAGAAACCCTAAAATAAGCCAAGATCAACCAATACAGGTTGTGTATTTCTGTAATAAAGAAGGAGATGGAGAAGATCCCAAGAAACCTGATGGCAACAAGAAGAAGATGGAGAAGATACCAGTCCCAGAAGGCAGGAGAAAAGAAGACTGAAGAAAGAAGAAGAGGGCAGCATCCTGAAGAAGATGTCATGCTCTTATAAAAGACACCCAAATCCCTATATCCCCAAAATAAATATCTAAAAATAAAAGTATAACGAAATAAAAACCACATGTATATAAATTTAAGAGAGAGGAGTGTATAAAGTAAAAGTTTCCTGTGAACTAAGATGAAACAATAATATAGTACCCATGGAACAAATCTCCATTGAAAAAACGCTAACCAATTTATTATGTTAATAAGACTATACGACCATTTAGCATTAACATAATATATAAGTGCAAAGTGAACCAGTGATAGTTTTGGGTATTATAAAAAAGGAACCTTGTGTTTCATTCTTGGCAATCACAAACATTGGATGCAATGAAATATGCATTTTTCAATGACTTAAAATAAGTATTGTGACAATATGTTGTTCATAAGACATGAATCTGTTTAAAATAACATTTTGTTTTACATGAAAAAAGAAAAACAGAGTTCATAATACCTTTTGAACAATTAATACTATTTATTTGTTAATGACAGGGTACAATTCCCCAAAGACAATGGAAAAGACGGTATAAAAACTGTAGAATCCTACTTATAATAATAGTTAGAAATAAGAATATAAATATAAGGTTTTTTATGTATATAGTACAAGAATGTTTAAAAATGTATTAGATATAAGGCCATTTGTTTGGGTCTGAAACAACTAACATCAGAACTATAAAAATAGTTACCACTTGTAAATAGTAGAGAGTAATTAAGATGTTAGTTAGTAAAAAACCTTTTTTGTAAGCCATATTTCCATGTTTAGAAATAAGGATTGTGTTGCAAAATGTCTGACTTGAAGACAACCATTTATTTAAAAAAAAAAATATTCTTTATTTGTTTTAACTATTGTTTGTATTGTAACCAATACTAATTGTTTTTGTGTAATTTAAAAACATGTTTAATTTATAATACTATTTGTAAAAGTCAGAGAGGGTATCACACATCATATATTGTTTGTAAATTATTTTGTAAGAAAAATTGTTAAAAAAATCATAGGCCAAAAGAATGGAAACCAAACTTCAACAAAACAGAGAAATTGCTCAATTAAATGCAAATAAACAAAAGGGGTTTAGACAAAATAAACTTGAGATCATGCCATATAATTGCACATACCATTTAGAGAGATTTTAATAAATTATATTCAGAATTATGAATAAAAATGAAAATGACTAAACTCAGAAATTTAGACATGGGAGTCATATATTTCAGAATAATGTTTCAGAATACAACTAATTCAATTAATTACCAGAAAATAAGGGAATAGGAACCTTTTAATACAATATAGAATTATTAATATTAAATATAACTGATAAAATGGCTGAATTTATATAATGACAGGAAGTAAATTTTAATGTTTTGACCTTTCAGAGTATACCTAACTGAAAGCGAAATTACTATTTTTTGGACAGAAAACATTATAAAATGGCATTATTTAATCTGAAAATAACCAGAATGAACTGAAAGATTAATTTAAATCAAATCTAGTGAATAAAATTGACAAATAACCAAAGTTTAGGCATTCATATAGTGAAAATGTAAAAGTGTTCACAGGATGTGAAAAATATTTGAACAATGTTAAGGATAATATTATATGGGCTAAGAGTTTAATTGAAACTGAAGGAAACAGTTAGTTAATTATTGGTAGTTGAACGGTTAACATGACATACGTTTGATAACGTGGATAACCTAACCTATAATCGTCATACAAAGCGAGTGTATAGTGAGTTATTGTGAAATCGCGAGTGACTTGTAAAATACTTCTGAAACTATCATATTATAACAGAAACGATCAAGTAACACTCCATAACACAGAACAATATAAATCTACTCCGAAACTTAAGGAAGTGTTTCAGGCCAGTAAGACGTCGAGAGCCACACCAATTACACACCAATTAAATACATTACAATTTATTTATTTTATTACAATATATATATCATAAACAATGATATAAAATAAATACAATATGAAATAATAATATTTTGTCATTGTAAAATATACTGTTTCATTAATAATAATCCGTGCGTGTTTGTGTGTAATCAGAACGTTTGTGTGTGTACGTTCTGATTTGCCTTAGTCATCAGACGAAGATTGGTCTCGAGGTTACTGGTTTCATCTGTTTCTGCAATCGATTATATAATTATGGATGTTTAGTGAAACAGGGGTTGTACTTGACAACCATATGTGTGTGTGTGTGTGTGTGTGTGTGTGTGTGTGTGTGTGTGTGTGTGTGTGTGTGTGTGTGTGTGTGTGTGTGTGTGTGTGTGTGTGTGTGTGTGTGTGTGTGTGTGTGTGTGTGCATATGTCTTAATGACAGTATCTAATTTTAAAATATGTTGTTTTCTGTTACAGACATGTGGCCCTAACGGGATATTCCTGGACGTATGTGTATTTGTGTGTGTGTGTGTGTGTGTGTGTGTGTGTGTGTGTGTGTGTGTGTGTGTGTGTGTGTGCGCGCGCGGATTTATTCTCAGTTGTATGGAGCGGTACAGTTATTCTTACACAATTAGAGCGCGGTACAAATTGGTTGAAATGACACTGTTGTCAAGTACAACCCCTGTTTCACTAAACATCCATAATTATATAATCGATTGCAGAAACCGATGAAACCATTAACCTCGAGACCAATCTTCGTCTGATGACTAAGGCAAATCAGAACGTACACACACAAACATGCACGGATTATTATTAATGAAACAGTATATTTTACGATGTGTACACGAGTTGTATCTTGCAATCTTACAATGACAAAATATTATTATTTCATATTGTATTTATTTTATATCATTTTTATGATATATATATTTAATTAATGCAAAATGAATGTAATTACATTATACACTAGGAATTTCTTATTCAATCAAGTTGAAACTTTCACATAGTGTTTTATACTATTAGTGCTGTGTGTTACAATTGTGCGGGCAGTGGTGAACTCGTGTTTTTTGGTGTTAGTGGTGTTTTGGTTTTCTCCGCTGCTGACTGTTGCCTGGTAAGTGTTGTAGGCTGTTAAGTAGCATACCGCACTACCCAGCTAGCGATCCCTAATATCTCACCAGCCTAGGCGTAGGTTAACCTCGCCGATGGCCGCACCCAAAATTCCCGTAGGTCCTTCTCAGGGCCATGAAATCCCCCCCGGCACTTTAGCGCGACCTTTGCCAACCGAACCCGAGACAATGTCGGCTGGGACGAGCGCCATGGATATCGAGGAGTGGCAGACTGTGAGTAGCCGGAAACGGCGAAACAGTGGCGACTCCGCGGGGTCCGGGCGGTCCTCCCAGCTGGGTCCTGCCACGGACAGACCCGCTACGGCCACCTCACTACCTACACCGCCCCGGCGGTTGCCGCCTCTGATCTTTGACCGGCCTGTTGACTGGGATAAGGTCATGCGACGACTTCACCGGGCCGCTCCTGCGAATACCCTGACTGCAGTTTGTCAGGGTGGCCGCTCCGTCCGAATTGAAACCACGACCATGACAGTTTCCGGCTCGCCCAGAAACTGCTGACCGATCGTGGTATCCCTTATTATACCTACGCCCTGTCGGAGGAGAGGGAACTCAAGGTCGAGATCATCGGCATCCCCGCCGATGTTCCCGTGCCTACAAACTCTCACGCCCTTGAACTTTTGGGCTTCACTGTCAGCTCTGTGACTCCTCTCTTCTCACCCGGCAGACGCATTCCCAGAAATGCCTTCCTTGTCAAAATACTCAAGGTAGGAAAATTCTAAGAAATATATCAAGTAGATTCTCTCTTTTACCTACGGGTAAAAGTATCCAACTTCGAGTCCCGACCCGGACCCAAGCAGTGCTACAACTGCCAGCGGTACGGGCACAGCAGCGTCTATTGCCACTATCCGACACGCTGCGTTCGTTTCGGTGAAGGTCATCACAAGGGCGATTGTCCTCGTGAACGTACCGCCACTGCCACGTGCGCAAACTGTCGAGAACCACACCCGGCAAGCTCTCGCCAGTGTAAAAATTATCAAGACGCCCTAAAGCGCATCACCGAGCCCAAAAGCCTATCCCACCTGCCACCAAGAAACCCTCACCCCCTGCATCTGCCGCCCCGGCGGCCACAGTTCCGGCTACCTCGTCTGCGCCTGCAGCCGCTGTAGTCCCCCCGACCTGCCCAGCGCCTGCCGGAGCGCTCAGTTACGCGGCAGCCGCCGCCTCCGATGCATCTTTCCCTCCTTTGGCCTCGTCGCGAAAGCAACCCGCGCCAAAGAAGGAAAAGTCATCAACCACTATCCTCACGCAGCACAAGCCCGCTGCACCCAAGCCAGCATCTGCCCCAGCTCCCAAAGAGCCTCGGCAGCCTACACCTAAACCTCGGCCCGATAATGGCATTATGTATCGAGTGCCCCCGCCCACGCCGCAGGCGCCATCGACGGAGGAAGGGTCCTCGGACCCGACCTTTGCCGATCGTTTGCATGCCTGGGTTGAGACCCTCATCCCTCAAATCATGGCTACCAAGGACGTCCAGTCTCTGCTAGTCACCATTCTTACCTCCCAGATGACACTCCTGCCTCCCAATGTCTAGGCCTCTTCGGCTGGTGGCATGGAACGCACATGGCGTTCTATCTCGACCAGCCGAATTGGCTAACTTTGCCACTAAGTATGACTTAGATGTCATACTACTCTCAGAAACTTTCCTTACCCCTGCTGTTTCCTTTCAGCTTTCGGCGTACACTACATATCGCACGGATAGGCATCGGCTACCACCCCCCGCTCATCACAGCGGGGGTACTGCCATTCTCGTCCACAGGCGTATTGCCCATCGTCTCTTACCCCCTCCAGATACTAGGTATTTGGAGACGACGGCGGTGGCCCTCTGGATCGGGGATCGGGAAGTTCGCCTAATTTCAGCGTACCTCCCTCCCGGGCCCGGCAGGCCTCCGCCGCCGGAGGAGTGGGACGCCCTCCTCTACCACGAACTACCTACTATAGCTGCCGGAGACTTCAACTCCAAGCATCCGTCTTGGAACAACCGTGTCACTAACCCGCGTGGCCGCTCGCTCTACAGCTACGTTCAGCGTCATCTGCAGGTCTCAGTTATTGGTCCTGACTCACCGACCCACGTGCCCACTAGGGGCCTTCCGGATGTCCTTGACATTGTCATTGTCAAGGACCTGGCCATTCCTATCACTGTAAGTGCAGTGTCGGGCCTCTCTTCCGACCATGACCCGGTACTTATCACTGTTCGTCCCCCGTTGGACACACCTCTCAAACACCCCTCTCGTCCACGGAGAGTCAACTGGCGCTCCTATTATGACGAACTCCAACGAAGAGTGCCATCTGACCCCCCGGCCCCCATCGCCTCTACGGCTGATGCGGACCGTATGGCCGACTATCTTCAAGAAGTCGTTACGTCCGCTATGGACAAACACACCTACCTTGTCCCAGAGACAAATCGCAGGTCTCAACTACCTGAAGAGGTGCTCCTAGCCATCCAAACTCGGCGCCAGCTCCGCCGGAGATGGCAACAAACCCGGGATCCTGCTATCAAACGCAGGTTAAACTCCCAATCTGACCTTGTCAAGCATCTTCTGCTTGATGCCACTGCACATCGTTCGGAATCGTATCTCGAGTCTCTTGAAGTCCGGCCCGAGTCTGTATGGCAGGCTGCAAGCCGACTTAATGGCGACAAAAGGTCCCGCCATCCTCTCAGATCACCGGACGGCATTGTGTACTTCGCGGCCGGCAAAGCAGAAGTCTTTGCCGCTACCATGGAGGAGCAATTCACCGTCCACGGAGGCTTCTGCGACCCCGTCCACTCGGCCGAGGTCGCAGACTTCCTATCTGGATATTTTTCCCGCCCTCCAGCTGACATCCCTGACCCGTTCGACCGAGCCGATGTTGTATCGGCTAATGGTCGACTTCGCCCTAAGCGGGCGCCCGGCGATGATCGTATCGGAGCGGCGGCGCTACAACACGTTCCCCCTAGCCTCATCAATTTGGTCCACGAGCTGTTCAATGGATGTCTCCGGCTCCATTACTTCCCCAGCCTGTGGAAGCGTGCGAAAATCATTATAATTCCCAAGCCTCGCAAGCTGCGTATTGACCCCTCAAACCATCGACCCATCTCACTGTTGCCAGTCATATCGAAGGTACTCGAGCGACTCATGCACGGTCGTTACGCGCTTCTGCTGGATGGTTTCATTCGGCAGGAGCAGTTCGGCTTCCGCAGAGAGCACTCGACAACCCTTGAACTCGTCCGGGTTGTTACCCATTTGACGGACGCCTACAACAAGCAGCTGTCCTCCGTCGCTGTTTTGCTCGACGTGAGTAAGGCCTTCGATCGAGTCTGGCACGAAGGCCTTCTCTATAAACTGGCCCACTCCCCTCTCCCTGCCTCATTCGTTCATTTTCTCCGATCGTACTTGTGCGACCGCATCTTTAGGGTATGCGTCGATGGGTCGTGCTCATCCGTCCGACCAGTCGCCGCAGGCGTACCTGAAGTATCTGTCCTTGGCCCCGTTCTGTACCTTGTGTACACGAACGACCTGCCTGTTCAGCCTGGAGTCACTCTCTCGCTCTATGCGGATGACGCTATGTACCACGCCAGCTCAGCAAGTCTTGATTTCGCAGCTGGCCTGGTGCAACGTCAGCTCGCCGTACTTGCGGACTGGCTAAGGAAGTGGAGGATGCGATCAATGCGGAGAAATCCGAGGCGATCGCGTTTTCTCATAAATTAACTTCCCGCTGCCAGTCCCTCTCCCTTGAAGGGAACCCAATCGAATGGAAACGGACTGTAAAGTACTTGGGCTTCACTCTTGACCGACGCCTAAGCTTTTCATCTCACGTCTCTCTGAGTCTCCAACGCGCCAGAGGCGTCAGAGCCAAACTATTTCCCTTTCTCCCTCATCGGGGGTTCAGTGCCAACTCACCATCTACTTGCTCTTACTTAGGGCAATCCTGACTTACGCAGCCCCCGCCTTTTGGGTACTACTCAACCCATCCGTTGTCGCCAGTTTGGAAGCTTTCCAATCCCGAACCCTCCGCTACATCTCCAACTCTCACTGGTTTGTCAGAAATTATGCCATCAGGTGAGGGTTGAAGGTTCCTTCATTCACCGAATTCGTTCGGTCCCTTGCCCTCAAACTATTCACCCGAGCCTATGTCTCGACCCATCCCCACATCCGTCGACTAAGCACAGATGCCCCCCCACCTAGACGACACAAACGCCCCCGAGCATTGCTCGACGACCCCCCATAACCAGTTACAGAACGTCTGCCCAATCCCCCCGACCTTGAGTATTTTCACGCTCCTACTCCATCCTTCTTTCTCTTCTCCGTGCTGGCGCTCGGCGACAGACTGGGGGGGGGTCTGCGCTTGCCCTAGGTGTGCTTACTGCCGCCTCCGGTGGACGCTGCCTCCTCCTACGCTCTCCCCCGGGCGCCGACATTACTGCTTGGCAGCCCTCGGCGACATTTCCTGAGCGGCTAGGGACGCCCTACCCGTTGTGGGAGGGTAATTCCTGCTACTCAAGCGAAAAGTCTTCGAGACCTCCCCCATTCTGCCGTCACGGGTCTCTTCGAGGTCCCAGGGTCCAAGAAAAATAATAACATCCTGTCCCTCCAAAATAAAATTGATGCAGGTTCCATTCCTTTGAAAGCGCGAGATCGCTAGCCAAGGTAACAAGCAGGCAACATGCAGTCATCGGGTATCACCCGGACACTGCGACCACCGGAGCACGACTAGCTGCTGCTCCGTTCAACTCTGGACTCTGGACTCTGGATAAGGACAGAAGAAGAGACGAAGGACATAGAAAGAGACAAGAGACACACTTCACTGCTTGCATCTGAAGAGAACACATCCAGGAATAGTCAACGCAGAAGAGGACTGCCTCGACCTCGAGAATCGTCGAGGAAGAGGCCTTCACAACAAGCCACTGCGGCAGCTAAGAAGAAGCCGCCGGACCAGAACTCACCTCCTCGCCAGCGCCAACATCAAGCTGCAGCGATGGAAGTTGACCAGCCGCCTTGCCAGCAAGACGAGGACAAACCACGCACGACTGGGACCTGCCGCACAGTGCCGGTAATTCGAGTAGGTAGTCCCAGCGGAATCCGGGGAGTCCGAGAGTAGGACTGACAAATAGAGATGCGGGTTGCGCCGCGCCACTGTGACGGTGTCACAGTTCGGCCCCCGGATACCCGCTGGGCAAAGAGCTGAGTTAGTCAGCATTGGTCCCGCTGTTAGTGTCCCTGAAGCACTGTGCGGCAGCGACGAGCCCCCCGGCCGGCCACTTGGGCCAGTCGGGAACCCTAAGACTTGCGCGGGAAGCCCTGCTCAAACCGCGCAAGTACGTGACAATAATCGGTCCTTGTTAGGGGCGACACAGCCCGTAAAGTCCGGACCTTCCGGCTGCACGGCCGCTAGTAGGCCAGGCAGCCCCATTCCTCTGCCGGAGTCTGACTCCCCAGACATGGAGACCTCGGCTTCCACCGACTGGGTGATAGTAGGGCACGGTGGCAAGCCGAGGAAGTCTCCCTCACTGGCTTCCCTGAGTTCGATTACGGACTCGGCGGCATTCCAAGCCTCCGCTGAGGTTGCTCCTAGCCGCACCTCCGAAGGAAGGATCCCGCCGGTGTTCGTCACGAACGTCAGGGATATTATCGGCTTTAGTCGCAGAATCCGCAAGGTCGTTGCGCTGGCAGATAACGCTTGTGTCAAACTCCTAGCGAGTGAAACTGTGCGCGTTACCTGTCGCAGCGCATCGGAACACTTGGGAGTGATCCAGTGGCTGGAACGAGAATCGTTCCAGTTCCACACTTATACCCTGAACCGCATCAAGCCTGTAGCCCTCGTCCTTCGGGGGCTAGACATGCAGGCAGTCCTTGACGAACTGTGCGACGCGGGCTACAAGGTAGTGGCAGCCTCTCGGTTGTATACAACCTATGGCTCGCGTCGCCCCCTGACCCTTAGCGTTAGCGTAGAGCCCTGCCGTCAGACCGGGCGAATTTCCCAATGCCATAGGTGTCAGAGGTTCGGCCACAGCAGCTTTGGTTGTCGGAACGCGCCGATGCGAACTCGATCACCTAACGCACGCCTGCGCTGTTCCTGACAACCACAGGTACTGTATTTACTGTGGCGGCGCCCATGCTGCAAATAACAGGTGCTGCCCAGTTTACAAAGAGCAGCTGGACAAACTTGTTAAGTCAGTCCAGCCCAAGCCAAGACATGCTATGCAGCCAGTAAAAACGGCCAAAGCCTCTGAGCATGTGGTACGGAAATCAGCCCCAAGGTCTGCTCCGGTTCCGAAACCGCAAAGTGCAGTGGGCAAAGCTCAACAGGCCACACCTGTAGCCGCGCCCTCGGAACCGGAACGCGAGATACACGCTTACGCAAGTAGGGGAGAAATGACAGTTTGAGACCACTTGTCACGTGACAATCTAACCTAACTCCACCCACATCATTTGAACCTACCCTCACCCCACCATGTCTAACCTAACTCCACCCACATCATTTGAACCTAACCTCACCCCACCGATGTCCGTTGTTACGAGTTGTCACCCCAGCAGCAAACTTTGTTACGAATCCACTCATTGTAAGTGTCAGTCTGCATGTGATGAAGTATGTAACGTGAGTGCTCGTAAACTTGCTAATAACCCAGCTGTGTGTAGTAGTGGGGACGTATGAAAGCTGTCCAGTAGACGTTACGTGACTAGAATTACTGCAACACTCCCGTAGCCCCCAGGCGACGGATCAAATACTTTCTCTAATACAAATACTTCCTTTGACAAACACCCTGTAAACAAAACAAATATATATAGTTAGCTGTTTACACAATATAAGTTAGTAAATAAGTGAAAAATTTATACCACACTCATTATTCTTGTTCAAGGAGCGACTTGGCGGTAGTGATCAGACCTGTAAAATAAGTACACTTTATCCTAATTACTTTGAAGTTGAAACATTATACTTACATTTGTCTCTCTGTGGCTCCGTTTTCCTCTTTTACAGCCTGTACTAGCGGTGGTAGAGATGGTGGTCCCAGAGATACATTATTGCACTGTATGGCTACGTTTTTGCCTTTTACACTCTGTGCTAGCCGAGGTGGATAGTCCGACACGCTTGCGTAGTCGGTAGTGCCCGTACGCGAGTGTTCTTATACCATCGTCGAGTACATACCTCTTATCGTCATAGGGAGACAGAGAAAGTTTTGTCACTCGTTGTGTGTACAGCCTATGACGATCGCTTCGTATGCACGAGGCGGAGGTGAAAAACGTGCGATGATGGAAGAGACACTCTTCATACATCTGATGTCGTAACCGCTTCTTAATTGATGTCCTTGGTACACCTTTCGCCACCTTTTTGTGTGTGTTGTCGGACAGCAGAACCGAATAGCATTTTGCCCTGAGCCCGACAAACACCCTGATCGGTTTTCCACAGGTTTCATCCTTAAACTTTCCCACTACCTTTTTGTTGGAGTCACTGTAACAAGGATGATCTGTAGGATAGTCCGATGTATCAAAAATGTGGAGATCCTCCTTCATGTCTTTGTATACGTCTTCTATGTGAATGGTGTAAAGTAAACTGTCAGTGTCCGTCATAAGCAGTCTGACTCGTTGGCCGTATTTGGCAACAGCATATCAATAATGAAAATCATACATTATCAATTTGCTAATGTCAAGAACGGTAAAGCCAACGTACAGCGGACGGGAAAGGAATATCGTCCGTTGTCTTAACGCCACTCCAACCAAGTCATCGGTGTAGCGGATCATACGCGTCAGCCGTGGAGTGGAAGCAAGTTTTTGCAGCCGTCGTTCATTTGAGACTAGTTGAAAGTCTATGCGCTTCCTAACGTTCTCCACCGATTTACCATAGACAGCGTTGACCATTAGTTTGAAAAAATCGTTTTCAAAACTGTTCGCGGCTGCTTTCTCTTTTGCGTGTTGAAATCGATAAACGGTTTCATCCACGCTTTCTGTTTGAAACTCAACACACTATGGATCGCTTTCAACTTTAGGCCGAGACTGAGGTACAACATTATATTTCGATAATGGAGAACGTAATTTTGTTTGTCGTCCAAAGTCGTCAGCAACTTGGGAACGGACGACGAAGGCGTTTCTGATCCGCTAAACCCTCTTGTATAATATAGTTGTCTGTGCAGTTGATACGAGTACGGGGATAACATGTGACTTGGGCGCGGACAGGAGCCAGAGGATAATCAGAATGGAGATCATGTAACTCGTCAGGGTAATGCAGGTCTACCTCAAGTATGCAGCCCACATCTGCGTCATCGCTCAAATTACGTACGTCCAATGATTCGACCTCGTTACGATCGAGCCATCGGAAGTCGGCGTAAGGGAGCGGTTGCGACATGGCTGCACCGTAGAGGTTGTTACAGTCTGTGTATAAGATGAAGGAGGTTGGTCGTGAAGCATCGTATTGATCTTCGATCAGCGGGTTGTTGGTCTTGGCATGACGGTTGGGAATCATACAAAGACCCCCGCGAACGGATCTCTCGACGTAGAGATGCTGGTCTATATCCGTCAACAGCTCCAGTCTGACACCAGTCATCTTTAACATCGCGTTCCAGGCAAGACCAGGAAGCTAGTAAAGATGACAGGGATCGATCTGGTAGTACTGCATACTCATCTTGCGAAAAGATTGAAAGACATCAGCGAGCAGCAGTACGTCTGTTTTCAGATACAGATCGTGATACTCGCCCAGTGTACGGATGTCAAACGTCTGCCACACGTTTTGTGCGTGGGCATAATCCTCGTCCGTCACAGGCGTTTCACTCAATCTGTTAAAAAAGTGTTCGCGTGCGGAAAGTTCCGTTTTGTCAAACTTCTCGCTGCCTGTCATGTAATCGTAAGGATATATTCCCTTAAGTAACAGAAGCTCGATATGTTCTTCGAAACTTTGCTTCATCAATGCGAAATCCGCACCGCTCGCGCGCAAGTTTTCAACCAGTGTTTCCAAAGACGTGTTGAGAAACTGAAGCGTATCAACGTAACGCAGAGCACCTAGCGAGACTGAGACGAAGCGTTCACTAGTGGTAGCGATACCAGTGAGATTATCATATTTTCCCAACCCTTGTACCAAGTGATGTGCGTCGTAACTCCGTAAGTTGTGGAAAAAAACTGGAATACGTTTAGGCGTCTTAAAGTATTGTGGGCTGCACCCAAGTAGCGTCCAGTCAGATGGCAGTGGTTTCCTACTTTGTCGTCGTCAGTCAACGGTTTGTCACATAGAGAACCTGTGTTGGCATTCGTGAATGAAAGGGTGTCTGCATCGCTCATAGTCATGGGTACGTTAGTGCGGATGATACCAAAACGTTCACGTTCTTCAGCAACCAGTCTAGTGAGAAAGGTGTCTATCACGTGCTCACCACGATAGACGACCTGAGGTTTGAATATTTTACCTGTATGATCGACTATGAGGTAGGAAAAACCTGACGGAACATGCAACGACTCCGTTGTAGTGGACGATGAATGTGGAGGACCATTGCAGCGATGTGTGGGAACAATGAAAGACTCATAGTCAGCGTAAATAGTGAAAGGGACCTTATTCATGAGTCTAAAGTTTTTGAAGCACATCACTTTCTCCTCTGCGGACTCGGGCAAACGTGTTCTCTGTTCTCCAAACGACGAAAAATGGGTAATGTGGTCATTTAGGAGTCGTTCTGCGCTGAATCTGTAAAGACAGTAATTGCAATAGAAGCTAGCTCTATCATGTTTCGTGAGAGAAGAAAATAAGCGACTCACGTTTTTGATTAGACAGTAAAGTTTTCGGTCGTTGCTGGTTAGAAGTAAGAGGTTAATATGGTGACATCTATCTTTACAATTAGTTATTCTCAATGGGTAAAATTCTTTCTCTTCGTAACCGAAAACATTAATGGAAATATCCGAATTGTCTCGCTCGAATTTCTGAATATCTCACAACTTTGTAGGGTATGTTATACTGGACGTATTTATGCTCTGGAGGTGGGGTCTGTATTTGGAAATCCTATTAGCATGTGCGTGTTGCGGAAAGAGAGCGGCCAACACAGACCATACAAAGCACATCTGATCGTTTTTATTGACTACATTAATTATAGATAAGTTTCGAGACAATTAGGAGGGTGTAGAGATGAAACTTGACGCCGCCAGCGGGTGGTACCTCGTAGCAACGAGTTCCAAACTAATAACATTATCAAGTATCCATCCACTACCCTCATGGGTGAATTGTGTTATGGACTCTAGGATTTTGTCAAAAGACGCTTCTATACGTTCGTCCAACGACGACTCTTCTGCAAACAGTGTCGTATGACATCGTCTATGAAAATAACCAATAGTCGTCACTTCTTCGTCCACGTCAGTGTCTGCGTTTACTATGTATTTGACAAATCTCACTTTAACCGCTATATGCCACTTCACAGCGCGCAGTCGTCCCAGTTCCGTTATGATGTCCGTACGTAACGAATGATGAACCTCATCGAAAACGGTTATGATATCAGTGACACTACCATCATCGGCAATTGGCGTATAAACGTATGCGACCAACGCACCTCTCAATGAATGTTCACGCTGCATGCGTAACTGCTCCATTTTTTTAAACTATAAACAAAATACAAAATCTCGTTATAAACACTGTGAATAGTAATCGTATATTTACTAAGAATTATTACATGGTAATGTAACCTTTCAACCTGTTAAATTATATTTACTTACCTACTTGAAGATTGAATAAAGCTAATATTCATTTTCAACAAGGTACACTATATATGTATACACGCGCACACACAAGCACTTTGACCCGCTCCCTGTGAGTGTTAATGATAAAGTGAAAGTGATCAACGCACTACCACCGCTTGTAGTATGTGTGTGAATTACTTCCTGTTTGCGATAATATTTAAAACATAAGTATGTTACCAATGAGTCACACAATGAGTTGCGCATGAGGAGTGAAGTTGTTGGGACACACATGAACGTTATGACTAGGAGAAGACAATGAAGACCGACAGCAATGTACGCACAATAATCGCCTCAGAGCTGCACAGACCGGTGAGGCGGAACTTTGTGAGACGTGCGGTAGAGCTGAAGGGGGTAAATGATCTGTACCAAGCGGACCTAGTGGAGATGATCCCACATGCCAGGGTGAACAAAGGGTACAAATATCTGATGACAGTGATCAATGCATTCAGCAAGTTCGCGTATGCCGTACCGTTGAAAACAAAGACTGGGGCAGAAGTGGCACGTGCTCTTACACCTATACAGAATACTAATCAAATAAAATTTCTACAGACTGACAACGGTAAAGAATATTACAATAGTCCTGTACAAGCATTGCTGAAGAAGCGCGGAGTGAAACATTATTCCACATTCAGCGAGAAAAAAGCGTCTATAGTGGAACGTTTCAACCGTACATTGAAAACACGCATGTACCGTGCTTTTAGTGAACAAGGTCATTACCGCTGGTTGGACATATTGTTGGGACTGGTGAAAGCATACAACGACACTGTTCACAGGACTATCGGAATGAAACCGCGTCAAGTGAACGAATCCAACGAACACATATTCTTAGAGCGAATACGGAAGAACACTGCGAGAAAGAGAAACGTTGTTAATAAGCAACCAAAATTCAAAGTAGGCGATCACGTTAGAATAAGCAAACACAATATGGTATTCGCCAAAGGCTACACGCCCAACTGGACGAGTGAGATATTCAAATTGCATGCTGTACAGCGCACAACCATTCCTGTCACATACCTACTCACTGATCATACGGGTGAAGTGTTGAAAGGTGCCTTTTACGAGCACGAAATCACTAAGTCAGTAGTAGTTTATCTTGTTGAAAAAGTGTTACAACCCAAAGGAGACCGTGTGAAGGTGAGATGGTTAGGGTTTGATGGCAAACACGACTCTTGGATACAGAACAAAAACCTGATATAACAAGTCGCGATGGCATTACGCATTAGTACGTTAACATGACAACATTGTCATGCCTGCGTTAGAGTTGAAAGATGTCATTTTACATCCTGCATATAACAAGTATATCCTGAACACAACTGTAGAATATATAGATCATTTGCGTAACATCATCTGTGTTTATGACAAGTGGCAACGGGTTAGGAATTATATGACCAGATTCAAACTCACTACTATAGTACCTACTGCTGATGACTGCTTTGCTCACTAAAAAGAGTGCGTTTGGTCGGATCCCAATTGCAAGGCAGGACTGGATACGTGTGTATGCAGTTACATATCCGGTGAGTGTTACAACTTAATACAACTATTGAACAGAGTCTTGAAAGAAGAAGAAGCAGAGTATGAAAGCCGTACAACAGAAGGATCTATTGAAAATAAACAACATGGACTTTACGAAAGGTTACGGTGATGGCGAAGGGGGAAATGCATCACATAAGCATGGACCGCTTCTCCCGAACACCATCCGTTCTGTCATCTGCGGAGCCTCTGGGTGCGGAAAAACAAATGTCATGCTGAACCTGTTGTTTGACGTGAATGGATTGAGATTTGCAAACTTGTACGTGTTTTCCAAATCATTGTTTCAACCTAAGTACAGACTGTTGGAAACTCTGATGAGATCGCTCGCTGATGATGGGATAGACTATCGTGCATACAGTGAAAACGATGAAATACCACCGCCCGAAGATGTTGCTTCCGACTCTATCATGGTGTTTGACGACGTATCATGCGAACGACAACACAACATTCGCAAGTACTTCGCTGTGAGTAGACGCAGTGGCGTGGACGTGTTCTACTTGAGTCAGACGTATAGCCAGGTCCCAAAACAGCTGGTACGTGACAACGTTAACCTCGTGATGCTATTCAGGCAGGATGAGCTCAACTTAAAGCATGCGTACAATTATCATGTTAACACAGACATGAGATACGAGACTTTTAAAAACATCTGCACCGAAGCATGGACGGATCGGTATGGCTGTCTCGTTGTGGTCAAGGACTCGCCAATGGACAGTGGTAGATATAGAGTCGGTTTTGATCGTTTCATAATACCTCCGACAAAACATGATGATTGAAGAAAACTCATCCTATAAACACGATTGTTTTGTGTGAAAATGGATCAGACGTTACAGTACTGTTTGCGAAGATGGATGAAGAACAGAAGCGACTCGTGCATGATATCGATGTAATTAGTAGTAATATAAGAAAAAAGTACTGTGCTTTAAAACGTGGACTCCAGACGAATGAGGAATCGTTACTGAAGAATTATAAACCGATTGTAGACCCATTACATAGTATTTCACAATCATTGATTGAAAAAAAGTCCAAGACACAAGATGTAAAGAAGAAGAAGATGACAGAAGAGATGGATGAGGAGGAGGGCGCTGCTGGGCCGAGGTTTCTATCTACATTCGAGACAGTAAAAGTACAAGACTCACCGTCCACACCGGAAGGACGAGAAAGCATGCAGAGGCATATTCCCATCAGCTATGGCAATAATCCGTTAACAATGAAATACATGCACATGCTTGCATCCGATGAACGTGATCGTCTGATGGATTATACGTATGGTGTTCGACATCATGACGGTAAATGGATGATTGGTGATTCACAGTTGGAAATCGATGAAAAGGGTAATTTTCTTATCAAAGGTGTACGCTACGAAGGTACGCCCGGTCGGTCTCCTAACGAGGACGTCTACACCGAGGCAGATCTTTCGGTTTACAAAGCCGTATTGAATGCCACAAACGCGCACAAATGTCGTTACATACAGAGTGAAAAATAAACTCAAACAAAGGACTAAAGTACAAAAAGATAATATCCCGATTGTTTCCAGCGAAACCTTTCGGACGCGGTCATGACGAGTCGCGGTACAATGACTTGATGTATACAACAGATAAAATCGATTATGTGCACTGGGACGATCCCAACGAGCTGGTGGAAAGATTGAAGTTGCTAATTGCTTCTTAACGTGCCGGTCATAACGGACACACAGACGAAATTATCTCTATAGTGGAAGAACTACGTGAAGCCAAGATTATCATATAAATTCAACATGATCATATCCGGGATAATCTCTGCATGACAAGACATGGTCTGTGGACACTGTTGTATATGCAAGTTGTAGTTGAGCTCATTAATTTACAGAGTACTACTACCGACTGTCGAATTAATAAAATCACACCAAACTGTCCGATAGACAGCTTAGTTGGACGCTTTACGAGCCGACGTTCAGTAACAAAAATGCTGTGTGTGTTTGTGCAGTCATCATAAACACAGCTGCAATCACTGAGTAAGGATGAGTGTGAACAGGTTCGGCAGACATGTGAGCACAGTGAAAGTGCGAAGAGAGACTAAACGTAGTCTTCGTGAGGTAGTGGGCATTGAATTGACCAAAGACGGACACATTGACATGGAGGACAAAAAGATTCGCAACTTGGGTGATCCTGTAGCATTGAACGATGCTGTTCCTATGCATTTTGTGCAGGACCACTGCTTGGTGTTACCCAAAGAAACTCCATGAGCGTCAGAGGACATAGACTGAGCAACGTGGGTACACCTGTTGAGCTTACTGACGCAGTCAACAAACAGTATGCAGACTACACTTTTCCACGTTTTAAGAACACCAAGGAAGACCATCGCGTCATTGATGCACAGGACAGCTATATAATATCAGTTAAAGATCCTTACCGTGCAAGAGATGCGGCCAACAAACAATATGTTGATAACGCGGTTATACGTTACGAGCAAATAATAGCTATTATGTCAAAGATTGTCGGATATCGGGGTTAGCCGCACCGAAAGTGCACAAAGACGCAGTGAACTTGGACTTTATGCTCAATAATAAAATTAGTTTACAAGGTACCTATTTCAATGAGAATGGAAGACTCATATCCAACCTGACGGATGGAGCCCTACCCATGGACGCTGTAAACGTACGTCAAATAAAGGAAATTAAACGATATGTGAAGAGAGAGTTATACACGTTAGCTAAAGTCTTATAGATGCGTGTGGATAAACTGTTATCCTACATCTATAAATTGCATGTACACAAGGCTCGCGCTTCACTCGGTTCTGAAGAGGTAGAGTTAAAAGTCACCAACAACACAGAGACAAGAGCGTTAATAGATGTTATCAATAAGGACCGAATAGAGAAAGATTGGAGGACAGTATGGAAAGAAGACGAGATAAGGAGGGGCGGGGTGTAATAGGAAAAATACTTAAAAGCGCTGCACCCGCTGTCATTACGTCAGTACCTACTGTGATCAATCGTGCAGTAGATGCGCTACCTATCGAACTAAATCTGCCTGGGTACAGGTTCTGCGGACCAGGAACAAAATTGGAGGAAAGATTAGCTCGCGGAGAGCGCGGTATCAACGAGTTGGACGAAGCCTGTCGTGAACACGACATTACATACGCAAAGTACAAGGACAACAAACGCAGACGCATAGCCGATCGTGTCCTTGCCGGCAAAGCGTGGGAACGTGTAAAAGCTTGGAATTCAGGCATCAGCGAACGAGCGCACGCAGCAGCTGTAGCAGCGGCAATGAAAGCGAAATCAGTGTTGGGTGGAAACGTTGGTTCCAGTCATAAACGTCAACCTCATCAAGTACAGAAGAAGAAGAAGAAGGCGACGAAGAAGAAGCGTACTCAGAGGATGAAGACTGGATCTGGCCGTTGTCAAAGTGGCGTGTTGTCAAACGAAAACGGAGAAGTACACACAAATCGGCTTCTGGTTTGTACTTGCGTCCGTATCGAAAAAACTAGTTCACATATCGGTGCGTCCACTATCTGATCAAGATCTGTACAAGTACGCGAAACTATTGGCTATACCCTACTTCAGAGGAGTGTTCATGCGTGATGCTTTACCTCGTGGCCAACCATGGAAGAACGAAACCGCAATAGTGAATCTGGACGAGACGAGCGGACTAGGCACGCATTGGGTATGCTATAAGAAGGGAGAAGAGAAAGTACACTACTTTGACGCCTACGGCAATCTACGACCACCAGCAGAATTGATACGTTACTTTGGAACCACTGTGACAAACATTCATTACAATTATGAGCGTAAGCAGACGTCGAACACAGTCGTCTGCGGGCATTTATGTTTGGAGTTTTTATCATCACATGATCAGTAGACGACAAGATGTCTTCGCTAACGGTCACTGTTACCGGTACAGATTTTAGCGCTCTCGTGTGCGATTTTTTCCCACCTCTTAAACTAACAGAGGGTGATTGGTATGCGGGGCTATTGGACTTTACCACATACAATTCTATTCCAAATGTTGTTGAAGGTAAAAACAACGAGTTCCCCGTAGTAAGAGGAGGAGACGTTCAGGTCATAAGATTGTCGACAGGGGTATATGAAATCGATGACATAGAAGAGTATTTAAAAGCCTTGCATGACAGACAGTTTAGTCTACGGCCTAATAACAACACAATGAAATTTGAACTTTATTCTACCGTTGCTGTTGATTTTGATCGTTCAAAGGGTGATATAGGACGCATGTTGGGATTTACCAAGCAACGGAAGCTGGACGCTTATAAAATGTATACATCGGACGCACCGGTTAACATTATCAAAGTGAACACAGTACTTATAAGATGTAATATTATACAAGGTTCATATACGAACGGTCAGAACGTACACACGCTACACTGCTTCTATCCGACAGTCGAGCCTGGCTTCAAGATAGTCGAAACGCCCACAAACGTGATATACCTGCCACTGAACGTACAACGTTTAGATAACATTAGCCTGTCTGTGGTTGACCAGGACGGTAATACAGTAGATTTTCGCGGTGAAGTCATCACTGTGCGTATACATCTTAAAAGGATATAATCATCATGGGGTTGATTTTTGACACTACCCCTGCCGATAGGTTTGAGCCAAACACAGTGATAAAAGCAGGACGTGCGTTTGAGTGCGCAGTCAGTAGACGTAAGACTTTGAAGCGATTAACACTAGCTAGCCGACGTTATCTGATTTCATTGGGATTCAAAGTGGGCGAGAACAAGTAGCGAGTCATTATGGGTATTTTATCTGTTGAGCGAGATCCGCTCTTCGAGGACAGTATCACGCATTTCGAATACCACACGCACGCACCGTACGCCTCTACACGTTATGGTAATAACGATGAGATACGTATACCTATCCAACAACAAGACATTTTTACTCTGCCGACAGAAAGTTTCCTCTATATCGAGGGCAAGTTGAGCAAGGAGTCAAACGTGTCGCCTGATACCGCTCTCAACGTGAAACTAATCAACAACGCGATGGGATTTCTTTTCGAAGAAATCCGTTACGAATTGCCCGGCGTAGAAGTGGATCGTACCAAGAGCGTAGGCATCACATCAACTCTGAAAGCTGTGCTATCGATCAAAGAACGCAATATCACTTCGCTGAAGAACGCCGGGGTGGGTGGCACCAACAGCCAATGAAGTGACACTGACTAGTGACGGGGACTTCAACTTTTGTCTATCGCTAAAAATGCTCATGGGATTTGCAGAAGATTATACACGCATCGTATTAGGTTTTGAAACAGGACCTCGTACTGTTGCGTACATCCACCAATCTCAATGCTATGGTATCAACAAGCACGGAGGCTAACGGTGTCCTTGAACTGACTAAAGTCAACTGGATGATGCCGTATGTGCACGTGGCCAACACGTATCGCTTACGACTGTTAGACTTTATACATAAAGACCGTCCGTTAACTATGTCGTTTCGCAGTTGGGAACTGCACGAATACCCGGCTTTGCCAGAAACCAGCAGACAGACTTGGACAGTGAAGATGTCATCACAACTGGAGAAGCCGCGGTTCGTGGTGTTAGCATTTCAGACAGCAAGAAAGAACAATCTGAAAAAAACACACTGATGAATTCGATCATTGCAAGGTGGCAAATGCGAAACTGTTTTTCAACGACAAGTACTACCCGTACGACAACATGCACCTCGATATTGACAAAGGACGTTTCGCGTTATTATATGATATGTATGCACGCTTCCAAAACTCATACTATCATCGGTACGACAGCGTTCCACTTCTAACACCTGACGAGATCAAGACAAAGGCTCCGCTGATAGTCTTCGACTGTAGCAGACAAGATGATTTGCTCAAGTCTGCAGCTGTAGACGTTCGTTTAAAATTCGAATCGAGAGAAAATTTTCCAGCACAAACCACACCCTACTGTATGATACTCCACGATTCACTTGTTGAGTACACCCCATTGTCCAACACAGTTCGCAGACTCACGTGAAGAAGCGACGCAACTACCACAGGAGGGTATAGCTGTTATGGAACGAGAATTATGTCATCAGATCCTGCCTCTTGACACTGTTTCGTGAAAGGATTTCAACATTGTTTCGAAGAAAAGAGTGTCGATATAGACTTAAAAAACATTAGCACAGTGTTGTTTACATGTAGTATATATTATGAAGTGTGTGTGTGTGTGTGTGTGTGTGCGCGTGCGCGCGCGTGCGCGTGTTCATTAATAGTGAACGGAGTGGCTTTGACGTTTATATTGTGTTAAGTAATTATTTGAGCAAAGGGGAACTTTAGATTAGGCTATGTTTGTTCCTAAATATTGTATCACTTTCACTCACTAAAAGTAAATTGTTTTATATATAGACATAATTTATGTATGTAGCGTGTGTTAGAAGGTTGCTTTATTGTGGCAATTTATTTGTATGTGTTCACTATTAATAAATGTATCAAAACAAAGTATTACGTGTAAATTCCCACTCCATTCTTTCACTTTCGTACGGACAGGTAAGGGTCAGTCTTTTGACAGCTTTCACCAGCAACGCACGCTAAGTCTTGTGAGGTGTAGCTAATTGAACACACTGCTTTGATACGCGACAATAGTAAATACTGAACAACTACCGGAGCGGATTGGAATAAACGTGCTGACTATACATTTAACACACGTTCTGTACACCACTAGAAGATAACTATGTCACAAGGTGTAGCACTGATTGTTGATTTTCACTGTTTCTTGGACAATGACGGAAATAATATTATAAAAGAACTATCCATCATGGACGTTACGGAATTCACTAGTCGACATTGGATCTTTGCATCACCACCCTTAAACCACAACACGAATTCTCAACACAAGACAACAAATGAATGGCTGGCGAAAAATATGCATGGGATAAGCTGGCATGTGGGGGAGACACCATACAATCAGGTGGGAGTAATATTAAGAAGATGTGTTTTCGCATATAAATATATATTTGTTAAAGGTTTGCAGAAAAAAAATTATTAATGAAACACGTAATTCATTTTCATGTTATCAACTTAGAAGACTATGGTTGTCCTAAACTACAGACTTTTAATTACATACCGGGAAATGCATGTCTTTCACATTATGACTTTCACAACGTTTGTACAAATCACAGAGTCAGAGCGTTACGTGAGTGGGTAGTATCGAATTAGCATATAATGTTTAAATTTTTTTTTGGCTACTTAAACAAAGTCGAGACGCGTGTTTCAACCCCTATGTACTTTGAAGGTGTGTATCATTTATAACTTTACAATTTATCATACCTACAAAAAAAGTGTTTTATTTTACAGTGTACTAGTGTCAAGTCACAATATCGTGTTGAAAGTTTTGTTCGAATAATAAACGAAAGTCACAATAAGTGTTTCACACGTGTGTAACTTTGAAGATGTGTGTCACAAAGTGTGTAATTTATATTTATATTCTCTGTAATGTACAGATATGTTTTTTAATGTTAAAATTATGAGTATAAAAGGTTACAATAAAGTTTTATTTTACTATGTATTAGTGTTTAAAATTTTGTTCGAATAATTAGCAAAAGTAAAGATGTGTGTTTCAGATGTGACCATTGGAGATATATGTAATTTATATATTTGCTGAAATGTATGTTTATTAATGTTTCAATTATAAGTATAAAAGATACAAATAGTGTTTTATTTTACAATGTACTTACCTCAAAGTTTTGGTGTGTTGACTGAAGAGGTGAAAATTACGTTGCAATGTTAGCGATACGTGCTCACAGCTACACTTTAGCAAAATGTGTCTTGTTAGCTACTTTCTTGTGCTTATTTATATGGTATTTGAGTATGCTGTCTCCAACTTTACGGAAAGTACCGTTGGGTATTAACACGTATGTGAGTGAAATAATATGCTCCACTTACTACTGCCAACGGCAATATTTATTTCCGAATTTGCAGCTATTGTCAGGTGAATATTACAGACTTATTGAGTGAAAGGGAGTACTCACTTGTTTACTTAATATATATATAAATATTTACCGTAATGCTAGCATCCGTGTTCCGCTTTTGGATATTTAACAAGGGTGTTTGCCAAAAGCAGACATTGATTGGAACGCCAGCGGCTACTACGTCAGCTCCACTTTCTAACACTATTTTCGCTAATGGAAATATACTACGGAAAGTACCGTTGGGTATTAACATGTATGTGAGTGAAATGATATGCTCCACTTACTACTGGCAGCGGCAATATTTATTTCCGAATTTGCAGTTATTGTTAGGTGAGTATTACAGACTTATCGAGTGAAAGGGAGTACTCTCTTGTTTACTTAATATATATAAATATTTACCGTAATGCTGGCATCCGTGTTCCGCTTTTGGATATTTAACAAGGGTGTTTGCCAAAAGCAGACATTTATTGAAACGCCGGGGGCTACTACGTCTGTGTTACACTTTCTAACACTATTTTCGCTAATGGAAATATACCCAATTTTACAATGTAAGTATTAGATTTTTAAAACGACCATGTACGTCTCACACTCTGGATGCTCGTAGTGCGCACACGATAATAAACATTAAGAAAGGAGGTAATCAATGCAAAATTACTTTATGTTGGATTAAATGCCAGACACTAAAGTATCTGTTACATTCTCTTAACATACATGTAAACATCCTGAGCATTTCATACAAAACGTAGAGTGTCTGTTCTGTACACACGTGCATACGCTCAGAATTCATTCACCATCACACTTAGTAATACTCACTCTCTCTGCTTACGAAACAGATAATGAAATGCACATGTGTATTATACTGAATTTAGTATGTATCATTTTTATCGGATACTGAAACTATCAATTGTTGCCTAATCGTCTCCGAAGATGTTACTAAAGACTGACTTCGAACGGTGTACTATAAGAAAACTACGCTATGGTTAATAATTTTCAGATAGACTAGTGTAAAGCCCAAATTATAGCGGATTCACGCCTATGTGTGTAGATTGGCCTCAACTGTGAAACATTACCAAATACGACTTCTGAACTAATAAACATTTACTCAAAGTGTTAAACACATAGAGGCATTCGTGTAAAGACATTTAGGTACAGTTTCTTCTCTTCACGAATCAAATTGTTTCTTTACGTCTGTATTTTGTCTAAGCCATGACGTACAATCATGTTAACTTCACACACACACACACACACACACAAGGTGGGAACAGAATCAAGATGGCTGCTGCAGTCGAGTTTAATATTCAGATGCCTGTGATCGTTATAACCTCAACAAAACAAGACGGAGCAGCTAGACATAAAATCATGAGGGCAGTGGGCACAACATTTATATTTTTGATTGGCGCGATAGTGAAAGTGTGGAAAATTACATATGGCGTCGGAAAATTGTGTGGGAATTTTTATTTCCCTCACTACACACGATCAACCGACGTGGGTATGGTCAACTGACGTTGGTGGGGTTAGAGCCAATCGAGATGGATGAGGTTGCGTTCAACCCAACGTGAGTGGGGTTGCGTTCAACCCAACGTGAGTGGGGATGCGTTCCGTTCAACCCACATGAGTGGGGGTTGGGTTAGAACCAATCGACATAGATGAGGTTAGGTTCAAACGACGTGTTTCGGGATAGGTGTGGTGGGGTGGGGAGGGATGAGGAGGGGTAAGGTGGGGTGGGGTGGGGTGGGGTAAGGTGGGCGGGGCGGGGTGGGGTGGGGTGGGGTGGGGTGGGGTGTGGTGGGGTGGGGTGTGGTGGGGTGGGGTCAACGGACATCGGTGGGGTGAGGGTAGGTTCAAATGATGTGGACGGAGTTACGTTAGACATGGTGGGGTGAGGGTAGGTTCAAATGATGTGGGTGGAGTTAGGTTAGATTGTCACGTGACAAGTGTTCTCAAACTGTCATTTCTTCCCTACTTACGCAAAAGTCCCGTTGCCGCAGGATGACGAGGAAATTGATCGTCCACCACCGCCGCCACCCAAGCCTCGCTACCCCAGATCAGGCAAAAAAGCAAGGTACACCTCAGGCCAAGAACACGGGCCAGCCAAAACCTCCCACTGGACCCAAGCCTGTCCGCCAAAAGCCAGAGCGACCACCCGCTCCAGAACCTGCCCCCAAGGCTTCCACCGCCTCGCCCTGCCGCAGCTATGCAGCTGCCGCCAAGCGTTCTCCTCAGGCATCATCTACCGATGATCTCGCCGCCGTTTCCGACTTTCTGGAAAGCTACGACTTGCAGAAAGTAGCCCAAACTTTCCTCAAAATCAAGGAATGCTTGGCAACAACCTCGCCCCAAAGACAAATTCCTCTTCTTGGTGGAAGCCTGCCGTATTATTGGTCTGTTATGAACGGACAATCACAGCAATCCCTCGAGCTCGTGGCGTGGAACGCCAACGGCCTCGCTTCCCGGCATTCTGAGCTTTTAGAGTTCGTTGCCCGTCACAAGCCCGATGTGCTTCTTATTGGAGAGACGCACCTGACCCCCGCATCGTCGATTCCGACTACCCAACTACGTGTGCTACCGGGACGACCGGTCGGATCGCGCAGGAGGGGGCACCGCCATCGCCGTGAAGGTGAGTCTTCGCCATCACCGCGTTGTCCTGCCTCAGAGGCGGAACCTCGAGTGCACCGCGGTTGAGCTCCATGGTGCTCTCGGCGGTCTACTCGTGGTTTCCACATACAGGCCTCCACAAACGGAGCTCCTGTCGAACGATCTGGAGACCGTCTTTGGCGCACACAGAAGGGTAGTCCTGGAGGGCAACCTGAACTGTAAGTACCCTGATTGGAGGAGCCGCTTGGTGAACCCAAACGGGGCCCGCTTACGCAGGTATGCTGATGGGTCCTACCGGGCCTACATACTATCCCTCGAAGGCTAACTCCCGCCCTGATGTACTGGACATTGCCGCGGTCAGGGGCGTTTATTGCCCGGTCCACGTCTCCGTCATTTCGGAAGTGTCCTCGGACCATTGCCCCATCAGTGTGCACATAGCTACCCAGCACTCTACCAGGAACTCAGCATGTTTCAAGAAACGCCTGAACTTATCTAGAGCGTACACCACTGCCAAATACTATAGTTCATAGACAGATGACTTCTTCTCTTGTTGGGTCAAGGTCCGAGATATAAAAGCCACTGGCTGCCTAGCACCATCAACAACTTGGGAAAGAACAGCCCCGAGCGCAACCGAACTAGCGTCCGTCTGCAGGACAAACTGCTTAGAAAAATCGGGCATCCTTAACACCAGCGGAGACATGATGGCCTCCTTAAGCGCTTCAAAAGCTTTCTGTTGTTTTCCTCCCAATACGAATTTAGCCCCCTTTTTCCGTAGTTCATTGAGTGGGGCAGTGATTTCTGCAGCATTCGGGATGAAGCGTCCATAAAAGTTTACCATGCCCACAAATCTCGCGATGCCTTTGGCATCTTTAGGTGGGGGAAAATCCCTGATGCCCTGTGTTCTCTCTGGGTCCACAGTGACACCCCTATGTAAAATAAGATGCCCCAGAAAAGAAATTTGGGTCTGCGCAAACCTGACCTTTTCCGGATTGACAGTAAACCCGGCACCCCTCAACCTTGTAAAGAACTGCGTTTACAAATGAAAATTGTGTTATTTAATTTTTTGAAAACATTAAATATTTTGTTTTGAAATTAAAAAAAAATTATTTTTTATGTTTTAATGTTTAATAATTAAGTAAATAATTCTTGTAATGGTGTAGTGTTGAAATTTTATGTTTCTGTGAGTTAATTTTGTCAATAATCTCGCTTATGGTTTACTAGAATTAAATTCAGAGTTAATAGAATTGTCTCACTTCACTAATCGATTGGCGATATTTCTTCTTTTCTGTATATATTACTCCCACCTAAGTAATGCCGCCTTTTCCTTTAATCCTGTTGTGAACTAACACTCTATTTATTAAATTTATAAAATAAATTTTAAATCAAAGCGTTGAATTAATAGATTTTATTGACAATTGTTAAATGGGTCGATTTAAAATCGATGATCATATCTAGTGCTCGACTCTTTCACAGGGCGATCGATTGTTGATACAGGTTATTTAATATAAATATTTTTAGTTCTTTTAAAGGTTATAATTAATAGTCAGAGAAGGGGCAAGGCTAGAAAGTATAACATTCACAATAAAAAACTTAATAGTTAACAAGTACAAAATTATTTGATAATATATATATAATGTTTATAAATTGAAAGTTTACACCAATGACGAGCGATGAATTCTAATAGTAGTGAGTGCTATGCATGCCGGGAGCCAACATGGCCGCCTTTCGTGCTGCTGTAGTTAATGTGACTTCGATCAGACGAAATTTCTTTCAATAAAAGCCCTCGTCGTTTCAATAAGAGCTCTTTCGTTCACGTTCCCTCGTCTCTGTAGTATGGAGAATTCCTTCTGGTGTTATTAGGGTCGTCTTGGTTAAGTGTTCTGTGTTCACTTCGATTTAATATTTTGGATTATGTGTATTCACTTCTGTCAATGTGTGTATCGAAAATTGTAAAGTTCGTTTGGTTATGAATAATTATTGTTGTACAGTTTTAATTCCTTATATCACTTGTGTTCAGTTCAGTATTAATTGATTTCAATGTTTGTAGTTGTGGTGTTCACTGAATTTAGGTTTAAAGTAAATTTTTCCGCAACTCTCGATTTTTTACTGCAGGCTAGGCTCTACTTTTATACGCCATTAATGATTCTGATATATGTGTTATTAGCGAGAGCTTCATCAACCGTACTCTACGAATGTTAATTAAGAACTGTTTTACTTCCTTCGTTTTCTGAAATATCTTGCCAAGTTAATATTAGAAAAGTATTGTTTCAATTTTTAATCGTTTCCGATACATGTAAAAAAGGTACATTATACTCAGAATATATTTTGGTTATTAATTAACTTCATGAAATAGTAAATACATAATCGGTTTCTTTAATTCCTTCTGCTTAATTTGATACCCAATAATCTATCTTTACAAAGATTTTTATTAAAATTGCTATATTCCTTTCATTCTGGAAAAGTAGGCTCAACTTTTTATTTCCTGTTCTCCTCCAAATATTAGCCATTTTAATATGTTATAATTATGACTATAATAAATTTCAGATTTACCTAAATATTTATCTTTCCTTAATTTCTTGCAATTTTATCAATTGATTATCCTTTTAAATATAATTTATGAATTTATGACTCCCCCCTCTGAAATTTTTAGTTAATACATTGTAACGTCACAAAACGTTCCATAAAAGAAATCATTTATATAGTAAGTTAGCATAAGAGGAAAGTGAAGTGAACAGTATCGAACCCAAGTAGTCCCAAAAAATTGTGTAATTTTGTATAATAATTATTTCTATCAACTTGAAAAAACGACCAAACTATGACTAAGACAAAACCACATATATATTATTAAAGTGAATAAGAGTGAAAAAACCATAAGACACTATAAGAGAGAGAAATAATGTCAGAATCAACCAAAATGAAGTCAATAATTATTAAGTTTTATAACTATGAATAGAGTATTAAAAACTATTTTTTGTGAATGAATGGACATGATCCAGTATTATATTATGTCATGTAAATAAAATAAATGTATTAAATGACTTAAATACATTATTAGAAAGAATCTAAGTTAAAATAAAAATTGTATATTTGCAATGACAAAAAATATTAATGTGTTGGATTTGAAACCATACACCAAGATTTCATGAAAAAATTAATTATTATCAGATTTAAATAAAAACCATATGTAATTGTCAAGCAGGCAATAGTGAACAATTTATCTTAAATAAAGGAAGCTGTCAAATGAATAAAAAGCAGCCAAAATAGCCAAAAACAGTGTTAACTAAAAACATGTAATAGGCATCTAATATTGTATGATTTATGAATTTAATGTTGCCAAAATGCAACCAAATTGCATTAGAAAGCTGTAATATGATATAAAGCAACTATACTAATATACCTGACTAACTTTAACATTGTAATAGTCAAGTTAGCAAAATATTTACTTATACCATGTATGGCTGGAACCAATCATCCAGTACAAAAATAATCATATCTGGCTAAATACTTACATAATGCTAACAAAAATAAGATAGAAAGGTACAATACATCAGTATACCTTAATAAGAAACAAATTCAGTTGAAAGTAAAGTCAATTCTAAAAGAATTTAAATAATTAGAGTGAGATTTGTCACGCCATAAAAAAGGACATCTCAAGACCAATCAATGATGCTATGTCATCTTGTGATAAATATAATATATGTACAGAGTAACCAGGTATCACAAAAGATAGACAAAATAATAAACTCTGTGTGTACAGTAGTGAAATAATACATATATATAAGAAAAAGACTAATCATTGTATTAGAAAACTGACAAGAATCTAGGCCATGAGCAGAGGCCATATAAAATTGTATTTATTTGTGTTTTATCTATGTTAAAATTTGTTTATTTTGTTGTAGGAAGGTAGTAGTATTAGATGTTCAGCTTGTGGAAGGAACTTAGTAACTCCACAACAATTTTTGTTATAAAAATTGAGTTTTCAATGACAACAACTCAAGGTGAGGGTTGTATATTGTATTGTTTATTAGACTTAAGTTAATTAGAAACCAATCATATTTAGTATCGCTAGATTCAGTTAAAAACAGGGAATCTAAATATATTAATGGCATACAAATTGTGAGTACTAATGTAAAACTGTTTGATAAATACCAGAGTAATTTTTGAAATATCCTTTGTATGAAGAATAAGAAATTCGTTCTAAAAGCTTCTACGGAAGTGAAAATTGTTCTATGACATTCCATTTCGTTCATTCTCGAACATTCTAGAAAGAATTTTTACACAAATATACCGGAAGTCGATGAAAACAGTCATCCTGAATTAGTATAAAAGAGAGACCAAATTCGACCCAAAAAACACTTGAAACTTGAACTCCAGAACTGATGCATCACCCACGACACTGATCAACGCAGCTAAGGCGAAACCGAAGAGGCGAGAAATCAACAAGACACGGAGAAAGGCTTTTTCCCGTACATAGACATAACCGACTGACTTAACCTCAACGAGAATCTACGCCAAAAGTATCGCTGAAATAGAGCAGCGATACGGCAAAATTTTAATAGAAATCACGCAGCCAGAACGTCAAGCGGCCCAGGAGGGACCAAAATTTTAAATAGAGAACGAATTCTGCTGTGTTCGCATAGACTGACTAACGTGACAAAAATGCCCCCTAACGTAAACAAACATATACCCAACAAGCCTTTCTTCTCGACTGAATGGGAATCAGCGCTGCGGCGGATAATTTCTGAATTAACGCGGAGCAGCTGACGAGCTTTTGGCGGCGTTTGAACGAGATTCTACTGCCAAACGTTTTTACAAAAGTGCGGAAAAAGTAAAGGATCGCAAAATTTGACTTTAAATAGATTCAGTGTACACCCGAAGAGGCGAGATTGAGAAACTACCCGAAAGGAGTGTCCAGTGCGAGAATAAATAACCATTGGAACGTGAGTTACCAAAATTAAAGTCATTTGTTACCTGGTTACAGTTTATCACGCAGTTGTACTTCACACGCCACACATACACCTTCAAATCACTTAGTAATTTCTTGTAAGGCATCTAATTGATATGTCTTGGTAGTTCAAAGGAGTCACGTCCTGAGAGTAAAGATTTTTCACATATTAAACTCATGCTTTTCAACTGAGTCAGAATCTGAAGTATACTAGCCGATACTTGATTGGATATATAAAAAATTGTCAATAATAATAACTTGTAAAATTTTTTCTCTGCAATTTTATAATTTTTTTTTTCTATGAATGTTAGTCCTTCAGACGATTTGTTTGTTTTTTTTGAAGAATCATTAAACTTAACTGATTTTTCCAAGCTAAACTGACTTGTTTAATTTTTTTCGTAGATTTAAAAATTTTATCAATCACATTTTTTTCTTGGAACAAACGTTTCCAAGTGGCGCCCACAAAAAGCATAGTATTAAGTTGTGTTACAGAACTACATCACTGCAGAGGATCCAGTCAACAGAGTAAGTAACAAAAGTGCGCGGAGGTAACGCCCGACATACTACAACACAAACATTTAAACAACACCCATTTTTTTCGTTATAACATTTACAAAATTTTCAATAATTTTATATATCCTTTTATATTATCCTTTTAAAGTATAGTTTTAGTCATAGTATTTGGTGACTGTTTCACCTTATATAAATTCCCATCTTTTTACTTGGTTTATTTAACTTAATTAATCAATTAAAATGTTGGAATTTCCTATTTGGCCTAGATTTTTCTGGTTTTACATATAATGTTTTTGCATAATGCTGTTTCTATACCCCTTCTGACTTTCTTATTTTAATACGACATTATTTAAAATCTCCTTAATTAACAAAGAAAACATGTAGTATTGTATTCCTACTCATAATCTAAACAATATTCAAAATTAATAATATGGTCTTCAAAGTCAGACATTTTAGTTTTTTAACTACTATTAATAACATATTATTAATATTTTAAAAGGGTATGGTATTCATACTTAAACATTTTAGTATGGATTAACACTGTTAAACATATTGAACATTTTTATAAATATAACAAAATCTTATTCTATTCACCACATTGAATTATGGAGTTCATGGGCTTAAATATATACATAACAAGCCATTTACTTTTATTTATTTCTTAAACTTATGGATGCAGTCTTATCTGTATCTATTTTGGGTATTACATTTTTATCCCCTGTCACTTTATTTAATCACCACCTGCTTAGAAACATTAGTAATGTTTTCATAATAATATTTTATTTCTGTATTCATAGAAAACATTAAAGTTGTTTTATGGTACACATGTATTTAGTTGAAGTATTAGTTACACTTTTACTTGAAGTTTATTTAATATATTGAAATAACTTGCACTGGTTTACTTATATTTTGGGTCTTATCTCTAATTGAGTTTTACAATATTTCAAGAACAAAATCTTAGTTATAAGGGATTATGAAGATTTGTTTACTTCATTACACAATAACTTTAGTGGGTGCACTTCTACTCACAACACTAAACACTTTGTTTATAACTATTTTACATTTAATATCAGGTTTTGGGGTGTTATGCTTTCTTTGTGACCTTTTATTTGTTTTAAGGGGTTTGTGATATTCCTTTTAAATAAGTTTCCCTTTGGTACATCTTGTAGTCCTTCCATCCTTACAATTTTGTTTCTTGAAGATTCTTTTTCTTGGTTTCTTCAAGGTCATATGATTTTATCATGTCCGTTGGTCTGTTCGGGGTATCTTCCTTACCTACTCCTATCCTACCTGGGTATTATTCTTATTTTATTTTAGTTTTTTAGGGTTTATATTTTTTTATACAATTTTGTTGCATTACGGTTCTTTATTATTACCTTTTCCATTCATGGTGGTATTTTATTTTGATATTTATATGTTTTCATTTGAATTTTTCTTTATATTTATTGTAATTGATATATTATTATGATCATATCGATCATATCGTCATCGTTCTTTAGTGGATTATCTGTCATGCTACAGATTGCTCTCCTCCAGAAGTGATTAGTTCAGACCCTACTTTGTTTGTCTGAAATAATTGCTTATGATACTTATTATCTATTTATAATTCTTGACTTCCTTTCCATTTCTATTTTTGTTTCTTCGTGTTCGAGCTTACATATATTTTATTCTTACTTGATCTTCCTTGATAGTAATAGTCATCTGAGGTTTATTATTTTATTTTCATTTTTTCTTAACTTGGTGTTTTATCCCTAGGATATTTATTCCCTAACATTCCCTAACATGTGAGCTGGGGCAGTTCAGAGTGGCACTGTAGGGTACATACTCTGCTGGCCATACATCACTTCTAATTGAGTCCAGAGGCAATTCATCTCTTCTCAAAAAACATAGTAATACTGCTGGACTTATCTACAGACAGTTATTAATAAAAATTATATAAGAATAGTCCTTTTATGACTATTAAAAAATATCTTTGGATACTTCACTTCGTATTTGCTCAGATCTGTTAATATTTCTATCTCAGTGATTTTCCTTCTCAGTTATTCTTCTGACTGGTTAGCTCTACTGTTATCTTATTTCTTATTATGGTGGGAAGCTCGTTTATTCATATAATTATCATTATTTATTAAGTACAAAATTTTTTGTGTTACTTCTCTATTCTTCTTTTGTTGTTATTGCAATCTGTTTCTGGTCATTGATAGCATATATTTTCTGATATTTTTGTTTGTTTCTTAGTTCTCATGAATTGTTCCAATAGTTCTATGTTCTAGCATTTTCTTTTAATTGTCTTTATTACCAATCGACATTTATTTTATGATCGTATTCATTTTTGATTCATTTACATATATATATTTTTTCTTTTTTACAAATTATTTCGCTCTTGTTTTTATTCAAATGAATTCCTTAATTATCATTTTTATGTGGTCATTGTTTCTCTTTGTATTACGTTGAATTTTTATTATCCTTATTTTAACATAAGTTTATTCATTTAATTGTATCAGTGGTTTTTATTTCCGTTTCTTTCTCCTTTAACATTATTTCATACATTGTTTGTGGTAAGGTGATCTTGTTATATATTATTATTTGTTGGAATTTTATTCTACTTCCATTTCTTTTCTTTAATTTCATAATTAGTTCATAAATATTTTGGTTGTAAGATGTGCTTACTATATTTTTAAATTTTGTGAATATATTTCACAATTCTTTTTCTTTCTGTTTTCCATAATATTTTTCATAAATTATTTTGGTTATAAGGTGTTCTTATTATATCCTTTAGAATTTTTGTGATGTTTTATATTCAAAATTCTCTTTCTTTTATTTATCATAAATAGTTTTCATAAATACTTTTTTGTAAGGTGTTCTTACGATATCTTTTAGAATTTAGTTAATTTTTATATTCTAAAATTCTCTTTCTTTTTAATTCCATAAAGTTTTTTATAAATAATTGGTTTGTAAGGTGTGCTTACTATATTTTTGAATTTTGTCGTTTTTTATATTTCAAAATTCGTTTCTTTTTATTTTCCATAAATAGTTTTCATAATTGTTGTTTGTAATTTGATATTACAATATATTTGAATTTTGTTGATTTTCCAAACTTCAAAATTCTATTTCTTTTTAACTCCAAAATTGTCTTCATAAATACTTGGTGGTAAGATGTTCTTACGATATCTTTTAGAATTTAGTTGATTTTTATATTCTAAATTCCTTTCCTTAATTTTTTTATTCCTCATAATATTTTTTTATGGAAGCCTGGTTGTATACACCTTTGATTCTGTCAGAACCCATCTCCTTTATTTCATAAGTATTATTGTTTTTTTTGTTTTGGAGACTATATAGGGTCCCGTGTATAGTAGCAACAACTTCTTTGTTATTCCTTCCAGTGTGCTGGGTAATTCCCGATTCTTCAATAATATTTTTTCTCCACTTGTATATGTTATAATTTTACCACTATTCTTTTGATACTTGTTTCGCCGTTTCTCCTGGTCTTCGGTCACCTTCTTGTAAAATTTTATCTTGTCAAACGTATAAGCATTATTTCTTGGGAACTCTAGTATTTCTTCTATCTCTTGTGGGGGTGGTTTCTCGTACATGGCGGAATATGGGGTAACTCCTATGGCTGGGTGGTATGCCAAGTTGAGGAATTCTTCGGTGGCTTCTAGATAGTCTTGCCACCTTCTCTGTTGATGGTAACAATAGGTTCTTAATATCCTCCCCACTTCTCGTAACACCCTTTCTGCCGGATTACTGCTCGGATGGTAGACCGAGGTTTTGTATGTACGAACACCCATTGATAGTAGGGTATCCCGCCATTTTTTCCCCTTAAACTGATTTCCATGATCCGTGATGATCGAAACTGGTCTCCCGATGTTTGGGAAATATTGGTCTATTAATATTTCCAGAATTTTCCTTGTAGTTGCCCGATTAGCTGGGTATAGTTTAACGAACTTAGTGTAATGGTCCATTACGATTATCAGGTACTTATATCGGTGACGACCGCCACTACGGGGAAATGGTCCGCAGATGTCCAAGAATCCTTATCCAATTTTGCCTGGGATGTGATAGGAATCATCATGCCTTCCTTATTCGCATTATTTGATTTGACGAGTTGGCAGATATGGCAACATCTGATATACATCCGGACCTTCCGGTTTACATTTTTTATATGGCAGCTCTCCTCCAGAGCCTTAATCACCTTTAAGGCGCCCATACGCCCATATGTATATGGTAATTAATTATTATCTCCTTTTCAATATGGTTTGGAATAATTACCTTCCAGGTCTCCTGCCTTAAGGATGGTTTAATGAATATTATTTCATTATTCAACTGATAATATTGAGCGATAGTTTCATCCCCTTCTTCCAATCTAGTCTTTATATTTCTCAATTTTGGGTCCGCTTGTTGGTGGGTGCTCAGGTTTGTTAATAATGTGGCTAGATCGGTTCTGGTGCTAATAATGTGGTAGATTTTTAGTACACTTTCTTTCTTTCCCTCGAATGTTTGCTTATCCACATCAACTCGTGACAATACATCTGCAACGACATTCTTTTTTCCTGGGATGTACTCCCACCTTAGATTGTATTCTTGAAGGGCAAGTATCCACCTGGTCAGCCTTCCGTGACTCAATTTGCACCTCCTCAGGAACGATATGGATTTATGGTCTGTCCGGACGGTAACTGGGTGTAATAAGTGTAATTGCCTTCTATTCTTTGGTGCCGGAAATTTCTGTATCGCTTCTAACTTTTCGGCCGACGGTGAGATTACTTGGTCATTTAGGTTAAAACCTAAGAACTGAATTTCCTTGGCAATGAATTGAGATTTTTCCAGTTTAAGCGTGATGTTATTCGCAGCCAATTTCTCAAGTACGTGTTCCACACGGTAGCAGTGTTCCTCCCATGTTTCTGAGGTAATAAGCAAATCATCTACATACACGGTGGTAAATTGTAGTGCTTCCTGGCCAAGTATCTGGTCCATGCAGGCCACAAAGATGGCGACCGAATTTACGAGTCCGAAGGGCAGTCTCTTAAATTGATAATTACGCCCCTCGAATATGAATGCCAGATACTGGCGACTTTGTGGGTGTAATTCCACCTGCCAGTAGCCGCACACCGTGTCCCAGGTACTAAAGTACTTGGTACCGTGGAAACGTTTTAAGATCTCTTCTATCTCACCGGGCGAGGTCCTGTCATTGACGATCATCTTATTTATTTCTCGCGCATCTTGGCAAAGACGGACTTGTCCGTTTTTCTTAGGAATAGCCACGATAGGACTGGTGTATGGGGATTGCCTACTCTATAATGTCACGGTTAATCATTTTATTTATTTCAGCTCTTACAGCTTCCTTTCGTGAATGCGCGATGGGATACGACTTCCGGTTAAAATCCACTGTATCTCTAAATTGCAGAGTACATTGGTAATTTTTTACCTTACCGGGTTCGTCGGAAAATACTGAGCGGTATCGTTCATAGATGTTTATTAATTGATTTGCTTGGTGTATTGGCAACCTTTCCTTAGTGATTCCGCCCCGGAAATTCCTGATTTCCTGGATCTTTTGGGACCATAAATCCTCGTCAGAGTTATCGTATACGATTGGTTTAAATAAAGAAGTATTGTTGATATAATTTATTTTTCGGATTTGTTGGTGGATATCGCTGGGAATTACTGTTTCGCTACTTACCAATTCAGCCGTCCAGGTGAGTCCGTCTGCACACATTGATATTTTTTCCGTGCGTAAATCGATTATAGCGGAGTTCCGTCTGAGCACATCGCACCCCACTAATATGTTAAAAGGTAATCCGATCGCAATTAAGAATATCATGTCAATTTCTATACCACAGCTAATCACGTTCATGGAAACTTGTCTTCTGATGTTTTGTTTTGGCACCTATTAAAACAATATTATTTATCGGCAATGTTGGCAATACCTTACCACATTACCTTTGGATTCTCTCCAACTGTGTTGTACTAATTATAGACACATTTGAACCAGTATCGATCATTAATTGTGCGGGGATTCCTTCTACTTCCGCATTGATATATATGATCTCGTTGCTTACACTATTGAGGCCAGTGTCATCCTCCTCCAATAGTTCGTGTCCAATATTTTTCAAATAATTGCAACCCATTATTGTTATTTTATTGGTGTTAGTTGCTCTTTGCAACTCGTTTTGATACCCAGGAGATAGGAGCAGTAAAGGAGCATGATCATTTATCACTGCCTCCTCCCGTTTAAATTCTCAATATCGTTATGTGTATTGTTCGTACTGATCGATGCATCAGTCGGGAGACCTTGAGTGGGTCCCTGCCGCTCGGTGCGATGATCCAGCGGTTGTTCTCGGTTTGTTTGACGTTCTGTATCGTTCTGGATAGACTTCGTCTAGGCCGGCTATACCTTGGATCGTCACGTTCTTGGCTCCTCCGCCGATCCTCATACTCATGGAAGCTGTTCCGCCGCTGATGGTAGTATCTTCGTTGGCGACCGTCTTCAGCTCGTATGAAGTTTACTCTTGGTCGGGAAAACCTATTTTTACCATTGTTTTGGTTTGGTGGATACCCGCAATTATTGTTATAATACCGTTCTGTATTATTAGGGTTGGGGTTTCTCTGACTATTAACATTGGAATTTTGGTAATATTGATTCCTATTACCTTGGTAACCGTTATTAGTTCTAAAGTTATTTTGGTTACTCGGAACGTTGTTATTATTATTATTATTATGATTGCTGTTGTTGGTGTTATATTGGGGATTGGCTCGGTTTCCTTGATAGCATTGTTGTTATTGTTATTGCCGTTATTGGTGTATTGATGGTTCCTTGGTTCCGGCCGATCATTCCTCCTTCGGCTCTGCCTATAATATTCTTCATTTTCATAGTTTTCCAGAAGTTCCGTCATAGCCTGTATTGTTAGATTTGGCTGCCTCTCCTTGCTCGGATTACTTCCTCATCGTAATGGTACGACAATTTATTGATGAGGCATTCTTCGGGTATGGCCGGTTCTAAATGCTTTGCCATACATACCTTTCCGAGGAAGTATGCAGTCATCGAGTTACCTATGTGTGGTTTATATCGGCCGTGACAGATGTTGTCACGTATTAAATTCTGGGTAGTCTCCGACCAGTATTTTGCCTTAAATAAGTTTTTGAACTGTTGGTAATCATCTATCTCGCTCCGGTTAGCCATTCACCAATTGTCCGACATTTCACGGAATGATTCGTCCAATAGTTCCCTGTTGTTGATCCATCTGTTGCCCCTATGTTTGGCTCTTCTATTCGGGCCAAGAACTCCATTGGCTTCCTTTTGTATTGGCGAAAATTTAGCCATTCCCTATTCTCATTTATGGGGATATTCGTGAAGTTAGTTGGTCGATTTCGGATTACCTCCATCTCTTCCTGGCTCTGCCGCACTTGACCGGTGATATTCGTCATTGCTACTTCCATTCCATCGCACCTTTCGGTAACTTGGTTACGTACCTTACTCAACTCCTCCTGTGCTTCCTTTCGGTTTTCTTCCAACTTTTTCTTATGGTGTTCTTCGATCTTGGTAATTTTGGTATTTACTACTTCCTTGACTTCCTGTACTTCCCACTCCGTCTGGCGACATCTTTCGGCAACTTCCCTGATTTGTTGGTTTATTATTATGGTTTCTTCTTCCAATTTTTTATTTATAGATTTCTTATTGTCGTTTATTTTCCTACTCAACTCTTCCTTCGCCAACTCTATTCTCTCGTCTACCTTGTTCATGTTTTCCTGGTTGACCTCCCTTAATTCTTCTCTTAGTAGTTGATTATCCTCTCTCAATTCTTCCAACTTCTCCCCCATCTTCTCTTCCATTTTCCTGTTATTTTCTTCAATCCTCTTATTTGTATCCTCAATTTTATTACCCAATTCTTCCTTGGTTGTTTTGAATTCTTCCTTTAACAACTGGTTGTCTTCCTTCAATTCTTCTAACTTTTTCCCCATTTCTTCTTCCATCTTCTTACTGTTTTCTTCTATCTTCTTTTCCATCTTCTTACTGGTTTCCTAAATTCTCTTATTTGTATTTTCTATTTCATTACCCAATCTTTCGTTGGTAAACTGGTTGTTGTCATCCATTCTCTGACTCATTTGCAGGAGCATTTCCATCATCCTATTAATCTTCGTATCTCCAGTGGTCTTGGATTTCTCTATCTCCTTCTCCTGGAGATTGACCTCCCCTGGTTGCGTTGGTATCTCAGGTTGTACATCTGTTAGTGGGGGTTGTTTCGGTTCCGCTGGGGGTAATAACACTTCCACATCTTTCACGGGTGTTGCCTCCTTGTCCTCCATGTTAATTTCCTTTTCGGCCTCTGCCGCCCTTTTCTTTGAAGTCGCACGACGTTGCATCTTGCTTCTTTCTCCGACTGTATAACCGCTGCCAAGCTTGAATTAGTAATTGGGCAAGTTATATTAGCCTATCAATCCCTAATTGAAGCCCTTCAGTTGGACGCCAATTTGTAATGAACCGCGTTTACAAATGAAAATTGTGTTATTTAATTTTTTGAAAAAATTAAATATTTTGTTTTTAAATTAAAAAAAAAATTATGTTTTATGTTTTAATGTTTAATAATTAAGTAAATAATTCTTGTAATGGTGTAGTGTTGAAATTTTATGTTTCTGTGAGTTAATTTTGTCAATAATCTCGCTTATGGTTTACTAGAATTAAATTCAGAGTTAATAGAATTGTCTCACTTCACTAATCGATTGGCGATATTTCTTCTTTTCTGTATATATTACTCCTACTTAAGTAATGCCGCCTTTTTCATTAATCCTGTTGTGAACTAACACTCTATTTATTAAATTTATAAAATAAATTTTAAATGAAAGCGTTGAATTAATATATTTTATTGACAATTGTAAAATGGATCAATTTAAAATCGATTATCATATCTAGTGCTCGATGCTTTCACAGGGCGATCGATTGTTGATACAGGTTATTTAATATAAATATTTTCTCAGTTCTTTTAAAAGGTTATAATTAATAGTCAGAGAAGGGGCAAGGCTAGAAAGTATAACATTTACAATAAAAAAACTTAATAGTTAACAAATACAAAATTATTTGATAATATATATATAATGTTTATAAATTGAAAGTTTACACCAATGACGAGCGATGAATTCTAATAGTAGTGAGCGCTATGCATGCCGGGAGCCAACATGGCCGCCTTTTGTGCTGCTGTAGTTAATGTCACTTCGATCAGACGAAATTTCTTTCAATAAAAGCCCTCGTCGTTTCAATAAAAGCTCTTTCGTTCACGTTCCCTCGTCTCTGTAGTATGGAGAATTCCTTCTGGTGTTATTAGGGTCGTCTTGGTTAAGTGTTCTGTGTTCACTTCGATTTAATATTTTGGATTATGTGTATTCACTTCTGTCAATGTGTGTATCGAAAATTGTAAAGTTCGTTTGGTTATGAATAATTATTGTTGTACAGTTTTAATTCCTTATATCACTTGTGTTCAGTTCAGTATTAATTGATTTCAATGTTTGTAGTTGTGGTGTTCACTGAATTTAGGTTTAAAGTAAATTTTTCCGCAACTCTCGATTTTTTACTGCAGGCTAGGCTCTACTTTTATACGCCATTAATGATTCTGATATATGTGTTATTAGCGAGAGCTTCATCAACCGTACTCTACGAATGTTAATTAAGAACTGTTTTACTTCCTTCGTTTTCTGAAATATCTTGCCAAGTTAATATTAGAAAAGTATTGTTTCAATTTTTAATCGTTTCCGATACATGTAAAAAAGGTACATTATACTCAGAATATATTTTGGTTATTAATTAACTTCATGAAATAGTAAATACATAATCGGTTTCTTTAATTCCTTCTGCTTAATTTGATACCCAATAATCTATCTTTACAAAGATTTTTATTAAAATTGCTATATTCCTTTCATTCTGGAAAAGTAGGCTCAACTTTTTATTTCCTGTTCTCCTCCAAATATTAGCCATTTTAATATGTTATAATTATGACTATAATAAATTTCAGTTTACCTAAATGTTTATCATTCCTTAATTTTTTGCAATTTTATCTATTGATTATCCTTTTAAATATAATTTATGCATTTATGCCTCCCCCCTCTGAAATTTCTAGTTAATACATTTACAAAATTTTCAATAATTTTATATATCCTTTTATATTATCCTTTTAAAGTATAGTTTTAGTCATAGTATTTGGTGACTGTTTCACCTTATATAAATTCCATCTGTTTACTTGGTTTATTTAACTTAATTAATCAATTAAAATGTTGGAATTTCCTATTTGGCCTAGATTTTTCTGGTTTTACATATAATATTTTTGCATAATACTGTTTCTATACCCCTTCTGACTTTCTTATTTTAATACAACATTATTTAAAATCTCCTTAATTAACAAATAAAACATGTAATATTGTATTCCTACTCATAATCTAAACAATATTTAAAATTAAAATATGGTCTTCAAAGTCAGATATTTTAGTTTTTCAACTACTGTTAATAACATATTATTAACATTTTAAAAGAGTATGGTATTGCTGCGGCACTTCCCGCTGCTGGGCCCCGGAAGTGTTCAGCATACACACAAATAACATAATTTAATATCTAAGTACACCAAAATACTTAAGACACTTTTTCTGTGTTGTGACTTACCTCTCAAGTATTTCTATAATTAATATATTTCTGTAAAGGGAGGAGGTGTAAGTAAAAGAATTGCTGAATGCGTCAATCTGTGAGCAGAGTCGCTTGCGACCCGTTTATTTAAAAAAACATTACGAGCCTCAAAATTTATCTAATTATGTGCCAGTCAGCAACGGTCAGTACTGAGCTAATTTTCTTTTGAAAAACTGAATATAAAAAATGTTAAATGCTAAATATGTGGGTGTCGCATAAATCAATGCTAGTTTACAAGATGTGTTCAGCGTACACGCTGTGGTCCACTTAAAATTTCTGACACTGTTATCTATCGAAAAGGTTTATAAAATTGTTTCAGACACTTGTAAGTAACTAGTTTGTCTCGTTTTTTTGCTTCGTGATTATGCAACACTTGCCACCGTAAGTTGTTAAAGGTAAAAATGTTACTTGGTAATCCAGATAAGTCGTTTTGCAACCTGCTGTATCTGGTCGCTACGGCTGCGTGTTCCTCAGTACCTGGTTTGAACCACTGCTATGTCTGTGCTGGAAGATCGTGCAAAACTGTACGAATTTCGTGTTCTCGTGTCTTCGGTCCGGAACGTTGAACCAAGTTTCGAACTGAAAGTTTTCACATCTTTTAGTACACTTTTATACCCACATCGTTCGATTAACACGCACGTATGCATTCATACGGTGCGTGTTACAATTTACAATATTACAAAATAGCATTACAAGGTTATGACTTTAAATTACATATATAACGAGTACTGACACTCAACCTTACATATCTTAGGTCTTTTCATCAAGTTGGCTGACTGAAATTTAAATTTAGGCGAGGCTAACCATTACAGACAAGATATATCTTGGTCGGTTACGGATAACAATCTTTTTACATCTATTACAAGTTTTCTTTTTTGTTACAAACGTAATACACAAAATTATTAGCCACTAGCATTGATTTACGATAGCTCAAAAACAATCGTAGTTACCTTGGTTATTAAGGCTCCCAAACTTGACGAAAGTCCGGCGACGGGCCGCTCAGCTCACAGCGTCTGATGGGAGACTGACTAGATTTTACAAAGCAAGCGATAGGGTTGGTAAAGGGGAGGGCGTGACGTCAGTGCGTCGGGCAAGGTACAATTCGCGGATTGTTGCATTCGGCAGAAGACGAATAATTGCAACAGACTCCCCCCCCTACCCGAAAGGCAACCGTCGAGTGCAGTAACGGCGGTTGTCCAAGGTTTAACTCGTCAACAGCACCCAAAAGAGACCACGCAAGGTTTCTCGTAAAATTAAGATATCACCCGCAATCAATTAATCAACACTCCCGTAAGGACATGAACCGTCCAATAACTCCGTGACCAACGAGAAAATATAACCCCTTAACACTATCACGTTGACAACAATAATACAAGCCAACACATACTCCAATAAATACTAAACGACAACAATAAACACAACAACAACAACAAGGCATAAACAATTGTTAATCGGAAGTATCTCGGACAAGCACTTCATAAATGGGTATCCCCTAAACCAGGATCCCGTGGATTAGTGTCTCGGCAAAAGGTCTCCCGCGCGCGGGGTAAATTCCGGACACTATCGAATAAAATTGACTTCAATAAACCCTACAAATTACATACACCAACTTGGATCATTCCAATTACTCTATACGGCGTTTGCCGCTAACTAAGGACAATTTCGAGAGACGCCTTCAGTCTCCTTAGAAGCGCCGCCTGTACACAACAACGCTTCGACACCGAAAGCGAACGACAAGGAGGTGATCAGTCTCCGGTCGCTCACCCAGCAAGGGGAGTGAAGGCGATATGGCAATTTAGTTTCTGAATGCGCAAGGGAAAATCCTTACTAAGCCGACACGGCGGCGTCTGGGGCATGGTAGCCATCTTCATGAAACGCGGGTTTCAAGGAACTAACATGACCTTTTTTTACGTGAGCCAGGGTCTCCGGGTGTCCCAAATTCACGGTCACCGGAGTTAGGAAATCGATAATACGGAAGGGACCCGACCATCGAGGCATCATTTTAGCTGTAAGTTTGTTCGCTCCCGAACTAAGAGGATGGGTCTTACACCACACCAAATCGCCTATTTTAAAATGACAAGCCTGACGATCCTTATTGTACGCGTTAGTAGCACGGCGGTGAGCTTTCGTTAAGTGGGACTTCACCGACTGCCACACTACCTGAGTATCTTCCGCTGCCTCGGGCAAAAGGCTCTGAATATCCCACGCGCAGGTCAGGGGAGTGGACGGAGCGAATTTAAATATTACCTCAAACGGGCTTCTTCCAGTGGATTCATGCTTTGCAGAGTTAAAAGCTATTTGCAGCCAGGGCAGGGACTCATCCCAAGAGGACTGCTTCCCCGAATGGAAAGCTATAAGGGAAGCTTTCAGGTTGCGATTGCAGCGTTCCGCCAGCGAGGGTTGAGGGTGATAAGGGGATAAGGTACTGTGTCTAATGCCGTGGAAAAAACAGAAATTGCGAAACACATGAGAGCTGAAACAGGTAGCGTTATCCGAGATTATGTATTTAGGAAAGCCAAAATTCTGAAAAACATACGTGTTCAACACCTGCACGGTAGCCGCCGAGGTGGAATCGCGTACAGGACACAACCAACAAAACTTCGAAAACGAGTCCACAGCTACCAGGATAAATCGATTTCCCTTTTTACTCCGTGGCAATTTGCCGACGTAATCAATATGAATTTTTTCCATAGGTCTGTTCGGCACTGAGGATGACAGAAAACCTATTTTTGTGTTTCGGGCGGGCTTACTCATTTGGCATACGTCGCAACGCTGGACCATTCGCTTCACATCCCTATGACAACCAGGCCAGAAGAACTGGTTGCAGATTTTACTTTTTGTTTTTTAAAAAAACCCAAATGCCCACCCATGAGGGAGTTATGGAAATACTTAAAGACCATGCCCCTTACCGCCTTCGGTAAGTAAATCTTATGAGGCTTACCCGTTCTATCTGTCGTACATAAAACCCCCTTCGACAGACAGTATTTGTCCTTGCTCGATCCTGACTCAACGTCCTCTATTATTTTCGCTACATCGTCATCCTCGCGCTGCAGCTGACGCAGGACGGAAAAACTTAAAGGATAGTTGGATAGGACGCCAGCACACAGTGCCGGCGTATCCTCATCGCCTTCCACGTTAAACATTCGAGACAAGGCGTCGGCTACGGGATTCTGCGTGCCCCTGATGTGGCGCACCTCGAACTTCAGCGAAGTGAGTCTGGCGATCCAGCGCCCTAACTTGCCTAACTGGCGCGGATGTGAAAGCAGCCACGAGAGCGCCTGATTATCAGTCTCCAATACGAACTCTCGGTGCTCCAAGTGCTGCCGGAACTTCTCCACCCCGAATATAACCGCTAAACATTCGGACTCGTATGCGGATGACGCTCTCCTTTCTTGTGGAGTAAGCACGCGGGAGGCGTACGCGATAGGCTGACGCACCCCCTCGATCTCCAGCAAGAGCACGGCGCCGAGGGCACAAGAGCTTGCATCGGTTTGGAGGATAAATGTCTTGTCAAAGTCTGCCATGCGCAGGACGGGGGGCTGGGCAACGGCTTCTTTTAAGGTTACAAAAGCGTCCTGATGTTCGGTTCCCCAAAGGAACTTTTCGCCTTTTCTTCTCAACCAGTTCAAGGGCGCCGCGATTTCCGAAAATTTTGGGATGAACTTGGAGAAATAATTCACCATCCCGATGAAACGAGCTACGCCCTTGGCGTCCTTGGGACGCGGGAACTCTCGAATGGCGCGGGTCCGATCCGGATCCACGCAGACGCCCCGCTCGGACACAAGGTGTCCCAAAAAGCTTATCTGCTTGACTCCAAAACGTACCTTCTCGGGGTTAACCGTGAGCTTGGCTTTTCCCAGTCTCGTGAGCACTTCGTCCACATGGCGGACATGGGCCTCCCACGATTTGGAATATATAATAATGTCATCAAGATAGTTGAACACGAACCTGTACTTTATATCAGACAAGACCGTGTCCAACAACCTCGTAAGCACCTGCGCCCCGGTACTCAACCCAAAGGGGACCCGACAAAACTCATACAACCCGTATGGAACGACGAAAGCCGTAATGGGCATCGATCTTTCGGAGAGTGGGATCTGGAAATACGCGTCAGAGAGGTCCAAGACGTTGAAATACCTCGCGCCGGAAAACCACTGGAAGCAGGTATGGATGTTCCGTAGCGGCTGCGCTTCAATTTCAATATTTTTATTTAGCTTGCGATAATCGATGACCAACCTGGGTTTTTTATCCGGCCGGCAGACCAAAAACGCAGGACTCGCATAAGAGGATACGCTCGGCCTGATCACGCCCTCTTTAACCAACTGGTCCGTAATCTCACGCATGGCTTTCATTTTGGGAGGGGCGAGCTGGTAGGGATGGGCCTTGACCGGCCGGTTATCCAGCAAGGTTATATCGTACGTCAACCTGTCCGTCCGGCCTAGCTCCCCGGTCAAAACGTTTTTATGACGGCGACACACCTGAAGTACTTCGTCGGCCTTCTCACGATCGAGGTGCCCGACCTCAAAGGACTCTTTTACTAAAAGGTTAGAGCTACAGCCTTCCGAATTGTTTTGGCGGTCGCACAGAGAAATAAGATTCTTCGGGCGAAATTTAAAATATATTACGCCCTGGTGAATATCCAGCACCAAACGGGTGTGGTGGGTGAAATCCGCGCCGAGTATGAGATCGCAAGACAGGCCGTCGGCGACCAATATAGGGAAATTCCAGGTAAACGCGTCGATTTTCACCCGGCACAAGGCTTCCAAATTGATCTTCAAATTGCCGTTGCAGGCACTCCTGCATACTACGGCACTGTTAGTCCACTTCAAGACACTTCGGGTGTCTCCAATGTTCTCGAACAGCCGACGCGACATAATTGTACGTACCGACCCGGAATCAATCAGACCTTTCACGGTTCTATCATTAAAAACTACTTCCACCTTGGGCGAAAACAGTTTCTTCTTAAACAAACTCGCTAAGTTTTTTCCGGACCCCAGATGTTCCTTATATAAGTCGTGCGAAGTGACTCTTTGAGTCAACATTCGGCTCATTCTTCCGTTGGTCTTGCGACGACGTTTTCGGGGATTCTTTTTGGACGTCTTGCCGACAAACGAACGACACCGCCAGATATAGTGCCCCTTTTTTTTTGCACAGGTAACAAATCGGGGTGAAAACAGTTCCGAAGGGAACGCGGTCACGGCCAGTCAGGTCAGGCTTAGGGCAAAAGGTTGAGAAACAGTTGCTGACCGTACTGTCTCTCAATACTCGTTTTATGTATTCGTGGCCTTCAGACGGGGACAGTAACGTCTCACGTGCCCTTCTTCCTTACAATGGTAACACCGCCTCCGGTCCTCGCGCGGTCCGGCATTAGCTGGGGGGGCAGCAGGGCCTCTATACGCGGTAGTCCGATCGGTGAATTGGAAATTCTCCGCCTCTACGCAGATCTTGTCTAGATCGGCAAACGTGGACGGGCGGCTGCAGAACACGAGACAGGTTCTCGTTTGGGCGGATAGCCCCGAAACGACGTTATCAACTACTTCCCTCTCAGTCACGGGTAGTCGCAGCACCTGGGCCGCCTCTTTTATTTCGGAGATATAAGTCGACAAAGGTTCTCCGCGCTCTTGGGCTCTTAAAAACAGCTTCTGCTTTAAGGACGAAAACAACCGATCGGGAATGAAATATTCCAGGGCTTCCTGGTAAAAACGGTCAAAGTCATCGGCCGCCAGGTACTTGGCAAGTCGATCGCCCAAAGCCCCGTTACAATAAGGCATAAGCAACGCCAGAAACCCGGCCTACGAAACCGGAAAGCACCTTTTCAGTCGCATAGCTATTTTAAAAAACTCTAGCAGAGTTTCCACACAGAAACCGTCTGCTTTAGGGAGATCGCGGACTATTTTTTCGGCGGGGTGAGGCAACTTGCTGTAACAACAGCTGGTAGGCAACCGCGAAGGGTAGGTGTTAGCTTCGCTCACGAAAGGGTTCCGCTCGAGTCCGGGAACGGTACTCCCTAACGGGGCCGCCTTATCTTCAAATTGAATAAGCGGTCCAGCGTCAGAACGGCCGTCACCCGGCGGGGCTGACTCTTGCGGGCTCACCTCGTTTTCCGCGACGGGACAAGTCTCGCTGTCCGCCAAAACCCTCTTAACCTTTTCGCCTATAGACAGTATATGTTTCCGGGAGTTTACGTCACCCGACGACTCCGCCCAAGACTCTAACAACTTTAGCCGGCCCTCAAAAGCCCGACACCTGGCTGTAAGCCGTTGATGGTCGGTTCGGCACTGGGACTCGCCGATGTTTGCAAGGTCGACATCCAAAATTTCCGATATCAAGTCACATTCTCTGCACTCGTTCGAAATATCCAGCCCCTCGAGGTATTTAGTGTCGGGGGTCTTCCCTTCATGCATTACATTACGTAGGCATTTCCGCAGTTCCCCTACTGTCCCGTTTTTTACGACACCACGAGCCCTTAGTTCAAATAATAAATCGTGCTTTCGCAGCTGATCAATGTCTCTGAGTAAGGCCATATTACGACCGATAGCAAAATCAAAACATAGAATGTGCAACGATAAGATAAGGGGGCAGCTGTTCGGTGGAATGCAGATAAGAGGAACAGGTTCGCCTGGCAGCCTTATCTGCCAGACAAAGTTCACCTAGCGGCTTTGAACTCGCGAGCGAATAATTTGAACAATCTGATTTTACGACAAGTTGCAGCAAAAACTCACTCGTGACAAAATTGTTAACTACGCATATAACATTTAAAATACATAACCCTATACAATACAAAATTCTATACAAAACTTCACGCGACCAATACCGTGCAATACAAACATTACAAAATTTCAACACACACAACATCAACAAAATTACTTTTAATAACTATGGCTTATAACCCATTAAATTTAATTAAATGCCTGGTAACCCAAGGACCAAGGAAAACTCAAAATAACCACGCTCCGGCTACCACTTCTGCTGCGGCACTTCCCGCTGCTGGGCCCCGGAAGTGTTCAGCATACACACAAATAACATAATTTAATATCTAAGTACACCAAAATGCTTAAGACACTTTTTCTGTGTTGTGACTTACCTCTCAAGTATTTCTATAATTAATATATTTCTGTAAAGGGAGGAGGTGTAAGTAAAAGAATTGTTGAATGCGTCAATCTGTGAGCAGAGTCGGTTGCGACCCGTTTATTTAAAAAAACATTACGAGCCTCAAAATTTATCTAATTATGTGCCAGTCAGCAACGGTCAGTACTGAGCTAATTTTCTTTTGAAAAACTGAATATAAAAAATGTTAAATGCTAAATATATGGGTGTCGCATAAATCAATGCTAGTTTACAAGATGTGTTCAGCGTACACGCTGTGGTCTACTTAAAATTTCTGACACTGTTATCTATCGAAAAGGTTTATAAAATTGTTTCAGACACTTGTAAGTAACTAGTTTGTCTCGTTTTTTTTGCTTCGTGATTATGCAACACTTGCCACCGTAAGTTGTTAAAGGTAAAAATGTTACTTGGTAATCCAGATAAGTCGTTTTGCAACCTGCTGTATCTGGTCGCTACGGCTGCGTGTTCCTCAGTACCTGGTTTGAACCACTGCTATGTCTGTGCTGGAAGATCGTGCAAAACTGTACGAATTTCGTGTTCTCGTGTCTTCGGTCCGGAACGTTGAACCAAGTTTCGAACTGAAAGTTTTCACATCTTTTAGTACACTTTTGTACCCACATCGTTCGATTAACAAGCACGTATGCATTCATACGGTGCGTGTTACAATTTACAATATTACAAAATAGCATTACAAGGTTATGACTTTAAATTACATATATAACGAGTACTGACACTCAACCTTACATATCTTAGGTCTTTTCATCAAGTTGGCTGACTGAAATTTAAATTTAGGCGAGGCTAACCATTACAGACAAGATACATCTTGGTTGGTTACGGATAACAATCTTTTTACATCTATTACAATTTTTCTTTTTTGTTACAAACGTAATACACAAAATTATTAGCCACTAGCATTGATTTACGATAGCTCAAAAACAATCGTAGTTACCTTGGTTATTAAGGCTCCCAAACTTGACGAAAGTCCGGCGACGGGCCGCTCAGCTCACAGCGTCTGATGGGAGACTGACTAGATTTTACAAAGCAAGCGATAGGGTTGGTAAAGGGGAGGGCGTGACGTCAGTGCGTCGGGCAAGGTACAATTCGCGGATTGTTGCATTCGGCAGAAGACGAATAATTGCAACAGTATTCATACTTAAACATTTTAGTATGGATTAACACTGTTAAACGTATTGAACATTTTTATAAATATAACAAAATTTTATTCTATTCACCACATTGAATTATGGAGTCCATGGGCTTAAATATATACATAACAAGCCGTTTATTTTTATTTATTTCTTAAACTTATGGTTGCAGTCTTATCTGTATCTATTTTTGGTATTACCTTTTTATCCCCTGTCACTTTATTTAATCACCACCTGCTTAGAAACATTAGTAATGTTTTCATAATAATATATTATTTCTGTATTCATAGAAAACATTAAAGTTGTTTTATGGTACACATGTACTTAGTTGAAGTATTAGTTACACTTTTAATTGAAGTTTATTTAATACATTGAAATAACTTGCACTGGTTCACTTATATTTTGGGTCTTATCTCTAATTGAGTTTTACAATATTTCAAGAACAAAATCTTAGCTATAAGGGATTATGAAGATTTGTTTATTTCATTACACAATAACTTTAGTGGGTGCACTTCTACTCACAACACTAAACACTTTGTTTATAACTATTTTACATTTAATATCAGGTTTTGGGGTGTTATACTTTCTTTGTGACCTTTTATTTCTTTTTAGGGGTTTGTGATATTCCTTTTAAATAGGTTTCCCTTTGGTACATCTTGTAGTCCTTCCATCCTTACAATTGTGTTTCATGAAGATTCTTTCTTCTTGGTTTCTTCAAGGTCATATGATTTTATCATGTCCGTTGGTCTGTTCGGGGTATCTTCCTTACCTACTCCTATCCTACCTGGGTATTATTCTTATTTTATTTTAGTTTTTTAGGGTTTATATTTCTTTATACAATTTTGTTGCATTGTGGTTCTTTATTATTACCTTTTCCATTCATGGTGGTATTTTATTTTGATATTTATATGTTTTCATTTGAATTTTTCTTTATATTTATTGTAATTGATATATTATTATGATCATATCGCCATCGTTCTTTAGTGGATTATCTGTCATGCTACAACCTGCACATCACCTCATGGAGATGACCCATATGTTCCTCAAAGTTCTCACTGTACACGAGCAAATCGTCTAGATAGTTGAATACAAAATTAAACTTCAAGTCGTGAAAAACGGTGTCAAGTAGGCGAGTAATGGTTTGTGCCCCCACGGGCAAACCCATGGGAACTCTTGTGATCTGATACAGATTCCATGGAACACAGAATGGAGTATAGGGCCTACTTTCTTTTGCAAGTAGAATCTGGTGATATGCAGAATTGAGGTCAATGATGGTAAAATACCTCGCCTTACTGAACCAATCAAACGCCGAATGGAGATCTGGAAGGGGGACCGAATCAACTTCAATATTAGCATTTAATTTGCGATAGTCGACAACCATCCGTTGCTTACCTCCAGGCTTGGGTACAAGGAACGCTGGACTGGCATAGCTGGAATTAGAAGGTTCAATTACCCCTTGGTCTAATAATTCTTTAACCTTCTCTCTCCGAATGGCCATTTTTGGAGGGGCAAACTTGTAAGGGTGGGAGCGTACCACCTTGGAGTCCGTGAGGCGGATTTTATACTCCAAGAGATGTGTGAGCCCAAGGGTAGGAGTCAATACAGAAGGGAACTGCTCACACAACTGATGTAAGGCGGACTGCTGGGACGGATTGAGGTGGTCTCTAGATGTGTCGGGGCACTCTATCTCTTGGAGATCCTCCCTAGTTCCTTGATATCCAAGGAAAGGAATCACGACTTCTCGATTAAATTTAAAATAACATTGGTGCTCTTGGATGTCAAGGATGAGACCACTCTTAAAGATGAAGTCGGCACCAATAATACTATCGACTCCCGGAGTCGGAGAAACCAAAAAGCTCCACACCCAAGAAAATCCCTCGATCTTGAATTTGAAGGAAACTACCCTGAAGATCGGCAGAATTTCCCGGAATGCCGTCCAGCACACTAGTGAGAACTCTTCAGACCCTTTAAGTAAACCTTGGTTTTCAAGGTCCTCGCACGCTCTGGATGAAATGATGGACCTTGCTGATCCGGAGTCCACTAAAGCTCTGAGTTGACTCCTTTTCAACTCCAACGTCAGGAAGGGGCATACAGAGGTGGCCTTACCGATGGTTTGGAGGACCTTGTTGCCAAAAGAGGTTGAACCTACTGCCTGCCTGGAGGCACGTACTTTTGTAGACCCGCGACGGGGAGGAGAGGACAACCTCCGACTTATCTTCCCCTTGTTGCCCCGTCTCTTTGAATTTAACTTTGAAGCCTTGGGAGAGGACGTTGGACTTTGCCTGACCCCGGAACAAAATCGTCTAATGTGCCCCGGCCTATTACACTTAAAACAAATCACCTTAGGGGGATTACGACCCCTCACACCAGCGGACTTATCAATTTTCGTAACCCCAGGATTGTCCTGTGATAGAACGGTGCGTCGTTCACCAGTCCCGTAATTAGGGTCACGCGCAACCATGTAATCTCTGGATTCATCATTCGTTTGGATGGCCCTGGACATTACACACAACCGGTCCAGGTCAGCGAAACAACGCGGACGCTCCGCGAAAACCAAGCGCGATCTTTCTTGGGGCGTTACGCCCTCCAAAATTACTTGAACTATTTCCAGCTCCCACAATCCCAACTTCAAAATTCGGGCCGAATCTCTGACACTGTGAACAACATCGACCAACCTTTCGTCATTGACCTGTACCCGATAGAACACTTTCAGGCGTAATTGATCTCGTAGCCGGCCAGGTATAAAAGAGTCCAACACCTCTCCATGGAATGAGTCTAAATTGCCGCCACAGCGCATGACATGTGTCACCCGCTCAGCCATTGGACCCCGGCAATACGGATATATGAGTACAAAGAGGGCCTCATCAGACACCCCAGGGAAGTCTGATAACTATAATACAATCCCAAGGAAAAGTAACAATTTGCCCTCATTTTGTCCATCAACCACAGGAAGTTTCTGGATGATGCCGGTAAGGGGGTTGGGCAGTTTCTGGTAACAAGCCCCCGCCATAATTACACAATTAAATGCCACATATTAACAACTCACTACAAACAGACGGCAGAAGAGGAAAAACTTGACTTCCTGCAAGTGGCCTCAGGGTCCCCTAACAAAGCAAGAGAAAGGAGTGAAGACGAAAGACAGAGCGAGCTCCCCGAATTCACAGAACAAACAACAACACACATCAACAATAACACTAAATAAATACCATAACACGACCCAATAACCCAATAAACAAATGCAATCCATTAAAATATTGACCAAGCAACACTTATTCTAGAGAATTTAAAATACTCAAGGATCATTCAAAATCCAAAACTCAAAGTCAACAACGAGGTTGCATGGTCCGACCATAACCGCATTCAAAAAAAAAAAAAATACATATACATATTGTTCAGGGTAACTACCATATCGCGATCCAATAACTCAACAATTAAATTAAAACCATCAGTGCAATCACTTCAGAGTTGGAAGATGATTTGATCACATGGTATCCTTCAAGGATTTAGGTCAATACCCAGCAGGGTCGAACAGGTTATAACCAACTCCAACGTCTGACAGAACCAGGGCATGCAGAACAATTTTTCAGGGCTACACCAAACATACATAAAACCTTAAATGGAACGTACCCGATTTATTCCTACACGGTAAATTAAACCCCAACCGGGAACTAGACTCAATATCCCTCACAAGCCACTTGAACAAATATACGTGCCATACAAACACATAAATGTGCGTGACCCCACAAAATTATATAAGTTACCTCCGGTTTACAATTTGATAATAATAATATTTAAAATAAAGAAGCAATTATAACATTAAAAGACCTACTTTGCACTAACTACAACAATGATAACAACACATCTTTCAATACAATATCAACATTTTTCAAATTCATAAAATCATTAACAGCCACAAACACTAATAAATTTTTTTTAAACTCATTTCATTTTAAAATTGATAAATATAATATATATATATATATATATATATATATATAGAACCACGCCACTTACCTTGCTGACCCAGAAAAATTATGTTAACTCCCAAATCGCATTGCAAGCCCTGCCACCTTCAGGTCAGCACACATAGATTTAAACCACGCTCTGCTACTATTTGTAACGGCCACTTAGGCCGTTACGTAAAATTTAAAAACTAGACCGCTTGCCCTAGATGAAGCGAAAAGTGTGCTGTAGCCCAGAGTGACAGGACTTGCAATAAAACACTCATGTAACCAGTAACGTTTATTAGTGTTTTTTTTTTAATGAGTTCTAGTATGGTTCATTTTTCAACATAATTTAAATTTACAAAGGTTAGTTACAATATTAATTTTTGAAACACCTGGGCTTTTGATACCCCTTGTTTAGAGCATGTCTTTACATTTATATATAACGTCAATTACTCTTGATTTAAAAAAAAAAACGGTGGAGTTGTTGTTGAGTGTTTAGTAATTGGAAGGCTCTCACCTGTACTTAGAAGAACTTGGAATGATACCAGGTAGAGCCGTGGCGATGAGAAGAGTTCCGAAGCTCCAGCTCGTCTCATTCTGGGCAGCTGTCTTTTGGTTTGTTGCAGGAGAAGTGGTCTGGGCCTGACGGTGTTGGGGAGCATCCGGGTGCACTGCTCTGCAGATGGTGACTGTTGTAGGTGTCACCATCTCCGCATTTCCCTTTCTCCCGGCTTTACGGGGCCTCTATAAAAATTTTGTTTGCAGATTAGCCGCCAGAGAATACAGCAACTCCTACACTCTCTCGCCTCGGAACACAGACACCACACACACACTGTCACAATTTTTCTTTTTACACTCTAGTTACTCTTATTAATTTTTTTTATGATAATAAGTAATAGGCCCTAAAGGTAATTAACCGTTACTTGTATATTTTTAACATTTACTTTTAAATTCATTTACGGTTAAATGCAAAGTAGACACGTGTTTCCAGACCGGAAGTAACGTGTGATTCTGTTTTACAATAGACAGGTATTACACTACAATAGGCCTTACAACGATCACACACACATGTGTGGATCACACACATACACAAACGCAATACACATAATCCATTATTAAATTAACATCGAACTTAAGCTCGAATAAAATAATTAATTCTCACCTGAGACGCTTTAGAATTTTACGAAGTCGTATTGAAAGCTGAACACGTACTTCGCCCTGCCGTCAAACCACAAACACCCTGTCGGGAGGTTGGAGACGAAATGAGAGAGAAGCTTGTAGGCTTCTAACCGACCATGCCCCAGAAACTCTACTTGTTGCGGATTGCTGAACCTTTACCCAAACAGCTGATACGGGTTGCTGAATTACATCGCCGTAGCGCGGATACAGCATTACTAATCAAGTTAGCTGGGCCGCCCCACTGCCACGCGCTTTGGCGGCCTTCCACGTTTAAATCACGCCGGGAAAATTCAAATCCCGGCGCATTACAAAACAGGACGGCATTTCTATTATATATTTTAAAACACAAATTCCATATAACTGGACTACTACCAGTGGCGAAGTTACATGGAGGCAATTGACGCAATGCCTACCCTAAAAAATTCTGTAGAATAAAAATTATAAATACGTATGAACTACATAACGTAAAGATTATACATTGTTACCGAGACTGTCGAATTTATTAGGGCGAAACGTGCTTTACTGAGCGACCGCTAGATGGTGACAGGTGAGACTCGGCATAGCTCGTTTAAAGCGAATGAGGCAACCTGAACTTGCCTCAGCGTTTTTTGTATACATCGTATGTAAGCAATGTGCCGGAGTGATAGGAAGAGAAGGGAGGGGGGATTGTCCCGTGCTGTACACATGGAGCGTTGAGGCATGCCTCACTTCTGTGGTCCATACATTCAAGTTAAAGCGCGCTGTGTTGTTTATAAGTGTGTTTATTTTATGCGGTTACTAAAGTGTCCCTGTTATTCCGCTGAACTAACAGATGATCAAGATTGTTATTTGAATTATTTGTAACATTAAACATATATATAGAAACTAATCAAGTTTAAAAATTTGAAGTTCAATCAGTTGTATTATTGTGTATGACTAATACAAGGATTGTTCAATAGAAACACGTATAGAGCTGTAAAGCATTTTTTATTCAACGATTTTAAAAGAAGTCTCCATTAACATTAAGACATGAGTTCTACTGTTGCACCAACCTGTAGATTCCCTCCTAGTTATAGTACAATTCTTACGGCTGTTTGTGGAACCATTCGCTTACAGCAAACTCTACCTCAGCGTCCGATTTGAACCACCATCCTTTTAGTCATTCCTTACAAAAAAATTTAAGATAAGATTTTTACCTACCCATTCATTAACTACTAGCTTCGCCACTGACTACTACATAAATTTTTCGCACGTACTGTTAACTGAAACTAAAAACTACCCGTATATGAAAAATAACATACACAAATCATTACTGTAACCATTTATACATTCTGAGCATTTTTACTATATATTATCACAGGTTTATTACTCAGAATGTTTATAAATCACTCAAACCTATAATTAATTGCAACTGAACACGATATAAGTAATGAGACGCACAAACACACTTTTTCAACACATAAAACACAGCTGTTTTTTGCACGTGGCTAATGGGCTTACCGTCTCAACTACAACAACCTGCGATCGCAGTGCCGAAGTTTAACGTGGTCACCGCTAGCCCTATTCACGACTATAGCGCGCGCCCAGAGTGAACTCACTTTCTCTTCTATTCGTTGTGGTCAAACTATTACAAAACAATGAAATCAGAAGTATGCCCTTGGATATTTCCTACATCGGATTTCCTCTAACAGAACATCTGACACTACAAACAGAATTCCAGAATTCTTTTATTATACGAATACTCTTTCAAATCTTTTGTTTTACAAATTTTGAACATATTTTATGTTAATGCCTCTATTTTTCGTTTCGGTAAAATTTATTACTTTTGGCATATATAAATTTTCTTCTTTATTCTCCATTCTCCATTATCCATTCGTCTGTGAAGGCTGGCTGTCACTTTAAACAATCAGATCCTTGAGAGTGCTATTCAAGGCAGTTAACCACTTCATCATTCCCGACTATTGTTACACTCTTTTCCTACATATTGTTATGACGGTCTTACAGTATGTCGTATGGTACAGTAGAAAACAAAATACAAGACACCAATGAAGTCACTAATAATCAGCTTTAATTATCATAAGTACAGTTTATAATCAATTTGTACAATAATCCGAGCAAAATTTGTCCACACGCAATAATAATGTCAACTAATAGAGTCCCGCACAACTATAAAACACAACACTTCGCCACAATACTTCGAACCTCACTGGAATAAGTCGCCACTAAACCTGAGCTAAAGCGGCAGCTGTCGTTGTTTAAAGACATAGCACGTGTGTTCCAGAATAATCCATAAGACGCGTCAACATTACTACAAAACACTAGAGCGTAATTGCTTGTTGCTTGTGCCTTGAACACAGTGCGAGCGGACAGAGGCGGATTTATACATAGTATTAACCAACGATTACCACCCTTTCAAGCCTCTCCTTGGAGTGCCACTCTTTTACGAACAATAACGCCAATCTTGTGTGGTTTACCAGCCACACTAGGGTTTATTCTCTGTTCCCGCTATCTTACCTGCTGTCAATATTTATTAATTTCCCGGTTTAAGGCGCCAAATTGTTTTTTATTTAAAACAATTAAAAAGATTTAAGTGAGCAAATTATTCGGCGTAATTCAACAGTTAATTTTACTGCCGCCTTCTGTTCAAATTCGAATTTGTCAGGTTTACCAACTTCGGTTATTTCAGCAGCGGATCTTTACCTATGCTATATTAAAAACATGTTACACATTAACTATTACCTATGGAATAATGAACAATTATAAATTCTGATTGCAGGTTTATTTAATAGCGTTTGTGCCCTTTTTTTGATAGTTTAATACAAATTGTCACACAAATAGAGTAATAATTTCCGGCTCTTGATTTTTTACAAACTCAGCGGTTGGCACTATGGGGTCGTTTATCTAACAATAGACTCGCTATGCGAAAGTGTAATGTCATCAAACTGTTGTTTAGTCAGGATTTTGTTGATTACCAGAAAAGTTAACAAAATGATAATTGAATGTACCTTTACAAAAGAATTACTATTATATACTATATTTTTTTTACAAATTTAGTGCTTATAATTTAAAGTAAGTCAAATTCACTACGTGAATCTTGTAACATCACAAAATGTTCCATAACCGTAATGACCACCAGAATTGTGAATAATACCACAAGAACTATAAATGAGTAAACAGAAAGAATGTAACAGTGAAGATAAGGAACCAGCAAAGAAGAAAAGAAGAGAAGGAATTCAAGGAAGCAGTGATGAATCCACTACATGTACCAAATGACACTACAACCTAAATAAACTGACTGATTAGGACAAATTGACAAGACAAGTAAACTGTCAAGTAAGCCCAATAAAAACATTTGGCAAATAAAGTTAAAAAGTATAAAAAGGTAACAACTGATTTGAATAGTATTGAACTATATATTATAAATAAATAACAGCATATTAGCTGGTGTAAGTAGAACAATGATATAGAAAAGACAAACACAATGTACTATGCTAGAGGTAGCCACAAAACTGTAAAAGATAAATTGAAAACCAAATATGTGTTAGTATAAATTAAGAATAATTATAAATGGAAACACTATATGTGTTTAAGTAACATCATAAGTGAGTAATATGTGTACAAAGATAATAACAGTCAGGGAACAAAACATTGTAACATGGTGAGAACAGGCCATGAATGACCAAGTTAAAATCAATGAAATGATAGGTAAATAGAAAGCCTACTACACATAAAATAGTAGAGTCATGACTATAATAAATAGAATGTAAAGTACCACCACATGGGGGATACTATACAAATCAGAAATGAGAAGGACATGTAAAAATAGAAATAGTAAATTATGAAAGTTTATGTTAGTGTATCAACATAAATAGACAAATAATTAATATTGTTCAGCTGTATGCAGCAATTATATATAATAATGTATTCGTTTTAATCATTTAAACAAGTTCAAACTAGAAGGTAAGAATAATTAATCAAATATTAAAGAAAAGGTAATAATCGGATTTACCATTGTTAGCAGACGACACTAATAAACAATGTCTTAGAACATTGAATCAATGAAATATTAATGAAAAATTTGTTTAAACTGGCATCAAGCCATATCAAAATAAAGATAATTAAATGAGCTGTAATTTGATAGTAATAGAATCCGAAATGAAATTGTAATAGTCGAGAAATTAACGTTAGTATCATACATTTGGCGAAATACGATTGAATACAGGGAAAACCAACAATATCGAAAGCAGACGCGAAATACGAAGATGTAATGTCTATTAATAGAATTTACGTCATCATGACATAATTTCGAACCAATCCCGAACGAGTTTAGTAAGCACCAAGGCGCTCTATAGCGGACTGATAGAAAACTATATAAGCAAGGAGCGTGGTAAACACGAGGCATTTTGTCAAATTTCACACAACCAGCAACAACAAATCCAGAATAAATAATCAGCATAATTTTAGAAATCAACTACTGAGAATAAGTGTAATTCAATCTGTGTGCATCGAAATTAGTAGTGAACTTTTTCAAGCAGTGCGTGTACACGAACGAGGTTGATATCAACATAACCAAAAAGGCAGTAGCCTATTTATTAAGAAGAAGTACCTCGTTTCAGTGCGAATTAGTGAAGTGAAATAACGATCATTATAATCCGATCGTTAATGTGTTCTTAAAGTAATCAATACGATTAATCCACAGGTACTACAGTGATCAAAATTACTTGTTCACATTTTTAGCAAATAACCATAGAACATAATACACGATTGTACTGACGCAAGAACAATAAGACTATAAGCAGATAACACTGTATCGAAATTATTTAGAGGAATTAACATATTCCGACATAAGATTATATATGTTAACGTTTTTATAACTGAACTCAATTTTAGTTAGAACAAACGAACTTTTCGTTCATTAACTGTCAATTATCAAAGGTGTCTAACCTAAAACATATGATATCATTTTAGTATTTTGAAATAAAGTGGCGTTCTATTCTGTAGCTTAAACGAAGCCACCCTTGAGGTAAATAAATAATATAAATAATTTGTTAATCATAATTAGAGTTTTCATTGTAAACGAAACTGAGCTAGGCAAAGTAAGGAAACCGGACGATTTGTGGTCCGTTCATTGTTTTTATATGAATGTATTTACTTAACATTATTCAATAACGAATAATAAATATCCGTATTGTAAAGCAACAACATTTGTTAATGATTATTTCAAATAATAATTAGTACTCAGTATTACCAATCACTGAAGTGGAGTGGATAACAAACAAACAAGTAGACATTTAATGCATGATCTCAATTCAACTAACTGATCAATTATAGAGTCACTGAAAGTCAATACTAACTATCAATTCATTCAGAATAATTCTTTTTATGGGACATTTCTGTCGAAAACTCATATGGCGCCCAAGTAAATACTAAAAGTGTCATAAAAGCTTTTACAGTAATAATATACTGATCAATCAAAGGCTTGACAGTTTATTAACCAACTGTGAACGACTGATCGTCCAGTACTTCAACACAGGTACGTGAAAGTTTAATTTATGTGTAATAACCTTGTCAAGACAACACACTGACATACATAGACGACTTTTTTAAACAGAAGAGTGAACCAACATCAAGAGATCTACACTACAGTTACATTCATCAACGGATCTACAATTTAATATTTACTCATAAAAATATAAACATTTTACTAAACGACGACAAGTGTAAGTGAACCGATTTATTTATATTGGATTCAATAATAGATTGAATTGGATTGAATAAATCAATAAACGAAAGAACTTAATAATAACAACAGACATTGTCAATAAATAATAATTCCAATTACAAGCGAGACATTATTAAACAATTAAAGGACCTAGGAGGACCTAGTCTAATTACAAATTGACGCCAGCAACGTGTGGCTTATAATTACACCGTATAGCAGTCAACTCTTACAATTTGGCGACCAACGTTAGAGACTAGAATTAGGCGAAATCTAATCCTAAATAAATAAAAAACAATATTTTAAACAACCTAACTTCTAGTGGCAGCTACAATACCAACAAACGGAAAATCCCCCGTTCAAGAAGCACATCGAAGATACGCGCGGCGGAAGCCGAAAAAGAATTAGATATGGACAACAAGGAGGCGACACCTGTCGAAGATCTGAAAGAAATAATACCTCCTGCAGAACCCGAGCAAACCAAACAACCTGAGAAGCCTACCCAAACGGGGGACACTAATCTCATGGAGATGATGAAGAATATGATGGAAGAAAATAGGAAAAATAACGAGTCATTAAATAAAAAAATTAGACGATAATAATAAAAATATCGAGTCATTGAAGGAAGACAGCCAAAAAAGTATCGAGGCATTATAGGAAGATTTAAATAAAAAATTAGACGATAACAGCCAGAAAATGGAGGAGAAAATGGACGACATCAGCAAGAAGATGGCGGAGAATAACGAGAGAATAAACACGAAAATAGACGGAGAAATAACAATAGTTAGAAGAGAGATCGCGGAAGTACACGAGAGGTTCGAACAGTATAACCAAGAGTTGCAGCAAACTAGAGAAGAGGTCGATGGACGGATAAACAGCCTAGAAGAAATTAACGAAGTCAGAATAGAATCTCTGAAGAAGATGAATCAGGACGAAATAAAACGGGTAAGGACGGACGTAGGGGAGAGATGCGAGGAAATAGACGCATAAGTAAACAACATACGAAGCCTGACCATCAATAACAAAGAAAAGATTGAAGAGTTACGACAACGAGAGATCCTGCAGATACGAGAGGAACTCGAAACAATCCGTAACCGACCAGCACAGGGTCAATACCTGCAAAACGCGGACAATCGCGATAATATAAATTTTAAAAACTATAAAAAGAATCCGATCGAATTTCTGGAAAGAGTAGAGGAGAACTTGGCCAGAATTCGAGAGAATAGATGGACCGTGATACGCAGTTTAATAGACGAGTATTTTAAAGAAATACACGACAACTGGTGGACGACAACCCGACACGAGGTTCAAAGTTATGAGGAATTCAAGACGCTATTCAGGGCTAAGTATTGGTCAGAGTCCACTCAAAATATTGTACGAGACGACATATGTCACGGCAAGTACGACGCCAGTCGAGGGACGACACCGACCTCTTACTTCCTTGGTAAAGTATGCTTGGCAAGAAACCTCGAACCGAAAATACCGGAGGATTGCCTGGTTACGAAATTAGCTTATCATTACGAGGAGGGAGTAGCGTGAGCGTGACAATGGGGACAGATTAAGACTATCCAATCCATGGCGGCGCTACTCGAAAACAATGAACATGAGGGTTACTACAGAAGAAGTCGTAAGAGGTACGATTATTACCTAGATAAGAATAACAACCAAAGTAATAATAACAACCACATTTTCCGGAACAACCGGAAAAACTACAACAAAAATGTAAACAACAACCGCGAAAATAATTACCGACCGAACAATCCGGGTAACAATTACGCTGGCAACAATAATAATAACATGAGACGACCTCCATATAACAATTATAATCCAAACCGACCACACAATCAAGGTGGGAATAATCAACCCCAACCATACAGAAGGGTTAATTACGTCCAAGCCAATTATGATTATGGGAGGAGGCGATATTACCCGCGACGCCGAAGATTTAATGGACATGATGAGGGGGAGTACCAGCACGATGACAGGGGAAATTCAAGGGGCGAACAACGAAGGAGCCGAAGTAATGAAGGCGACAGCAGAGATAACAATTATCGACCCCGAGTACGTACACTTCATACAAACCAGTAACCAAACCAACCAGGGGAGACGCTATCCAAGACCACGACCAAACAACACGGATGATAATGGGCATTTACAAAGAAATAATAGAATCGAAGAATCCAGATCCGGAAGCGGGAACCAAACAAAGGACGCACACCCCGTAAATAACCAAAGTGATGAGACTCGAAGGAGTAGACAGAATGAGAACGGTCACATAACTGAGGACTATGATTGGATACCATTCAGCGATGACCCTGTGGAAAATTTCCGAATTGCTTACAATCGACGGAACCCACCAGAAAACTGGCTCCCCACAACCAGGAATGATAACCAGGCCAACACACAATCAGGAGGGAGGCAAGATGAACAGGAAGTCGATGAAGATGAACCCTGGCCAGACAGGTGGAACGCATGAGTCAACAAGAAATCCAGAATAAATGTTAACAATCTAACGTTTGAAGGAGTAGAGAAGAAAACCACCACAGAGAGTATTATATAAGAGAAGGCTATAATGAAGGGAAGGATAAAGAAGAATTATGTGAACCTAATTATAGGATATTAAACCAACTATGAGTGAAAATAAAATGATTATGGGAACAGACGAAGACTAAACAATATCAAGAACCATTCAACTAAAATAAAATGTGATTGACAGACAATTAATCCAACAGAGATGGTGAAAAAGTGAAAACCAACGACAATTAAAAGAAACTAAACAACAGAAAGTGTTACAAACTAGTGTATAAACAATGTTAAAAATGAATTATGGTGAAAATGAAGAAGAATAGAAGACTATAACATAAAGTGAGGAAGAATTTAAGAATTAACTGCATAAATATATGTGATGAAGAGAAGTGTGTAATTAAAATATGAATAATCACAAAAACAACTTGCAACCTAGTATTGATGAATAACAGCAGAGCTGATGATAATATAACAAATATGTCAAGTCATAACTAATAATGACCTGTGAAGAGAAATATATTAAAGAATTGATAAAGCATCAGAAGTGATAAAGTAATGGAATTTATGTATATGGAACCTCCAATCCCTTGAGTATTCTAATGAATATAATGTCTTATATTGAAATATAAATAATATATTATGTCTCATGTGTTGTGATAGTGCAACTGTTGTTATGTGCAACTTTTTATTGTCCCAGACAGAGATGAAGATTCCTCTGATCTGTGAGTGTATAGTTAAGGAACGGCGGAGAATGGATGCCAAAGAGAGCCCCTCTGACTCCGAACCTGCTATAAATGTTAGGGAAAAAATGTTAGGGAATTATAATATTTCAAGGATTAAATCAACAACTTCGAGGTAAATGAAAGAGCAAAGGAGAATTGTCACAAGAATCAAGATATGTATATTGTGAAGAAAAAATGTATTACTACAGGAGAACAGGGAAATTATCAAAATAAGAACAAATGTATAATATAACCAAGTGACCAAGAAAAAATTTATATTTTTTTCCAATACTTGTAAGCTGAAGATAGTACTAGCAGTGAACTTAGTCTAGAACAACACACCAAAAACCATTAATTTAGATAAAGAAGAAAGCAATAGTCTTACAATTGAACCAAGTTAAGGTGATAATTTCATCAAACCACAGAAATGTTTTTCTCAAATTATCAATTTTGAGAGGGGAGCATATGTAACATCACAAAATGTTCCATAACCATAATGAACAACAGAAGTGTGAATAATACTACAGGGACTATAAATGCGTAAACAGAAAGAATGTAACAGTGAAGATAAGGAACCAGCAAAGAAGAAAAGAAGAGAAGGAATTCAAGGAAGCAGTGATGAATCCACTACATGTACCAAATGACACTACAACCTAAATAAACTGACTGATTATGACAAATTGCCAAGACAAGTTTCCCAAATATACTGTCAAGTAAGCCCAATAAAAACATTTGGCAAATAAAGTTAAACAGTATAAACAAGGTAACAATTGATTTGAATAGAATTGAACTATATATTATAAATAAATAACAGCATATTAGCTGGTGTAAGTAGAACAATGATATAGAAAAGACAAACACAATGTACTATGCTAGAGGTAGCCACAAAACTGTAAAAGATAAATTGAAAACCAAATATGTGTTAGTATAAATTAAGAATAATTATAAATGGAAACGCTATATGTGTTTAAATAACATCATAAGTGAGTAATATGTGTACAAAGATAAAAACAGTCAGGGGACAAAACATTGTAACATGGTGAGAACAGGCCATGAATGACCAAGTTTAAATCAATGAAATGATAGGTAAATAGAAACCTTACTAAACATAAAATAGTAGAGTCATGACTATAATAAATAAATCAGAAATGAGAAGGATATGTAAAAATAGAAATAGTAAATTATGAAAGTTTATGTTAGTGTATCAACATAAATAGACAAATAATTAATATTGTTCAGCTGTATGCAGCAATTATATATAATAATGTATTCGTTTTAATCATTTAAACATGTTCAAACTAGAAGGTAAGAATAATTAATCAAATATTAAAGAAAAGGTAATAATCGGATTTACCATTGTTAGCAGACGACACTAATAAACAATGTCTTAGAACTTTAAATCAATGAAATATTAATGAAAACTGTGTTTAAACTGGCATCAAGCCGTATCAGAATAAAGATAATTAAATAGCTGTGATTTGATAGTAATAGAATCCGAAATGGAATTGTAATAGTCGTTAAATTAACGTTAGAATCATAAATTTGGCGAATTACGATTGAATACAGGGAAAACCAACAATATCGAAAGCAGACGCGAAATACGAAGATGTAATGTCTATTAATAGAATTTACGTCATCATGACATAATTTCGAACTAATCCCGAACGAGTTTAGTAAGCACCAAGGCGCTCTATAGCGGACTGATAGAAAACTATATAAGCAAGGAGCGTGGTAAACACGAGGCATTTTGTCAAATTTCACTCAACCAGCAACAACAAATCCAGAATAAATAATCAGCATAATTTTATAAATCAACTACTGAGAAGAAGTGTAATTCAATCTGTGTGCATCGAAATTAGTAGTGAACCTTTTCAAGCAGTGCGTGTACACGAACGAGGTTGATATCAACATAACCAAAAAGGCAGTAGCCTATTTATTAAGAAGAAGTACCTCGTTTCAGTGCGAATTAGTGAAGTGAAATAACGATCATTATAATCCGATCGTTAATGTGTTCTTAAAGTAATCAATACGATTAATCCACAGGTAGTACAGTGATCAAAATTACTTGTTCACATTTTTAGCAAATAACCATAGAACATAATACACGATTGTACTGACGCAAGAACAATAAGACTATAAGCAGATAACACTGTATCGAAATTACTTAGAGGAATTAACATATTCCGACGTAAGATTATATATGTTAACGTTTTATAACTGAACTCAATTTGAGTTAGAACAAACGAACTTTTCGTTCATTAACTGTCAATTATCAAAGGTGTCTAACCTAAAACATATGATATCATTTTAGTATTTTGAAATAAAGTGGCGTTCTATTCTGTAGCTTAAACGAAGCCACCCTTGAGGTAAATAAATAATATAAATAATTTGTTAATCATAATTAGAGTTTTCATTGTAAACGATACTGAGCTAGGCAAAGTAAGGAAACCGGACGATTTGTGGTCCGTTGATTGTTTTTATATGAATGTATTTACTTAACATTATTCAATAACGAATAATAAATATCCGTATTGTAAAGCAACAACATTTGTTAATGATTATTTCAAATAATAATTGGTACTCAGTATTACCAATCACTGAAGTGGAGTGGATAACAAACAAACAAGTAGACATTTAATGCATGATCTCAATTCAACTAACTGATCAATTATAGAGTCACTGAAAGTCAATACTAACTATCAATTCATTCAGAATAATTCTTTTTATGGGACATTTCTGTCGAAAACTCATATGGCGCCCAAGTAAATATTAAAAGTATCATAAAAGCTTTTACAGTAATAATATACTGATCAATCAAAGGCTTGACAGTTTATTAACCAACTGTGAACGACTGATCGTCCAGTACTTCAACACAGGTACGTGAAAGTTTAATTTATGTGTAATAACCTTGTCAAGACAACACACTGACATACATAGACGACTTTTTTAAACAGAAGAGTGAACCAACATCAAGAGATCTACGCTACAGTTACATTCATCAACGGATCTACAATTTAATATTTACTCATAAAAATATAAACATTTTACTAAACGACGACAAGTGTAAGTGAACCGATTTATTTATATTGGATTCAATAATAGATTGAATTGGATTGAATAAATCAATAAACGAAAGAACTTAATAATAACAACAGACATTGTCAATAAATAATAATTCCAATTACAAGCGAGACATTATTAAACAATTAAAGGACCTAGGAGGACCTAGTCTAATTACAAATTGACGCCAGCAACGTGTGGCTTATAATTACACCGTATAGCAGTCAACTCTTACAAATTGGCGACCAACGTTAGAGACTAGAATTAGGCGAAATCTATTCCTAAATAAATAAAACACAATATTTTAAACAACCTAACTTCTAGTGGCAGCTACAATACCAACAAACGGAAAATCCCCCGTTCAAGAAGCACATCGAAGATACGCGCGGCGGAAGCCGAAAAAGAATTAGATATGGACAACAAGGAGGCGACACCTGTCGAAGATCTGAAAGAAATAATACCTCCTGCAGAACCCGAGCAACCCAAACAACCTGAGAAGCCTACCCAAACGGGGGACACTAATCTCATGGAGATGCTGAAGAATATGATGGAAGAAAATAGGAAAAATAACGAGTCATTAAATAAAAAAATTAGACGATAATAATAAAAATATCGAGTCATTGAAGGAAGACAGCCAAAAAAGTATCGAGTCATTATAGGAAGATTTAAATAAAAAATTAGACGATAACAGCCAGAAAATGGAGGAGAAAATGGACGACATCAGCAAGAAGATGGCGGAGAATAACGAGAGAATAAACACGAAAATAGACGGAGAAATAACAATAGTTAGAAGAGAGATCGCGGAAGTACACAAAAGTTTCGAACAGTATAACCAAGAGTTGCAGCAAACTAGAGAAGAGGTCGATGGACGGATAAACAGCCTAGAAGAAATTAACGAAGTCAGAGTAGAATCTCTGAAGAAGATGAATCAGGACGAAATAAAACGGGTAAGGACGGACGTAGGGGAGAGATGCGAGGAAATAGACGCATCAGTAAACAACATACGAAGCCTGACCATCAATAACAAAGAAAGATTGAAGAGTTACGACAACGAGGGATCCTGCAGATACGAGAGGAACTCGAAACAATCCGTAACCGACCAGCACAGGGTCAATACCTGCAAAACGCGGACAATCGCGATAATATAAATTTTAAAAATTATAAAAAGAATCCGATCGAATTTCTGGAAAGAGTAGAGGAGAACTTGGCCAGAATTCGAGAGAATAGATGGACCGTGATACGCAGTTTAATAGACGAGTATTTTAAAGAAATACACGACAACCGGTGGACGACAACCCGACACGATGTTCAAAGTTATGAGGAATTCAAGACGCTATTCAGGGCTAAGTATTGGTCAGAGTCCACTCAAAATATTGTACGAGACGACATATGTCACGGCAAGTACGACGCCAGTCGAGGGACGACACCGACCTCTTACTTCCTTGGTAAAGTATGCTTGGCAAGAAACCTCGAACCGAAAATACCGGAGGATTGCCTGGTTACGAAATTAGCGTATCATTACGAGGAGGGAGTAGCGCGAGCGCGACAATGGGGACAGATTAAGACTATCCAATCCATGGCGGCGCTACTCGAAAACAATGAACATGAGGGTTACTACAGAAGAAGTCGTAAGAGGAACGATTATTACCTAGATAAGAATAACAACCAAAGTAATAATAACAACCCCACTCTCCGGAACAACCGGAATAACTACAGCAACAATGTAAACAACAACGGCGACAATAATTACCGACCAAACAATCCGGGTAACAATTACGCTGGCAACAATAATAATAACATGAGACGACCTCCATATAACAATTATAATCCAAACCGACCACACAATCAAGGTGGGAATAATCAACACCAACCATACAGAAAGGTTAATTACGTCCAAGCCAATTATGATTATGGGAGGAGGCGATATTACCCGAGACGCCGAAGCTTTAGTGGACATGATGAGGGGGAGTACCAGCACGATGACAGGGGAAATTCAAGGGGCGAACAACGAAGGAGCCGAAGTAACGAAGGCGACAGCAGAGATAAAAATTATCGACCCCGAGTACACTTCATACAAACCAGTAACCAAACCAACAAGGGGAGACGCTATCCAAGACCACAACCAAACAACACGGATGATAATGGGCATTTACAAAGAAATAATAGAATCGAAGGATCCAGATCCGGAAGCGGGAACCAAACAAGGGAGACACACCCCGTAAATAACCAAACCAAAGTGATGAGACTCGAAGGAGTAGACAGAATGAGAACGGTCACATAACTGAGGACTATGATTGGATACCATTCAGCGATGACCCTGTGGAAAATTTCCGAATTGCTTACAATCGACGGAACCCACCAGAAAACTGGCTCCCCACAACCAGGAATGATAACCAGGCCAACACACAATCAGGAGGGAGGCAAGATGAACAGGAAGTCGATGAAGATGAACCCTGGCCAGACAGGTGGAACGCATGAGTCAACAAGAAATCCAGAATAAATGTTAACAATCTAACGTTTGAAGGAGTAGAGAAGAAAACCACCACATAGAGTATTATATAAGAGAAGGCTATAATAAAGGGAAGGATAAAGAAGAATTATGTGAACCTAATTATAGGATATTAAACCAACTATGAGTGAAAATAAAATGATTATGGGAACAGGCGAAGACTAAACAATATCAAGAACCTTTCAACTAAAATAAAATGTGATTGACAGACAATTAACCCAATAGAGATGGTGAAAAAGTGAAAACCAACGACAATTAAGAGAAACTAAACAACAGAAAGTGTTACAAACTAGTGTATAAACAATGTTAAAAATGAATTATGGTGAAAATGAAGAAGAATAGAAGACTATAACATAAAGTGAGGAAGAATTTAAGAATTAACTGCATAAATGTATGTGATGAAGAGAAGTGTGTAATTAAAATATGAATAATCACAAAAACAACTTGCAACCTAGTATTGATGAATAACAGCAGAGCTGATGATAATATAACAAATATGTCAAGTCATAACTCATAATGACCTGTGAAGAGAAATATATTAAATGAATTGATAAAGCATCAGAAGTGATAAAGTAATGGAATTTATGTATATGGAACCTCCAATCCCTTGAGTATTCTAATGAATATAATGTCTTATATTGAAATATAAATAATATATTATGTCTTATGTGTTGTGATAGTGCAACTGTTGTTATGTGCACCTTTTTATTGTCCCAGACAGAGATGAAGATTCCTCTGATCTGTGAGTGTGTAGTTAAGGAACGGCGGAGAATGGATGCCAAAGAGAGCCCCTCTGACTCCGAACCTGCTATAAATGTTAGGGAAAAAATGTTAGGGAATTATAATATTTCAAGGATTAAATCAACAACTTCGAGGTAAATGAAAGAGCAAAGGAGAATTGTCACAAGAATCAAGATATGTATATTGTGAAGAAAAAATGTATTACTACAGGAGAACAGGGAAATTATCAAAATAAGAACAAATGTATAATATAACCAAGTGACCAAGAAAAAATTTATATTTTTTTCCAATACTTGTAAGCTGAAGATAGTACTAGCAGTGAACTTAGTCTAGAACAACACACCAAAAAACCATTAATTTAGATAAAGAAGAAAGCAATAGTCTTACAATTGAACCAAGTTAAGGTAATAATTTCATCAAACCACAGAAATGTTTTTCTCAAATTATCAATTTTGAGAGGAGAGCATATGTAACATCACAAAATGTTCCATAACCATAATGAACAACAGAAGTGTGAATAATACCACAGGAACTATAAATGAGTAAACAGAAAGAATGTAACAGTGAAAATAAGGAACCTGCAAAGAAGAAAAGAAGAGAAGGAATTCAAGGAAGCAGTGATGAATCCACTACATGTACCAAATGACACTACAACCTAAATAAACTGACTGATTATGACAAATTGCCAAGACAATTTTCCCAAATAAACTGTAAAGTAAGCCCAATAAAAACATTTGGCAAATAAAGTTAAACAGTATAAATAATGTAACAACTGATTTGAATAGAATTGAACTATATATTGTAAATAAATAACAGCATATGAGCTGGTGTAAGTAGAACAATGATATAGAAAAGACAAACACAATGTACTATGCTAGAGGTAGCCACAAAACTGTAAAAGATAAATTGAAAACCAAATATGTGTTAGTATAAATTAAGAATAATTATAAATGGAAACACTATATGTGTTTAAGTAACATCATAAGTGAGTAATATGTGTACAAAGATAATAAAAGTCAGGGAACAAAACATTGTAACATGGTGAGAACAGGCCATGAATGACCAAGTTTAAATCAATGAAATGATAGGTAAATAGAAACCTTACTAAACATAAAATAGTAGAGTCATGACTATAATAAATAAATCAGAAATGAGAAGGACATGTAAAAAGAGAAATAGTAAATTATGAAAGTTTATGTTAGTGTATCAACATAAATAGACAAATAATTATTATTGTTCAGCTGTATGCAGCAATTATATATAATAATGTATTCGTTTTAATCATTTAAACATGTTCAAACTAGAAGGTAAGAATAATTAATCAAATATTAAAGAAAAGGTAATAATCGGATTTACCATTGTTAGCAGACGACACTAATAAACAATGTCTTAGAACTTTAAATCAATGAAATATTAATGAAAACTGTGTTTAAACTGGCATCAAGCCGTATCAAAATAAAGATAATTAAATAGCTGTGATTTGATAGTAATAGAATCCGAAATGGAATTGTAATAGTCGATAAATTAACGTTAGAATCATAAATTTGGCGAATTACGATTGAATACAGGGAAAACCAACAATATCGAAAGCAGACGCGAAATACGAAGATGTAATGTCTATTAATAGAATTTACGTCATCATGACATAATTTCGAACCAATTCCGAACGAGTTTAGTAAGCACCAAGGCGCTCTATAGCGGACTGATAGAAAACTATATAAGCAAGGAGCGTGGTAAACACGAGGCATTTTGTCAAATTTCACTCAACCAGCAACAACAAATCCAGAATAAATAATCAGCATAATTTTATAAATCAACTACTGAGAAGAAGTGTAATTCAATCTGTGTGCATCGAAATTAGTAGTGAACTTTTCAAGCAGTGCGTGTACACGAACGAGGTTGATATCAACATAACCACAAAGGCAGTAGCCTATTTATTAAGAAGAAGTACCTCGTTTCAGTGCGAATTAGTGAAGTGAAATAACGATCATTATAATCCGATCGTTAATGTGTTCTTAAATTAATCAATACGATTAATCCACAGGTAGTACAATGATCAGAATTACTTGTTCACATTTTTATCAAATAACCATAGAACATAATACACGATTGTACTGACGCAAGAACAATAAGACTATAAGCAGATAACACTGTATCGAAATTACTTAGAGGAATTAACATATTCCGACATAAGATTATATATGTTAACGTTTTATAACTGAACTCAATTTGAGTTAGAACAAACGAACTTTTCGTTCATTAACTGTCAATTATCAAAGGTGTCTAACCTAAAACATATGATATCATTTTAGTATTTTGAAATAAAGTGGCGTTCTATTCTGTAGCTTAAACGAAGCCACCCTTGAGGTAAATAAATAATATAAATAATTTGTTAATCATAATTAGAGTTTTCATTGTAAACGAAACTGAGCTAGCCAAAGTAAGGAAACCGGACGATTTGTGGTCCGTTGATTGTTTTTATATGAATGTATTTACTTAACATTATTCAATAACGAATAATAAATATCAGTATTGTACAGCAACAACATTTGTTAATGATTATTTCAAATAATAATTAGTACTCAGTATTACCAATCACTGAAGTGGAGTGGATAACAAACAAACAAGTAGAAATTTAATGCATGATCTCAATTCAACTAACTGATCAATTATAGAGGCACTGAAAGTCAATACTAACTATCAATTCATTCAGAATAATTCTTTTTATGGGACATTTCTGTCGAAAACTCATATGACGCCCAAGTAAATATTAAAAGTGTCATAAAAGCTTTTACAGTAATAATATACTGATCAATCAAAGGCTTGACAGTTTATTAACCAACTGTGAACGACTGATAGTCCAGTACTTCAACACAGGTACGTGAAAGTTTAATTTATGTGTAACTAGCGAGTACCCGGCATGCGTTGCAATGCCACTCAAAGAAAGAAAGTGTTTGTATATATATATAATATATAAAGACTTCGTTCGCGTGGTCTTCAATTTAATGCGATAATATATTTAGAACAGAATCTATTCCATTGGGTTGCCATAGTAACCAGATCTAATAAGTTAGTTTTTTAAGACTCCAAAGGACCCCCCAGAGGATCGTATCGAAAAAAACACCTGTCCTATGTTGGTTCTCCCGTTGCGTAAAATATTTGTGCCAAGTTTGGTTGAAATCGGTCCAGTGGTTTAGGAGGAGATGTGGAAGACCCCAAAGAACCCCCCGAAGTATCATATCGAAAAAACACATATCCTATGTTGGTTCTCCCGTTGCGTAAAATATTTGTGCCAAGTTTGGTTGAAATCGGTCCAGTGGTTTAGGAGAAGATGTGGAAGACCCCAAAGGACCCCATCGAAAAAACACCTATCCTATGTTGGTTCTCCCTTTGCGTAAAATATTTGTGCCAAGTTTGGTTGAAATCGGTCCAGTGGTTTAGGAGAAGATGTGGAAGACCCCAAAGGACCCCCCAAAGGACCCCGTCGGAAAAAACACCTATCCTATGTTGGTTCTCCCGTTGCGTAAAATATTTGTGCCAAGTTTGGTTGAAATCGGTCCAGTGGTTTAGGAGAAGATGTGGAAGACCCCAAAGGACCCCCCAAAGGACCCCATCGAAAAAACACCTATCCTATGTTGGTTCTTCCTTTGCGTAAAATATTTGTGCCAATTTTGGTTGAAATCGGTCCAGTGGTTTAGGAGGAGATGTGGAAGACCCCAAAGGACCCCCCGAAGTATCATATCGAAAAAACACATATCCTATGTTGGTTCTCCCGTTGCGTAAAATATTTGTGCCAAGTTTGGTTGAAATCGGTCCAGTGGTTTAGGAGGAGATGTGGAAGACCCCAAAGGACCCCCCAATGGACCCCGTCGAAAAAAACACCTATCCTATGTTGGTTCTCCCGTTGCGTAAAATATTTGTGCCACGTTTGGTTGAAATCGGTCCAGTGGTTTAGGAGGAGATGTGGAAGACCCCAAAGGACCCCCCAAAGGACCCCATCGAAAAAACACCTACCCTATGTTGGTTCTCCCGTTGCATAAAATATTTGTGCCAAGTTTGGTTGAAATCGGTCCAGTGGTTTAGGAGGAGATGTGGAAGACCCCAAGAACCCCCCATAGGACCCCATCGAAAAAAATTCATAAACCTTCGCGGGCGTGCGCACAACAACTCACCGAAGTTTCATCGCAATCGGATGAATGGTATAGGAACGCATACGGGACAAAGGAAGAAAGAAAGAAACAAACATTCATTTTTATAGATATAGATAACCTTGTCAAGACAACACACTGACATACATAGACGACTTTTTTAAACAGAAGAGTGAACCAACATCAAGAGATCTACGCTACAGTTACTTTCATCAACGGATCTACAATTTAATATTTACTCATAAAAATATAAACATTTTACTAAACGACGACAAGTGTAAGTGAACCGATTTATTTATATTGGATTTAATAATAGATTGAATTGTATTGGATAAATCAATAAACGAAAGAATTAATAATAACAACAGACATTGTCAATAAATAATAATTCCAATTACAAGCGAGACATTATTAAAGAATTAAACGAGGAGGATCTAGTTAACTTTACTATCTTGGTTAGTTTTTTCGTTAATAATTAGTTTTTTTTAACTCAACAAAAGTTCTGTTTTTCTGATTTAATAATTTATCGGAAATATTTAATTAGTTATTAATGTCATTCATTGATAGGCCTTCTGTGTTTGGACCAAGTGAAATATTGGTGTATTTGTGTCACAATGTTCAACTATATTTCTTCTGAGGTGTTGGAATTTATTTGAAGTTATACTTTACGCTATTTCCAAATCATCTGATCTTCCATCCATACGGGATTATTATGGTAGCTATCTTCCTTCGGTTTTTCTTCCTTCCGGGTAGTTACTTCATCTTTTTTATAATTTTTCTGGTAATTTTTACGTTTAAATTTTGTTTAATTTGTTTTCATGGTTTGTTATTAGTGATACTAGTTCAATTTGATTATTTAGGCATATATTCTGTCATTATCTTTGTTTTTTCTAATCGTTTTAAATCATGGAGTAAATATTTTCTCATCTATCTTCGACTGAAGCCAATAATTAACTTTTAAATGTTTTTAACCGTTTTTTCGTTACTAGGCTACTAGCCAACCGATTTCATTGGTTGGAAATTTTGTCCCATTGTACTTATTTTGCTTATAATTTTTTACTGAAAATGATCAAATGTTTCTAATTCGGATAATTTATTTATAGTATATCTAATACACTTGTCATTAGCATATTTGAATGGCTTTTCGGTTGTAGATTGTTTTGAAACCAAACAAGACTAACTTTCATTCAGTATTTACTAATTTAGTATGTTACCGTTTTGGCTCTTTTTACCTTTTTATATTTATTTATTTTATAGTTGTGTTTTTTGAGTAATATTTGTTTCCTTTATAATTCCCTATTGAAATACGTTATGTTTACTTACTTTTTCCTTTACTTAAAGTTATTTTCTTATTACAATTTACAATTAATCTATCTGCTATCTAGGCCTACATAAGCTTACAATGGTTGATAATTTACATAATTTAGTTACATCCTCTTTCCTATATTCTTTATAAATTTGCTTAGTTATTGCATACCGTAATTAGGTTGAATTAGTACATACTGTTTTAGGCCTATTGTTAATTTTGAACAAATTCTTACTTCTTAAGCCTAGGTTTGCTACATTTACTTTTAACATTTTTAGACTCCTGCCATTCCTTTAAAACACACTACTGTTTTCTTAAATATCCATCATTAAAATTCTAACATAACATAACTTGTAATCAACATTCTGATAACGTGTATAACATTTAGTGTTTTTGTTACCCTACTATTATTCTCTCAACAACATAAATTAAACCGTTTATTATATATCCATTTAGGATTAAGAATTGGCTTATTAACTATCTTTATAATTCATATGGTTTTAGTATAAACACATTTAGATTTAGTGTCAACACACTCCCTGTCTCCTACTGTCTACTTATAACATGATTTAATCAATTATTTTTAACATAAAAAACATAATGAATCCTTTGCATTTGGATATTATGATCTAATTCATAACACTGAGTGCTTTGTATTAACACTTATAAAGTTCAATGTCAACACACTCTCTCTGCCTCCTACTATTTTCTTATAACATAGTTTACTAATTCATCATTAACAAAAGAGAGAAAATCATTGATCCTTTATACTCGGATATAATGTTTATTTCATTACACCTATTGGTGTTTTATACACTTTGTTTATTCCATGCATTTGAGTTGACTCTCAATTTTTGGTGTTCATCACTTTATTGTCTTTTTTAGTGTACACTTTTGCTTGAAGTCCCTCAAAATGTATTGGTTATTGCTCACTATTTTGTCCACTATTTCCGTGTTTCTTTTCACTAACTGTTTACCTATCTAATACACTTGGCTCTAATCTGGGTTTATTTAAGTGAATATTTTTTATCAATAATATTGTCATTTTAAAACTACTTATTTTCCTAAAGTGCTGTCACACGTTAATATTCTATTATAATATATTATTTGTTATTCGAGGTTTTGTAATTTCAAGGCTCATCATTCCTTTCATTTATTACAAATGAATATTTTTACATTTTGTTATTATAGTTTTTTATTGTTCATATCAAGTTTGGTCGCTATGCCAATCGCTTGGGTAGGGTTATTGTTTTTGTCACGTCTAAGTCAATTGTCATCACTATGCTTATTTGTTAAAATGGTTATATACATCACTTTATTCTTCTTTAGCTGTACTTTCTTTAGTAGTTCTATAAGTTATTTCTTCTTTTATTAGGATTGCTATTTTGTATCGTTACAATAGGCAAAGTAGGCAACTGCCTACGGGCGGCAAATTTTGTAAAGGTGAAATTTAATGGCCGTTATGCTGTTTTTATACCTAAGAGATGTTTCAAATGCCGCTCAATTTCGTCAGAATATGATTAGAAACTTTTAAAAATATATATTATTTAGTAACTAGACTTATTACTTAAAGAGAATAGTTATGTATATGAAGTAGGCCTACATCGGTTTTTCATAATTACATTATTTACATACATTATGTATGTGATACTTCCATTTAATTAACTAATATTTTACCTATTAATTCGTTTACGTTCAAATTTCGAACATCCTTTGCCGACTTTGTAATTTGACGTGAGTGAATGTCAATAGATGCCACTAGATGCTAACAGTCATAGACTGTGAACGTACCATAACTTCGTACCCATCCCTAACCGGAACCGCGTTAATTTTTGACGTGGTGTGTACTTCTGCATAAAGTGTAAGTCGCTGATCACTTTTTCTTTACCCCACCACCGTCCCTTCTTGTGTTTGTTTACTTATTAATACATTTCCTTCACTTCTTATTCTTGAGCTCGTTGATTCGGATTGCAGATGAAACATCGCAAGTAACACTAACAGTTGCTTTTGTGCACGTGGTTTATTATTGGTTGGTATTTATACTAATATTTATCGTACAAAGTATAATATTTAAACATCCTTCAACACAACACGGTGTAGTGGACACAATTTTGAGGTTATTTGACGGTAGTGATTTTTATTTTTATGCGACGCAGAAAATAACGCTATCTAATTCTAATTTATGTGTAATTTATTTAGGCCTACTCTATCATAGCATCATACCGCATGTATGTCTGTCGGTCATGTTCATCTATGAGACTGATTTTAGAATAGGTAAAAGTTTTCTAACCTAATTTGAATTAAAATTTAAGACGCAAACAAAGTTTCTCTCTTATATTATCAGTGTAGATATTGAAGAATTTTCAAAATATTATAAACAGTGTTTTTAGTGTGAATTTTCATAAAATGGCTGACGGAAGAAAGCGACTAAGTAGCAGACAGTAGGCCTATTTAAAATTGAAAAAAAGAAAAAGAAGCTAAAGTGGAAACTATTATAAGTAAAACCCTTAAAATTGTAAGTTTATTCAAATCATGTAGTGTTAGTGATGCAAACCGCAAGCATGTGGAAATTCTGATTTGAAGTTTAGTGATGTTGGTACCACTAGTGTTAATAGTGCTAGTGAAAAAAATACTAAAAGTGATCATCAAAAGACTTTAGTTGTGGGCAATGCAGATCAAATTGAGAAATGTAGATCTGTCCATGTAATACCTAATTGTGGGTTGGTTCCAGAAACCGAGGCAAGCCTAATATTTAAGGAATCGAGGCATCCTAGTGATACCGACAATCAGTGTGATAGTAGTGAAGGTCACACCGACTACTCTGAATACTGTTCACAGTGTTCAGCCAGAGAGGTCCGTTGTGGAGGATACTTCGTTTTTGAAGAATGAAGAGCCATTTCACATTAAAAATCATTCTGATCCTATTAATTGGCAAGTCAACGGGAGCACACGCGATGATGTAGCAAATTTTGTATTTAAACAGAACACTAGTGCGGACTTTACAAAAATCAAAGAGGGAATATAATGATAGCACAGTTAGATACCTTACCTCAAATATGTATCAGCGTAGGCTTGCTAAATATGAAACATTACCTCGAACCTGGCTAGTTTATTCTGAAAGCACTGGTTGTGTTTTTTGTGGTGTCTCTTTACTGTTCTCAAGTCAAACAGCTCTAGGGACTAAGTTTTTCCCAGAAGAGTTTAATGACTGGAAGAACGGTTTTCTAAACGTAGCAAGAAAATTCTATAAACCATATGAACAGTCTTGCCACAATTAATGAATGAGGGTGTTTAACATTCCGCATAGACAAAGAGTTGGCAGAATAGTTGGAAGCGGAAACTAATTATTGGAAGAACATTCTTCATCGTGTTGTCGTTGCAGTCAAAGCATTAGCATCACGCGGCATGTCATTGTGTGGCCACGAAGAAAAGTTTGGAAGTACTGTAGTCACAATGGCAACTATATGATGTTACTTGAAGCCATAGCAGAGTCTGATACATTCCTTGCTTCTCATATAGATAAGTTTGGCCACCTGAGAGTGTTAAAACTTCTTATTTATCATCAACGATTGCTGAAGAAGTTTTATCATAGCTAAGGCAGTTACAGACGAAGTTATTTCTGAAATTAAAAAAAACTGAATACTTTTCACTAATTGTTGATTCTACACCTGACCTTTCACATACAGATCAACTGGCTATAGTTATCAGGTATGTTAAAGGAGCTGGTTCACCTGTTGATAGGTTTCTATCAGTAGAAATGTTTGATGCTGCTTGTAAAGTCCTTAACTCTCATGACTTGGACATTAAAAGATGCCGGTGATAGTCGCCCGACAATGCTAGTAACACGTCTGGGGTATATTGAGGTCTCCAAACCCTAATCAAAGAAATGAATAGTTACGCTGAGTTTATTCCTTGTTCTGCTCACTTACTCCTTGTGGGAACATATGTAGCTGAATGTTGTAATGTGACCTGCAACTTGTTTCTTTTTTTGCAAGAATTGTACAACTATTTTAGTTCGTCTACCAGCCGGTGTGAAATACTTCAAAACCCAGTGTCTGTCACCTATGAACCAGAACTTCAACACCAATGTTCTAGACTGAACAACCTCAGCTCTATACGATGGTCTTGCATGAGATGATGCTTGCCAAGCACTGTGAAATAACTGGCAAAATATTCTTCATACTTTGCAATCAATTGAACAAGATACGACCCATAAACCTGTCACTCGCGCCGAGGCAAGTCCAATTACAAAAATGGACAGCCTAGAAATTGCCTTTATATCAGAATTATGAGGTTTCATACTTCAAAGACTCAACGACACAATTAAGAAATTACAAAGTATTGACAATGACCTGAGATCCGTGGTACAGTTGTACGACTCAATGATTAAACTCCTCGAGTCAACATGTAATCACTACGATTACTTTGAAAAAAAGGCTCAGAAACTATAAAAAATAATGGCATACAAAAAACACAAGCATCGCGTCGTGTCGATGAACCACGTGAAAGGGGTAATGCTGAAGAAGAAGTGGTTTTTAGTCCTCGAGAAAACTTAAGAGTAAATGTATTCAACATTATTATCGACAATCTAAAGTCTGAATTGGAAAAACGGAGGAATGCATATGTTTGAATAAACGAAACATTAAAGGTTGTAAGTGAAATTGACGAATTAAATCATGACAACTTGAGAAAAGCAGGAGAACACCTCATAAAACAGTATGCTGATGATTTAGGGAAATCGTTCCGAGACGAAGTTTTAAATTTTAAATGTTACCTACAAACAGTCACGTTAGATTATTCTGACCCCGAGAAAGACAGGAAGAGGGTGGCAAGGAAAAGATCAACAGATTCAACTGCTCAACTCTTATGCCAATTCAGCTTCGACCTGCCGAGGAGAGAAATAAAAGGTCTACACCTGTGAAGCTCTGTCGCCTAATTCAAAAAGATGGGCTCCAGTCTGTCTATCCCAAGGTGAACATTGCTCTCCGGGTGTTTGTATGTACAGTGGCCTCAAACTGCTCACCTGAACGAGCGTTCTCGTGGCTCAAAAGAGTAAACAATTATCTACGCACGAACATGGGAGAAAATCGTTTGTATTCATTGGCTATATTGTCCACTGAAGGAGAGTTATTAAAGAAGATGGCCCTTATAGATATTAATAATTTTGCCCATCAGAAATCAGGACGTAAAGTTTAAAAATTATTTCAAGGACTATTATTACAACTCGCTTTATCTTTTTAATTTTGTACCAACTTCCATACAAAATTGTATTAAATTGCTATGTTTTAAGTTCAGTTAAAATGTTTTTGAATAAACACAGTAATTTAATGAGTTAGTGTCCTCTTACTAGTACGTTATGTAAATTGTTCTATAGAAATGTATTAAGAAAAATTGAGAAGAAAATATCATACAAAGAACAAATTTTTGTGGGGTCACTGAAAATATGAAGTATTGAAAGTATTGAATTAAACCCGTAAACGCACCCCCCCCCCCAAAGAGATTTGTGGGAGGGCGGCAAATTTATACTGCCTACGAGCAGGAAAATGGTAAATCCGCCTCTGCGCGCGGACGGTGAAGTCTGTAACAGTCTCGTCTGCAGATGCGTGACAAGCAGTGGCGGCTTGTGAGTAATGAATTGGGTGGGGCACACAGTGGGCAGGATCTAAGGTGGGGCCACCATTCCCGGTAATTAGTACTTGGGTAAAAAAATATAGAATGTCTTTCCTGGTATTTCACTTTTTGTATAACAATTCCATTCTCCTGTTTTTAGATGTAGCGAATTCCTCTATCACTTGTTTGTTGAAATCTTGAATTCCAATGAATCTTTTTTTTTCTGTGGATAGCATAGCCAATGCATTCAGTCTATCAGTACCCATGGAATTTCTTAAAAATATTTTTATTCTTTTCAATTTAGAAAAGCACCTTTCACTTTCAACAGTTGTCATCAGTATGGTAACAATTATCTTTAAAATAGTCACACTTTCTGAGAAGGTACGAAACATGTTATTATCAAGGAAAACTGTAATAAGGCTGTTGCACCAGAAGCAATACATAAATCTTCACGACTGTATAACACTTCTAGTTCGGTTCTCAGTTTCGGGCCATTTATTGTGGGATAAAATTGAATTGTAGTCTGAAAATCATTTTCCGGAAACTCAACACAGTAATGTGGGAACTTTTCAACTAAAAACAATTTGGAAACACATAAATGATCTGAAAATTGAAATCTTTCATTAATATTGTTCACAGTCATATCACATACTTCCAAAGCGGCCACACGGTTGCTCCTATTACTTAATTGTTCAACACACTGTCTCTAGTCACAGGCTCACTTACAGACACTTCACTGTCTTCATAGGTCTTACGTATATTAACCACTGCACTCACAAAATTTTTAACAAATGCTCTCATTTTTATTCCATCAATGTTTCTTTGTTGAATGCAATCAAAGAAAATCGCTACAGGAAGCATAATTTTGTGGAAAAAAGTCAACCAGAAAATGAACTGAGGATCCCTCAAAGTTCGTACAAATCCTGCAGCCTGGCTAGAAGCACTTTTGTCAGAAATCCCATGTCCCTAATGTGTTCAAAACATTTTATTAGATTATCTTTATGTTCAAACACAGTATTAACAGCCCTGTAGGGAGCACAGACCCAAATTTTTTTTTACAATTTCTACTAAACAATCCATCTTCTTTGGAGATCTTGAAAAAATGGTCCTATTCCTTGCAGGTCTTGAAAAAATATTCTACTCTGGGAGGAAGACGATGTTGAGTTTTGAAGAATCGAAATTCTCTTGATGGGCATAACAATGAATAGAATTTGCATTTGGATACTTCTCTTTAACCAAACACTAGACCCCTCTTTTCTGACCACTCATAAAGATGCACCATCGTAAGTCTGACAAATTAGTTTTTCCGGGGACCTGTCTATTCCTATTTCTTCCAACTGTCCTAAAATTGTCGAGGCTAAACTTCGAGCACTTTTATCAAAAGGGACTTCAAATAACCCCAAAACGTTTCAATTATTCTCCCTTCAATGAGATATCCCAAAATCAGTGCCATCTGTGTTTTGCACGAACTGTCAGTTGTTTTGTCAGCCTGAAGTGATATGAAGTCTATCGTAGAAATTTGAGTCCCAATATTTTTTCGACACACTGACAAAATGGTATCTAAAAGTTCGTTCTGAATTGTTTTCGAGGTTCCTTTAAACACTGTTGAATTTTCTAAATGATCTTTCAAAACACTGTCAAGTGTATAATTGATTACAATTGTATAATCAATGCAGTATAATTGATTAGTACTTTAAAATCCCTGGGTTGTTGTCTGCTTCTCCCGTTTCATCGTGGCCACGTAAAGCTAATTCAAATTCCCCACAAAATTTAATCGCATCAATTATTCGAGACAAGATGTATCTGTTCTTGTCTACAAGTTCATTATGTTTACGAACAGAAATTCTGTAACCATTGTGACGATCTAAAAGGAATTTAAATAGCACAAAATAATTTTTATTCAAAATAACATGTGAGAAAATATTTAACCCTCCCCTTTGTACTTATATGCCTGTATCAACTTGTAAAAATCTAGCACGGACATGCAAATTACTCTATATTGAAGAGAAAATTAATAATTATTATAATTAAATAAAAAGACGTAATAATAATAATAAAAATACCTAACTCAATAAAGAAAATGTAGGATTATTAATAGTAGTTAATTAGTATAAAAATAATAATAATAAAGTACGAACTACTTTTCTCTCTCCGCGTGAACTGCGCCCTCTTCCCTACTAATCGCCGCAAATCAAACCCCAGTCGAGCCAGAATCTCAGACGAGGTAACAGCTTTACCATGTGTCGTGAAAAAAACGTGTGATTATATAAAAAAATAACGATGTAACTGAAAGTAATCTTTCGTGGTGACAGACTCCACAAGTAGTTGAAAGGTGGTGAAAAGTAAAACAAGTTATGTAGTTGAAATGTAGTGAAATAACTAAAAGTAACTAACTTAACCGACACATCTCTTTAAAAAGAAACGAAATGTTTAAATTGTAAAGTATGTTCTATCCAAATATTAAAGAGTAACATTAGTGCAGTTAAAAGTAAAATGTAAAAAGGTGAACACCGTACATCAGGAGTGAAGCAACAACGACAACCTCACGAGCTCCAGGTAACAGAATCCTTTCGTCATGATCGCAACTTAGAATCTACAAAATAAATGGAGGCACCCGAACGACAACGTAGAACTTCCAGGAAACCCAACTGAAGAGTAACAACAAGAGAACCTGCCGCCGATACACATTATATCAAGGTGAAACCAAACCATTATCTTTCTAACAATGGCAACAAAAACAGTACTTTTTTGCAAAGACTTATTCTAATCATGTAAATGTTAACATAGTAATGTCTGTAATTACAGTAATGAAATAGTAATCTGATGATAGTTAAAGGTAAAAGGTAATTCGAAATTTGAGCAAACTACTCTTCTAATAGCTTGCATAATGTTGACTTATTTTAGAATATTATTAAGGTAAAACCCGGATCCGAGGTATTTAATGTAGTTTATAAATACATATTTTTTTATTTTTGCTCACCAGAGTAACATTTTAAAAAGGCATAAGAGCATTTGATGCAGAATCTTTGAGAAGTTTAATTTTTAACGTAATAAAACAAAAATAACAATTATTTTTAAATCATTATTCAAGAAACTATAATAAAGAGATGTTTTTGCTAAATAGCCAGAGAGTGAGTAAATTTGCGCAACCTAATCCTAATTCCTGTTCTACATATTTTCAATTTTGTTGGTAAGTAATTTGTACTAACAACGGCAGCCGGTTTGATTGAAAGTAACCAATTAAACTGGTTCCCTCTGTTATAATGTCTCAGACAGGAGAGACGTTATACCATCATCGAGTTGCAACCTAATATTTACAATACCTAGCACGGCTAAACTCATTTGATTTTCTAAATGACATTTACACAGCGAATGCTTCTTACTCTTTTCTGGTAAATGTTTCAGATCTTTAACGCCCGACTTAGTCCACGTGTCTTCACCACCAAACAGAAGACAAGCAAAGCAAAATACAGCATTGATTGTAGGGCATCTGCACATCCATTCCCATTTTTCGTACACAGCGGTATTGAAAGTTCTATTATACGTTCTGTTTTTGTCCTTAAACACTTGGTTGATAGACAACTGCGGTCTTGATGGACCCAATTGTTTTGCTATTAACCTATCTTCATAGCACAAAGTGTTACTCTGTAAATACTTGATATCATTCATTTTGTCTCAGAGATTTACACAAGCACACAAAATACCGACACTTGAATATTTTCAACACCGTTATTTACATACGTGTGTAACACTGATTACTGAAAACCACTTGTAACACTACAATTTATGCAATTACTATAAGCACTGCCACCACAATTATCGTGTAGCACATAACATAACCGCTCTAGGTACACATTCGATTTTAATATTTATTTCCTTCAATGAGAACATAATTTAAAATTATATAGGCTAAAATCGCAAAAATTATTATAATCATATTCACGATAGAAACATCATAATAACATTATTTTGTAACAATATATACTATAACATGACATAAGATAGCACCAAAAAGCACTAATATTTGATAAAAGAAAAAGCTGAAGGTAGAAGGAAAAATAAAAACTTATAACCTGAAGATTGATAACCCAACACTACGAAATAAAAATTAACTAAGACACTGAAGTAGGGGGAAAATGCCGATTCTGGCTCACAAAGGAATGCCGCCTTTCCCACGGCCAGAGATTTTTTCCCACGCTCTCCCCACCACCGCTGGACCGCAGCATCCCAATGGACCACAGCATCCGCGCGAATTTCCGCGAATAAATTTTTTTTTATTTTTTTAAATTGATTTTTTTATTTTTTTTATTTGATGTTTTTATTTTTTTAATTAAATTGATTTGCATATCAAGGGGGTGGGATGAGTTTCAATGGACCACCAGCATCCGTGAATATAATTTTTTATTTTTTTAAGAAAGCCGATTTGCATATCAGTGGGTGGTGTTGGGTGGGTGGTGTTGGGTGGGTGGTTTTTTTATTTCATATCAGTGGGTGGTGGTGGGTGGGGGTGGTTCCAACTCGATGCATTATAGTGTATATTAAAATATATGATCAGGTGTACCAACCTTGCATGAGTTCAAATTTGTCGTGTGTTATAATGTATATTAAATCTATATGATCAGGTGTACCAACCTCTGTATTATTATTATAGTGTATAGATATTTTATATGAGCAGGTTTGTCAACATTTTCTGTGGCGGGGGGAGGGAAATTCAAATATGTGTTATATAGTGTATATATTAAAATATATGATCAGGGTTACCAATCTTACATTATTGTGTGTGTGTATAGAGAAGATCTGCCAACATTTTTTTCTCTTCTGTGGTGGGAAATTCAAACTATATGATCATAATTGATACTCTCTCTCTCTCTCTCTCTCACATTTGAATGTAAGTAAAACTATCTCTCTCTTGTCGTCAAACGTTATGTTCAAACCGTTTTCTCCTCTCCCTCTCTCTCACTGTGTACAGTGAGTAAATAATTTTAGCTCTCTCTCTCTCTCTCACTCACACGTTGTGTATGTCTCTCTCTCTCTCTGTGGTCAGTACCGCGCGCATGTATATGAAATTAGAAAGTTTATATTTATTCGACAAATATTAACGTCCTCTCTCTCTCTCTCTCTCTCTCTCTCTCTCACTCTCACTTGTTTCAACTGTGTCAACAAATAGTAACGTCCTCTCTCTCTCTCTCTCTCTCTCACGCGTTTCAACTATGCAAGGTTTCATACCCTTTCTCCTGTCTCTCTCTCGTACATTGAGTAGTCGGTGTGACGAGTAAATAATTTTAGCTCTCTCTCTCTCGTTGTCAAAACGTCGTCTTCATTTTTCAATGTATTAAATAATTAATTAATAGTTTTATAATGCAGTCAGTGTGATTGATCCTTGTTAGAAATATATATATTTGGCAAATACTAACTATGTATGTGTGTTGTTGGCAATGAACTACTTACCTGTGTGCTGTTACAGATGACAAATCCATACGTTAACGGCATAGCAATCTGGTACAATACTTCTGTTTAATGGGTACAGGTTACACACGCACATAGGTTCAGTGGTGTATAGCGAAATAAATTAAAATTATACTGTGACGATTTAAATTGTAACAGAAATAGTAAAAATAAAAAAATTTAAAAATTAAGTTTGTGAGCGATTAAGCCACTTTAAATCTCACTATAATACCTAAAACCCCTGTATGTACTCAGTATGAGAGGAAGAAGTAATTAAGAAGTACGAAGATACCTTAATAAAAAAGCATATTGTAAATAGTTATTATTGTCGTATTTAACCCTTTGCTTGTTGTCAGGCGCTGACCTGTTAATTCCGGACTCGACATGTTTCACGAGTCGTCTGTAATTTAGAATAAGATAAAAAACCTAATGTTAATAATTAAAAATCTGAAGACACAGATAGTCGCTAAAACAACTTATTTAAATTATGTATATTTATTTAGGGATAGTTTGTATAAATAAAAATGTTTACTTAAAGAGAGACAGGGATTATATTCTCGCGCAGTAATTGCCCCTCTACCATTTGTTAGGTACTAGTCGAAGGGAGCAGAAAACTCTCTCTCGCTATGTTGACTTCATGCAGTGCAGACGTGCAAGCAAAAGCTCTTACACTATGTTGCCGATACTTTTGTTTTACTTTAATGTTGTATACAAGAAATTGCTGCTGAAAGCATATGTTATGTATTAATCAGTATAGTTATGTAAAAAACAAGAGACTTAAAGTATAACACGAAATATAAAAATGGTGTAAAACAAGATGACTGCTAACTTCAAGAACTAACAACACTTCCAACATCATACCTGGAGATGTGAACTACCAGAAATTACAAACTCTAGTAGACCCGACAGAATATGCAGATCAGGACATCCGAGAATCTACAAGTACCATCGTAGAAGGTTCAATCTACCCTGCGGACTTTTGAGCCCTTTAATGACGAAGACCAGACCGAGATGATGACGGCGCTATTAAGGATTCCCAAGACGGACACCCCAGGACGAGGTTTCTACATACCAATTTAAAGGTGACTCGATAGCCTGTCTATCGAGGGTTACTAATATTTGTTACACAACACACCTTAAAAGAGACTTTTCAGAGACTATTAACTTTGTAAAGATTTGTGCCGGTCTAAAGCCGGCCGTTACAAAAAATTTTAGAAAAGTTTCGTTTAAGTGTAACACAACGTGAAGCTGAGGGTGCCGAGGCGACCTTTGTTCGGCGGTGTGAGGGGAACGGCAGAGTGTGCGGTTGCGTGCGCAACTCGCCTGTGTGCAGTCACTTATCTGTGCATGTGTGTGCAGTCTACGCTTCGCCTCGCTCAGAGAATTATCCGTCTCCTCTCTCCGTATTGAACGACGAAGTTTCTATAACTTATGGTTGGCTAAGGCGTAAATTGACTCCCGGGTTCTCGAACTAAGCCGGTTTCCTGGCTTGCTGATGGCTGTACACCTGCCTAAGCTGTGAACCATGTACAAGATCTTATACGAAGAGGGAGATGGAGACTGATTTTCTATGTTGCACTCGCCAGCACTTATAAGGTGATATTCATGCATTTATTTCATTTTTTGGGGCCGGGCCGGCAGTGTGCCCGTTTACTGTAAATAGCCTAGAAGCCATGTGACCACGTGTACAGACTGTCTACCGGAAAGTTGAGCAGTGATCATGACTCTGAACACTATAACTGAAATTCATAAACATTTTTATAACTCATTTACTTAATACTAAATGTAATGCCATGTAAGTGTGTGCTGCACTGGGGGAGCGCGCCAGTGATATTTTACTCTTGTACCATTTTATAGTTGCATCTCATTTTCATTTAACTCTTTACAAATTTATGTTACAGCTCAGTAGCTCTGTTCCGGCTGGAACAGCTGTGTATTAAATTTAATTTGACTATGGGTTTCACATTTAAGGGCTGGGGACTTTCCTGGGGGTTTTTTTGGGGACTTTTCAGGGGTTACAAAAGGGGACTTAGTTTTTCTCTGACACAACGCTGGTGCAACCTCCGACAGGTTGAATGCCTGCCAAATTTTGTCTGCTACACGTGGGCGCGCTCCCACAGATGCCAGAGCACAACCACCTTATTGTATCCTTTTTCTTTTAATTATTTTACATAGTCATTTGAGGCTAATAGAAATAATTTACTAATGTTATGGAAATATTTTAGCTGATTTTGCCCCTTGCACAAGGGCTAAACTGATTGTTTTCTTAACTGGCAAACACATATGGGTTGACTTCCCACTTATAGGATTTGCTGTTTAATTTTTGACTATAAAACATGTTTTCATCATTTTCTTTTTTTGGGGTAAATTATATATATTGTCAAAATCTTCTGAAATAGTAAAGCCTCAAGCAATTAATTTCTGTTTATTAAAGTACATAAAGATTTAATTCCTTTTGGAATTTTGTGAAGTCAAATAACTGTCTAGAATTTTATAAACACTGTCTGAAAGTAGGTGATGTAGTTTTGTCAATTTTACTTAATGATGTGAAAGGAACTTAAGGTTCACACGCTCATCATGGGTCATTGATCAATGGAATGCTAGATAAATGGGTGGTCCGGTTTTATTTATGCCTCATGAATTATTATCATCCTTCATGGGGTTTTGGCTTTATGTAATTCTACTGAACGGGTTGCCGACGGGCGTATATTTTATCACTGCTGGGTTATAAGATCGTAGTTACTCTACCTGGTAGGTGGGTGCATTCCAGGGGCATGCGTGTTAAAATTAATGTGATTGTGGGTTTGTGTACCTTATGTTCTGTGTGTGTTGTTATGTGTCTAGCTAGCCACGAGATGGGAGAAAATTTTATAATTATATATACATGTGTTCACTGATTTATATATACATTTGTTGTGCTTAATATTTATACACATTTGTTATGCTTAAGATTTACACACACACTTGTGATGTTTTATATTTATAAACATTGGTTATGGCTAAGATTTATACACACTTGTTATGTTTTACCTTTATTTATACTTGTGATTGGGCATACATGTTATTCTGGTTTAATAATGTTAAAGCAGGGCATGAAATAAAATAAATTGTTATCGTTCTGTTACGGCTGAGTTTTATTGCAAGTCCCGTCATACTGGACCCAGCATAATTTTTGCTTCTCTAGGTTTCGGCCTAGTCCTAATTAACTTGTGGCTTCTCTTTCAAAAAAAATTATTAAAATAAATTTAGTTGTTTTTATAATCATAAAAAAAGGACATAAAGGGAAAGAGGGGTTTCAGATTAAATCTAAGAGTTTTAATGTAACTATTCAAACATCATACGTTGTAACAGTTTATATGTTAATGTATCGTAGTATAATTCAAGTAATAATACCATTCTTCAAATGGAATAATAAATAAAGAAAAAACAAAAGGTCTTGCAAGCTAATATCATGAATTGAGTATAACTAAAAGTTTTAATGACTAAATACCGAAGGTTACCCGGATCCGAGGTAAAGCTTAATAGAATCAATTTGGATCCCAAAGTTTAAAGAAAACATTCAAATAACTTTAGTTTAATTCGTAATGTCATGGGATCTGTCAGTAAATGTTTTTAAATATTAAATAAAGAGAAGTCGTCTTGTCACACACATATAATGAGTGCGTAAATCAATAGTATACCTTCCCTTGTTTCCTTACACAATTAGTAAGTACATTTGTTAAGTTATTTATTTGTGGATACATTTCGTTACAACGTAGGCAGCCCATCTAATTGACGGAGCTTAGTTAAGATGGGTTCCCTGGATTTGTAACGCGGCGAAACGTTACAATACACACACATGAAAACGGTGGTTGAAATTCATACAAATCTTCTGATATAACAGTTCCCACAAGTAATACAGTTCACAAAAATAAATCAATTGTACACATGTTCAGAGGTGTAGAGTGAAATAAAATAAAGTCATAATTTGTTTAAATGATTAAATATATTTTAACATTCACAATATAAAATTCACAATTCATAATTAAATAAATACATTGTAAAATTGATATTTTTTCGAAAGTTTATATATAATTGTGTCGTACTTGTAGGAGAAGCCACCTGCAACATAACAATACAACAACATTAAAATCACGTTAAATATCACACACACACACACACACACACACACACACACACACACACACACACACACACACACACACACACATACGACGTGCACACGCAACGCGCGCACACACACACACACACACACACACACACACAGCACATACCATAAATCCAGAACAGGAAAGGTATTATAACAAACATTACGAAAACAAGTACGTATGGTCACGTACATAGATCAACGTTTAAACAAACAGATTAATACCTGAATAAATTTTTTTTAAAAAAGGACAGCGTATTATCTATATAACGTTCTGTTTCAGATAAGAATACTTTGAATATAAAATGAAAGGGTACGTTGTATTTTGTTATGAGAAAATGCATTTCTAAATTTCGTTACATTTGTAAATTACAGAATTGTTCTTCAACTACAGTCACAATCGTTCAGTTTCATTAACATTTGAAAATTGATGGATTTGGTACTCGATATATTCTACTCTCACAGTATTTTCATTGATACATTTCAGAAACTGAGTACAGAATAAATCTACAATCACCCTAAACTCGACATAACTACTTGTGTTACTCGATTGATGTTCATGTTAAACGATTGATGACTCATGTAATAATACAGATTAACCTCGTATAATAATAATGACAGGGCAGCGTATTTTGAACACTTAAAGTTGGAAATCTACAAACACATCAAAAATATCTGTCAAACCCCTATCAAACAAAAACCCCGTTCTTATCGAGAGACAACAGTAACTGACCTACAAAATCACTGTTTTATTAATTTAAAATACTGTATGAAAGAGTGGTATGTAATTTTCATCCAAAATATGTAAAACAAAAATACAGATTATATGATAAGTAAATTGTATGTATATATCACTGAATAATAATATAATCGTTCTAGTGTTAACGTTTGCTGCAACAGGTAACGCAGTTTACAAATAATTACATATAGGTTCAGAGGTGTATAGTGAAATAAATTAAAAATAAAAATTAATTCCTCATAAGTTAATGTCCTTTAAAATAGTATTCAGCAAAACTTTGTAAATTAGAATCTGCACTACAGTCAAACATACGCACACACAGTGATAAAAATTGTTTATTAAAAGTAGTTTGTTACCTTAACAAGTACTGTTATCCTACGCCGTTGGAGGTCCTCATGTCTCGAAACACGTGATGTAGGTCGCTGGGGTTTTATAAATTGTTTATCAAGTCTTTTAAAAATGGTCTTATTGTCGATCTTGGCCTGTTGACTATTGCTTTTAATTTCATAATTTCTACAGGTGTTAACCGTTTCGGAGAAAAAAACCATTTATGGAGAAGGTCCTCCTCCTCCTGTCTTGATGTGGTGTTTAGTCTATGATCCATCCTTCTTGTTCCTATAATAATAATAATAATAATAACAGTACCTGCTTCATTATCATATACATTATGTGCTATATATAAATATATACATAAGGCTTTCAACACACACACACACACACACAGCACATACCATAAATCCAGAACAGGAAAGGTATTATAACAAACATTACGAAAACAAGTACGTATGGTCACGTACGTAGATCAACGTTTAAACAAACAGATTAATACCTGAATAAATTTTTTTAAAAACAGGACAGCGTATTATCTATATAACGTTCTGTTTCAGGTAAGAATAGTTTGAATATAAAATGAAAGGGTACGTTGTATTTTGTTATGAGAAAATGCATTTCTAAATTTCGTTACATTTGTCAAAAGATCTTATTGATCAGACGTATGAGTAATTATATTAATCCTTATGTAGCAAATACGCACGGATTCGTAAAATACAGCACTCAGGTGTAGGGCAATTAATCCTTTTTGTATTGAACTATTTAAGTAGGCCTACTCGTGATATCAGTAAATTCTATCTAAACGTCATCTCAACGGAATCATTAAGTTTTACAAAAGATCTTATTCATCAGACGTATGAGTATAAAATTGGAAATCTACAAACACATCAAAAATATCTGTCAAACCCCTATCAAACAAAAACACCGTTCTTATCGAGAGACAACAGTAACTGACCTAAGCACATGTGCTTCATTAGGCAACAGACCAAAAAAATCAAATAGACGACTATAAGCTCAATTTAAATAAAATCTGAATATTCAATAAAATTATGTTTTTTTACTTAGTAACATATGCAAATCTTTTACTTACCTCTTAAATGTTATTGTTGTTATACACACAATAGTCGATTGTACGATGAGTGTCTCATACAAATGAGAAATAGTGACATGTCGTCTTGTGTGTGTATATATATCATACGACGGTAGCGTACACGTTTGAAAGTTGATACACATTAAATTGTCTCTCTCTCTCTCTCACACACACACACACATTTCTGATTGCTATAAAATAATTGCATGTATGTTCAGAGGTTTGGTGTCTAAATCGATACATTTTACTTTCACCTTCTAATTTGACACATGGCTTGCTTTCATACAGAAATAGCTACCGCCCATGTCCGTCTACGAGTGTTGCTAAACGAAATTAAAAATGCTGTAATACATAACGTCCTGTGAAATAGATATGGTATGTTTTTAGGACAGCCAAAAGCATGAAAGTATTATTTAAATCTGTTATCTGTTTCTGTATGGAAGTCATCTATAAATATCAGGTCAGTGCGACACAACGTAATTGGACCTAACATGATTCATGCCAACGTGTGCGCTCGTTGTGTGTGCGTGTGCGTCTGTGTGTTCGTGTGTGCGCGCGTTGCGTGTTTGGTTACGTTACGTATGCGTCTGTGTGTGTGCACGTCGGATGTGTGATTAGGTGTGCGTATGTGTGTGTGTTCGTGTGTGCGCGCGTCGGATCATGACATAGTATTAGTAATGACCGAGGCACGTCCTTTATTGCATGAGAATATTCAGGTAGAGCAGAGCAGACACGTTTACGCAATATCAAGTGCACACACACACACACACACACACACACACACAAGAATCAGATGTTTTTTGTATACGTTCTAGGTGAAAAACTACTGGGGGTGTCTCTGACTTTAGTTGGAAATAAATAACATTACAGATATTGATATGGTACTATGAGTAGCCTATACGTGAATACTATACATCAGACTGCCTGTATCTGTCATTACCAATCTAACGTTACGACGGTAGCATAACGATAATGAAAGTCATACATTATCGTTATTTTGTCTAAGCTATGTTAACTTCACACACACACACACACACACACACACCACACACACACACGGAAATGGAGGAAGAACTAGCATAGGAAATACATTTAAGTGATTGGAAAGCCAGCTGTGGGTTTCGAGACAAAACTGTTGCTTTTTCCTGAGTTGATAGAAGCGTCTGAAGGCAAAGTTATACAAGAGGTTGTTGACGAGAACGAAACAAACTTGGATCAGCCAGTAGTGTTTAGGTCATCAGTACATGACGCAACGGGAGTGATAGGTCCAATTAGGTTTGTTACATGTTGTGTCGCACTGACATGATATTTATAGATGACCTCCATACAAATACAACAGCATAAAAATCATGTTAAATATCAAATTATCACATGTTATGTTAAAATGCAGTCCATTCACGTTTCATGTTAGGTTAAAATGCATACAAATACAACAGCATAAAAATCATGTTAAAGACTGCCTATATCTGTCATTAGCAATCTAACGGTACTACGGTAGCATAACGATAATGAAAGTCATACATTATCGTTATTTTGTCTAAGCTATGTTAAGTTCACACACACACACACACACACACAGAGAGAGAGACACACACACACACGGAAATGGAGGAAGAACTAGCATAGGAAATACAATTAAGTGATTGGAAAGCCAACTGTGGGTGTCGAGACAAAACTCTTGCTTGTTCCTGAGTTGATAGAAGCGTCTGAAGGCAAAGTTATGCAAGAAGTTGTTGACGAGAACCAAACAAACTTGGATCAGCCAGTAGTGTTTAGGTCATCAGTACATGACGCAACGGGAGTGATAGCTCCAATTAGGTTTGTTACATGTTGTGTCGCACTGACGTGATATTTGTAGATGACCTCCATACAAATACAACAGCATAAAAATCATGTTAAATATCAAATTATCACATGTTAGGTTAAAATGCAGTCCATTCACGTTTCATGTTAGGTTAAAATGCAAACAAACACACACACACGTGTTAGGTGGCAACCTAACACGAGTGTATGTTATTTAAATAATAATTTAAATAACATACACGCGTGTTTTTTTTTTTTTTTTTTTTTTTTTTTTTTTTTTTTTTTTTTTTTTTTTTTTTGCAGGTTAGGAAAATCAGGAAGAAGGAAAGGGCAAGGATCATTGAAGATCAAGGCCTGGAACAGAAGGTAAGGACATGGCTCTCTCCAGAAAAAAGGAAAATTGGAGAGAACCAAGGCTCGCGCAGGCAGGGGCGCATCCCTGAAGTAGACGAACACCACTGGGACTGTGGGGAACACCTACCCGCTACCATATATCAACTCCCCCCCCCCAGAGCACACACCTCCCCGCATAACCTCCATCCCTACCTAAATGGGGACCGGCAAGTTCCCCCCCTTTTTATCAGCCCGTCCGCCCGATGTGGCAGGGCTTCAACTTCGAGACGTGAGAGACTATCTCTTTAGAAGTACCTCCCGGTTCGCCCAACCTAGCCGTCACAGGCGACGCGAACCCCAGGATGCGGTACGGCCCCGACCAGCGGTAGCACAGCTTGGCGGATCTTTTATCGGCAACTGAGCTGATCGGGTGGCTCCGGCAGTAGACCAAATCTCCTACTTTAAAGGGATTCGGAATACGCCCCTGATTATACCGACTACGGACGCGCTCGTGCGCACGAAGCAAATTCTTCCGGGCCTCTTTCCACCTATCTGCCGTCCTAATGTCCGGATTACTCGGCAGAAGATCGTCTATGTTCCACAAGTTGGCCAAGGGAAGCGTAGGCGAGAAACCAAACATAACTTCAAAAGGAACGGCCTTATGGCTGTCATGCAGGGCCGTATTGAAAGCTAGCTGTAACCACTTAAGGTTCTGGTCCCAGGTGGTCTGTTGTTCCGCATGATAGGCTATGAGTGCGGACCGGAGATTCCTGTTGAATCTCTCCGCGTGGGACGGCTGTGTGTAATAGGGGGAAGTGGTTACATGTTTGATGCCATTAGCGAAGCACATTCGCCGAAAGTCGCCGGAAATAAATTGTGGACCATTGTCCGAGACAATGATGGCCGGAAGACCGAAGTGCTGAAATACATGACTCTGGAGCGCGTTTATGGTCAATCGAGCAGTTGCCTGCCGTAAGGGCAGTGGCCAGGCAAACTTCGAAAAAGCATCCACACAGACAAGTAGGTAAGCATTACCTGACTGGCTACGCGGGAAGGGTCCCACGTAGTCGATGAATAGCTTCTCCATCGGTCTGCTCGCCACATCAGATGACAACAGCCCTAACTTTGTGTTTTGGGCAGGCTTGCTTAAGCCACAGAGATGACATGCCTTCACCCGAGTTGCTATGTCCCTATCCATGCCCTTCCAGATGAAGCTTTTCCTAATACTGGAAATGGTCTTCGAAATTCCCTTATGTCCACCTACCGGGGAATTGTGATAGTAGCTGAAGACCATGGGCACGAGTTTGCTAGGCAGCACTATCTTCGGGGCCCGTCTTTTCTTCTCTCTGCAACACAGGACGCCACTGGACAAGAAGTAGGGGACCTGCACGTTACCCTCTTTTAGATTTTGGATGATCGGACCCAACTCTTCATCATTTAACTGATGGGGCAACACATCAGTAAAAGCTAAAGGAAAGTCCAGTAGAACAGAACAGGGTTGCTCCGGCTGGGCTTCGCTGGGCTGGGAGAACATACGGGACAAAGCATCTGCAACCACATTTTGAGTTCTCCGAATGTGTTGCACCTTAAATTTAAAGGATGAGATTTTAACCACCCATCGTCCAATCTTACCCAGCTGCCGGGGATGAGCGAGAAGCCAAGAGAGAGCCTGGTTGTCGGTCTCGAGCAGGAACTCAGCGTGTTCCAGAAAACGCCTGAACTTATCTAGAGCGTATACAACAGCCAAACACTCTAGCTCATACACTGAAGACTTCAGTTCTTGTTGGGTCAAAGTTCTAGAAATGAAGGCCACAGGCTGCCTAGCACCATCAACGACTTGGGACAGAACCGCCCCGAGCGCCACCGAACTCGCGTCCGTCTGTAAGATAAACTGTCTCGAGAAGTCTGGCATCCTCAGTACTGGAGGGGAAATAATGGCTTCCTTCAGAGTCTCGAAAGGCTTCTGTTGCTTCTCCCCCCATACAAATTTGGCGCCCTTCTTCCGGAGTTCATTCAGAGGTGCCGCAATCTCCGCCGCGTTTGGGATGAAACGTCGAAAGAAATTGACCATCCCCACAAATCTCGCGATGCCTTTGGCATCCTTTGGTGGGGGAAAGTCCCTGATTCCCTGTGTTCGCTCAGGATCCACAGTGACACCTCTATGGGAAATCAGGTGACCCATAAAAGAAATTTGTGTCTGGGCAAACTTCACCTTTTCGGGATTGACAGTGAGGCCGGCACCCCTCAACCTGCACATCACCTCTTCAAGATGACTCAAATGTTCCTCGCACCCCTTGCTGTACACCAGCAAGTCATCAAGATAATTAAAAACGTACTTGAACTTGACATCGTGAAAAACGGTGTCAAGCAAACGGGTGAGTGTTTGGGCCCCTACCGCTAGACCCATAGGAACCCTAGTATACTGATAGAGGTTCCACGGAACACAGAATGCCGTGTAGGGCCTACTTTCTTTCGTCAAGGGAATCTGGTGATATGCAGAGTTGAGGTCAATGATGGTAAAATACCTCGCCTCACTGAACCAATCGAACGCGGAATGAAGGTCAGGAAGTGGGACCGAATCTACCTCGATGTTAGCGTTCAGCTTGCGGTAGTCGATGACCATCCTGTGCTTACCCCCAGGCTTGGGCACTAGGAACGCTGGACTGGCATAACTGGACTGAGAAGGTTCAATCACCCCTTGGTCTAGTAACTCCTGAACCTTCTCCCTAAAGATACTCATTTTTGGAGGGGCAAACTTATAAGGGTGGGAGCGTACCACCTTGGAGTCCGTTAGGCGGATCTTATACTCCAAGAAATGTGTGAGCCCAAGGGCCGGAGTTAACACAGTGGGGAAACGCTCACACAACTGATCTAATGCGGATCGCTGGGACTGGGAGAGGTGGTCTCTAGATGTGTCGGGGCACTTAACCTCTTGGATATCTTGCCTGGTCCCCTGATACCCAAGGAAAGGGATTACAACTCCCCGATTAAATTTAAAATAGCATTGGTGCTCTTGGATGTCAATAACGAGACCACTTTTGCAGATGAAATCGGCACCAATAATGCATACAACTCCCAGAGCAGGAGAAACCAGAAAGCTCCACACCCAAGAAAATCCCTCGATTTTGATCTTGAAAGAAACTACCCGGGAAATGGGCAGAATTTCCTGGGATGCCGTCCAGCACACTACGGAAGACCTTTCTGACCTTTTAATTAAACCCTGTCGTTCAAGGTCCTCGCACACTTTAGATGAAATGATGGATCTTGCTGATCCAGAGTCAACTAATGCTCTGAGTTGACTCTTTTTCAACTCCTACAGCAAGAAGGGGCATACAGAAGTGGTTCTAGAGATGGTTTGGAGGACCTTGCTGCCTAAAGACTTGGGACCTACAACTGGCCTGGAGGCGCGTACCTTAGAAGACCCGCGACAGGTAGGGGAAGACCTCCGACATATCTTCCCCTCATTGACCCTTTTCTGAATGACCTTGGGCGCCTTGGGGAGGGACGTTGGACTCGACCCAACCCCGGTACAAAATCGTCTGACGTGGCCCAACCTACCACACTTAAAACAAGTCACATTAGGCGAACGACGGCGCCTCTCGCTACAAGAGTTTATAATTCTATTTTCATTACCGCATGAGGATGGAACGATTCGCCCCCCATGCCTCTCGTGTCTTAACTTATCATGGGTCACGTGCTCACGGGACTCATCAATCCCCTGGACCGTTCTAGAAAACACACATAGCCGTTCAAGGTCCGCAAAACAACGTGGACGGTCCGCGAACACCAAACGGGATCTCTCTTGGGGCGTCACCCCTTCTAATATTCTTCCAACGACATCCTTCTCGGGCAACCCTAACCTCAAAACCCGAGCACAGCTACGGATATCTTGCACAAAATCCCCCAACGCCTCTCCGTTGGCCTGTGCACGATAGAACCGGCTAAGTTTCAAATGCTCACGTTGCCGACGGGGTATGAACGAGTCCAACACCTCTCCATGGAGAGAGTCGATACTGCCACCACGACGCAGAGTGCGGGTGACCAGCTCAGCCAATGAACCCCGGCAATATGGATATATAACAGACAAGAGGACATCCTCGGGCAGCCCCGGAAACTCCGCCAACTGCAGGACGATGTCCAGGAGAACCAACAATTTGCCCACATCTTGTCCATCTACCACCGGAAGTCTCTGGAGAATGCCGGAAATAGGGTTGGGTAGTTTCTGGTAACCTACCCCCGCCAGAATCACAATTCAAAACCCACAACAACAAACATAATTCCCACGAAACACCTAACACGAAAACATGACTTACAAAGGAAAATCTTGAGTACTCTCTCTTCCATCAAGAAGACCCCCGGGCTCCCTAGCGCTGCGAAAACCCGATCCACTCCAGAACCAACTCTCCGTCAGCCGCCAGACTCAAAGAAGAAACGACATCAGACACTAACACTAACATACAATCCACACCACCGAACAACTACCACAACATACAACAATTCAACAAGACATTTATTACTTCCGTGACGAAGTCGGGTCAATGACAGTACCGACTTCCGGTCAGGCCATACCGCATCCAGTTAACCTCTCGCGCTATTACTTCATAACTATTTATATAACAGGCAGCCATTCCCCCGGCAACACCCCCGCGCCCTCCGGTAAGGTCCAATTTCAACAATAATAAAAACCCCAACTAAAACGCATGCCACGTGGCGGCACCAGGTTTACAATGGAAATCCCATAGCATCTACCAATTATTTTCATTTTCAAATATTGCTGATGTTTGATGTTCTTTCCAAACTATTTCCGAGCTTGCAAGCCCCGTCACACCACAGTACCCAAGGGTTCGAGCAAAGAATCGATCGCGCTCTGCTACCATTTGTAACCCCTCTTTCAACTTTTAGACTTTTTAAAAAAAAAAAAACTTTTTTTATTTTTTTTTTTTTATTTTTTTTTATTATTTTTTTTTTTTGAAAGAGGGGCCACTAGTTATTTAAAACTAGGCCAGAGCCTAGGGAAGCCAAAACTGCGCTGGGTCCGGTATGACGGGACTTGCAATTAAACTCGTTGTTTAGCAACAATAACAATTTTATTCACTATTTCAAATAACATGCAAGTATCACTCCCTGTCTTTACACTCCTCTGAAAATATGCACGTATCATCTCATCAAAATATAATGTATGTAAAACATCAGCATAATAGTATCTCCCAAGTGTAAATAATATATAACATCGATCAATATAAATACATAAATACACATAAATAAATAGTTACATAAATACACATAGCGCACACATATCGATATACACACAAATATATACTACACACATGTTCACCTGGCAGGCAGCTCATAGACATTTAACCATGCCGCCGAAGAATGCCATCTTCAGTATCAGTGACCTAGATCCCCATCCCAAACTACTGTAAAAGGGTCAAGTGCCCAGCCTCCATAAACTTTCATAAACCAAACCATTAACCAGTCCAGTTATGACTGCTTGCAACCAATGAAATTATCACAAGAATTCAAAATTTTAGAAAGGTTCCCCCAGATAGGACTGCGCCATGGCCAGGTCAACATGGCTGCACGGCCGTACGAATGTATAACAGAATTTATGATTAGAAGTAAGAATCAATAGTGTACTCATATTAACAACTGCACTAGTAGTACACTGGCTCTGGCAGTAAAAGAACTGAATGAAATTTTACTCATATTGAATTATTACTGAGTTAAGATAATTTTTATAAAATATATATAATACGGTTTATGATTGAACCAATAGTGTGCTCATATTGACAACTGAACTAGTAGTACACTGGCTATGGCAGTAAAAGAACTGAATGAAATTTCACTTATATTGAATTATTACTGAGTTAAGATAATTTTTATAAAATATATATAATACGGTTTATGATTGAACCAATAGTGTGCTCATATTAACAATTGAACTAGTAGTACACTGGCTATGGCAGTAAAAGAACTGAATGAAATTTCACTTATATTGAATTATTACTGAGTTAAGATAATTTTTATAAAATATATATAAAGACAATTTTAATTAAAAAAACTTTATAACATCAGCCCCTAATAAAACACACTTGAGTTGTTTCTACAGAATGGGCTTGGCCACAGGCGAGGCCATGCGCACCACCAGATCCAGCAACCTAAAACATGCTATAGACCTGTTACTAACGGCACCTACGGGTGACGTCCACAGGTTACAGCACCTCCCCAAACCTTTAAATCTACAAAAAAACGAAACCCATATAGCTATGAATACCCTTAATCAATGTAAGCATAATTCACCCCCTACAAATCAGTAAACTTAAGTCACACACACTTTTACCCTTAAAGAAAATTTCTCAGCAAAATTCGGTGACGCATGACCCCGTCCGGGCTCACACTTACTCAGGGGGCATAAGCCTTAGTAAAATATACTGACAAAATTTAAAAGCACTAATTGTCTCGCTGGACTTGTGTCTCAACAACTTTAATTGGAGATGTTCCAGGAAGAGAATACGGTGTTCTACATTGTAGAGGCCAAAATATAGATAAATGGGTTAAATGTCACCTGTGAAATCCGGCACAAAACCTGATGTATTGTCCATTTCTTCCTCCCGACGGCACAGACGGAGAATCACTCGTGTAATACCATTGGTGGCAGATGATCGGCCACCCGCTGAAGTGGATCGAGATCGTCTTAGGTCGGGAACCCTGAACAATTATATATATTGACAATTACTCAAATGTTACCCAATTCACGATCCCCCTAATATTCATGACTCCAGCATAATTCACACACTTCCACATGCTCAGATTAAAAGAAAATTTTGAAATTTTAAGAAAGCACAGAAATTACCTTCAGTAAAAAAATTTAGAATTAAATGACTAGTATTTATGGACAGTTCGTCAACTAAATAAACCCTTATTACAATTTCGAGATGAGTTGCAAACTTAAACAGGTTCATAATACATATACAGTTCATATACCTCTACATTTAGTTCATAAAACATTCTCTTACGCCCCCCTATGATTATAAAGAAATTATTATGATATAATTAGGAAAAATACACAGCCATAATTACTTTATAAATGCTTTAGCTCAGCCAGTGTTAACTTTCATGACATGCATACACAGAATTTAACTCGCGCTCGCCACGTGGTGACCTTCGTATTTATATCGCATTGCATCGGCATTACTTTAAGCTAAATAACAATTCTTTTCTTAAATAATAAATAAGTTACTTTGAACAGACTTACCGAAGAGTCGCTTAGTCGATTATCTAGTCATGATTGATATTAGCAGACAACAAAACCAAACTGATGGCCGCCGGGAGAAATTGGTAACTGTTTCGTGTTCGGCTGCCTGAGGAATACTGCTCAGAGCAGTGACAAGTCAAACGTTACGTATCAGTCCTCATAGAGCGCGCACGGATCGCGAACAAGGCATGCAGATAACGGCTTATACTTCGCTCAAATAATTAATTCACAAACCCCCGCAATGACCGTCACATAATTAACTAGGAAAATGGCCGAGTATTCCAAAACTCGGCACAAGTTTGTTTCGTTCTCGTCAACAACCTCTTGCATAACTTTGCCTTCAGACGCTTCTATCAACTCAGGAACAAGCAAGAGTTTTGTCTCGACACCCACAGTTGGCTTTCCAATCACTTAATTGTATTTCCTATGCTAGTTCTTCCTCCATTTCCGTGCGTGTGTGTGTGTGTGTGTGTGTGTGTGTGTGTGTGTGTGTGTGTGTGTGTGTGTGTGTGTGTGTGTGTGTGTGTGTGTGTGTGTGTGAAGTTAACATAGCTTAGACAAAATAACGATAATGTATGACTTTCATTATCGTTATGCTACCGTCGTAACGTTAGATTGCTAATGACAGATACAGGCAGTCTGATGTATAGTATTCACGTATAGGCTACTCATAGTACCATATCAATATCTGTAATGTTATTTATTTCCAACTAAAGTCAGAGACACCCCCAGTAGTTTTTCACCTAGAACGTATACAAAACATCTGATTCTTGTGTGTGTGTGTGTGTGTGTGTGTGTGTGTGTGTGTGTGTGTGTGTGTGTGTACTTGATATTGCGTAAACGTGTCTGCTCTGCTCTACCTGAATATTCTCATGCAATAAAGGACGTGCCTCGGTCATTACTAATACTATGTCATGATCCGACGCGCGCACACACGAACACACACACATACGCACACCTAATCACACATCCGACGTGCACACACACAGACGCATACGTAACGTAACCAAACACGCAACGCGCGCACACACGAACACACAGACGCACACGCACACACAACGAGCGCACACGTTGGCATGAATCATGTTAGGTCCAATTACGTTGTGTCGCACTGACCTGATATTTATAGATGACTTCCATACAGAAACAGATAACAGATTTAAATAATACTTTCATGCTTTTGGCTGTCCTAAAAACATACCATATCTATTTCACAGGACGTTATGTATTACAGCATTTTTAATTTCGTTTAGCAACACTCGTAGACGGACATGGGCGGTAGCTATTTCTGTATGAAAGCAAGCCATGTGTCAAATTAGAAGGTGAAAGTAAAATGTATCGATTTAGACACCAAACCTCTGAACATACATGCAATTATTTTATAGTAATCAGAAATGTGTGTGTGTGTGTGTGTGTGTGAGAGAGAGAGAGAGACAATTTAATGTGTATCAACTTTCAAACGTGTACGCTACCGTCGTATGATATATATACACACACAAGACGACATGTCACTATTTCTCATTTGTATGAGACACTCATCGTACAATCGACTATTGTGTGTATAACAACAATAACATTTAAGAGGTAAGTAAACGATTTGCATATGTTACTAAGTAAAAAAACATAATTTTATTGAATATTCAGATTTTATTTAAATTGAGCTTATAGTCGTCTATTTGATTTTTTTGGTCTGTTGCCTAATGAAGCACATGTGCTTAGGTCAGTTACTGTTGTCTCTCGATAAGAACGGTGTTTTTGTTTGATAGGGGTTTGACAGATATTTTTGATGTGTTTGTAGATTTCCAATTTTATACTCATACGTCTGATGAATAAGATCTTTTGTAAAACTTAATGATTCCGTTGAGATGACGTTTAGATAGAATTTACTGATATCACGAGTAGGCCTACTTAAATAGTTCAATACAAAAAGGATTAATTGCCCTACACCTGAGTGCTGTATTTTACGAATCCGTGCGTATTTGCTACATAAGGATTAATATAATTACTCATACGTCTGATCAATAAGATCTTTTGACAAATGTAACGAAATTTAGAAATGCATTTTCTCATAACAAAATACAACGTACCCTTTCATTTTATATTCAAACTATTCTTACCTGAAACAGAACGTTATATAGATAATACGCTGTCCTGTTTTTAAAAAAATTTATTCAGGTATTAATCTGTTTGTTTAAACGTTGATCTACGTACGTGACCATACGTACTTGTTTTCGTAATGTTTGTTATAATACCTTTCCTGTTCTGGATTTATGGTATGTGCTGTGTGTGTGTGTGTGTGTGTGTGTTGAAAGCCTTATGTATATATTTATATATAGCACATAATGTATATGATAATGAAGCAGGTACTGTTATTATTATTATTATTATAGGAACAAGAAGGATGGATCATAGACTAAACACCACATCAAGACAGGAGGAGTAGGACCTTCTCCATAAATGGTTTTTTTCTCCGAAACGGTTAACACCTGTAGAAATTATGAAATTAAAAGCAATAGTCAACAGGCCAAGATCGACAATAAGACCATTTTTAAAAGACTTGATAAACAATTTATAAAACCCCAGCGACCTACATCACGTGTTTCGAGACATGAGGACCTCCAACGGCGTAGGATAACAGTACTTGTTAAGGTAACAAACTACTTTTAATAAACAATTTTTATCACTGTGTGTGCGTATGTTTGACTGTAGTGCAGATTCTAATTTACAAAGTTTTGCTGAATACTATTTTAAAGGACATTAATTTATGAGGAATTAATTTTTATTTTTAATTTATTTCACTATACACCTCTGAACCTATATGTAATTATTTGTAAACTGCGTTACCTGTTGCAGCAAACGTTAACACTAGAACGATTATATTATTATTCAGTGATATATACATACAATTTACTTATCATATAATCTGTATTTTTGTTTTACATATTTTGGATGAAAATTACATACCACTCTTTCATACAGTATTTTAAATTAATAAAACAGTGATTTTGTAGGTCAGTTACTGTTGTCTCTCGATAAGAACGGGGTTTTTGTTTGATAGGGGTTTGACAGATATTTTTGATGTGTTTGTAGATTTCCAATTTTAAGTGTTCAAAATACGCTGTCCTGTCATTATTATTATACGAGGTTAATCTGTATTATTACATGAGTCATCAATCGTTTAACATGAACATCAATCGAGTAACACAAGTAGTTATGTCGAGTTTAGGGTGATTGTAGATTTATTCTGTACTCAGTTTCTGAAATGTATCAATGAAAATACTGTGAGAGTAGAATATATCGAGTACCAAATCCATCAATTTTTAAATGTTAATGAAACTGAACGATTGTGACTGTAGTTGAAGAACAATTCTGTAATTTACAAATGTAACGAAATTTAGAAATGCATTTTCTCATAACAAAATACAACGTACCCTTTCATTTTATATTCAAACTATTCTTATCTGAAACAGAACGTTATATAGATAATACGCTGTCCTGTTTTAAAAAAAATTTATTCAGGTATTAATCTGTTTGTTTAAACGTTGATCTATGTACGTGACCATACGTACTTGTTTTCGTAATGTTTGTTATAATACCTTTCCTGTTCTGGATTTATGGTATGTGCTGTGTGTGTGTGTGTGATTACGTTGCGTGTGCGTCTGTGTGTGTGTGTGCGCGTTGCGTGTGCACGTCGTGTGCGTGCGTGTGTGTGTGTGTGTGTGTGTGTGTGTGTGTGTGTGTGTGTGTGTGTGTGTGTGTGTGTGTGTGTGTGTGTGTGTGTGTGTGTGTGTGTGTGTGTGTGTGTGTGTGTGTGTGTGTGTGTGTGTGTGTGTGTGTGTGTGTGTGTGTGTGTGTGTGTGTGTGTGTGTGTGTGTGTGTGTGTGTGTGTGTGATATTTAACGTGATTTTAATGTTGTTGTATTGTTATGTTGCAGGTTGCTTCTCCTACAAGTACGACACAATTATATATAAACTTTCGAAAAAATATCAATTTTACAATGTATTTATTTAATTATGAATTGTGAATTTCATATTGTGAATGTTAAAATATATTTAATCATTTAAACAAATTATGACTTTATTTTATTTCACTCTACACCTCTGAACATGTGTACAATTGATTTATTTTTGTGAACTGTATTACTTGTGGGAACTGTTACATCAGAAGATTTGTATGAATTTCAACCACCGTTTTCATGTGTGTGTATAATTTTAATTTATTTCGCTATGTGCGTGTGTAACCTGTACCCATTAAACAGAAGTATTGTACCAGATTGCTATGCCGTTAACGTATGGATTTGTCATCTGTAACAGCACACAGGTAAGTAGTTCATTGCCAACAACACACATACATAGTTAATATTTGCCAAATATATATATTTCTAACAAGGATCAATCACACTGACTGCATTATAAAACTATTAATTAATTATTTAATACATTGAAAAATGAAGAGGACGTTTTGACAACGAGAGAGAGAGAGCTAAAATTATTTACTCATCACACCGACTACTCAATGTACGAGAGAGAGAGACAGGAGAAAGGGTATGAAACCTTGCATAGTTGAAACGCGTGAGAGTGAGAGAGAGAGAGAGAGGACGTTACTATTTGTTGACGCAGTTAAAACAAGTGAGAGTGAGAGAGAGAGTGAGAGTGAGAGAGAGAGAGTGAGAGAGAGAGAGAGAGAGCACGTTAATATTTGTCGAATAAATATAAACTTTCTAATTTCATATACATGCGCGCGGTACTGACCACAGAGAGAGAGACATACACAACGTGTGAGTGAGAGAGAGAGAGAGAGAGCTAAAATTATTTACTCACTGTACACAGTGAGAGAGAGGGAGAGGAGAAAACGGTTTGAACATAACGTTTGACGACAAGAGAGAGATAGTTTTACTTACATTCAAATGTGAGAGAGATAGAGAGAGAGTGAGAGTGTAACCCCACTTTATCTTGGGCAGTAACAAAAAAGAATATTTCTTTTTTGTAAAGAGGGGCCACAAGTTAATTAAAACTAGGCTAAGGCCTAGAGAAGCTAAAAATTGCGCTGGATCCAGTGAGACGGGACTTGCAATAAAAACTCAAGAATTAAATAATTAACAAATCCCTTTTTATTATTCTATCTCATAACAATTTAATAATAAATAAATACAACAGTAATCTTTAATTCCCCTTTAAAATAATTAATAAATAAGTATACTCTCTCAACAAGGCCACCTGAAAAATATTTACTGGAACTAAGAAAATAATTTGCAATGTCACTCTATCAATGAATTGAAATTTAAAATAATAATTAACCTTGAAATAAAGCTCCCATTAAACTATTTGCTAAAATATAAAATTTATTTTATATGTTCCTTTTAGAATGCTGTATATAAATTAATGAAGATAAATGATTTCATTCCTTGTTACTATTAATAATAAAAATAATTACTCAACAAATTAAATAAATTTTAAAGGTGACAATTCCTATTCTTGTTATAAGGTTAAATAAAATAAATAATTTCCTTAAAGAAATGATCAGCAACGATTATTGAGATAGAATACCTCTCTTAAAAACAAATGAAAAGGATATACCCACATGACTACATGTGTTAACTTTCTGTTGTAAGAGACATTGAACAATAAATCCCTATATCCCAAGTTCCCACCAAAAGTACAGAAAATGTATAATAGTTATAACCCCCAAAATGTACACAGAAATATACACACATAACATGTTCCACAAGACAAAAATACATTATACAATAGTATACATAAAATACATAAAGGTCTCTTGCCACGCCCTTTTTTTTATATTACCCTTCTGGTGTATATAAATTTTAACTTTTCTTGATACGAATCCCAATTAGGATTAGAAATTTACTTTTATAATTGTACCCACATGGTGTGGGTTAATTGCACGTCATGTGTATAAGAGAATGCTAAAGCCCACAGTGGTCCCCAGGACACAAAAATTTAAAACCAAGTGCCTAAGTGGCTAAGTGCTTAAGTACTTAATTACGGGAGAAATAAAAATTGTTTAAAATAATTAACGCCCCCCAGTTATCATAATTAGTATAAAGAATTTATATATACTTAAATAGGGCCAATTAATAAAAAGAGAAAAATTGCACAATATTAGCACCTTATAAAAAAATACACTTGGGTCAGAGACGGACATGTTCATTCAACTTTCGGCTTGTCTCGACAAACTTGTCTCGACAAACAAGTCTCGACAAACAAGTTGAAAAGTGTTTCGACATGCATAGCTTGGTTGAAACTAGTTAAAAATTCACCTACCTCCCCAGTAATCTTTTTATACAAATGAAAAAAAACTGATTTAAAAATAAGAGAATATATATATATTTTTATACCTAGTGAATTGAACATGAGAAATTACTAATAGCAAAAACTGGCTTAAAATCTGTAGAGAAACCCCTATAATGAAATGAGTGGAAATCTATGTTGGATGCTGTCTTGTAACCATATCAGTCTCTGAACTGACAATCTACTATAAATATACTGAAATTTTACAATTAAATTTTTTATTCAGTGTACACACTAAACTGTCCCCTCAATTGGGGATCTAAATGAATGTTTAACTTGAAATGTCGAAACTGATGGTTATGTATAACTGGTCACTGTATGATGGTTGACTATGTGTGTAAATAATAATTGGATAGTTATCACCTGATTTCAGTCATGAAGGGTTTTTTGGAGTGACAAACTTGTGGCCGACATTATTAGGTGTTAGTGTGGTGGTGATCTAATTCTCTCTGGTATCGAGTGGAGCTTCTTGATGTTCAACGTTCAGCCATGTAGCAGGTGTTGTTTCTCGTCTACTTCGGCGGACCCTGCTTACACATTATATTTTTAGTCAGAGACCACACACAAATGCCCCCACTGTTTGGACACCCTCCAAAATACATATATAAAGACAACACCTAGTTATGTGCTACATAATTAACTGGATCAAATTTATTTGGCCAACATGCCTTATTCAAAAATCTCTATACAATAATTCTTTATAATTTTGCACCTCACCTAATGTGAGTTACTTGTTTGCAATATAACAATTTATTTTGGCTCTGTAACCTCTCATAAACTTATTACTTAGAGTGAATATATATAGTTACCACGTGGTGAAGGATTTGTTTAAAACACATAGTTTTTTACTACACATAATTTGATAGGGACATCATTTATATTTAACGTGCCTGAGTAAGTTCCCATATATATGTATAAGGTTTTACTGTTATTGTAGCAAAACTTTATACTACTGAAACTGACCACGCATTGTGCAATATAACCTGCATTGATGTAACACGTATCTCATCACATCGGTGTTAATTAAAGTTTAAACTTAATAATTTTGTTGTTAATGTACTTTAGGTTTTAGGGCCGAGATTCTGACACTCCAATAATCTAGTTTTATTAGCTTATAAAAACTTTACGAACAATTGCGTATTGCACTTATACACGATGCAACAAGTGGGCAGGCTTACTCAAGCTTACTTAAAAACACTGTTTTCTTCCGTAAAATATAGAATTTAATTAATATAAGGTAATCAAGACTACCGCAGCCGTTTACAAATTATCTCTCCATTAGGTAGAAGAAGTTGTAGCTAAAATTCTTCATCTCTCCACCAGAGAGAATATGGCGTCGACCACTTACCCCAAGTTATGTTAACAGACAAGCTTCAACAGAATTTTTAGCATCGTGTCCGTTTGTAAGGAAAATCTCGCCAGGACGCAGCACCGTTTTTTAATACTGCTGGAAAAACTCAGCAGATGCCGACACCGATCGGATAGTGGAGAGTAGAAAACGGTAGTTTCTCCTATCCGCGGGTAGAGCGCAGCACTAATTATGGCTTTAATTCTGTACTGCCCTTAACTACCAGCGGTATTTCATTAGTTTCGCATTGTTTTACCGCTAGATAGCAGCCCAGTTTAGGATCGTCAATTACTTCTCTCCAATTGTAAATAAGTGAACTAGCGCTGAAACTTTTGACTCAGCACAAGAGTATCAATTATGATCATATAATTTGAATTTCCCACCACAGAAGAGAAACAAATGTTGGCAGATCTGCTCTATACACACACACAATAATGTAAGATTGGTAACCCTGATCATATATTTTAATATATACACTATATAACACATATTTGAATTTCCCTCCCCCCCACCACAGAAAATGTTGACAAACCTGCTCATATAAAATATCTATACACTATAATAATAATACAGAGGTACACCTGATCATATAGATTTAATATACATTATAACACACGACAAATTTGAACTCATGCAAGGTTGGTACACCTGATCATATATTTAAATATACACTATAATGCATCGAGTTGGAACCACCCCCACCCACCACCACCCACTGATATGAAATAAAAAACCACCCACCCAACACCACCCACTGATATGCAAATCGGCTTTCTTAAAAAAATAAAAAATTATATTCACGGATGCTGGTGGTCCATTGAAACTCATCCCACCCCCTTGATATGCAAATCAATTTAATTAAAAAAATAAAAACATCAAATTAAAAAAATTAAAAAATCAATTTAAAAAAAAAAAAAAATTTTATTCGCGGATGCTGTGGTCCATTGGGATGCTGCGGTCCAGCGGTGGTGGGGAGAGCGTGGGAAAAAATCTCTGGCCGTGGGAAAGGCGGCATTCCTTTGTGAGCCAGAATCGGCATTTTCCCCCTACTCACTGACTACGACTTAACCCAATAGATTGGAGAAGGTGAAGGAACAAGAAACCAGGATATAACCCAAAGTGTGACCACTATCATTGTAAACCCCAAAATGTAGCTAATAAATAAAATGTAAAATAAATGCACTAAATCAGATAGGGCATAAATGAAATGTAAAGTATATAAACCATAAAAATAAAATAGATATATTATGCGTGTTAAATGAAAGGAAAAGAAACATGAATGTATAAATCTAAGATAGCAAGATAGAAATACAAAATACCCTATTAAATAATAAACTAGCCAAAAGCAAGTAAAATATAATCAAGCTTAGCAAAGGCAATAATTAATACAAAAGTGACAAATGTTAAATGATAATAAAACAAATGTTAATGACCAATAACCACCCAATGATGATATACTAAATAAACAAACAATGTGTGAAATATCAGGTGAAGTATAGAACTACATAAATAGAAATAAATGACAACGAACTATGTAAATAACATAGAGTAAAGGTAAAAGTGATAGTAGATAAATAAACCTCATGTGAAAGGAAAGTGCAGTGTAAGTGTATACATTGTAAAATACAATAAAAAGCAGACTATATTAATATAGCAAAACAATCTTTAATAGTATGTTAGCTAGTAAGAATATAAAACTAATTGTATCATTATTAATTTAAGTGATCGAAAGTAAGAAATACATAAAAATAATGTAAAAGTTAAAATATTAGAGTGGAAGATGGGAGAAGGAGACGCTATGTTTTAGTGAAGGAATTTGTAAGTGAGTTATATTGTTTAGAGTAGTGTTAAAAATTATTATTATAAGAGTTTTGTTGTTGAAAGAACCATAGTATTAATAAACTTAGAAGACAGGTGAGATAGAAGTAAGAAAACAATAATAATTAGAAGTTTAGTTTCAGGCATGGACCTGGTAAGAAAATATGTTAATAATATAAAAGGTGTGATGCTAAAAGCACCAATGTTTTTTTTGTTAATTAGTTTCTTCAGAAAATGTTCAATGAACCACTAAATAAAGCTAATGAATATAAAAAGATTGTAAAGAATGTTGAATAGAAGTATTGTGAAACCTAGGCTTGAGGCCTAGCAGGAAGGAAGGAATTTTATAAGTTTAAAGAGAAAACAATAACCAAAGGTCAATTAGAGTATATAAAATGTTTATATATTTAAGTAAGAATATCAGGTATAAAAATGTATAAATAATATTCAGTTTAAAGATAATTACATAAAGAAATATCAATAGGAAAAATAAGAAATATGTTATTAATTAATCAAAAGTAACTATGAGTGATATCAAAATAATCTTTAGTAAAAAAGCAAAACAATGGTGTTAGTGTAATTAATATTACTGCTAGCATAAGAAAGTAATTACAATTTAAAGGATTTTTATAAATTTGAACAGAAATAAAACGTTAGAATATAACAATGTTATAAGATATTGGCCAATGAGAACTAGTATATCTTGAAGAGTAACCATGACAACTAGAGTTTGTTACATGAATAACCGTTGAAATCAAATTGACTCCATTATTGACTAGCATAGAGGGTGGACGTATGGAGCCCTTGAAGACAAATAAATCCTAAAATCATTAAGTTTTTCTAAATTTGAATGAAGAAGTTCCAAGAAGTATATATAAATTAACCATTGATGAGATGACAAATAATTAAGAACAATTATATAAAAAATATTGTGTCCAAAACTTGAAAGAAGCAAACTAAATTAATAGACGACCAATACTGGAGGAAGAACCGAAGATACCCAACTCAACCTGAGGAAACAGATGAATCTACAAGTCTGAGGGACGCTGAACATCGTTTGAACTTGGATCTAAATCAATCCATACCAGAAGAGACCCTTAGACGTTTTCCAGAAGAAGAAGAGGATCGCAAGAGAAGCTCCATTAAGGAATTGATGAGTATAAATTAAATACTTCACCTCAAAATTAAAACTTTCAATTACCCAGTAAATGAGCAATTTTATTTTCACTTTACCAGTCACTAAACTAACTTTTCGAACTGAACTTGATTAAATAATCACCTTGGATAAACCAAATCTATCACTGAATTTTGATTTTATATTATACTATTTTAAAAAGGTAACATCCTAACAAAAAACTTAACCAAGTGAGCACTACTTCTCATTTGCAATAACTTACTTTTCACATTTTAAAATATCATATATTGTGTTTTAGTTATAAGGAATATTATAAAATTATGTGCATTTATTAGTCTGTAAACCAACATTCTGTAGTCCAAAGAACTTTTCCCTCAGATAATATTATAATAAACGAACGAAGAAACAGACGCCATAACCAAGCGCAAACACACCAAACTGACCGGACTGCCAACTACGCAACTCGTAAACGCCGGAGCTAAATTAAATATATGTTTCATTTCCCAATTGTAATGGACCTGCTTATATAAAAAAGTGTTAAATAAATCTTCGTACCTATCAACCGCTGTATGTTTGATTCATTTAAAAAGGTAATATAAGAGTTTGGGATATCAACAGTAAAAATACATAGTTGACGAATTCGACTCGGCCAGACAGTGGGAACCAATCAGACGGCGAGGCGGAAAATTTGAACTGAGCAACGAGAATACGGTCGACTTAATAAGTATTAAGAAAAAGTATTAAGCGGATCGTTACAATATTAAATACACAAAAAGTAAGTACGCTACATATAATTAACACCGGCAAACGTTTTCTTACAATACTAAGAAAGTAACAGTATTTATCAGTATTATAGCACAGCTCAGATGGCGGTAAAATGTAATAGTCTACTAAATAGCTCCGATTCATATCCGTTAGTTGCAGTGGCGCACCTACAGGATTCAGAGTTGTATTACTTGAAGGCTGTTAATTTCTGGTCACATAGTCTAGTCAGTGTGACCGAACGCTATGGGAATTAAGCATTACGCTCTCCCACCATAAGAGAGTTAAGAAAGTGGAAGGAAGTAGTGCTACCTGGGTCACAACGGTCGCTGTGAACGTCGCTGTTGCCACGTTTGTTTTCGCGTTGCTACATTTCTCCAGACTTCTCACTGTTACAACCTATTGCTATCATTTTAAACGAGGACGTTTCTACAATATTTTTTTATTTCGTGATTTTCTGGTGGGGCACGTGACCATGTGCCCTTATGAGTGAGCCGCCTCTGGTGACAAGTCTCACGTAATTGTCCTTCATTTCAAAGTAACAGCAATATGTACACACACACACACACACACACACACATTACAGCCGAGAAACACGCAGAACATTCTGTAATGCCGTAACGATATGTTGTATCCACCTGGATGACATCTCATGTAATCAAGTATGACAGTTGATACTTTTCAAAAAGGAGTAACTTTCCCCAAGTACTGAATAGTTTAATTTTTAGGAAGGAAGTCTGTCGACACATAAGACTTTCGATAAGTTCGTTACGTTCAAAGACTTTTGCTGAGTAGCGCGTAGTTTGTATTGAAATGTTCCCTATATTGTAAACATGGCATTAAAAACTAGTAACTAGAAACTAGGAATGACTAAACTTGTGACTAGGAAATCTAATGTAAAAATACATTTTGTGTTTATAAAGAAAACCATATCGATGTAATGTAAGCTACAAAAATATGTTTATAGATACACCTAGTAAGCGACGGGATAATGTTCTGGAATGTGGCTTTCCTCAATCATATTTGTTAGAAGAACAGTATAAATGTAAATTATTATTGTACACAACTTGAGTAATTTTTACACAAAAATTTGTTACTATTGTTATCTTATTACAAGAACGGAATTTATTACTTTCAGTTGACTTAATAACGCATATAATTTATATGTAAAGACTTAACATATAAAATTTGACATAAGCAAAAAGTATTGGACTAACTACATGTCAGCAGAATACCGATTTCCCCAAGATATGATTCCTGAAAAGAAATTGAATGTACAATGATCAAGTTGGCATGGTCAGAACTTAACTTTTATCCGTAAACTCTGCATAAAAAAATGTGTGATCAACAAGGCAAATAGAGAAGAATACATAGTCAATCTGCAAAGTTTTACAAATTGATGTTATAAATTACGTATGTATGATTGTACATGATGAATTTAGAAAAATCTAAATAACAGAGATGCGTTTGTGTGTGTGTGTGTGTGTGTGTGTGTGTGTGTGTGTGTGTGTGTGTGTGTGTGTGTGTGTGTGTGTGTGTGTGTGTGTGTGTGTGTGTGTGTGTGTGTGTGTGTGTGTGTGTGTGTGTGTGTGTGTGTGTGAGGGAGAGGGAGGGAGAGAGAGTGATTGTTTGTGTATACTTATTAATATCAACGACGTGTTGCTCCAGTATATTCTAGAAAAGTCAATTAGCTGATAATAAAATACTGTAAGTTCAAGATCTACCCAGCATTTAGTAATATGCTCATCATCAGTAATGATGGTTTGCACTCTGCTGTAGTATCTGTGTGCCGGTTGGTTGCTGCTTTTCGCTTTTATTAACTGAGGTATTTTACTGTCTTTGAGATCAGAGATTGGATTTTATTTTCTTATACCACTGTACAGTATTTTAAATTATGTTGTACGAAAGATTGAATTATAATTATCCTGGGCTTATTATATTTTTAAATGATTCATTTGCAAATAAAGCCAACATCTAATACCAAAGGAAATACATGTCAGTATTAAAAAAGAGACAATTTTGAAAACTAAATGTGTTACGATACCAAAAGCAGCCCCAATACCAGAGAAGAAATATAAAACAAAAAGGCATGAAAATAAGAATTAACAATGTTAAATAAAGGAAAATAAAATGACTATTACGAGACAAATGACAATGACCCAACCCAAGTGATTGGCCCAATGACAAAAGAAATAATGACAGAAGAAATAACGACAAAAGAAATAATGAAATGAACACATTAAATGTACCCTTAAGTAGGGAAAGTACAAATCCAAATAATATATTGTATTAACAATTAATCAAATATTGAATAGAAAAAAAATAAGATGAACAAACAATGAAACACACAAACCATAATACAGAGAACAAATGTAAAATTTTAATAAATAATATAATACTAACTAAAACTAGATTGAACCAAGAGTGCATAATAGGATTAGGAAGTGATGTACCAATTAACAATATAATAAGGGTGAGTACACCAAAGTGAATTGAGTTAAAGGAAGAAAATAATATAGAATAACCACTGTGAAAACAATACAAAGTGCCAGGGTAACACAACGATAGACAAACATAGTTACTTTTAAGCAAGATCTCACTTTTAGAAGTGAGAGTGCTTAAGGAAAATATTGTCTATAGGTAAAATTGTCTACCACCAAAATATATGTAAAAACTCTCAAAGAAGTGAATCATTCAATAAGTTTAGTGATAAAAAAGGAACTAATATCATTTAATGAAAGATTAGTCCAAATAATATTGTTTTTAGTTAGAATTGAGGATTAAGAGAAATGAATGTTTAAATGCAAAAGTTATATGTTAAATGTTTAAAGTTAGGGTAATGATATTATAGGGAGATACAGAGAAGATGATAGTGATAGTAGAATTGTTAAAATGTTATAATTGTTGAATTAGGATTAAGAATGAGTTGTATTATAAAAGCATAAGGAACCAATTATGTTAAAATTATAAAATTAGTTATAAAAAAAGAGTAAAATGTCACAGAATCTGTAATAGCCATATATTGAAGAATGTAAATCACTGATTAATGTAAAATACCCAATACAAACCGATAAAAAATTAGTATTAAGAGTAAAATTAAAATAAAAACATATAGGTCAGGGTAGGCCTCAAATTATGTAAACCAAAATTGTAAAATATCCACAAATGGCAGTGATCAGTGAGAGGAAAAGATAAGGAAACATAAAATAACAAACCGAGAAACAATATAAATATAAAATAAGTGCATAAAATAACATAATAACAAAATTATGATAATAGCCAAATGTTAAAATAGGCCAGAGATAACAAAACATAATCATGTTGGATGTCTAAATAAACTACATCAAAAAAACTATTCAATGATAATAATAATAATAATCAGATTGGTAATAAGACCAGGAAGACATCTTAGTTAGAAAATATTTAGTCATTTTGAACAAAAACTCAAACTTCATAACAATGAGTACAAAATACTTTCAACCAATAGAGAGTAATTTGGTTGCTATGACAACAAAACATTATTATATTAAAACCGTTAAAAAACGAAATAAGAGTCCATTTTTTGCATCAGAAGAGGGCAGATGATAAAATTGTCGATCCACAGAAATAAGTAAAAATAAACCTAACGGATGAAAGAAAATACTTACTAACAATGATGAAACAAGATTGATAGAACATTGCAACAAAATTAAACCAAAATAATTCCGAATTTAAAGCAATAAAACCCAAAATTAGAGAAGGACGACTAGAACACCAGAGCTGAGGAAAATAAACCACCATACATCAATATATTGTAAAGTATAATCCTAAATTACTTAACTACACCCACAAGACTTTTCACAACACTTCACGAATTTATGCACTATATCAAAACTTGGTTCAAAATTAATAAACACTGAATAATTAATAAAATATTCAATAACTAGTATTAAAAGATTGTTCAAACTCAATAATAACACTTTAAGAAATAAGATACGATTTATACACAATTCGAACTTAACCTATATTGTAAAGTGAACTCACTATTGTTTTAAACCATAAGTAAACTGTTGGAAAGGAAGAGTATTATATTTATTTAACTTGATGTAAAGGTTTGTACTTTTCAAAATCATTTTGTAAATCTTTTTTTGGCCGTAATCAAAAGAACTTATTGAATGACCACATGTCTGAATAAATAGAGCAGACATTTTAGCGTGTCATCAATCGACCCAAAAAATCGAGAGATACAGCCAACCGCTGGGTGATAAAATAGTTATAGCCGGACCATATAATATTATAATTACAGTATATAAAAAGTAATATAATTTTATGTTAGCGTAATTTTTCACAGCAGAATTGACCTTTAATAAACCGATACTTATTTTAATATCTATTCATTATTTCACAAATTAATTTTTATGTGTTTAATCCATTGACATAGCATCGTAACACTTCTTCCTACAAGAAATACAGGTTGGTACGACTTCGCGGGTAAAAAAGATTCGAATTTCTCCGCCGACCAACAGTGAACGATACGGTTGCATTAGACGACAACTTTTTAATTGTTTTGGATAAAGAATTTCGCGCCTATCAACGGGAAAATCACCCTTAAGAAGGAAAACAGATAAATATGTATTGGCGAGGTCAAATACGACGTAAGAAAGTCTTTACGTAATTATGCAACGTGAACTGTAACAAAATTTGATACGTTATTATTACAAATTGACGACTACAACGTGTGGATTAATACACGTAAAGAGGATTGTCGTTACAAATTGGCGACCAACTAGTGTGGCTAGAGTTGAAGGAAGACTTGTATTCTAGCGGCGGTTACGGAAAAGGATAAGCAAGATGATCACAAGGGGCAGACCAAAGAAGAGGACAGAGGACACCGACATGGAAGACAAAGAGGCAACACCGGTTGAGGAAGTGGAAATGATCGGAGAGGATGCCCAAGGGGACCAACCAGAGAAACCAATCCAAGACACTGAAAGGGAACAACAGGAGGGCGATCATGAAAAAGCAAAAGGAGGTCCGAGCATGCAAACCTGATGAATTTCACAGCCGAAAACTCAAAGAAACAAAACCAGGTATTGAACAGACAAATAAGCCAAATCGATGAAAAAATAGACAAAAGTAATGAAAAATAGACAAAATGAAGGAAGCAACTAATGACAATTTTAAGAAACAGGAGGAAAAATGAATGAAAAATTGGACAGGAATAAAGAGGAAATGAAGGAAGAAACTAACGAACAAAGAAAAGAAGACAGGGAATTCTTAAGACAAAATAGTGAAGAATTGAAGAAACAAATCAAGGAGGACATAGAAACGTTGAACAATAAGATTGAAAGCAATCATGAATCCTTGAAGAAAAACCAAGAAATATTAGAAGGGAAGAGTAAGAAATTAAAGAGACAGATCAAAAAGGATCTGGAAACGCTGAACAACAAGATAGAAAATGATAATGAAACACTCCAACGACAATTGAAAGAAAATAATGAGAAGACTAAAGAAGAGTTACGACAACAGTTGGTAGAATATCGGGAGGAAATAAAACTGACAATCACAGAGACAAATGAAACAATGATACAACTTCATGAGGAACTAATAAGCAAATTAACCGACGTCGAAGACGAAAGTAAAAAGAGGGTTGAAGGACTACGACAGGAAACTGCAAGGAAGTACGAACAAAATAAAGAAGAAATAGCGCAAGTACGAACCGATATTGGTGCAAGGATGGAACGCGTTTATACTAACATAAACCAGGTAGATGGACAGGTCAAGGAAAATAAAGAAAAGATCAACGGAATTAACCGACGGGAGGCGCAGATGCAAGAAGAATTAGACGCCTTGCGAGATAAACCTTGCAATAACACGCACCTAATCACCAGCGAGAATCGCGAGCTGATCAACTTTCGTAGCTACCGGCGCAATCCGATGGAGTTTCTGAAGATGGTCGAGGAGATGATCGATAAAAACAGAGAAACTCGATGGACAACGGTGCGAGGCATGATAGATGAGATGTTCCGAGACACCCACGATAATTGATGGACGGCAACAAGACCAGACATACACAACACCTAGGATTTCAAAACGCAATTCCGTGACAAGTATTGGTCGGAGTCAACACAGAATGTGGTACGGAACGACATAAGCAACGGGAGGTATGAGCCACAAGCAGGACACACCCTAACTTCATACTTTTTGGGGAAAGTATGCCTAGCACATAACCTGGAGCCAAGAATTCCGGAAGAATCTTTGGTAATACAGTTAGGTTACCATTACGAAGATGCAATCCAAAAAGCCAGAAGGCAAGGACAAGTGAAAACTATCCAAGGTATGGCAAGCCTATTAGAAGACCACGAAAACGATGGACAATACAAACGCAACAGGATGGTAAACTTAAAATATAACAGATGGAACGACAACCATAATCCACCGAATTACAATCTGTCGAACAACTGTAACCCCACTTTACTTAAGCAGTTAAAAAAAAGATTTTTTTTTTTGAGAAAAATTTTTTGAGAATTTTTTTTTTTTTTTTTTTTTATAAAGAGGGGCCACAAGTCAATTATAACTAGGCTAAGGCCTAGAGAAGCCAAAAATGCGCTTGATCCAGTGAGACGGGACTTGCAATGAAAACTCAAGAATTAAACAATTAACAAATCCTTTTTTATTATTCTATCTCATAACAATTAATAAAAATAAATAAATCCAACAGTGATCTATAATTCCCCCTTAAATAGTTAAATAAATAAGTATACTTTCTCAACAAGGCCACCTGAAAAATATTTATTGCAACCAAGAAAATAATTGACTATGTCACTCTATCGATGAATTGAAATATAAAACTATAACTAACCTTGAAATAAGCTTCCATGAAAATATTAATAAAATATAAAATTCATTTTATATTTTCCTTTTAGAATGCTTCGTATAACTTAATGAAGATAAATGATATTGATTCCTTTCTACCATCAATTATAATAATAATTACTCAAACAAATTAAATAAATTTTAAAGGTGACAATTCATATACTTGTGATAAGGTTAAATAAAACAAATTAATCCTTAAAGAAATGATCAGCAATGGTTATTGAGATAGAATACCTGTTATAAAAATTAAAAGGATATACCTACATGACTACATGTATTAACTTTCTTTTGTAAAACTTTATCGAACAAATAAATCCCTATATCCAAAGTTCCCACCAAAAGTACACTAAATGCATATACTTATAACCCCCAAAATGTACACAGAAATATACACACATAACATGTTCCACAAAACAAAATACATTATACAATAGTATACATAAAATACATAGAGGTCTCTTGCCACGCCCTTTTTTATATTACCCTTCTGGTGTATATAAATTCTAACTTTTTCTTTATACGAATCCCAATTAGGATTAGAAATTTACTTTTATAATTTTACCCTCATGGCGTGGGTTAATTACACATTTGGTGTATACGATAATGTTTAAGTATATGGTAGTCCCCAGGACATAATAAAATTCAAAACTAAGTGCCTAAGTGGCTAAGTGGCTAAGTGCCTAATTACAGTGAGAATTGAAAATTATTTAAAATAATGAACGTCCCCCAGTTATCATAATTAATATAAAGAATTTATATATACTGAAATAGGGCTAATTAATGAAAAGAGAAATATTGCATAATATTATAATCTTGTAAAAAAAATACACTTGGCTCAGAGACGGACATGTTAATAGCTGTATGATTCCACTTTCAACTTGTCTCAACAAACAAGTTGAAAGGTGTTTCGACATGCATTTCTTCTGGTTGAAACTTGTTGAAAATGCACCTCCCTCACCAGTAAATTTTTTATACAAAATAAATTAAACTGATTTTTAATTAAGAAAATATATATATGTATATCTATACTGAAGTGAACATGATAAATTACTAATAGCAAAAAGATGACTTAAAATCTGTAAAGAAACCCCAATAATGAAATGAGTGGAAATCTATGTTGGATGCTGCCTTGTAACCATGTCAGTCTCTGAACTGACAATTTTACTAGAAATATACTGAAATATACAATTAATTTTTTACTCAGTGTACACACTAAACTGTCCCATCAATTGGGGATCCAAATGAATGTTTAAAACTTGAAATGTAGAAGTTGATGGTTATGTATAACTGGTCACGGGGTATGATTGAGTGCTGACTCTATGTGTAATAATAATTGGTTGTTTGTCACCTGATTTGGTCCATGAAGGGTATTCTTTTTTATTAGTGATGTGGCGATCTCGTGACTGACATTTTAGGTGTTGTGGTGATGATCTAATCCCCTCCGGTAGCGAGCAGAGCTTTTGATGGTCATTGTTCAGCCATGCAGCAGGACTTTTTCTCGTCTACATCGGCGGACCCTGATTACACATTATATTTTTAGTCAGAGACCACACACAAATGCCCCCACTGTTTGGACACCCTCCAAAATACATATATAAAGTCAACGCCTAGTTATGTGCTACATAATTAAACTTGATAATTTTTTATATGGCCAACATGCCTTATTTAAAAAATCTTTATAACAATAATTCTTAATAATTTAAACCTCACCTAATGTGAGTTACATTGTTTGCAATGTAAAATTTAACTTTGGCTCTGTAACATCTCATAAACTTTCTACTTAGCGTGAATGTGTAGATACCACGTGGTTGAGTAACTTTAAAATACATAATTCTTACTACAGAAAATAATTTGAATTTGACATCATTTACATTGAAAACGTGCCTGAGTAAGTTCTCATATATATGTATAAAGTTTTACTATTAATCGTAGCAAAACCTTATATCACTTAAACTAACGACGCATTGTGCAACATTACTTTGATGTACACGTATCTCGTTACATCGGTGTTAGTTAAAGTTTAAACTTAAATATTTTGTGTTCAATATACTCTACTTTATAGTGCCGAAATTCTGACACTCAAATAATCTAGTTTTATTAGATTATAAAAACTTTACGAACGAATTGCGTATTGCACAAATACACGATGCAACAAGTAAACCAAACTCAACTCACTCAGGCTTATTTAAAAACACAGTTTTCTCCCGTGAAATATAGTTGTTAATTAATATAAAGTAAACAAGACTTACCGCAGCCGTTTTGAGAAATTAGCTACTCATAGCAGGAATATTTAGAAGTGTAGAAATCATCTCTCTACCAGAGAGAAAAAGATTGCGACCGTCACCCTCGAAGGATATTGTGAGACGAAAAAAAAAATGGAAGTCCTTCTTCTAGGTTTACCTACCGTACTTCTCGGCAGAAGCAGCACTTGGAATTTTCATACTGCCGCAAGGCGGCAGATGCCGGCACCGATCAGGCTCTGTGAATTAGTCTCTTACTTCGGTACAAGGGCGCAGCACTAATTACCGCTTCAATTGTGTACTGCCTATAACTACAAGCAGTCTATTCCGTCTTTTCGCTCCGTCTTACCGCTAGATATCGGTCCGCTCTCCAATTGTAATTAACTGAAATTTTGCCGATTCTGCGTGATTCGGCACACAACAACCCCCAGAATAACAACCAAAATAATCAAAACAGAAACTTTAACAACAACCAATATAGGGGTAACCGCCCAAACAACAACCAGGGTAGTCAACCATACAACGGGAACAATCAAAATAACAATCCCAACAACAATAACTACCGAGGAAATGGACCAAACCAACATCCTAACGGCCACCCTAACAACAGTAATTACCGAGGGAACAACTACAACACGAACTACCAGTACAACAGAGAAAACGGGGATAACAGAAACAGAGATAGTCGGCACCAAGTAAATTATATACAAGGCAGAAACCAGACAAACCAGAGGAGGTACTGCCCGAATCAACAGGCGAACTCCAGTTACTACGAACAAAAATCAAATAATGATAGGTACCAAAGGGTAAGGATCACTGAACCGTCTGAAAGTAATATGAATAGCAGACCAGAGCCAATACCTAAAACGTCAACGAACCAGTCAGATAATCGGGCCAATACCGAAACACCGAATTTAAACTAAAAAGGTCAATGAAAACCGAGGATTGCCCTTCGCATGACCAATCACTTGGGCTACAAAGACAAATGACTCGACAAAATAATAATAATGCGATCACAATTGTCTCCAACTAATACCTAAAAAACATAAGAGAGGAGCTCTTAGAAGAAGAGGATAACCAATTACCTAGAACCAATAACGAAATAGTTTATATCCAGGCCACAGTGAATGGATCAATAACAACCATCATGATAGACACAGGATCAAACATCTCCCTCATAAACCAAACAGAACTAGAACGGATCCAATTAAATTGTAAATTTATAAAAGTATAAATACCTTATAGTCCGTCTTGCGGTCTTGTAGTTTTTCAATGTGTATCACTACATGTTTCGAAAGTAAACTTTCATCATCAGGTATATTGTAAACTTCCTCCTATTTTCTAGGGCTCGTCAGTGAAAGTAAAAAGCAATAAATAAGTGAACAATATAACACAAATGTACTAGTCAATACGATTAACGTTGCCATAATATCTCGTAGCAGTGCGCACTGTACTATTGTCAACACACAACTGAGTGAGCCTCAAAGTTCATTATTTATCTTCATTACTGTGTCGTATAATATATTGGATTTAAAAAGGAGTTGGTCGTTGAGTAAACACTTGTTATTAAGTGTTTCAATTATATAGCATACTCCCTTAAGAATGAAGTCAGAGCTGAAATTAATCGAATGATGGAGGAGGACATCATTGAGTATAGTCAATCCTCATACACAAGTCCTATCGTCGCAATACCCAAAAAGAGTGGTAAAGTAAGAATTTGTTTAGACGCCCGGGAGATAAATAAAATGATCATCAATGACCGGACTTCGCCAGGGGAAATCGAAGAAATATTGAAAAAAGTTTATGGTATTAAATATATCAGCACGTGGGATACAGTATGCGGGTACTGGCAAGTAGAGCTGCACCCACACAGTAGACAATCATTTTAGAAGGTGCATGGCCTTCATTTTCGACGGGAGGAATTACCGATTTAAGAGGTTACATTTCGGTCTCATCAATTCCGTCGCAGTGTTCGTGAAATGCATGGACCAAGTCCTAGGTCAAGAGGCTCTGCAATTCACAACTGTATATGTTGATGACTTACTCATAACATCATCGGACTGGGACGAACACTGTACCCGAGTGGAACAAGTACTGAACCAACTATCTAATAACAATATCACTCTGAAGCTGGATAAATCCAAGTTCATAGCGAAAGAAGTAAAGTTCCTAGGATTTAATCTAACAGAGAAGCGAATATTTCCATCCCAAGAAAAGGTAGAAGCCATCCAGAAATTCCCTACCCCAAAAAATAAGAAACAGTTGCAGTCCTTCCTGGGTATTTGCAACTACTACCGTAAATTTCAAAATAACTACTCCTATTTAACAGCAAAATTTCAAAAACAACTCTCATATAAAGACAAGTGGACCTGGGGAACCTAACAGGATGCTGTACTAATGCTTATTAAACAAAAATTTTTAGAAACCGTGATGCTGCATCATCCCAACTTTGAGCAACCCTTCTATTTAAACTGCGACGCCAGTGACGTCAGCCTGGGTGCTGAATTGTATCAAGAGGATGAGGAAGGACACCACCTGGTCAGTTTTGCCAGCAGAGTGTTAAATAGCTGCGAACGTAACTATAACGTTACGGAGAAGGAATTGTTAAGTATAGTGTTCGCATGCGGTAAATTTAAAACGTACATCCTGGGGTACCCTACCACGGTCAGAAGCGACCATAAATCGATATCATTTCTGAAACAATGGAAACTGAGCCATGGTAGACTCACCCGTTGGATCCTCGCTCTGCAAGAGTACCACACAACATGGGAATACATTCCAGGTAGGAAGAATGTAGCGGCAGACATCTTATCCAGAATAAATGTTAACAATCAAACATTTGAAGGAGAAAAGGAGAAAATCGCCAAAGTGTATTATATATTAAAGAATAGAAAGGACCTGGAAGAGATAGTCAGTGAAATAGTACAACAGCAGAAACAGGATACAAAATTAGCAAACATACGGAGGAGAGTAATGGAATCAGAAAAATAATTAAACAATTTGATTGCATCCATAATGATGTATTATTTATTAAAACCCAAGGGAATCAAGGAAATTGGAAGCTAGTAGTTCCAACATCACTAGAAAATAAATTAATCAAAGACTACCATGTCAGGTACGGATACATGGGAGCTTTGAAAATAGTCAAAGCATTGGAAGAAGGAATGTTTATAAAAAGTATAATCCGAAAAGTAATTCGAAATATCAGGACATGCACCATCCTGATTAAAAGCAATAATGAAAGGAAAGATGGAATAATGATACCCATCACATCAAATAATAAACTTGAAAAGGTGTTTCTCGTCATATGTGGACCATTCCCACGTAGTGGAGGGAGGCACAGGTTCAAGTTCATAGTAATCCTATTCGACCATTACACTAAATACACTAAATTATATGCTATTAACAGAGCAACCACAAAGAAAATATTGGATATAAGTATAAATAAATACATACCTGAAATCGGAAAACCATCTACAATAATAACCGATCACGGAACACGGTTTAAAGGAAGAAGGTGGCGAGAAAAACTATTGGAAATAAACATCAAAACTTACAAAACGTCAGTATATCATCCCAGCAGCAATCCCGCTGAAAGAGTATTAAGAGAGGTGGGACGAATTTTAAGAACATACTGTCGTGACAAACAGAGAGAATGGCAAAAGTATTTACTATCAACAGAAGAATTTTTAAACATAAGTTACCACCACTTCATTGCAAACACCCCGTACTCTATGATGTTCGGAAGGAAGCCACATAGAGAGATACAAGATTTTATTGACTTTCCAACCATCCCAGAAGACCCGTGTGAAGAAAGGAAATACTACAACAGGATCATGGAGAAAATAGAGAAACAGAAAACCAAATATTCGTTGAACAGAACCAAGGTAATTAACTATCAAATAGGAGAAAAAATATTAATAAAAAATCGAGAGCTCCCTAGTACATTCGAAGGTATAGCCATGAAACTGTTATTGTTATACGTAGGACCTTATATAATAACAAGGACAATGGCAACAATAAGTATGAAGTAAACAATCCAATAACTAAAAAGATCAAGGGAGTATATTACCAAATTTCCATTAAGAAATTCTACGAGGATGGATAATAAATCATAAAAATAAACTAAAACCACAAAATTCCAAAATATATGTAAGATCAACTTACACCACCATTTAGAAAATGTATGAGATAAAATAAAAAGCGTAAACAAAGTGAAAACAAGAATTAATAACACAAGATAATTAGAAAGGAGATCAATTAAAATAAACAAATATAAACCAAGCAAGACATGCTGAGACAAATAAATAAAATTGTAAGGATTAAGAAAGAATAAAGAAATGGTATAAGGAAAAATAAAAAACAAATACAATAAATAGCTGAAGCAAAATAAGGGTAATCAACAAATGAAAGGAAAAAATGTCTAAAATAATTAAAATGATCACAAGAAGAAAAGAAAAACAAACTATTTAAGAGTTAGAAGTAATGAAATTAACAAATAAATAAATAAAAACAATCAACTGTGTGAGTATATAACAGAAAATAGCAAAGGAACAGCGGAATGAAGAAGGAGTAGAAAAAAGTTAAAATGATCTAAAGAACCATAAAGTGGACAATCCCCAATATTATTATTATTATTAATCAAAGTCACAAGATGACAAAATGTGTATTTAAGATTGACTGAGAATAGGTCCAGCAAATTAACTGAGCAGAGATGATGTTCATCTGATCTCAGAATGAAAGGTAGTAATGGATGAAACCAGCTACAAAATGCTACGAAATTATATATTAAAGGGAGAACGCACTAATGGGAATAAGTAAATACAGATCCAAAAAATAACTAAATAAAAAAGGAATGGAATAAGTAAGTGAGAAACCAGAAGAAGGAAATAAACATGAAGAAAAAGGAAATAATTATATATAACTGATAATTTCATAAAAAAATATGCTAGTGTTTTACAAAATGATCAATTTTGATGGAGAGGCATTATGTTACGATACCAAAAGCAGCCCCAATACCAGAGAAGAAATATAAAACAAAAAGGCATGAAAATAAGAATTAACAATGTTAAATAAAGGAAAATAAAATGACTATTACGAGACAAATGACAATGACCCAACCCAAGTGATTGGCCCAATGACAAAAGAAATAATGACAAAAGAAATAACGACAAAAGAAATAATGAAATGAACACATTAAATGTACCCTTAAGTAGGGAAAGTACAAATCTAAATAATATATTGTATTGACAATTAAGCAAATATTGAATGGAAAAAAAATAAGATGAACAAACAATCAAACACACAAACCATAATACAGAGAACGAATGTAAAATTTTAATAAGTAATATAATACTGACTAAAACTAGATTGAACCAAAAGTGCATAATAGGATTAGGAAGTGATGTACCAATTAAAAATATAATAAGGGTGAGTACACCAAAGTGAATTGAGTTAAAGGAAGAAAATAATATAGAATAACCACTGTGAAAACAATACAAAGTGCCAGGGTAACACAACGATAGACAAACATAGTTACTTTTAAGCAAGAACTCATCTAGAAGTGAGAGTGCTTAAGGAAAGTATTGTCTATAGGTAAAATTGTCTACCACCAAAATATATGTAAAAACACTCAAAGAAGTGAATCATTCAATAAGTTTAGTGATAAAAAGGAACTAATAGCATTCAATAAAAGATTAGTCCAAATAATATTGTTTTTAGTTAGAATTGAGGATTAAGAGAAATGAATGTTTACATGCAAAAGTTATATGTTAAATGTTTAAAGTTAGGGTAATGATATTATAGGGAGATACAGAGAAGATGATAGTGATAGTAGAATTGTTAAAATGTTATAATTGTTGAATTAGGATTAAGAATGAGTTGTATTATAAAAGCATAAGGAACCAATTATGTTAAAATTATAAAATTAGTTATATAAAAAAGTAAAATGTTACAGAAGCTGTTACAATGTTAATATTTATCCATATTTAATTAATTGCATAAATTAATTAAATTGTAATTATATAAATTTTCTCTTGGTTACAATTATCTAGTAGAACATGTTTCCTTGTGCCAGGCGTTGAGCAGCCATATACAATGTTAATATTTATGCTTACTTAATTAATTGCATAAATTAATTGCTGTTTAATTAATAAATCTTGATCAAATATCTCAAATGTGTAATCGGCAATGCTATCAACCAAGAGTAATTAATCTTCTCTTCTACTACCAAATAAAACTCCAAGAATTAAAATATTTATGAACATGGTACTTGTTAAATCATATTGAATCTAAATCATTGATTGTGGATTTTACTTATTAAAGAATTGTCTTGTATGCCAGGTCTTAAAATAAATTAACTCAACACTATCGAATCCATTATAAATTACATTTATTATAATATAACATGTTGCTTGTATTCATTGTATAAAAGAAATCATGTAATAAGAGTACCTACAACTTTTCCAAAAGATAATTAAATCCTATAACATATTTAAAGTATCTGTAAGAAACAGTCAAATGATTACACTTACTCGTGTGTGGTGACGTTAATAACTATCAATGTTGCGTGCTTGAGATTTGCACTAATTGATATACTTCGTAACATATTTCAGCACCTATACACATGAAACACACATATACCTGCAGTAAACATATTAAACACATACATGAATAATCATATACTTACACTAATAAGATAATACATGTGTAATATTCTATGATATTATTTATTCCTAACCATGGATTCGTATTTATAATGACTCTATTCTGAAATATCTCAGGCAGTTAGTTCTAAGTGACAGGTCAGCGGTATTACGATAAACTAGGAATTATATTAAGTGGTTATTTTGGTACATTACTCAAGTCCTCGTAGTGTCTCGCTCCCATTGCATGTCCATTTGGATCCATTGGGTGACGATTAATGTTAGTCCTGGAAACACTTGTAACTCGCATTTCCAATTGTTATACGTGCATCGTTTCGGAATGCTAGTTCGCACTTCATGACATCCGTTATAAGTTTTATAATATTATTTCAGTTTAAGTCGCGGTACTTGCACTAAGGATTCATTGACTATTGGTATCGCGTCAGTCTATTCATGCGATTTTTTAGTTCGATACTGCCACGCACTTGGTTATCTTTCAAATTACGTGTTCGACTCTTTCGTAGCGCCTAGATTGATTTTAAGTTCATTAGACGCATATAAAACATCATCGGCACTTGTCTCTATTCTACGAAATAATGTTGTCTCACAAATTAAGTCTTATGTTATATACCGATTCATTCCGTTGATAAAGAGTTCAAATATGTTACTACTGTATCATACCACTTCTTACAGTACTAATTGTATTAGCGTAATGCTTAGAGTTTTACAAAGTTCGTTAGTCGCGCATCGTCGCGAATACCACTGTTTCGGATTACGCTCCAAGTCTTACTCCCGAACTTCCACTGATACCGAACACTACTTTGAATATCTCAAAACAAAATCTTTATGAAAACTGAAATAAAATTTTAGTAATACTGAGATAAAATAATACTGAGATAAAATTTCGACTGATATTGAGCGCGCGTCTCCTCTTGCATACAGTTTTTATGCCCTTCGTTTTCCCACTCTCGCTACTCTTACGAACGCTTCATTTTCCCACCAAAATATCTCTGATAGGACAGTTCTTCGGATTTCCCTCTGTCTTCATGCCTCTAGTCTGTGATTCTTGTGAATTCTCCACCCAGCGCCGTTTGGAGAGGGACGTTCTTCCTCGGGATTTGTTCCCTGGTCGTCGGTTTCTGTCAAGATCATCCCTTACAGTTACTCCCTTTTGAATTCTCGTTTCTAATTGGCTGGTTGGCTTCTCTACTTGAATCTCACATAGTCCACGTTGACACGACGAGCTGCTGTCATCAGGACGTTACCACTTTCTCGGAATCTGCATCAGAACCTTGCTACTGAAGTCACATCTGTCCCTTTTGGTGTAGCGTGTCGAAATAACGTATTGTTCGGACACTGTCGACTTCCTCTAGCGAACTTACGGGTGGCAAACATCTGTGTACGTCGCAGACACCTCCTCGTCTCCTGCTACATTGTCCGTGCTCCAGCTATTGTTTTTCTGTAAGTTTCACATATGCTTGGAACAATGCTCTTAGCGATGCCTATCTATTCTTCTCGCTACTGAAACGGATGCAAGGGTAATGTTCCTTTGTCATATTTGTAAAGTCATGTGTTCCCACGCATGGCCCTGTTCGTCGCAACATGTGTTGGAGCACGCATTGTCCTTTAACGGCTTTTATGTCATTTAAGTAGAAAGGAAAGGTTTGTTCCTTCCGTCGCTCACCCTCGAACAATGCTACCTCGTGTCACTCTTGACGGGCTCTAATTGCTGGCGTAACTACTTCGGAATACCCAAAAAATCAAAAAAAAATCTCAAAGTAATAAGTACGTTATACTGTAATAGCCATATATTAAAGAATGTAAATCACTGATTAATGTAAAATACCCAATACAAACCGATAAAAAACTAGTATTAAGAGTAAAATTAAAATAAAAACATATAGGTCAGGGTAGGCCTCAAATTATGTAAACCAAAATTGTAAAATATCCACAAATGGCAGTGATCAGTGAGAGGAAAAGATAAGGAAACATAAAATAACAAACCGAGAAACAATATAAATATAAAATAAGTGCATAAAATAACATAATAACAAAATTATGATAATAGCCAAATGTTAAAATAGGCCAGAGATAACAAAACATAATCATGTTGGATGTCTAAATAAACTACATCAAAAAAGCTATTCAATGATAATAATAATAATAATAATAATAATAATAATCATCAGATTGGTAATAAGACCAGGAAGACATCTTAGTTAGAAAATATTTAGTCATTTTGAACAAAAACTCAAACTTCATAACAATGAGTACAAAATACTTTCAACCAATAGAGAGTAATTTGGTTGCTATGACAACAAAACATTATTATATTAAAACCGTTAAAAAACGAAATAAGAGTCCATTTTTAGCATCAGAAGAGGGCAGATGATAAAATTGTCGATCCACAGAAATAAGTAAAAATAAACCTAACGGATGAAAGAAAATACTTACTAACAATGATGAAACAAGATTGATAGAACATTGCAACAAAATTAAACTAAAATAATTCCGAATTTAAAGCAATAAAACCCAAAATTAGAGAAGGACGACTAGAACACCAGAGCTGAGGAAAATAAACCACCATACATAAATATATTGTAAAGTATAATCCTAAATTACTTAACTACACCCACAAGACTTTTCACAACACTTCACGAATTTATGCACTAGGGTAAGGTCATCTAATTCCGTGATAATAAGGATATTAGCTTACAGTTACAAAATGTGTTGATTAAAAATAATTTTAATGAGTGCGGAGTCTTGTTAGAACTATGTAATTAGAGTGTATATGTAATAATGATCCATAATTTTATTAGTTTCTGTGAAAAAAATTATAAAGTTAGCATCTGCATGTCACTTAATTCCGTGATACTATACCTAATTCCGTGACACTATCACTTTAATTCCGTGATACTTGATATCTCGTATAAACACAAATGAATATCATGTTTATGAAGTATAATTTAATTAACAATACAACTAATAAGTAAATTTTATGTCTTATTATTGCATAAATTGTTTTAATTTTATAATAAAATATTTATAAAATAAAAAAAATTTTTAAATTAATACTTATAATTGTAGCCATCTTAATTTATTACATATACGCGTACAAAAGAAAACATTTAAACAGTCACGAATTGTATTTATTCATCATCACTGTCACTGTCATTTAAATTTGCACACTTATCACACATGAAAATGTCCATGTCAGTTTCTGCTGCTTGGCAGTTTTCATGATACGGTGTCGCACAGAATGAACAAGAAATCCAATTTGCTCCATTTGTTTTATTGACATCAGCGCTGTATGAGCCTTTGCAGACTCCACAAACCCAGTCTTCATTATCAATGCTGGACCTTGATGTGGAAGGTCCAGCTTCTGGTGAGGAAGGTGACAATGTCGATTGGTTTGGTGAAGGAGTAGGCCTAGGCCTAGTTGAGTGGTCTGGCGGAGTTAGACACTTTGCTGTAAAGTCAATATTGCGTTTGACTGTTCTCTTTTTCCTTGTCGCATCAAACGTAGGGGCTTTCAGCACATCAGCAATTGCACGCCGACGTCTCTCAGGCGACGGGGTAGACAACGGTAGGGGTAAAGTGTCTTTAGGTGCCCTATTCGATGGTTCATCCTGGGTCTGATGTCCTATAGGAGTCTCTGCGTCGGTAGGCCTAATTCTGCTGGGAGCAAGAGCTTCATTTGACACTGAAGCCGGATTAAATGGGTAGACGCCTGTTTTGGAAAATCCTGTTTTAAAAATTATTATTAACTTAGTTAATTTAATTATATTAATTACTTAATTTAATTAATTAACTAGATTTAAGATCCAGGTGTTTTAATATGCAATACAGATCGTTAATAGTGTTTAAAGCAACTCACACAAACGATTTACGTTATCTTATTACAGTTATACTTTTACTTCACTTAATTCCGTGATAGAGAAATGAGTATGGAATGTGAGAAACCGTAAGAAATAAAGTAATTAACATAATGTATACGAGTAAAATATAACGACTTAACGTTATTCTTTTTATATATTCAAAACCTCCAAAGAAATGTGAATATAAATATATATTCATAAACAAAAATAAATAAGAACATACCTGTTTTTTAATACTTTACTTTGAACAACAAAAACTATGATTTCAGTAGGTTGCTTCTGACAAAATGCCCTCTTGTTAACACCACGCTGCCTCCCATAATTCCAAACTCGCGCTAACGATAGCTGATGAGTGCTGCTATCTAACTGAGAAACTACAAAAGTAATATTCGCTAACGCTTATTTCGTTACATCATTTATGTAGAGTATCACGGAATTACATGAGTCACGGAATTAGGTGAGCTTACCCTATATCAAAACTTGGTTCAAAATTAATAAACACTGAATAATTAATAAAATATTCAATAACTAGTATTAAAAGATTGTTCAAACTCAATAATAACACTTTAAGAAATAAGATACGATTTATACACAATTCGAACTTGACCTATATTGTAAAGTAAACTCACTATTGTTTTAAACCATAAGTAAACTGTTGGAAAGGAAGAATATTATATTTATTTAACTTGATGTAAAGGTTTGTACTTTTCAAAATCATTTTGTAAATCTTTTTTTTGGCCATAATCAAAAGAACTTATTGAATGACCACATGTCTGAATAAATAGAGCAGACATTTTAGCGTGTCATCAATCGACCCAAAAAATCGAGAGATACAGCCAACCGCTGGGTGATAAAATAGTTATAGCCGGACCATATAATATTATAATTACAGTATATAAAAATTAATATAATTTTATGTTAGCGTAATTTTTCACAGCAGAATTGACCTTTAATAAACCGATACTTAGTTTAATATCTATTCATTATTTCACAAATTAATTTTTATGTGTTTAATCCATTGACATAGCATCGTAACACTTCTTCCTACAAGAAATACAGGTTGGTACGACTTCGCGGGTAAAAAAGATTCGAATTTCTGCGCCGACCAACAGTGAACGATACGGTTGCATTAGACGACAACTTTTTAATTGTTCTGGATAAAGAATTTCGCGTCTATCAACGGGAAAATCACCCTTAAGAAGGAAAACAGATAAACAGGTGTTGGTGAGGTCAAATACGACGTAAGAAAGTCGTTACGTAATTACGCAACGTGAACTGTAACGAAATTTGGTACGTTATTATTACAAATTGACGACTACGGCCGGCCGCACACCGGAGGCGACGAGACAGCTTGCGACGAGTCATTTTTGTCAGAGACCGACTCGAGTACGAAGTAGACGTGGGTTGTTATGGATCAGCCGCACACCGGGCGCGACACTTGTCTCAGGCAGTCGGAGGCTGCTTGAAGCAAAAGAGTGACGGTGTCTGGAATTACGTCTCGTCGCATGGTAGCTCGAGTCATTCCGCTTTGCGCATGCGCCGAAACACATGCGAGTGCCATCCAGCTACCCGCACAGCAGTATAACGTAATTTTTTACATACAGTAGTTTAGTTATTGTGCGTGTTTGTTGAATCATAAATGTGGATCTCGATGCGGACAAACTTGTTGTTTTGGTTCAGGCAAGGCCTGCATTATACGATTATAAAATGAAAGACCATTCCAACAAGGATGTTATCGATCACCTGTGGGATGAAGTATCGAAAGAAATGAATCCTACAGGTAAAAGGAAATTATTTTATTTGACAATTCATTACTTACGTATTGAGTATCCTAATAAAGCATTTAGAAATTAAATTAAAACAAAAATATTAAACAAAGACAAGAATAATTAACAAAATTTTTAAATATTTAGTAAATACACTTGTGTGGATGTTGTTTAGATGGTTATGTTTTGACCGAATTTTCGTATAGAAACAAAGCTACTAAGGTGGTCGTCATGGTAAGACTTTGACACCTACCCTAACAAAGTTTGTTTGCGTGCTCAGTAAATTTTGTTTTCACTTTATTAGAACAAAGTTTTTTTAACAAATAGGTAAAACTTTTTATAATAAATCAACCAATTTCCTGTTTGTCATGAAATGCAATGGGAACATGAAAAGTAACACTTAGTTCGAAATGAAAAATTAAATTAGGCTAATGTTGTAAAATTCAAACTTACGACCTGCTGATTGGTGAGTGCATATGCTACTGTTGAGCTACTGTATTTTAGTGTAGGTTTCCTCACCTAATTATTGCTCCAACGAATTTTGGAAATTTGATAAAGTTCTCAAGCATCCTGCAAAACTATATATGTGTACAAATAATAAAATAAAAATAAAGCTATGTTTATTAATAACGCAGGTTTTATTACAATACAATAAAACACAAAAGTTGAATTTCATATTTTAGGCTACTAGAAATAGTAAATTATTATAAATAAATCACCTTATATCCGTCGTGTGACTTCGTTACGTCGATTAAAATGACGCGTTTCGGAACATCTGTTCCATCATCAGATAAAATCGCTCTATTGAGGTCGTTAAATGTTAAAAACACATGTTACACATAATTGTCCACTACGTAATTCACTTGCTTCCTAAATGGTGCGCACCACGACGAAGCCGATCGGACACTGAACTATTATCTGAGTGATTACGCCTAAGCAGGTTCAAAGCTGTATCGTATAGCGGATTTAAAATTTAAGTGGTCATTCAATATGAAGTCTCGGCTGTTTATGTTATTATATGCTTTGTATATTTCGAACTCCTCTATTGCGTCCATGTAACGGCCTTTGTTGCACACATGTAGGGGTATTAAATTAGATTTAAAATCAGTATAATTATGATTGTGTAAGATTAAGTGGCGGGCAAAGTTGGACTTGATATTATTTAACAAAGTGAGATTATTTAGGTGACGTTTTGGTGTGTGTTCCTTAAAACGTTTGAGGAAACCTCTCCCCGTTTGACCAATGTAAAAACTGTTGCAGTCGTTACATGATAATTTATATATGCCGGATTTCTTTTCTAAAGGTATGGGTTTTCTATGACGTAGTATTTTTAATAGACTATTGTTTGTTTTGAAGGTAGCAGTAATATTCAATTTATTAAATGTGGAGGTTAGAATCTTTTGCATTATATTTGTGTATGCGGTAGAAATAAAAGTTATTTTTGAATCCTTATCTATTGGGGGCTTGGATTTTCGAATTTTATGTTTCTTGATGAGATTATCAATCAACGTGTTTTGGTAACCATTAGCTAAAGCTATATGTTTAATGGTATTCACCTCCTCACGGTAATCATCATCACTGAGAGGTACTGCCAACAATCTGCGGATAAAGTAATTATAAGCTGCCAATTTTTGCGAAAATGGATGATAAGAGTCAGCATGTATTGTCACATCAGTGATAGTCGTTTTTCTATAAATATTAAATTTCAATTTATTTACGTGTTTAGTGACAGACAAATCTAAAAAATTCAATTTATTATCCACTTCAGTTTCCAACGTGAATTGAATGTTTTTATTAATATTATTCATATAATGTTTTAGGTTTTCGATCTGTCGTACAGTACCATTGAAAATTAGAAAGGTATCGTCTACATAACGTGCATAAAATATTATATCATTTTTGTATTTGTTATGTGAGAGCAAATGAGAGTTTTCATAAAAATTCAAGTAAACGTCAGCCAATAAGTAAATGTAATCATTGACTATATTTTACAATATGATTACAATTACCGTATTATCCAAGTTTACCTGTTAGTAAAATTTACCAGAAACTTTTGTGTGTAACCTTTGTCAACTATCTGATTTAAGTCGTAATGTTTTACAAGATTGTGAAATTGTATATTTCTAAATTATGATTGTTTGCTAACACCAGTAGGGAGTGAAACATGGTAAAAATAACTTTTAATAATTACGTAATGAACATCCCCTAATCTGTTTTAGTTATAGGTAATATATTACTTTGCTATATGTTGACTGTTGTAGGTATAAACAATTTTTGTACCAATCTAATATCCAATTGTTGGTTACTGTTTGTTTAATTAATTAAAATAACATTATATTTAGTAATTTAAATTGTAATACTGTATAAATTAAGTTCTCTCATACTATAATTTGCTCGCTTTCTTAAAGATAATTTGAAGATGTAAACAAACTATCATAAGTCTTCACATAAAAAATGATACATACATACACACGCACACACTCACATCACCAATACGTTCACCCAAATATTTAATTGTTTCGTTATGTTTGATATTTCTACTGTATTTCATACACAGGTCCTGAAGATGACAATAAATATTGTCGAAACGTCGACGCAAAATTACTAAAAGTTGTATTATTGACCGATCCTCACTAACTATCCACTAAAACATAATTCATAAAGTTTTCTTCAAATAGTTTTTTTTAAATATTTGTATGTAATTTGTTATTACATTGTTTTTTGAATTTTGAGTGTTATTACAAAATTCTTCTTGTTATTCTTCTTTCCAAATAGTTTCTTTCAAATAAATTGTATGTAATTTGTTCTTACATTGTTTTTGAATTTTGATGGTTTTTTCAAAATTCTTTTGGTATTATATTCCTTCCAAATAGTTTATTTCTTAAGTCTTTGGTATGTAAGGTGATCTTACATCGTTTTTGAATTTAGTTGAATTCTAAATTCTTTTTCTTCTCTTTCCAAAATGTTTCTTTCAAATAATTGTATGTAATTTGGCATTAAATTATTTTTGAATTTATCTGTTTATTCATAAAATTTCTTCATGAATGCCTGGTTAAAGACACCCTTCACTTTATTTGAATTCATCTCCTTTATTTCGTACGTGTTGTTGTTATTGTTCTTAGAGACAAAAACAGTGGTTTTTACATAATGTAATGAGGATTTTTATTTTATCGTGGTTCATTCCTTTGATTTCATTAAATCTCATTCAATATTATTTTAACATTTGTGGTGTAATTAATTTTTATGATTTTATATGACTGAATAAGTAGTGGATTTTCTGTCACGCTACACTATTAACAATACTTGAGCTCTTTTAACCTCAAGGCTGGTAACACTGGGGTCTGGTACAATCATTTTAGTTAACGAGGTTATGTCCTCTTTACACAGTTACATTACCAAATTCGTGTGTTCTTGGAAGTTGCATGATACCAGATACAAGATGTTATCTTAGTTAATAATATTTAATAAAGAATTACTACAAAAAAACAAACAAATATTGAAATTATAAAAGTCGGTACAATAAAACCGATATATATCGTACTATCGTACGTGAGTAGAGTACATACAGCAGTTGTTTCGATAACACGTGCTTTATGCTGCACTGTTAAAAATTACTATTATTATTTATTCGTTAGTTATAAAAATCATTTATTGGCAAGAGAAAAAATCTATTAAAAAAAACTCTTGTGATAGCTTTCATTGGATTGAAATTATATGAGAACAGATTCATTACTTGGTGACAAAGTTGTCAAGGTTATTTCTAGGTTAGTTAACAAAAGTAAGTAGTTATTTTGAATAAATTAATTATTCGTTCAATTCTTAATAATATTAGCACATACATTTTATTTATATTGCTTCTGATGTATAATTATCAGTTGGTTAGTATATTTTTCGCAATAAATTATTTATTCGTCAATTCAAACGAAATGAGTCAAGTGAGTGACTATTCATTACACTCGTACTTTCAATATTTAAATTGATATTGATTTTTTCAAACACTATAAAATTAAAAAACATTTATTATTTAAATTATCTATTGCTATATAATTCATTTGTTCAATTCTGATAATTTTCATCATTGGTTATGCACTTCGGTACTGCATACTCTTTGACTAGTGCAGTATCCAAACAATAATTCTTCGTTCACTAACGAAAATTATTATTTCTATTTAATTCGTTTAATAATAAAACTAGAGTACTCCCTGTTTTTTATAAGACACAAAACACGAAAACACGACCTTTATTATACACTGGCCGGTTTATTAATTTAATTCACTTAGCACTGGACACTCGTTATTATTATGTTGTGTGCAGGTTATGTGTGTAGTGTAACTTCTGAATGTGACGCGCACTGTTTAAAAAAAACTTAACAATTTTCTTCATCAACCTTGCTCGTTGAATACTCTTTGACGATTCTTTGATGACTGAATGATGACTGAACGCTTCATCTAAGCGTCTCCTGCTTGTCTGGTTATTTTAAGTTATTTGATTGGTTTAAATTGTCGAACTCTCTACCCCAAAACACTTTAGTTAAATTAAACTTTTAATTTTTTACCAAATTTTTGCATGAGTTAGAGATTATAATGACGTAAGCGTTGATACACAAAATAACTGAAAAGTTTATAATTGCTATAACTTTTTTATTAATTATCGTATCGTTGAATGGTTAGTGGCAATAAATTGCGGACACTTGCGGCTTTAATTAAAGTCTAAACAAGGATAAAATCCGTCCATTATTGACGCACTAAACCGTTTCACAAACCTATATGGTGAATCTTAATATGAATAAGTTTATTTCACCATATTTTGCACCAATTACACTATAACACTCATTATTAAACGTCTCGAGTCCATTTCTCGTTCGTTTTCATACAGAAAATAGTTGTAATTACCCTCCAAACAATATTTGGTAATGGCGTCCTCAAACGACCATATTCGATTGTATATAATCGCTTATAATACTATTATTTCTTACCTAAATACATTTGTATGACATTCTAACAATTATATATACATTTATTTACATCTGTTCACATTTTGTTTTATGAAAAATGTTGTTTTTCATAGATTAATAGTCTTATCAAAAGAACCTTCTGTTCTCAATTCTTGAACTTGTCACTTTTTCAATTATTTTACCATATAAGGTATATGATGGTATAAATTAAAACAGTGTACAATTATAGTACCTTGTTTATTTAATATATTTATTAGTCTTTTGTTATCTGAAAGCTTTCCAATTCTTAGTATTGGGTTTGTTTACATCAGGTTTTGCAATGACAGTCAGTTAGTTTCTGATAATGCAACTACTAAATTACTACTACCACATTTGAGATGTGTTCCCATAGTAGTATCAGATATCCCTCTAACTACTGGTAACATTTTCAGTAATCCTTTAACAAGTTATAATAGTGCATTTTGCTTAACTAACTTGTTACATAGTGTTTGTTTACATCTGGCTATACATTCATTGTCAGTTAGTTTCCAATAAGTTGATTATAAAACTACTATTATTATAATTGTGATCAGTTCTCATAGTAGTATTAGATATTTTTCTAACTACTGGTAACATTTTCAGTAATCTTTTAACAAGTTTTAATAATGTATTTTGCTTAACGAACTTGTTACATAGGGTTTCTGTTCTTCTGGCTATATGTTATCATATTTAATCTGCTTTATTTGCTGTGTATCTCAGTATAAATATTATTTATTAGTTTGCATTACTATTCATAATGAATCTTTGATTGAAACAATTGTTGATAGTTCCTTGGTTTAATTAACATATATGATTTTATGTTATAAGTGCACTTTCTATGAGGTTATGTATCAATGTGCAACATATTCTTATGCAATATTTGATTCTACTATTATACTTTCATTATGGTATTCTATTACAATGGTTTAATTGTTAAATAATACACATGTTTACACTATTTTCCTAAACAATAACACAATTATTCTTAATCTAATAGCATTACATTTCTTGTTGTGTTGTACCTTGTTTTTGGTACATTGTTTGTTTGATACCTAACAAACTAGCTTGTTTGTTATTATTTATTCTGGACTTTCTTTATATTTTATTCTGTCTTGCCGTGGCATTCAGTTATATTTCATTTTAAAGTTTACAAAGCTTTTATTATCAGTTCCTATGAACAATTATTTTACTGTTCTATCTTACATTTCTCTTGGTGGTCTTATGATTATATATTTTGGGTTACAATCTTGATTAAACTAGTCACACTAATTGTCTGTGCATTTTAACTATTTAATCTTTGATGTTTCCACTATAATGGTAACGCATTTTCCTCTGTTATAAACCTTCTCACTTGTATTGTCTGTGGGGTTTATTTGGGTTAAAAATGGTTAACTTGTTACAGGTTCTCACACTTACATTAAGTTTTCACTGTTACTGTTTGTGATTGCTTAATTATGCTAAACACTGGTTTCTTCATAGTTGATAATCGTTACACTTCCTCCGGTCACTAGTATAGTTCCTTGTATACTTGGTGAATGGTGATTTCTTGTATTGTCCATATATTATCTTCATTCTTCATGTTAGGTTTCTTTGCTCTTCTTCTTCCTTTCTTCTCTTGCTTATCGTCTTCTTCAATATTTCCATTTGTGGTAGTCATTGGTCAACAGTATTTATACTAATAAATAAATTGGTTGTTTTACCAACATTGTGGTTGTTCTTGAGTTGTCTTTCCTTCATTTTAGTGGTTGTGATTTTTGTTGTTTCCCCTCACTGTTTGGGACTCTGTTGTCTTCTCTTCGTTTTAATGGTTGTGATTTTTGTTGTTTCCCCTCACTGTTTGGGACTCTGTTGTCTTCTCTTCATTTTAATGGTTGTGATTTTTGTTGTTTCCCCTCACTGTTGGAATCTATTGGGCCTTGGTTTCTAACATTTTATATTGGCTCGTGGTCATTTTCTTTCTCTCTTTTGTACTCGATGATGCTATATTACACTTCCTTCTTCTTTGTTGGAATTTTTCAATAATATGTCTCTGTAGATACACACTCTTTGTTTACATTATTTTATGTACTTTGAAATATTTTCATGATCTCCCGTCACTTGACGTAATAATTAGTTACTCTATGTAACTGCCAAATTTGGTACGTTACATATGCCTTCCTATAAGAATTGATTAATTCTGAATTAGTATATTTATATTTTATTGAAGAATTCATCAATTGTTGTACGTTTCCATGTCGACTCTTATGCTTTTCTATATATACCTTCACTTTCTTCTATTTGAATCATAATTATTTCTTTTCTATGTAATTATCTCCCTTGTTTATTTAGTTCCTTAATTCCCTAACATAAGTTTAGCTGGGGCAGTTCAGAGCGGCTCACTTTGGCATACAACTCCACTGGCCATACTAACATCAATAAATACGGAGGCACATCATCTCCATCAATAATATAAATGATTGCTGGCATTATTCATCAGTCAATTCATCTCAAATAATCAAAAAATATAAAGTGGTCGTTCTTTCGACAAATAATAAATATCCTTGGGATTATCTCACGCATCTGCGGTTTATACATTGTTATACTCTCTTCTTCTCGATTCAACTTAACTAAATTTTTCACATTTCACAGGGATAGTTTGTTTTACATTTCATCACTGGTATACTCTCATGATCATCTTCGTTAATATATTATTTTTCATTCTTCTTTGTCATCAATTAATCTTTTCTCTTGGTATTACTTTAAACGTCATTTCATAATCTTCTTCATTTTCGGGGTTTACTTCTCTGGATACAATTCATGAATATATTCTCATGGTTTCAAATGAGATGTAGCCCACTTGGTATAGGCTCTCTTCTGGTGTAGAAGACACTAGAAAACACTATGGTTGTGTGTTATCTCTTATCTACATTAATGATATTTATTCGATCTCGTTCCTCCAGCTTCTTATTTTCTTCTTCTTTTATGTATCATCTAGTTTACTGTCTCCTCTTTTATCTGTACGGGTAAGTTGTTGTTTTACTGTTGACTTGGCTCTTGGAAGTATTTTGTGCCAAAGATCTTGTTTGTCTTTCTCGTATTATTTTGTTTTTTTTTTCTTCTTCTTTGCATAGTACGGGTAAGCTGGTGTTTACTTGTTGACTAGGCTCTTGGAATTTGCGGTGCCAAGGTTGTTGTTTGTCGGCCTCGTATTATTATTTTTTTTCCTTCGTTGCATATTACGGGTAAGCTGGTGTTTACTTGTTGACTAGGCTCTTGGAATTTGCGGTGCCAAGGTTGTTTTTTGTCGGCTTCGTATTATTTTTTTTTTCTTCTTCTTTGCATAGTACGGGTAAGCTGGTGTTTACTTGTTGACTAGGCTCTTGGAATTTGTTTCATGCCAAAGGTGGTATTTGTCTGTCTCGTATAGTTAATTGTAGTAGCAATATTACTGGTAAATACAATTTTCTTTATCCTTTACATAACTTCTTTGAAACATATTTTTTACATTACAAAATTACAATATAGTCAACGTTTATTTTCATAGTTATATATTCACTTCTTATTTAGTATAAACAACAAATAATCTTCATAGCAATATTTCACCCTTTCTTCATATAGTCAACATTTATTCTCACAATTATATTTTCATTTTTCACTTGATATCAAAAATAAATAATCTTCATCGCAATATTTCACTTTTACTTTATAATTTAACTTTCGATATACCGTTTCATTGAAGCTTGGTTGTATGTGCCCTTTATTTTCTTAGTTATAGGGTCTTGTAACTCACAAGTGTTATTCATGTTGTCTTTGGTAACAGTATACGGGCCTGTGAATAGCAGTAGCAGTTTTTTCGCAATACCTTCAATTGCACTTGGGAGTTCTCGGTTTTTTATGAGTACCTTGTCTCCCACTTCGTATTTTATTACTTTAGGCTGCGACTTCTGGTATTTGAGCCTAGGTTAGTCAGCTCGTTCAACTGCATTATTGTAAAATTTGGTTTTATTAAGTCTGAATTTATTCTCTGGTGGAAAGTTTATAATTTCTGTAATTTCCCGGGGTGGTCTTCGCTCATACATAGCCATATAGGGTGTCTCATCTGTTGATTGGTGGTAAGCTAAGTTCAGGAAGTCTTCAGCCGGGGACAGATATTCCTCCCATCTCCTCTGCTGGCTGTGACAGTAGGTTCTTAAAATCCTTCCTACTTCTCTCAACACTCTCTCAGCAGGGTTGCTGTTGGGATGATACACAGACGTTTTGTATGTCTTTACGCCTTGATGGATTAGAGTTTCCCGCCATCTTCGTCCTCGGAATTGTGTTCCGTGATCTGTAATTACTGATTGTGGTTTCCCTACTTCGGGTATACATCTGGATATTACAATGTCTAATATTTTGTTAGTTGTTGCTCTGTTTATGGGATAAAGTTTTGTGAACTTCGTGTAGTGGTCGAATATGATTACCACATATTTGTATTGGTGCCTTCCACCACTTCGTAGAAATGGTCCACAAATATCTAAAAATACTTTTTCTAATTTCTCTGTTGATGTTATGGGTATCATTACCCCTTCTCTTTTCTCATTGCTACACTTGACCAGTTGGCATACATGACAATTTTGAATATATTTTCTCACCCTGCGGTTCATGTCCTTAAAGTATACATGTTCTTGTAGTGCCTTGACTACTTTGACCGCTCCCATGTGACCGTAACGCACATGGTAATCAATTGCTAGTTCTTTCTCAATAGATTTCGGTATAACAACCTTGCATTGTTCACTATATTTTTGTGTTTTAGTGAATAGTAATTGGTTGTGAGTACAGTAATATTGTAGTAATTTTCATCATTTTCTGCCAATCGTTGGAGTATTTGTGAGATTTTAGGATCCTTATTTTGATGAATTCTTATGTCAGATAATATGTTGGTTAAATCTGACTTGTTTCTTAAGATGTGGTAGACCTTGGCGATGGTTTCTTTTTCTCCCTCGAATGTCTGGGCTATGATGTTCACTCGGGACAACACGTCGGCCGCTATGTTGCTTTCACCAGGAATGTATTCCCATTGGATGTTATATTCTTGGAGCGTCAGTGTCCATCTTGTCAGTCTCCCATGTTTTAGCCTACAATTCTTTAGAAAAGATATAGACTTGTGATCGGTTCGTACCGTAATAGGGTATCCTAAAATGAACGTTCTAAATTTCTCACAGGCAAACACTATACTCAGGAGCTCTTTTTCCGTCGTATGATAGTTCCGTTCGCATTTGTTAAGTGTTCTACTTGCGAAACTAATCACTTGATGATTGCCTTCTTGGTCCTCCTGATATAATACTGAACCAAGGCTAAGATCACTAGCATCGCAGTTCATAAAAAATTGTTTTTCAAAATTGGGATGGTGTAGCATTACTGTATCGAGAAATTTTTTCTTTATTAGCTCAAAGGTGGTGTCTTGGTCAAGCCCCCATCTCCACTTTTCCTTTGACGATAATTGTAATGAAAACCGAGCCGTTAATTCCGAATAGTTGTGCTGGAATTTCCTGTAGTAATTACAGATACCGAGGAACGACTGTAATTGTTTTTTTGTTTTTCGGTATCGGGAAACGCTGTATTGCTTCCATCTTTTCTTGGGCTGGTGTAATTCCAATTTCCGACAAGTTGAACCCCAAAAATTGTACTTCCTTGGCTATTAATTTTGACTTTTCTAGTTTGAGCGTTATGTTATTTTCTTCTAGTTTATTTAGCACTTGTGCCACCCGGTTACAGTGTTCTTCCCAATTATCTGATGTAATTAACAAATCATCCACATACACTGTGGTAAATTGCAATGTATTATGTCCTAATATTTCATCCATGCATTTAACAAAAATGGCCACAGAATTTACAAGGCCGAAGGGTAACCTTTTAAAATGATAGTTACGGCCTTCGAAAATAAATGCTGTAAATTTCCTGCTATTGGGGTGTAACTCCACCTGCCAATAACCACATACAGTGTCCCATATACTGTAATACCGCATGCCATAAAACTTCTTTAATATCTCGTCGATTTCTCCAGGCGACGTCCTGTCATTAATTATGGACTTATTTATTTCCCTCGCATCCAAACAAATCCTCACTGCGCCGTTTTTCTTAGGTACGGCTACAATGGGATTAGTGTATGGGGAGTTGCTAACTTCAATGATATCATTTTCAATTAATCTTTGTATTTCTTCACGAACGGCTTCTTTAAGTGAATATGCGATCGGAAATGACTTTCTCTTAAACTCCGTTTGATCTTTGAATTTCAATTCACACCGAAAATTTTTTATTTTGCCAGGTGTATCCGAAAATACATGTCGGTATCGATCATAGATTTGTATCAGGTTTTCTCGTTGTTCATTAGTCAACACATGGTCAATGGTATCTGGTTGGAATGTTCTAATTTCATTAATCTTCTCTACCCATAATACATCTTCTGGATTGCTGCGAACTTCTCTATTGATGGACATCTTCTTATGGTCATGGCCTTCCCGTATATAATAGATTACATGCTCTGGGGGTGCCTTCCTATGTTCTGTGAGATTTGCAGTCCATTCAACTTCATCTGTTATCAATAATACTGTATCTTTATCCATATTGATTATGGCTGCATACTTTCGCAGTATGTCGCATCCAATAAGTATTGCAAATGGTAGTCCACTTGCTACGAGGAAAAACATTGGAATCGTCTCTCCATTACTTGATACTTCCAACTGTACTTGGTGTCGAATGGTTTTATTTTGTCGCCCAGTGGCTCCAATTAGTATGATAGTATTGATGGGCAGTGTTGGTATTGTCGTTTGGTTTTCTAATTGTATTCGGTTTAACTCTAATTTGTCGATTAAAGAGACATTCGCTCCGGTGTCTACCATAGCTGTTGTGCTTATCCCATTGACTTTGACGGATATATACGCGATCTCGTTATTGGTTGAGTCACTGGTACTGTCTTCTTTTTCTTCCATTAGATCCTGCCTAATGTTTTTGAGATAATTATTGTGGTGTATTTTAATAGATGCCAATTCCGTTGCCAAAATGTTAGACCCAATAGTCCGGTTCAGTGAGGGTGCTGTTAGGCTTTTCACTGCAGGTTCCCATTTAAAGGCAGGTCACCGTTTGTGTGCCTGTCTGTTGAGGTTGATGCTATTGGTTCCTGGGCTCCTTGCCCATTTCCATTGTGGTAGGTTTCGGTGGTTCGAGTGACTGGTCGGTTACCCTCGCTGCTGTTACTTCTGTTAGATCTGTAACCCGACTCTCGATCCTATCCGTCGCTGTGATTTCAATTATTATGGTGATTAGGGAAGCTTCGTCGCCCTTGGTAATAATTTCGCCTACCTCCCCCTCTGCTAGCATGCGTGTAATTCACTCTACGGAACTGGTTGTTGTTATGGTGTCCAGTACCCTGTCGATGCTGGTTATTTGGGGATTGGTTATTATAGGGGCGGTAATAATTATTACCTCGTTGGTAATTGCCGTCCCTCTGATATCCATTTGGTCGGAGGTTATTGATATTCCCTCGGTCCGCATGATCATTATGATTACCACCTCCATTCTGTCGTGGTCCCTGTTGGTTATGGAAACGTGGAGGGTTGTTGAATGTCCTCCCATAATTGTTCCTGTCACTGTTATTGGTGGGATTCATGTTTTTACTGGTCCGCCCCGATCGTATGTTTGTCCGGGACCCTGGCGGTTCCTCTGGTAGTATCGTTCTCTTTCGTGACTTTCCAACAAGGTGCACATTCCTTGTATAGTTTTTATTTGTGAATTTAGCCTACCCTGTGATACTCCCTGATTGAAGTGGTAAGCTAACTTTGTGACTAAACATTCCTCCGGGATGGCTGGCTCCAGGTTTCTGGCCAGGCAGATCTTACCTAAAAAGTAAGTAGTCATGGATTGTCTGCCATTTGGGTCATATTTACCGTTGGTAATGTCGTCCCTAATAATGTTTTGGGTAGAATCAGACCAATATTTCACTTTGAATGCTGTCTTGAACGCAGCATAGTTCTCCACTTCATGCCGGGTCGCTGTCCACCAGTTGTCAAAGGTATTCCGGAATGATTCATCTAGCATTCCTTTTATAACGGACCATCTATTTTCTCTGTTCCTACTTATAACTTCCTCCACCCTCTCTAGGAATTCCAGTGGATTCTTCACGTAAGTACGGAAATCTATCTGTTCTCTACCGTCCAGATGTGTCAGTCCAGATAAAATATTTGGGAATGTTCGTAAGCGGTGCATTTCATCCCGAATGTCGTTGAACTCCCTTTGTTGGCGCTCTGTCAATTGGTCTCTGTCACTAGTTACTTGGTGTGCTTGACTGCATCCACCTTGACTGCAATTTCCTCGCATCTCTCATTATTAAACGTCTCGAGTCCATTTCTCGTTCGTTTTCATACAGAAAATAGTTGTAATTACCCTCCAAACAATATTTGGTAATGGCGTCCTCAAACGACCATATTCGATTGTTTATAATCGCTTATAATACTATTATTTCTTACCTAAATACATTTGTATGACATTCTAACAATTATATATACATTTATTTACATCTGTTCACATTTTGTTTTATGAAAAATGTTTTTTTTCACAGATTAATAGTCTTATCAAATGAACCTTCTGTTCTCAATTCTTGAACTTGTCACTTTTTCAATTATTTTACCATATAAGGTATATGATGGTATAAATTAAAACAGTGTACAATTATAGTACCTTGTTTATTTAATATATTTATTAGTCTTTTGTTATCTGAAAGCTTTCCAATTCTTAGTATTGGGTTTGTTTACATCAGGTTTTGCAATGACAGTCAGTTAGTTTCTAATAATGCAACTACTAAATTACTACTATCACATTTGGGATGTGTTCCCATAGTAGTACCAGATATCCCTCTAACTACTGGTAACATTTTCAGTAATCCTTTAACAAGTTTTAATAGTGCATTTTGCTTAACTAACTTGTTACATAGTGTTTGTTTACATCTGGCTATACATTCATAGTCAGTTAGTTTCCAATAATTTGATTATAAAACTACTATTATTATAATTGTGATCTGTTCTCATAGTAGTATTAGATATTTTTCTAACTACTGGTAACATTTTCAGTAATCCTTTAACAAATTTTAATAGTGCATTTTGCTTAACTAACTTATTACATAGTGTTTGTTTACATCTGGCTATACATTCATAGTCAGTTAGTTTCCAATAATTTGATTATAAAACTACTATTATTATAATTGTGATCTGTTCTCATAGTAGTATTAGATATTTTTCTAACTACTGGTAACATTTTCAGTAATCTTTTAACAAGTTTTAATAATGTATTTTGCTTAACTAACTTGTTATATAGGGTTTCTGTTCTTCTGGCTATATGTTATCATATTTAATCTGCTTTATTTGCTGTGTATCTCAGTATAAATATTATTTATTAGTTTGCATTACTATTCATAATGAATCTTTGATTGAAAGAATTGTTGATAGTTGCTTGGTTTAATTAACATATATGATTTTATGTTATAGGTGCACTTCCTATGAGGTTTATGTATCAATGTGCAACATATTCTTATGCAGTATTTGATTCTACTATTATGATTTCATTATTGTATTCTATTACAATGGTTTAATTGTTAAATAATACACATGTTTACACTATTTTCCTAAACAATAACACAATTATTCTTAATCTAATAGCATTACATTTCTTGTTGTGTTGTACCTTGTTTTTGGTACATTGTTTGTTTGATACCTAACAAACTAGCTTGTTTGTTATTATTTATTCTGGACTTTCTTTATATTTTATTCTGTCTTGCCGTGGCATTCAGTTATATTTCATTTTCAAGTTTACAAAGCTTTTATTATCAGTTCCTATGAACAATTATTTTACTGTTCTATCTTACATTTCTCTTGGTGGTCTTATGATTATCTATTTTGGGTTACAATCTTGATTAAACTAGTCACACTAATTGTCTGTGCATTTTAACTATTTAATCTTTGACGTTTCCACTATAATGGTAACGCATTTTCCTCTGTTACAAACCTTCTCACTTGTATTGTCTGTGGGGTTTATTTGGGTTAAAAATGGTTAACTTGTTACAGGTTCTCACACTTACATTACGTTTTCACTGTTACTGTTTGTGATTGCTTAATTATTCTAAACACTGGTTTCTTCATAGTTGATAATCGTTACACTTCCTCCGGTCACTAGTATAGTTCCTTGTATACTTGGTGAATGGTGATTTCTTGTATTGTCCATATATTATCTTCATTCTTCATGTTAGGTTTCTTTGCTCTTCTTCTTCCTTTCTTCTCTTGTTTAATCGTCTTCTTCAATATTTCCATTTGTGGTACTCATTGGTCAACAGTATTTATACTAATAAATAAATTGGTTGTTTTACCATCATTGTGGTTGTTCTGGAGTTGTCTTTCCTTCATTTTAGTGGTTGTGATTTTTGTTGTTTCCCCTCACTGTTTGGGACTCTGTTGTCTTCTCTTCGTTTTAATGGTTGTGATTTTTGTTGTTTCCCCTCACTGTTTGGGACTCTGTTGTCTTCTCTTCATTTTAATGGTTGTGATTTTTGTTGTTTCCCCTCACTGTTGGAATCTATTGGGCCTTGGTTTCTAACATTTTATATTGGCTCGTGGTCATTTTCTTTCTCTCTTTTGTACTCGATGATGCTATATTACACTTCCTTCTTCTTTGTTGGAATTTTTCAATAATATGTCTCTGTAGATACACACTCTTTGTTTACATTATTTTATGTACTTTGAAATATTTTCATGATCTCCCGTCACTTGACGTAATAATTAGTTACTCTATGTAACTGCCAAATTTGGTACGTTACATATGCCTTCCTATAAGAATTGATTAATTCTGAATTAGTATATTTATATTTTTATTGAAGAATTCATCAATTGTTGTACGTTTCCATGTCGACTCTTATGCTTTTCTATATATAACTTCACTTTCTTCTATTTGAATCATAATTATTTCTTTTCTATGTAAATTCTCCCTTGTTTATTTAGTTCCCTAATTCCCTAACATAAGTTTAGCTGGGGCAGTTCAGAGCGGCTCACTTTGGCATACAACTCCACTGGCCATACTAACATCAATAAATACGGAGGCACATCATCTCCATCAATAATATAAATGATTGCTGGCATTATTCATCAGTCAATTCATCTCAAATAATCAAAAAATATAAAGTGGTCGTTCTTTCGACAAATAATAAATATCCTTGGGATTATCTCACGCATCTGCGGTTTATACATTGTTATACTCTCTTCTTCTCGATTCAACTTAACTAAATTTTTCACATTTCACAGGGATAGTTTGTTTTACATTTCATCACTGGTATACTCTCATGATCATCTTCGTTAATATATTATTTTTCATTCTTCTTTGTCATCAATTAATCTTTTCTCTTGGTATTACTTTAAACGTCATTTCATAATCGTCTTCATTTTCGGGGTTTACTTCTCTGGATACAATTCATGAATATATTCTCATGGTTTCAAATGAGATGTAGCCCACTTGGTATAGGCTCTCTTCTGGTGTAGAAGACACTAGAAAACACTATGGTTGTGTGTTATCTCTTATCTACATTAATGATATTTATTCGATCTCGTTCCTCCAACTTCTTATTTTCTTCTTCTTTTATGTATCATCTAGTTTACTGTCTCCTCTTTTATCTGTACGGGTAAGTTGTTGTTTTACTGTTGACTTGGCTCTTGGAAGTATTTTGTGCCAAAGATCTTGTTTGTCTTTCTCGTATTATTTTTTTTTTTTTTTCTTCTTCTTTGCATAGTACGGGTAAGCTGGTGTTTACTTGTTGACTAGGCTCTTGGAATTTGCGGTGCCAAGGTTGTTTTTTGTCGGCTTCGTATTATTTTTTTTTTCTTCTTCTTTGCATAGTAAGCTGGTGTTTACTTGTTGACTAGGCTCTTGGAATTTGTTTCATGCCAAAGGTGGTATTTGTCTGTCTCGTATAGTTAATTGTAGTAGCAATATTACTGGTAAATACAATTTTCTTTATCCTTTACATAACTTCTTTGAAACATATTTTTTACATTACAAAATTACAATATAGTCAACGTTTATTTTCATAGTTATATATTCACTTCTTATTTAGTATAAACAACAAATAATCTTCATAGCAATATTTCACCCTTTCTTCATATAGTCAACATTTATTCTCACAATTATATTTTCATTTTTCACTTGATATCAAAAATAAATAATCTTCATCGCAATATTTCACTTTTACTTTATAATTTAACTTTCGATATACCGTTTCATTGAAGCTTGGTTGTATGTGCCCTTTATTTTCTTAGTTATAGGGTCTTGTAACTCATAAGTGTTATTCATGTTGTCTTTGGTAACAGTATACGGGCCTGTGAATAGCAGTAGCAGTTTTTTCGCAATACCTTCAATTGCACTTGGGAGTTCTCGGTTTTTTATGAGTACCTTGTCTCCCACTTCGTATTTTATTACTTTAGGCTGCGACTTCTGGTATTTGAGCCTAAGTTAGTCAGCTCGTTCAACTGCATTATTGTAAAATTTGGTTTTATTAAGTCTGAATTTATTCTCTGGTGGAAAGTTTATAATTTCTGTAATTTCCCGGGGTGGTCTTCGCTCATACATAGCCATATAGGGTGTCTCATCTGTTGATTGGTGGTAAGCTAAGTTCAGGAAGTCTTCAGCCGGGGACAGATATTCCTCCCATCTCCTCTGCTGGCTGTGACAGTAGGTTCTTAAAATCCTTCCTACTTCTCTCAACACTCTCTCAGCAGGGTTGCTGTTGGGATGATACACAGACGTTTTGTATGTCTTTACGCCTTGATGGATTAGAGTTTCCCGCCATCTTCGTCCTCGGAATTGTGTTCCGTGATCTGTAATTACTGATTGTGGTTTCCCTACTTCGGGTATACATCTGGATATTACAATGTCTAATATTTTGTTAGTTGTTGCTCTGTTTATGGGATAAAGTTTTGTGAACTTCGTGTAGTGGTCGAATATGATTACCACATATTTGTATTGGTGCCTTCCACCACTTCGTAGAAATGGTCCACAAATATCTAAAAATACTTTTTCTAATTTCTCTGTTGATGTTATGGGTATCATTACCCCTTCTCTTTTCTCATTGCTACACTTGACCAGTTGGCATACATGACAATTTTGAATATATTTTCTCACCCTGCGGTTCATGTCCTTAAAGTATACATGTTCTTGTAGTGCCTTGACTACTTTGACCGCTCCCATGTGACCGTAACGCACATGGTAATCAATTGCTAGTTCTTTCTCAATAGATTTCGGTATAACAACCTTGCATTGTTCACTATATTTTTGTGTTTTAGTGAATAGTAATTGGTTGTGAGTACAGTAATATTGTAGTAATTTTCGTCATTTTCTGCCAATCGTTGGAGTATTTGTGAGATTTTAGGATCCTTATTTTGATGAATTCTTATGTCAGATAATATGTTGGTTAAATCTGACTTGTTTTTTAAGATGTGGTAGACCTTGGCGATGGTTTCTTTTTCTCCCTCGAATGTCTGGGCTATGATGTTCACTCGGGACAACACGTCGGCCGCTATGTTGCTTTCCCCAGGAATGTATTCCCATTGGATGTTATATTCTTGGAGCGTCAGTGTCCATCTTGTCAGTCTCCCATGTTTTAGCCTACAATTCTTTAGAAAAGATATAGACTTGTGATCGGTTCGTACCGTAATAGGGTATCCTAAAATGAACGTTCTAAATTTCTCACAGGCAAACACTATACTCAGGAGCTCTTTTTCCGTCGTATGATAGTTCCGTTCGCATTTGTTAAGTGTTCTACTTGCGAAACTAATCACTTGATGATTGCCTTCTTGGTCCTCCTGATATAATACTGAATCAAGGCTAAGATCACTAGCATCGCAGTTCATAAAAAATTGTTTTTCAAAATTGGGATGGTGTAGCATTACTGTATCGAGAAATTTTTTCTTTATTAGCTCAAAGGTGGTGTCTTGGTCAAGCCCCCATCTCCACTTTTCCTTTGACGATAATTGTGATGAAAACCGAGCCGTTAATTCCGAATAGTTGTGCTGGAATTTCCTGTAGTAATTACAGATACCGAGGAACGACTGTAATTGTTTTTTGTTTTTCGGTATCGGGAAACGCTGTATTGCTTCCATCTTTTCTTGGGCTGGTGTAATTCCAATTTCCGACAAGTTGAACCCCAAAAATTGTACTTCCTTGGCTATTAATTTTGACTTTTCTAGTTTGAGCGTTATGTTATTTTCTTCTAGTTTATTTAGCACTTGTGCCACCCGGTTACAGTGTTCTTCCCAATTATCTGATGTAATTAACAAATCATCCACATACACTGTGGTAAATTGCAATGTATTATGTCCTAATATTTCATCCATGCATTTAACAAAAATGGCCACAGAATTTACAAGGCCGAAGGGTAACCTTTTAAAATGATAGTTACGGCCTTCGAAAATAAATGCTGTAAATTTCCTGCTATTGGGGTGTAACTCCACCTGCCAATAACCACATACAGTGTCCCATATACTGTAATACCGCATGCCATAAAACTTCTTTAATATCTCGTCGATTTCTCCAGGCGACGTCCTGTCATTAATTATGGACTTATTTATTTCCCTCGCATCCAAACAAATCCTCACTGCGCCGTTTTTCTTAGGTACGGCTACAATGGGATTAGTGTATGGGGAGTTGCTAACTTCAATGATATCATTTTCAATTAATCTTTGTATTTCTTCACGAACGGCTTCTTTAAGTGAATATGCGATCGGATATGACTTTCTCTTAAACTCCGTTTGATCTTTGAATTTCAATTCACACCGAAAATTTTTTATTTTGCCAGGTGTATCCGAAAATACATGTCGGTATCGATCATAGATTTGTATCAGGTTTTCTCGTTGTTCATTAGTCAACACATGGTCAATGGTATCTGGTTGGAATGTTCTAATTTCATTAATCTTCTCTACCCATAATACATCTTCTGGATTGCTGCGAACTTCTCTATTGATGGACATCTTCTTATGGTCATGGCCTTCCCGTATATAATAGATTACATGCTCTGGGGGTGCCTTCCTATGTTCTGTGAGATTTGCAGTCCATTCAACTTCATCTGTTTTCAATAATACTGTATCTTTATCCATATTGATTATGGCTGCATACTTTCGCAGTATGTCGCATCCAATAAGTATTGCAAATGGTAGTCCACTTGCTACGAGGGAAAACATTGGAATCGTCTCTCCATTACTTGATACTTCCAACTGTACTTGGTGTCGAATGGTTTTATTTTGTCGCCCAGTGGCTCAAATTAGTATGATAGTATTGATGGGCAGTGTTGGTATTGTCGTTTGGTTTTCTAATTGTATTCGGTTTAACTCTAATTTGTCGATTAAAGAGACATTCGCTCCGGTGTCTACCATAGCTGTTGTGCTTATCCCATTGACTTTTACGGATATATACGCGATCTCGTTATTGGTTGAGTCACTGGTACTGTCTTCTTTTTCTTCCATTAGATCCTGCCTAATGTTTTTGAGATAATTATTGTGGTGTATTTTAATAGATGCCAATTCCGTTGCCAAAATGTTAGACCCAATAGTCCGGTTCAGTGAGGGTGTTGTTAGGCTTTTCACTGCCGGTTCCCATTTAAAGGCAGGTCACCGTTTGTGTGCCTGTCTGTTGAGGTTGATGCTATTGGTTCCTGGGCTCCTTGCCCATTTCCATTGTGGTAGGTTTCGGTGGTTCGAGTGACTGGTCGGTTACCCTCGCAGCTGTTACTTCTGTTAGGTCTGTAACCCGACTCTCGATCGTCTCCGTCGCTGTGATTTGAACTATTATGGTGATTAGGGAAGCTTCGTCGCCCTTGGTAATAATTTCGCCTACCTCCCCCTCTGCTAGCATGCGTGTAATTCACTCTACGGAACTGGTTGTTGTTATGGTTCCCAGTACCCTGTCGATGCTGGTTATTTGGGGATTGGTTATTATAGGGGCGGTAATAATTATTACCTCGTTGGTAATTGCCGTCCCTCTGATATCCATTTGGTCGGAGGTTATTGATATTCCCTCGGTCCGCATGATCATTATGATTACCACCTCCATTCTGTCGTGGTCCCTGTTGGTTATGGAAACGTGGAGGGTTGTTGAATGTCCTCCCATAATTGTTCCTGTCACTGTTATTGGTGGGATTTATGTTTCCTGGTCCGCCCCGATCGTATGTTTGTCCGGGACCCTGGCGGTTCCTCTGGTAGTATCGTTCTCTTTCGTGACTTTCCAACAAGGTGCACATTCCTTGTATAGTTTTTATTTGTGAATTTAGCCTACCCTGTGATACTCCCTGATTGAAGTGGTAAGCTAACTTTGTGACTAAACATTCCTCCGGGATGGCTGGCTCCAGGTTTCTGGCCAGGCAGATCTTACCTAAAAAGTAAGTAGTCATGGATTGCCTGCCATTTGGGTCATATTTACCGTTGGTAATGTCGTCCCTAATAATGTTTTGGGTAGAATCAGACCAATATTTCACTTTGAATGCTGTCTTGAACGCAGCATAGTTCTCCACTTCATGCCGGGTCGCTGTCCACCAGTTGTCAAAGGTATTCCGGAATGATTCATCTAGCATTCCTTTTATAACGGACCATCTATTTTCTCTGTTTCTACTTATAACTTCCTCCACCCTCTCTAGGAATTCCAGTGGATTCTTCACGTAAGCACGGAAATCTATCTGTTCTCTACCGTCCAGATGTGTCAGTCCAGATAAAATATTTGGGAATGTTCGTAAGCGGTGCATTTCATCCCGAATGTCGTTGAACTCCCTTTGTTGGCGCTCTGTCAATTGGTCTCTGTCACTAGTTACTTGGTGTGCTTGACTGCATCCACCTTGACTGCAATTTCCTCGCATCTCTCATTATTAAACGTCTCGAGTCCATTTCTCGTTCGTTTTCATACAGAAAATAGTTGTAATTACCCACCAAACAATATTTGGTAATGGCGTCCTCAAACGACCATATTCGATTGTTTATAATCGCTTATAATACTATTATTTCTTACCTAAATACATTTGTATGACATTCTAACAATTATATATACATTTATTTACATCTGTTCACATTTTGTTTTATGAAAAATGTTGTTTTTCATAGATTAATAGTCTTATCAAAAGAACCTTCTGTTCTCAATTCTTGAACTTGTCACTTTTTCAATTATTTTACCATATAAGGTATATGATGGTATAAATTAAAACAGTGTACAATTATAGTACCTTGTTTATTTAATATATTTATTAGTCTTTTGTTATCTGAAAGCTTTCCAATTCTTAGTATTGGGTTTGTTTACATCAGGTTTTGCAATGACAGTCAGTTAGTTTCTAATAATGCAACTACTAAATTACTACTATCACATTTGGGATGTGTTCCCATAGTAGTATCAGATATCCCTCTAACTACTGGTAACATTTTCAGTAATCCTTTAACAAGTTTTAATAGTGCATTTTGCTTAACTAACTTGTTACATAGTGTTTGTTTACATCTGGCTATACATTCATAGTCAGTTAGTTTCCAATAATTTGATTATAAACTACTATTATTATAATTGTGATCTGTTCTCATAGTAGTATTAGATATTTTTCTAACTACTGGTAACATTTTCAGTAATCCTTTAACAAATGTTAATAGTGCATTTTGCTTAACTAACTTATTACATAGTGTTTGTTTACATCTGGCTATACATTCATAGTCAGTTAGTTTCCAATAATTTGATTATAAAACTACTATTATTATAATTGTGATCTGTTCTCATAGTAGTATTAGATATTTTTCTAACTACTGGTAACATTTTCAGTAATCTTTTAACAAGTTTTAATAATGTATTTTGCTTAACTAACTTGTTATATAGGGTTTCTGTTCTTCTGGCTATATGTTATCATATTTAATCTGCTTTATTTGCTGTGTATCTCAGTATAAATATTATTTATTAGTTTGCATTACTATTCATAATGAATCTTTGATTGAAAGAATTGTTGATAGTTGCTTGGTTTAATTAACATATATGATTTTATGTTATAGGTGCACTTCCTATGAGGTTTATGTATCAATGTGCAACATATTCTTATGCAGTATTTGATTCTACTATTATGATTTCATTATTGTATTCTATTACAATGGTTTAATTGTTAAATAATACACATGTTTACACTATTTTCCTAAACAATAACACAATTATTCTTAATCTAATAGCATTACATTTCTTGTTGTGTTGTACCTTGTTTTTGGTACATTGTTTGTTTGATACCTAACAAACTAGCTTGTTTGTTATTATTTATTCTGGACTTTCTTTATATTTTATTCTGTCTTGCCGTGGCATTCAGTTATATTTCATTTTCAAGTTTACAAAGCTTTTATTATCAGTTCCTATGAACAATTATTTTACTGTTCTATCTTACATTTCTCTTGGTGGTCTTATGATTATCTATTTTGGGTTACAATCTTGATTAAACTAGTCACACTAATTGTCTGTGCATTTTAACTATTTAATCTTTGACGTTTCCACTATAATGGTAACGCATTTTCCTCTGTTACAAACCTTCTCACTTGTATTGTCTGTGGGGTTTATTTGGGTTAAAAATGGTTAACTTGTTACAGGTTCTCACACTTACATTACGTTTTCACTGTTACTGTTTGTGATTGCTTAATTATTCTAAACACTGGTTTCTTCATAGTTGATAATCGTTACACTTCCTCCGGTCACTAGTATAGTTCCTTGTATACTTGGTGAATGGTGATTTCTTGTATTGTCCATATATTATCTTCATTCTTCATGTTAGGTTTCTTTGCTCTTCTTCTTCCTTTCTTCTCTTGTTTAATCGTCTTCTTCAATATTTCCATTTGTGGTAGTCATTGGTCAACAGTATTTATACTAATAAATAAATTGGTTGTTTTACTATCATTGTGGTTGTTCTGGAGTTGTCTTTCCTTCATTTTAGTGGTTGTGATTTTTGTTGTTTCCCCTCACTGTTTGGGACTCTGTTGTCTTCTCTTCGTTTTAATGGTTGTGATTTTTGTTGTTTCCCCTCACTGTTTGGGACTCTGTTGTCTTCTCTTCATTTTAATGGTTGTGATTTTTGTTGTTTCCCCTCACTGTTGGAATCTATTGGGCCTTGGTTTCTAACATTTTATATTGGCTCGTGGTCATTTTCTTTCTCTCTTTTGTACTCGATGATGCTATATTACACTTCCTTCTTCTTTGTTGGAATTTTTCAATAATATGTCTCTGTAGATACACACTCTTTGTTTACATTATTTTATGTACTTTGAAATATTTTCATGATCTCCCGTCACTTGACGTAATAATTAGTTACTCTATGTAACTGCCAAATTTGGTACGTTACATATGCCTTCCTATAAGAATTGATTAATTCTGAATTAGTATATTTATATTTTTATTGAAGAATTCATCAATTGTTGTACGTTTCCATGTCGACTCTTATGCTTTTCTATATATACCTTCACTTTCTTCTATTTGAATCATAATTATTTCTTTTCTATGTAATTATCTCCCTTGTTTATTTAGTTCCCTAATTCCCTAACATAAGTTTAGCTGGGGCAGTTCAGAGCGGCTCACTTTGGCATACAACTCCACTGGCCATACTAACATCAATAAATACGGAGGCACATCATCTCCATCAATAATATAAATGATTGCTGGCATTATTCATCAGTCAATTCATCTCAAATAATCAAAAAATATAAAGTGGTCGTTCTTTCGACAAATAATAAATATCCTTGGGATTATCTCACGCATCTGCGGTTTATACATTGTTATACTCTCTTCTTCTCGATTCAACTTAACTAAATTCTTCACATTTCACAGGGATAGTTTGTTTTACATTTCATCACTGGTATACTCTCATGATCATCTTCGTTAATATATTATTTTTCATTCTTCTTTGTCATCAATTAATCTTTTCTCTTGGTATTACTTTAAACGTCATTTCATAATCGTCTTCATTTTCGGGGTTTACTTCTCTGGATACAATTCATGAATATATTCTCATGGTTTCAAATGAGATGTAGCCCACTTGGTATAGGCTCTCTTCTGGTGTAGAAGACACTAGAAAACACTATGGTTGTGTGTTATCTCTTATCTACATTAATGATATTTATTCGATCTCGTTCCTCCAACTTCTTATTTTCTTCTTCTTTTATGTATCATCTAGTTTACTGTCTCCTCTTTTATCTGTACGGGTAAGTTGTTGTTTTACTGTTGACTTGGCTCTTGGAAGTATTTTGTGCCAAAGATCTTGTTTGTCTTTCTCGTATTATTTTGTTTTTTTTTTCTTCTTCTTTGCATAGTACGGGTAAGCTGGTGTTTACTTGTTGACTAGGCTCTTGGAATTTGCGGTGCCAAGGTTGTTTTTTGTCGGCTTCGTATTATTTTTTTTTTCTTCTTCTTTGCATAGTACGGGTAAGCTGGTGTTTACTTGTTGACTAGGCTCTTCGAATTTGTTTCATGCCAAAGGTGGTATTTGTCTGTCTCGTATAGTTAATTGTAGTAGCAATATTACTGGTAAATACAATTTTCTTTATCCTTTACATAACTTCTTTGAAACATATTTTTTACATTACAAAATTACAATATAGTCAACGTTTATTTTCATAGTTATATATTCACTTCTCATTTAGTATAAACAACAAATAATCTTCATAGCAATATTTCACCCTTTCTTCATATAGTCAACATTTATTCTCACAATTATATTTTCATTTTTCACTTGATATCAAAAATAAATAATCTTCATCGCAATATTTCACTTTTACTTTATAATTTAACTTTCGATATACCGTTTCATTGAAGCTTGGTTGTATGTGCCCTTTATTTTCTTAGTTATAGGGTCTTGTAACTCATAAGTGTTATTCATGTTGTCTTTGGTAACAGTATACGGGCCTGTGAATAGCAGTAGCAGTTTTTCGCAATACCTTCAATTGCACTTGGGAGTTCTCGGTTTTTTATGAGTACCTTGTCTCCCACTTCGTATTTTATTACTTTAGGCTGCGACTTCTGGTATTTGAGCCTAAGTTAGTCAGCTCGTTCAACTGCATTATTGTAAAATTTGGTTTTATTAAGTCTGAATTTATTCTCTGGTGGAAAGTTTATAATTTCTGTAATTTCCCGGGGTGGTCTTCGCTCATACATAGCCATATAGGGTGTCTCATCTGTTGATTGGTGGTAAGCTAAGTTCAGGAAGTCTTCAGCCGGGGACAGATATTCCTCCCATCTCCTCTGCTGGCTGTGACAGTAGGTTCTTAAAATCCTTCCTACTTCTCTCAACACTCTCTCAGCAGGGTTGCTGTTGGGATGATACACAGACGTTTTGTATGTCTTTCCGCCTTGATGGATTAGAGTTTCCCGCCATCTTCGTCCTCGGAATTGTGTTCCGTGATCTGTAATTACTGATTGTGGTTTCCCTACTTCGGGTATACATCTGGATATTACAATGTCTAATATTTTGTTAGTTGTTGCTCTGTTTATGGGATAAAGTTTTGTGAACTTCGTGTAGTGGTCGAATATGATTACCACATATTTGTATTGGTGCCTTCCACCACTTCGTAGAAATGGTCCACAAATATCTAAAAATACTTTTTCTAATTTCTCTGTTGATGTTATGGGTATCATTACCCCTTCTCTTTTCTCATTGCTACACTTGACCAGTTGGCATACATGACAATTTTGAATATATTTTCTCACCCTGCGGTTCATGTCCTTAAAGTATACATGTTCTTGTAGTGCCTTGACTACTTTGACCGCTCCCATGTGACCGTAACGCACATGGTAATCAATTGCTAGTTCTTTCTCAATAGATTTCGGTATAACAACCTTGCATTGTTCACTATATTTTTGTGTTTTAGTGAATAGTAATTGGTTGTGAGTACAGTAATATTGTAGTAATTTTCATCATTTTCTGCCAATCGTTGGAGTATTTGTGAGATTTTAGGATCCTTATTTTGATGAATTCTTATGTCAGATAATATGTTGGTTAAATCTGACTTGTTTTTTAAGATGTGGTAGACCTTGGCGATGGTTTCTTTTTCTCCCTCGAATGTCTGGGCTATGATGTTCACTCGGGACAACACGTCGGCCGCTATTGTTGCTTTCCCCAGGAATGTATCCCATTGGATCTTATATTCTTGGAGCGTCAGTGTCCATCTTGTCAGTCTCCCATGTTTTAGCCTACAATTCTTTAGAAAAGATATAGACTTGTGATCGGTTCGTACCGTAATAGGGTATCCTAAAATGAACGTTCTAAATTTCTCACAGGCAAACACTATACTCAGGAGCTCTTTTTCCGTCGTATGATAGTTCCGTTCGCATTTGTTAAGTGTTCTACTTGCGAAACTAATCACTTGGTGATTGCCTTCTTGGTCCTCCTGATATAATACTGAACCAAGGCTAAGATCAGTAGCATCGCAGTTCATAAAAAATTGTTTTTCAAAATTGGGATGGTGTAGCATTACTGTATCGAGAAATTTTTTCTTTATTAGCTCAAAGGTGGTGTCTTGGTCAAGCCCCCATCTCCACTTTTCCTTTGACGATAATTGTGATGAAAACCGAGCCGTTAATTCCGAATAGTTGTGCTGGAATTTCCTGTAGTAATTACAGATACCGAGGAACGACTGTAATTGTTTTTTGTTTTCCGGTATCGGGAAACGCTGTATTGCTTCCATCTTTTCTTGGGCTGGTGTAATTCCAATTTCCGACAAGTTGAACCCCAAAAATTGTACTTCCTTGGCTATTAATTTTGACTTTTCTAGTTTGAGCGTTATGTTATTTTCTTCTAGTTTATTTAGCACTTGTGCCACCCGGTTACAGTGTTCTTCCCAATTATCTGATGTAATTAACAAATCATCCACATACACTGTGGTAAATTGCAATGTATTATGTCCTAATATTTCATCCATGCATTTAACAAAAATGGCCACAGAATTTACAAGGCCGAAGGGTAACCTTTTAAAATGATAGTTACGGCCTTCGAAAATAAATGCTGTAAATTTCCTGCTATTGGGGTGTAACTCCACCTGCCAATAACCACATACAGTGTCCCATATACTGTAATACCGCATGCCATAAAACTTCTTTAATATCTCGTCGATTTCTCCAGGCGACGTCCTGTCATTAATTATGGACTTATTTATTTCCCTCGCATCCAAACAAATCCTCACTGCGCCGTTTTTCTTAGGTACGGCTACAATGGGATTAGTGTATGGGGAGTTGCTAACTTCAATGATATCATTTTCAATTAATCTTTGTATTTCTTCACGAACGGCTTCTTTAAGTGAATATGCGATCGGATATGACTTTCTCTTAAACTCCGTTTGATCTTTGAATTTCAATTCACACCGAAAATTTTTTATTTTGCCAGGTGTATCCGAAAATACATGTCGGTATCGATCATAGATTTGTATCAGGTTTTCTCGTTGTTCGTTAGTCAACACATGGTCAATGGTATCTGGTTGGAATGTTCTAATTTCATTAATCTTCTCTACCCATAATACATCTTCTGGATTGCTGCGAACTTCTCTATTGATGGACATCTTCTTATGGTCATGGCCTTCCCGTATATAATAGATTACATGCTCTGGGGGTGCCTTCCTATGTTCTGTGAGATTTGCAGTCCATTCAACTTCATCTGTTTTCAATAATACTGTATCTTTATCCATATTGATTATGGCTGCATACTTTCGCAGTATGTCGCATCCAATAAGTATTGCAAATGGTAGTCCACTTGCTACGAGGAAAAACATTGGAATCGTCTCTCCATTACTTGATACTTCCAACTGTACTTGGTGTCGAATGGTTTTATTTTGTCGCCCAGTGGCTCCAATTAGTATGATAGTATTGACGGGCAGTTTTGGTATTGTCGTTTAGTAGAGGGAAAGTGAGTGTTCGAAAACACTTCCGGGTTCCGAACGAAAACACTACCGGGTTCCAGTTCATGACGTCATAGAGGCACTGGCAGCTGGTGTCCGAGCTGTCCATGTGACGTCACTGTTTTGTGTGTGTGTGTGTATGTGTGTGTATGTGTGACTGAAACACTACCGTGTTCCAGTTCATGACGTCATACAGAGGCTCAAGTCGCTGGCGTCCGCATGGCTAAAACCTGTTTCAAGACGTCACGAAGGCCGTGGTTTCTGCATGTTCAAAATTTGGTAGCCGAAAACAATGTGTAGCTGATGGGGGTACCCGGAATTCGGCGGTTGCCCGGACGCGCAGAGGCTATGTCATCGGGTACCGTTACTCGAAATTTTGGGGGTATCGGGTACCGTTACCCGAAATGTTTAAATCAACGGATGGGGGTACCCGAAATTTGTGGGTACGCCCTAACCGGGTTCCAGTTCATGACAGAGGCCCTGGCAGCTGGTGTCCGAATGTTAAAACACTTCCGCGTTCTGGTTTATTTTGATGTAACAAAATAATCGTTCTCTCTCGAAATTTTTTTAATGTCAGAATTTTGGTACCCTAAATGATTAAAACAACGGATGGGGGTACCCGAAATTTGTGGGTACGCCCACATGACGACGACGTAGAGGGCGTGATGTCTGAAATGTTTAAATCAACGGATGGGGGTACCCGAAATTTTCGGTGTCTGAAATTTAGTACCCGAAATGTTTAAATCAACGGATGGGGTTACCCGAAATTTTTGGTGTCCGAAATTTTAACACCGGAATGTACGACCACATGACGCATGTGTTCAACTGTAACAATGGTATGTCATTGGATATTAATTTTTACATAAAAATAAATTACGGCCCCTCCGGGATTTGAACCCGGGACCTCCGGTACACCAAACCGGCGTGCATCCACTACACCAAGGGGCCGTTATCGCTTAACTGTAATTATTTCTGTACTTATACTTCTCATCTCTTACTTGTAACCATGAGGTGGACGAGTGATATCTACTGTCGTCCTATGTGTAAAATCATAAAAGCACAATATAAGTTTATTTATTATTAAATAAATAAACATTTCGTTATACTTTTATTTTTTTACCTCTCATCCTCTTCCTAGCAGCCTGAGGGAGGCGAATGAGAGCCTGATACGCTTTTTTTAACGTGGTTTCCCCAACTTTACAGATTCGTAAAGCAGGCCTACTCCACGTTATCTATCGCTGTACTATTGACTAGTACAGTGGTAGATAATAATAAAGATACATTATGCAATGCTAAGCCAATGTGTAAAAGCAGTACATATTTTTTTATTTACTTTTTTATTTATTTTTTTTATTTTTTTAATCGGGTGAATATGTTGTTCATACATGATGCGTATTCACATTTGCTGTACCGTAATGAGTAATTTTCACACCCATACTGGTTCTTGACGAGTTTACAGGTATATCTACCGTGCCAGTGACCCGTCTCGAACTACTAGGACTACGTTTATGAGTATTTCTACCGCGACAGTGACGTAGTCAAGGTTAACACTCACGCACACACTACGGTACCTAATTCTACGTTTATGGACATTTCTGTCACGTAGCATTCACACTAACACCATGATGAAAACATGTTCACAACCGACTATATTTTATTTCGTTGCCGCAACCATTCTGCATAAAACAAAGCTTTGCGTAATGCACAGTGTAAGGGGGGAGTGGTAACGGGTTGACGATGAGGAACAGGACATTGTATGATGGGTACAAAGGATCTAGGAACTACAGGTGCTTGAATATCGTTTAAGTCAATCACCTCACCATGATGATACAACTGTCGTAAGAAATTTGCCTTCTCAAACCCTTTTGTATAGACAACAGGATAATCTGAAAAAATGTCTGCAACGATGCGTACCATATTCTTGTACGGTACATTACCATCGTTCCATCGTATCCTGTGATAATGTATTTCCAACCAGTCATTGATTTTTCGGAATTTCTGGTGCAGTCGTGCACTTTCGTATGGTGGAGCGAACAACACGATAACAAAACGTCCGGTTGTTATATCAACTGTAACGAACTCTTTGATTACATATTCATTTTTGTCACCGCGAAACGCTTCAAACTCGGCAATAACCGTCCTATTCAAGTTCATTTTTCCGAGTGACACATGTCCGCATCGAGTACGTTAATTTTTTCAAATTCCCCCTCTACTTTTCCTTCCAATACCAGTTCATCGTAAAGACGATCAAATGTTATCTGTTGGTCGTGACGACTGCTTTCCAATCGAAAAAACGAGGGGAAAAAGAAGGATGGTGGTACATAGCACCCCTTGGCTACTACCTGATTAATGTACGACTTGAAGTGATCTTGATCATAAAACAAGCGAACAAGATATTTCTTTAGTACTGTTAATAAACAACCAAAACGGATCCACTCGGGTTCTGTGAAAACAAATTTTTCGGTCTTACTACCTTTAATCCGAACAAACGTTTTCCCAAAGTTACGACTGATCATCACACTCTTCTTCTTTTCACGGTTTTCACCTTCTTCGTACAATAACATACTGGATAGTAACTGTTCACGAAAGATCAACAAGTAATTCCACTCAGAAAAGTCAAGTAATATACGTTTCTTTTTTCCGTTTGTAAACAAAACACCCGGTTCATAGTTGAGTTCTTTACACAGTCCGACGGTAACGAACTTAGAGTACGAGTTGATTGGATATGCAAGAGACAAGTAAACGTTATACTCACAATGGCTGCTGCTGCTGCTGTCACAGTCACCTTCCATCGTTGAAAAGGACTGAGGTTGTTGTTATGTAGAGATCGCTAATACCTATCTTTATAAACTAGTAGAGGGGAGAACAAGTTTTTTTATGACAAACGATGAACAGTATTCGACAACGCTGTGTACTGTACTATCCTATCGTGTATAATCAAAGCGTAAGCGGTGGTTTTATCTGGAAAATTGTTACTGGATTCAAATTCTAAACGCACATCAACGGCAGACGACTTGATTGGTTCTTCTTGTCTGGAACAATCGATGACAAACAACGGTGCTTTCGTTATAAATTCATTAGGTGTCAAAAGAGGCGTTCTGTTGCGACGGTCGTAGTATGATGTTTGGAAACGTGTATACATGTCGTAGAACAGGGCGTAACGTTTTTTATCGATATCCTGGTTCAGGTTATCGTACGGATAGTATTTATCGTTCAGAAAAAGCTTGACATTCGTTAAATTGCAGTGATCAAATTCCGACGCGTTTTTCGCTATATTGTTCTTCCTATCCGTCTGAAATATTAATATTACATACCGAGGTTTTTCCAACTGTGACGATGTCTTCAAGGTCCACGAATGTCGATTTGTCGTCGGTAGAACGGGATACTCGTGCAATTCCCAACTGCGGAACGGCATCACTAGTTCATGATCCTCCTCGATGTGCTCCAATAGCGGTATTCGGTACTTGTTTGACACGCGCACATAGGGCATCTTCCAGTGTACTTTGTTTATTACGAGATTACCGTTTGCAGTTGCACCCGATTCTTTTAGCACCATTGCGTTCTGATCGGTAGAGGTACGCAACAGAATCAATTCTTGCTTAACGTTCAGCATGATGCGTGTATAGTCTTCGTTGAAACCGAGTAGCATTTTCAACGGAAGACAAAACGTAAAATCACCGGTACTCTCGTGTACTGTCAACGACTCGTCGGTTGTCGTCACCCATCCTGCATTGATTAGATGCTTTCTTTCATGCTCATTGCTCGATAGTAACAATTTCACAGTGCTCGTAATTCCAACGTTTTTTGTACGATCCACTTCCACACCGCACACTTCGTAACGGATCTCCTCAAACAAGAAAGCCATTGCATTGTTGATTAATTTCACGTTCAACGCTGTGTCGGTAGCGTTAACCTTGGTCAATGTTCCTTCGATGTACAGAAAACTCTCCGCCGGTAAAGTGAAAACATCCTGTTGTTGGATGGGTATACGTATTTCATCGTTGTTACCGTATCGGGTGGAAGCATACGGTGCGTGCGTACGATATTCGAACTCAACGATTCTGTTATCGAAAGCCGCTCCTCGTTCGATAGCTAGAATTTCACCCGACATTATTTTAATCGTATAATTTGAATCCAAGTGAAAGTAAGAAACGCTTGTTCCTTGATGTCAATCGCTTCAACGTTGAACACCGACTACTATGTTTCTTTCGTACACACTCCCTTTTTACAGGTGACGTTTGTCCGAAATACAATCCCATATTTTCAGATGCAGTCGTATCGTGATAACTTCACCGCGAAAATCAACTAAATCCCCGTCCTGATCAACGAGAGACAATATGATGTTGTCAACGCGTTGTACGTTTACCGGTAAGTATATTACGTTTGTCGGTGTTTCAACTATTTTGAAACCTGGTGCCACGGTCGGATAAAACGAATGCAACGTGTGCTGTTCCTGACCGTCCTTGTACGCACCCTGTACGATATTACTCCGTACGTGAACGGTGTTAACTTTGATTATGTCAACGGGTACGTTCGACTCGTGTGTTTTATACGCTTCCAGCTGCTGATTCTCCTTGAATCCTAACATACTTGCAATGGTATTCGGTGTATGCGAAAAGTCGATGACATGCTTACAGTAAATTTCACACTTTAATGTGTTGTTGTTTGGACGTAAACTGATTGTTCTCTCGCCTAACTGTTTCTGCAGATACGTTTCGATATCACTGATTTCATAGGTGCCGGTAGGCAACTTGATGACGGACCACTGATCCTTGGAAATTTTTACTGGAAATGCATTATTTTTTCCTTCAGTAACGTTTGGTATTGAATTATACGATGTAAAATCCAATAGTCCAACGTACCATTCACCGTATAACTCGAGAGGTGGGAAAAAGTTACACACGAGATTCGCAGCGTCGGTACCCGTCACGGTGACCGTTAGCGACGACATGCTGAAGTTTACTGATCAGAAGACGATAAAAAGTCTAAACATAAATGACCGCAGATGACCGTGTGAGGAGGTTGCTTCCGTTCATAGTTGTAACGAACGTCGGCTGTATCACCAAAATATTGCATCAGCTCGAGAGGTGGACGTAAATTACCGAACCCGTCAAAATAGTGTACTCGATTTCCACGCTTCTTGTAACATACCCAGTGGGTTCCCGGTCCGCTCTCGTCGTCCAAATTTACGATGACGCTTTCGTTCTTCCACGGCGCTGTATCCGGTAATGCGTTACGCATGTAAACACCTCTAAAATACGGTATGTTTAGCTTTTTTGCGTATACACGTAATTCATCTTCGGACAACGGGCGGAGCGGTATGTGAATTAGTTTTTTCGGTACGGACGTAGATACAATCCGGACGCAGTTCTCTTCTTTTTCCTAACGGTTCGGACAGTTCTCTTCCTCCTCTTTTTCATCCCACCACCAGCACCACGACCACGACTGCTCACATTCTTTTTATTTTTACGACGTCGGCCGCTTCCTATTGCTGATTTTGCTTTCATGGCCGCTGCAACTGCTGTCGCATAAGCTCGTTCGCTGATACCCGAATCCAACGCCTTTACCCGTCCCCACGCTTTTTCCGCGAGTTTACGATCTGCAATACGTCTACTTTCGTTGTCTTTGTATTGAGCGTAAGCGATGTCGTGTTCGCGACAGGCTTCGTCTAATTGGTTGATTCCGCGATCACCACGCGCTAATCTTTCTTCGAGTTTCGTGCCCGGTCCACAGAATCTGTAACCCGGCAGATGTAATTCGACAGGTAGTGCGTCCACCGCTCGATTGATAACTGACGAAACAACGGACGGTACAACGTTTTTAAGCACGTTTCCGACGCCCCACCCCTTTTTCCTCCTAACGTTGTTGTACATCGTAAACCGATCTCCAGTCTTTCTCTTCTGTGTTTTTATCGTATTCATCTATTAACCTTTTTATTTCCTTCGTGTCGAGTGTCCACTCGTCTTCTGAACTACGTGGCTTAGACAATTTCAATAAGTAGTAATCCAGTTGATACTGAAATGTTTTAACGACTTTATACATCTCGCTCTTTACGTATCGTCTCACGTCATTTAATTGTTGTAAGTTAACAGCATCGCTCTCCGCAAAACCATCCGCTACGTCTGTTATTCTCTTTTCCGCTGCTTTGAAAACACCATCTTCGCCCAAGCTAACGGTGTTCTGCAACATGTATTTTACGTTAACCGCGTCATCTGCAAAAATCGGTGAACTCACTCCCGACAACCAGCTCTGTCCAAACAAATAGCTATTCGATACTTTTTTAATGACATTCGAGTCTACGTAGTTTTTGTTGACCGCATCGGTCGCTTGTTCCGGACTTCGAACGTTGATTACCCATCGATCTCGTGCATCGATGACCTCACCTCTCTCTTGACTCGAGTGTTGTATACAGTTGTCATCAACGTAATATTTGTTGACTACGTCTTTAACGTCTACAGGAGTATCAACATTTTTCAATCTACACCCTTTAACGTCCACGCTTTTACGTTCATCATCGAGTAGCAGACAATGTGTTTGCATATAACTCAGGGATACAGCATCCTTTGCTGCATCCGGTTCGTTCAGATTGCGGATCTTTTTGTTTTCAACATCTATATGCCCATCATTCGTAATCTTAAATCCTACAGTATCGCGTAATTGTCTTTTTGTTTCTCGTCGCACGCTCACGGCGCTTTGATGTCTCCCGAACTTGTCCACAACCATTGTACGACTGCACGCTACAAATGATGTGCTAACCGTTTTAAGTAACGACACTGTGGTGACCATCGCGTGTGTAACACAATCGGATCGTCACCCTCTTTCCAACGAAAGATTTCTATACCGCAAAATGAACATCGAACCCTGTCAATTTCATTTGTGTAATGAAAGCCTGCGGCAACCATAGCGGTCGGACTGATGAAATGCACAGGCCATGATGTAAAGGTTTTCAGTCTCTCGTTTTCGACTTCAAAGTCAGGTGTCAAATCTAACCCGCACATGTTGACAGTGTTGACGTCAATGAGTTGTTACACCGACGTTCATAAAATTTATACGATAATGTTGGCTTCACGTAATTCCTCTACTACTGAGATGATTTCGTTGTCGTGTCCGGTGTGACCGACGCGTTTTGAACTTACCAGCAGTCTTAACCGTTCAACCAGTTCGTTGGGATCGTTCCAGTGTACGTAATCGATACCACGTCCGCTGCGTGGTGGAAACAATCGAGCGATTATCTCTCTGTACTTTAAACCTTTGTTTGTATTTACTTTAGCACCGGGTAAATAATAACGTTTATAAGCGTTAGTGTCCGACAGTATAGACTTGTACGCTGCTAAATCGTTTTCATCGTAGACGCTCTTGTCGGGTTCTTTCATAAACATAAGTTCGTAGAGGCCCGGTGTGCCTCTGTATCGTTTTCCAGCTATGTAGAAGCTATCGTCTTGATTGATCTCCAACACCGAATTGCCTACCATCCATTTGTCTTCAACGTTACGAACACCGTACGTATGATCCATCTTCTTATCTCGATCATCAGACAACGCGAGCAGTAAGTATTTCCTCGCGAGCGGACCTTCGACAGATTGTTCAACGTATTCTTGTGCTTCGTGTCGACCTTCGGGTGTTGTTAAAAACTCTTCAAGAGTTACGTTCGGTGTTTCGACATCAGGCGTTTGTGCCAACACTTCCGTTCTGAGGAAACGAGGTTGTGATGGTGTTTTCGTCTCAACAGCTGCCTTCGTATCTTCATCTTCAACTTTTATTTTTTGTTTTATTTTATCACTGGAGTCATTCAACTTTTCCGAAATCTGGGTTAACGGTTCCAAAAGAGGTTTGTACTTTCTCGTTAACGCTTCATCGCTCTCTCTGATGTCATGTTTCAACGCGCGATACTTTTGTCTTATGTTATCGCTAATTGCATCGATTTCATGTGTCAATTGCTTGTCATCCATCTTAACACTGATGACTTTCTTGCACAAACTATTCTATTTATGTATAAAACGATCGAAACCCACTCTGTATCTACCTGCGTTTATCGGTGAGTCCTTGTTGATGACTATGAATCCGTAACGATCCTTCCACGCTTCGGCGCACATCGCTTTGAACTCTTCGTATTTCATATCTGTGTTAACGTGATCGTTGTAAACGTGACGTAAATTGAGATCATCTTGTCTGAACAAAACCAAGAAATTGGCATTATCACGCACCAGTTGCTTTGGCACCAGACTATACGTTTGGCAAAGGTACAAAGTGTCCACACCGCTATGCCGTCCCATAGCGAAATATTTTCGTATGTTATTCTGCCGTTCACATACCACATCATCGAACAACATGATTGAATTAGATACAATTTCGTGCGGAGGTGGTACTTCATCGTTTTCACTGTATGTGAAGTACATCATTCCTTCGTCAGCGAGAGCGTTAAAAACGTCTTCCAACATACGATATTTTGGTTGAAATAACGATTTGGAGAACACGTACAGGTTCTGAAATCGCAGTCCGTTTGAATCGAATAACATGTTAAAGGCAACGTTTGACTTCCCGCTACATGACCCGCCGCACACGATACATCGAACTGTGTTTGGAAACAGTGGACTGTGTTTATTATATGCAACTTCACCGTTGTACTTAGCAGAGTCTACGTTCTTAACATTTAACTTTAACGATTGTTGTTCAATCTTCATCTTAACTCGTTTACGTTCGGTTAAATACTGTGGTAATGCTATTATATCAGATCTTTTTTATGTATCCACGAATCGTGTTTACCGTCAAAGCCGAGCCAGCGCACTCGCACGCGATCACCTTTACGTTGTAATATTTTCTCAACGAGATACACATCACCAACGCTGGTTTTACTCAATTCTTGTTCATAAAACCCACCTTCCACAACGTCACCCGTATGATCTTTCAACAAGTACGTAACCGGTACGGTTGGCTGAACTCTGTGCACTGTATATATCTCGTTCGTCCAGTTTGGTGTATAACCTTTAGCGAATGTGATTTTGTATTTACTGATACGCACTCGATCGCCTATTTTAAACTTATGTTTCTTGCTCACTTTCCGCGGTACGGTATTTTTTCTTATTCGTTCCAACACAATTTGCTCGTTGCTCTTGTCGACTTGTCGCGGCTTCATCTCTATAGTTCTATGCACTCTGTCGTTGTATTCCATCACCAGTTTAGGCAAAAGCGACAACCACCGATAATGGCCTTGCTCGCTGAACGCGCGGTACATGTTCGTTTTCAACGTACGATTAAATCGCTCTACGATGGACGCTTTCTTCTCGCTATACGTTGAATAGTGTTTGACGTTGAATCTCTTTAGTAAAGCTTGTACGGTAGTGTTAAAGTACTCTTTCCCCTTATCCGTTTGCAGGTATTTCATTTTATTTTTTACAATTATTGGTTCGAGAGCATGTGCTACTTCAACACCCGATTTAGTTTTTAAGGGAATCGCATATGCATACTTGCTAAATGCGTTTATTACCGTCATTAGATATTTGTACCCCTTGTTCAACTTGGCATGCGGTATCATTTCCACCAAATCCGCTTGGTAGAGATCGTGTAACCCCTTCACCTCCACCGCACGTCTGGGAAAGTTCCTTCTCACCGGTCTGTGCAATTCTTTTGCAATAGTTTTGCGTACGTTTTCCATATCGCCACCCGAAACGCGAATCGCAAAATTTTGGTACGAGATATACCGTTACGTTTTCACTGAACCTCACCGACTTCATCGTCGTTACTGACAGTGTGTTGCTCCTGCAAGCGAGTCTTATATCAACGTATATCGAACGCATAATTTATAACGGATTTTCTCGCTTGCTGAATTATCTCGCGTCTGGGTTGACAGAGTTTATAATGACCGTACGCCAGTGTTGTTTCACCGTCATCCAAGACATATCGTTTGTCATCGTATGGTGACAGCGATAATTTTGTAAGCTTTCTTGTGTATATGTTATGTTTTTCGCTTTGGATAGTCTGCGCCGTAGTATAAGTTTGAGAAGTGGTCTTTACACATTGTTTATAAAGTTGATGTTTCAACTGTGTAGCTATCGCGGAACGTGGCACACCTTTCGCTACCTTTTTCTCTTTATCGTTTGCCGTAACGAATGAATAACATTTTGCGCGCAACCCGACAAATTCAAGTATCGGTATTCCATTTGTTTCGTCTTTAAAAGTACCCAACTTTTTCTTGTTTGTTTCACTATAGCACGGATGTGCCTTAGGGTACTCCGACGTGTCAAAGAGTTCGAGATGCTCCTCCATGTCTTTGTACACATCGTCGGTGCGAATGTCGTACAACAGAGAGTCAGTGTCCGTCATACATAGACGTGCACGTGACCCGTACGTATTCATCGTGAATCCGTAATGGAACCGATACATAATCAGCTTACTAATATCCAATACACTGAACCCAACGTACAAAGGTCGGTTCAGTGTAATGAATGTTTTTTTCATCGTGAGACCTACCAGGTCCTCGTTATAGATGAAGAAATGTTGTAGCCTGGGGTTAGCGGTTAGTTTGTGAAGTTTCTTCTCGTTTGGAACTAACTTGAAATCGATTCGCTTTCGTACGTTTTCCAACGATTTTCCGTACGGTGCGTTATTCATTAACTTAAAAAAGTCTTTTTCAAAGGTGTTTCTGGCTTCCTTTCGTCGCTCCGTATTAAAATCGATGAAAGGTTTCAACCATACGCACTGTGTGAATGCTAACACACGGTGAATCGCTTTCAACTCCATTCCTAGTTCGAGGTAGAGTTTCAGTGTTCTGTAATGAACAATGTATTTTGTCTTGTCCTCGAGGGACGTTATCAGTTTCTCTACCTTACCGTTACTACACACAAAGTCTTTTAACAGCTTCATGCGATAGCAGTACGGTGAAAGCATACTGTCCGTAATAGTACGCTTTTCAGGTGCTAAAGGGTAGTCACTGTGTAAGTCGTGTAGGTAATGTGGATACCCCAGATCGACTTCCAGGATATAACCGGTGTCACCATCGTCGCGTAACGCGTGCACGTTCAACGTATCGATCACTGTACGTTCCAACCATCGAAAACCGGACAGTGGTAAAGGCTGTGTCATAGCCGTTCCGTACAGGTTGGTACAATCGAGGTAAAGTAAATAGTTGTGCGGCTTGCTTGCGTCATAATCGGGAATGTACGGGTTGTTGGCTTTGGCGTACCTATTAGAAATTGCTGCTAAGCCGCCACGGATACCTCTTTCGATGTACAGGTGTACGTCTATATCGCGGAGTAACTCTAACCTGACTCCTGTCATTTTCAGCATCGCGTTCCACGCTAAACCGGCGGTGGTAAAAACGTTACACGGATCGAGTTCGTAGTACTGCAGGCTCATGTTTCGAAAGTTTTCAAATACATCAGCAAGCAGTAGTACATCCGTTTTTAAATAAAGGTCATGATAATCACCGAACGTTTGCATGTCGAAAGCCGACCAAACCGTTCGAGCGTGCGCGTAATCTTCTTCGTCTATATCCGACTCTGTCAACCCGTTGTAAAAATGTACGCGGTCCGGTAACTGCCTCTCGTCAAATTTTGAATCGTCCGTAACGTATTCGTAAGGGTACACACCTTTACGTAACAGTAAATCAACATTACGCGTGTAAAATTGATTAAGGATTTTAAATTTATCCGCGGATAAGTTGGAGACGAGTTTTTCAAGTGACGCGTTCATGAACCGCAGAGAATCGAGAAACCGGAGCTGACCGAGTGTAACGGAGATGTAACGTTCGCTTGTAGTAGCGATACACGTTATTTCATCTTCCTTGTACTTTCCGAAACCTTGCATCAAATGATGCGAGTCATAGCCACTTAAATTATGGAAAAAAACCGGAACGTGTGTTGGTATTTTGTAATTTATATTACACGCATTGTGAGCAGCGCCTAAATAGTTACCCGTTATGTGGCAATGATTTCGAACCGTGTCGTCCGTTAACGGCTGCTTGCACAGATGACAGTGAGTGGCGTTTCGGAATGACCGTTCATCGACCGCTGTCATTTGGATCGGTTTATTAAACTTTCTATCGAGTCGTTGAACGTCGGCTAAAAGCACACGAAGGAACGTGTCCACCACGTCTTTACCGCGGTATATTACAGGTTCCTTGACGGCGTTTCCCATCCAGTCAACTATCACATAGCAGAAACTGGCTGGTATATGATGTGCCACGTTTTTACCGGTGGTCGGAACAATAAACGATTCGAAGTCAGCGTATACCGTATAAGGTACGCGGTGACAAAGTGAAAAGTTTTTAAAATACATCCACTTTTCGTCCTCGTCAGGAAGTTTTACTTTCTGTACTCCGTGCTGAGAACAGTTGCGTTCGTGTTCTTCAACTCGTTTTCGCGCCGCGTTAGTATCTTTATTGTCCGCAAATCTGTGTAGACAGTAGTTGCAATAAAACGAAGTGCCCTTTCGTTTTGTCAACGACGAAAGCATACGCGAAAGGTTCCGTATGAGGCAGTAGTGAGTAGTGTTCGCGTCGGACAGTAGCAGTAGGTTTACGTGGTACTTTCTACCGCGATGTTCAATGATACGTAAAGGATATACCTCGCCTTCATAGCCAAAAACGTTAACGGATATGTTTTCGTTTAATTTTTCGAACCGTTTTATCTTATTGAGTGCGACGGGATAAGGAATGTCCTTCATGTTTATTTCTTCTTCGTACGGAAGGTAATGGCTAACGCGATGCGGGTTACACGCGATCGGGTGTATACCAGCGAGCACAGACCACAAGAAACACTTTTCATCGTCTACATTTTTTATATTGATAATTCCTTTCTTACTGTTTGATAATTTCGATGGTGTAGGTAGAAAGCTCGACCCCACAAGAGGGTTGTATTTTGTAATATTTAATTCCACCGACTCGACACCGTTTTCGACCCACCCGCTTCCGTCGCGCGTGAATTTGTCAACGGATTCCATTATTTTCTCGCTAGCTATCGAATACTGTTCATCGATATCGTCATACTGTGACTTAAGTTCTGTACGCGATCTGAATACCGCATTACAATAAATATTTTCGGTGTTTATTAATTTTTTAAAAGATACACGAACTGCTAAATACCATTTTATATAATTATTTAATGCTACGGCTTCGCTACACATCTTATCAACAACCGTGTGTTTGTAATCTAATAATACTGTTTGTGTGTTTAGTGTATTGTCAAGTATCATAAATTTTATAGTAATTACATTACCATTGATAGCACGGTGTTCGCTGCTGCTGCCGCTGCTGCTGCTGCTGCTGCTGTCGGTCATTGTGAAAGGAGTGAGGCCGGCTTCGCGTCGTCGGTTCCCTATATAGACAGTCCGGTAACCGGTGACTCTGTCGCCGCGCGCCCTTGACCGATCGGCCTCGCGAGGAGCAGCGGTGCGGGGTAGGTAGTCGTCCGGTCGTGACCGACGACGCGCGTTGCGGTGGGTGGGGTGGGGTGGGGAGTGCGGTGTAGGAAGCCGACGTCCGTGACCGATGCGGTGCGGGGTGCGGGGTAAAGGTGTGGGATGGTGGTGCGGGGTAGGGAGATAGGTTGCAGCCGGTGTCCGTGACCGAGAGGTAGGCGAGGTGCGGAGTACAGGATGCCGGCGACCTTGGCCGAAGCGCGCTCGTTGAGTCGCCTCCCGCGGGATGTAGGGTGCGGGGTACGGGGGGCTGGGTTGTACGACCGGTCGTGACCGAAAGCAGATGGTGACCCGAGACGACGCGGGGTGGGGTGCGGGGTAGGAAGCTAGGTTGTCGCTGACGGACTCGATTGCGGTTGGTGGGGGGTAAACCCGGTCGTTGCGGAGCGACAGACAAAGTAATTGAACAAAATATGTTGGCGAGGTGCGGGGTGGGTGGTGAGGCTCTGGGTGCGGGGTAGGGGAGACCGTGACCGACGGACTCGATTGCGGTTGGTGTTTTGCGCGGTGGGGGGGGGGGTAAACCCGGTCGTTGCGGAGCGACAGACAAAGTAATTGAACAAAATATGTAGGCGAGGTGCGGGGTGGTGGCGAGGCTCTGAGTGCGGTGTGGGGGTGCGGGGTAGAATGTCATTGTCCGGTCGTGACCGAAAGCTGATGGTGGCCCGAGACGACGCGGGGTGGGGTAGGAAGGAAAATTGTAGCCGTTACCGTTGCGGTAGAGGTGCGGGGTGCGGGGTAGGGTGTCGTCGTCCGGTCGTGACCGAAGGAGATGACGCTTTAGAAGGAAGGAACGTGGTCGGGGGAAACAGAATAAATACGCCAGTGTTTCCCTGTGCAGTCATCAGTACTCGCCATGGAAGGAATCGTTGCGAACGCGAAGACAGTTGAAAATTTTTTACCAAAAAGAGACTTGTCAAGTCTTTCTTTAGGAGTAAAGTATCATATAATTCACATGAAATTTGTGAAAACGAAATTCGGGGAGTCAGTTGTGGTAGATTTGGAAGATACCGGAGCCTGTCCTCAGCCGGAGGGTAAACTGTTCTATGTATACCTACCTAAAAGATGGTGTGACGTATTTACAGAGGAGCAATTGAAAGCTGTGAAGCCTTGTGTCCTATCACTATGCGTAACCTCACACACTCCGCTGGCGAACGAGAAAGTGAGCGTGCAGTTGGATATTGATTATGTGAGTATGATTTTTCAGTACCACTAATAATTACTTATACAGAAGTGGTTATGTATTAATTTTTTTCTCTTTTTTTCCAGACCAAATAAACGAGAACAGGATTGATTTATAATAATAATAACAATAATAGTAATAATAACATTAATAGTAAAATGTTTTTAAATGATGAAGTAGACTTCTCTATTTTTTTGTCGTTTTTTAATGTTAACTGTTCATTTTCAGAGAAAGAACAAGGTGTTGCTTGAATCTAATATTGTAGAAAAACTTTTAAACAGAGAAATAAATGGTAATAATAGATTATATTGTCAATGCGACATGATTAAATTCGATTATAATTTTAGAAATAATCGTAAGACACTGAGTAGATGGATATCAATACGAAACGAAAAGAATATTTACAAAATGAAAGTATTTATTCGTAATGAGTTTTTCAAACTCTTCAAAACATCAATTAGTTATTGTAACAACCATAATATTGAATATCTTCAAATAAAAGATTCGCTAATTGCTAAAACAAAGCTGGTTAATCAGATGTACTATATGATGTATAATTTTACTGGTACAGCGTATACCTCGCTGGTAAAAAAATATGAGTGGTCAAGGCATGACTCTAGCGGATGTCCGCTTCGTAACCGTTGTCGCGTCTGTTGTTATCTAAGATATCAAAATGACTTTAATTCAGAATACATGTTTTTTTAATACCACACTAACTATCATTTGATGTGTCTACATTCTTTTGTATTTGATCAAGTATTATTAATTGTAGGAAATTATATTCTGTTTTTAATTATTAAAAAACGTATGTGGTTTATAACATAAAAAGTTAAGATAAACAATCATTAAAGTGTTAATTAAATTTTTTATGTGTAATTAAATTTTTTAAAAGATTTCTCTCATAGTTACAGAAACCTTGTTTCGATGTTATGTGTTTGTGCGAATGCGAGGGAGATGTATGTCGTTCACCACCATATGGTGACCACTGTAACATTCTGAGTGCTTGTGAGTGGAGAGAATTTACACTCTGAAGAACAATTGTTTTAAAAAATTATAAGCGTTGTTACCTTTGTTATTATCTAAAATACTAAAAAGAGTTGAATTCAAGGTTTTGGTGTACCATTTTACACATGTAGTTAACACCATAGTAATTATCATTTGATGTGTGTCTACATTTAGTATGTTATTATTAACATATTACACATCAACATTGTAATATTGTATGTTATTAATTATTATTATTATTTTATATTGTTAGACATATAAGGCTTGTTTTGGTTCTGGTAAATGTAATTATTATTTTGTTAATTATGTGTGTGTGTGTGTGTGTGTGTGTGTGTGTATATATATATGTGTACAGAGAGAGAGAGAGAGAGAGAGAGAGAGAGAGAGAGAGAGAGAGAGAGAGAGAGAGAGAGAGAGAGAGAGAGAGAGAGAGAGCACCTTCAAGGCTGCAAAAGAGAGAGAAAGCGAGAGAAAAAAAGATTATTTTGTATAATTATGTAAATATATATATATATATAGAGAGAGAGAGAGAGAGAGAGAGATAAAGTGTTTATTTTGTTTAGTTATGTATATAGAGAGCGCGCGTATGTTTTGCACAATTATAATTGTCTTGTGAATATAGAACGTGTCTGTGTAGAGAGAGAAAGAAAATTATAGCTTATGATTTGATTGTAAAAGCTTTCGATATTATTAAAACTTATATATAAACCGTAACCTTTGTTATTTTATTATTATACCTTTATACAAAACAGTTATTCCTATCATACTTGAATAAGGTATACGCCAGCGAAGATAACAAGTTTTTATAGTTGAGATGCAGCCAACTTATTGATAAAGAGACAGCTGGATTGTGGTATGCGCCAGCATGCGAAGAAAACCGGTTTATAGGGTTCAGATGCATCTCTCTCTAAAGAGAGAGACAGTGAGAGAGAGCGTATAATCTGTTTGTATCAACACACAGCGATTCAACCAGACCTGTTTGTTACAATTTTGCAGGTACACAGAGTAAAATATATTTATACAATTACACAATTTTAGTAATGCATAATTTTAATATGTTTTTTCTAAACAATATTCAAATGGATGCATCTGTTCTATTATAACACAATATACTCATATATAATAATACAATATATGGTTTTGCGAACCGCAGATCCAGGTTCAAATCCCGAGGAGTCAAAATTTATTTTGTGGAAACCAACACCTGTCGGAAACCATCTGTATAGCCTCCTGTTTCGTCATACCCAGTGTTTTATACATGCGTCATGTGGGCGTACCCACAAATTTCGGGTACCCCCATCCGTTGTTTTAATCATTTAGGGTACCAAAATTCTGACATTAAAAAAATTTCGAGAGAGAACGATTATTTTGTTACATCAAAATAAACCAGAACGCGGAAGTGTTTTAACATTCGGACACCAGCTGCCAGGGCCTCTGTCATGAACTGGAACCCGGTTAGGGCGTACCCACAAATTTCGGGTACCCCCATCCGTTGATTTAAACATTTCGGGTAACGGTACCCGATACCCCCAAAATTTCGAGTAACGGTACCCGATGACATAGCCTCTGCGCGTCCGAGCAACCGCCGAATTCCGGGTACCCCCATCCGCTACACATTGTTTTCGGCTACCAAATTTTGAACATGCAGAAACCACGGCCTTCGTGACGTCTTGAAACAGGTTTTAGCCATGCGGACGCCAGCGACTTGAGCCTCTGTATGACGTCATGAACTGGAACACGGTAGTGTTTCAGTCACACATACACACACATACACACACACACACAAAACAGTGACGTCACATGGACAGCTCGGACACCAGCTGCCAGTGCCTCTATGACGTCATGAACTGGAACCCGGTAGTGTTTTCGTTCGGAACCCGGAAGTGTTTTCGAACACTCACTTTCCCTCTACTTCGTTTGGTTTTCTAATTGTATTCGGTTTAACTCTAATTTGTCGATTAAAGAGACATTCGCTCCGGTGTCTACCATAGCTGTTGTGCTTATCCCATTGACTTTTACGGATATATACGCGATCTCGTTATTGGTTGAGTCACTGGTACTGTCTTCTTTTTCTTCCATTAGATCCTGCCTAATGTTTTTGAGATAATTATTGTGGTGTATTTTAATAGATGCCAATTCCGTTGCCAAAATGTTAGACCCAATAGTCCGGTTCAGTGAGGGTGCTGTTAGGCTTTTCACTGCCGGTTCCCATTTAAAGGCAGGTCACCGTTTGTGTGCCTGTCTGTTGAGGTTGATGCTATTGGTTCCTGGGCTCCTTGCCCATTTCCATTGTGGTAGGTTTCGGTGGTTCGAGTGACTGGTCGGTTACCCTCGCTGCTGTTACTTCTGTTAGGTCTGTAACCCGACTCTCGATCGTTTCCGTCGCTGTGATTTGAACTATTATGGTGATTAGGGAAGCTTCGTCGCCCTTGGTAATAATTTCGCCTACCTCCCCCTCTGCTAGCATGCGTGTAATTCACTCTACGGAACTGGTTGTTGTTATGGATCCCAGTACCCTGTCGATGCTGGTTATTTGGGGATTGGTTATTATAGGGGCGGTAATAATTATTACCTCGTTGGTAATTGCCGTCCCTCTGATATCCATTTGGTCGGAGGTTATTGATATTCCCTCGGTCCGCATGATCATTATGATTACCACCTCCATTCTGTCGTGGTCCCTGTTGGTTATGGAAACGTGGAGGGTTGTTGAATGTCCTCCCATAATTGTTCCTGTCACTGTTATTGGTGGGATTTATGTTTCCTGGTCCGCCCCGATCGTATGTTTGTCCGGGACCCTGGCGGTTCCTCTGGTAGTATCGTTCTCTTTCGTGACTTTCCAACAAGGTGCACATTCCTTGTATAGTTTTTATTTGTGAATTTAGCCTACCCTGTGATACTCCCTGATTGAAGTGGTAAGCTAACTTTGTGACTAAACATTCCTCCGGGATGGCTGACTCCAGGTTTCTGGCCAGGCAGATCTTACCTAAAAAGTAAGTAGCCATGGATTTTCTGCCATTTGGGTCATATTTACCGTTGGTAATGTCGTCCCTAATAATGTTTTGGGTAGAATCAGACCAATATTTCACTTTGAATGCTGTCTTGAACGCAGCATAGTTCTCCACTTCATGCCGGGTCGCTGTCCACCAGTTGTCAAAGGTATTCCGGAATGATTCATCTAGCATTCCTTTTATAACGGACCATCTATTTTCTCTGTTTCTACTTATAACTTCCTCCACCCTCTCTAGGAATTCCATGGATTCTTCACGTAAGCACGGAAATCTGTCTGTTCTCTACCGTCCAGATGTGTCAGTCCAGATAAAATATTTGGGAATGTTCGTAAGCGGTGCATTTCATCCCGAATGTCGTTGAACTCCCTTTGTTGGCGCTCTGTCAATTGGTCTCTGTCACTAGTTACTTGGTGTGCTTGACTGCATCCACCTTGACTGCAATTTCCTCGCATCTCTCATTATTAAACGTCTCGAGTCCATTTCTCGTTCGTTTACATACAGAAAATAGTTGTAATTACCCTCCAAACAATATTTCGTAATGGCGTCCTCAAACTAACATATTCGATTGTTTATAATCGCTTATAATACTATTATTTCTTACCTAAATACATTTGTATGACATTCTAACAATTATATATACATTTATTTACATCTGTTCACATTTTGTTTTATGAAAAATGTTGTTTTTCATAGATTAATAGTCTTATCAAAAGAACCTTCTGTTCTCAATTCTTGAACTTGTCACTTTTTCAATTATTTTACCATATAAGGTATATGATGGTATAAATTAAAACAGTGTACAATTATAGTACCTTGTTTATTTAATATATTTATTAGTCTTTTGTTATCTGAAAGCTTTCCAATTCTTAGTATTGGGTTTGTTTACATCAGGTTTTGCAATGACAGTCAGTTAGTTTCTAATAATGCAACTACTAAATTACTACTATCACATTTGGGATGTGTTCCCATAGTAGTATCAGATATCCCTCTAACTACTGGTAACATTTTCAGTAATCCTTTAACAAATTTTAATTGTGCATTTTGCTTAAATAACTTGTTACATAGTGTTTGTTTACACTGGCTATACATTCATAGTCAGTTAGTTTCCAATAATTTGATTATAAAACTACTATTATTATAATTGTGATCTGCTCTCATAGTAGTATTAGATATTTTTCTAACTACTGGTAACATTTTCAGTAATCCTTTAACAAGTTTTAATAGTGCATTTTGCTTAACTAACTTGTTACATAGTGTTTGATTACATCTGGCTATACATTCATAGTCAGTTAGTTTCCAATAATTTGATTATAAAACTACTATTATTATAATTGTGATCTGTTCTCATAGTAATATTAGATATTTTCCTAACTACTGGTAACATTTTCAGTAATCCTTTAACAAGTTTTAATTGTTCATTTTGCTTAACTAACTTGTTACATAGTGTTTGTTTACATCTGGCTATACATTCATAGTCAGTTAGTTTCCAATAATTTGATTATAAAACTACTATTATTATAATTGTGATCTGTTCTCATAGTAGTAATAGATATTTTTCTAACTACCGGTAACATTTTCAGTAATCCTTTAACAAGTTTTAATAGTGCATTTTGCTTAACTAACTTGTTACATAGAGTTTGTTTACATCTGGCTATACATTCATAGTCAGTTAGTTTCCAATAATTTGATTATAAAACTACTATTATTATAATTGTGATCTGTTCTCATAGTAATATTAGATATTTTTCTAACTACTGGTAACATTTTCAGTAATCCTTTAACAAGTTTTAATAGTGCATTTTGCTTAACTAACTTGTTACATAGTGTTTTTTTACATCTGGCTATACATTCATTGTCAGTTAGTTTCCAATAATTTGATTATAAAACTACTATTATTATAATTGTGATCTGTTCTCATAGTAGTACTAGATATTTTTCTAACTACTGGTAACATTTTCAGTAATCCTTTAACAAATTTTAATAGTGCATTTTGCTTAACTAACTTATTACATAGTGTTTGTTTACATCTGGCTATACATTCATAGTCAGTTAGTTTCTAATAATTTGATTATAAAACTACTATTATTATAATTGTGATCTGTTCTCATAGTAGTATTAGATATTTTTCTAACTACTGGTAACATTTTCAGTAATCTTTTAACAAGTTTTAATAATGTATTTTGCTTAACGAACTTGTTACATAGGGTTTCTGTTCTTCTGGCTATATGTTATCATATTTAATCTGCTTTATTTGCTGTGTATCTCAGTATAAATATTATTTATTAGTTTGCATTACTATTCATAATGAATCTTTGATTGAAAGAATTGTTGATAGTTGCTTGGTTTAATTAACATATATGATTTTATGTTATAGGTGCACTTCCTATGAGGTTTATGTATCAATGTGCAACATATTCTTATGCAGTATTTGATTCTACTATTATGATTTCATTATTGTATTCTATTACAATGGTTTAATTGTTAAATAATACACATGTTTACACTATTTTCCTAAACAATAACACAATTATTCTTAATCTAATAGCATTACATTTCTTGTTGTGTTGTATCTTGTTTTTGGTACATTGTTTGTTTGATACCTAACAAACTAGCTTGTTTGTTATTATTTATTCTGGACTTTCTTTATATTTTATTCTGTCTTGCCGTGGCATTCAGTTATATTTCATTTTAAAATTTACAAAGCTTTTATTATCAGTTCCTATGAACAATTATTTTACTGTTCTATCTTACATTTCTCTTGGTGGTCTTATGATTATCTATTTTGGGTTACAATCTTGATTAAACTAGTCACACTAATTGTCTGTGCATTTTAACTATTTAATCTTTGACGTTTCCACTATAATGGTAACGCATTTTCCTGTGTTATAAACCTTCTCACTTGTATTGTCTGGGGTTTATTTGGGTTAAAAATGGTTAACTTGTTACAGGTTCTCACACTTATATTAAGTTTTCACTGTTACTGTTTGTGATTGCTTAATTATGCTAAACACTGGTTTCTTCATAGTTGATAATCGTTACACTTCCTCCGGTCACTAGTATAGTTCCTTGTATACTTGGTGAATGGTGATTTCTTGTATTGTCCATATATTATCTTCATTCTTCATGTTAGGTTTCCTTGCTCTTCTTCTTCCTTTCTTCTCTTGTTTAATCGTCTTTTTCAATATTTCCATTTGTGGTAGTCATTGGTCAACAGTATTTATACTAATAAATAAATTGGTTGCTTTCAATCATTGTGGTTGTTCTTGAGTTGTCTTTCCTTCATTTTAGTGGTTGTGATTTTTGTTGTTTCCCCTCACTGTTTGGGACTCTGTTGTCTTCTCTTCGTTTTAATGGTTGTGATTTTTGTTGTTTCCCCTCACTGTTTGGGACTCTGTTGTCTTCTCTTCATTTTATTGGTTGTGATTTTTGTTGTTTCCCCTCACTGTTGGAATCTATTGGGCCTTGGTTTCTAACATTTTATATTGGCTCGTGGTCATTTTCTTTCTCTCTTTTGTACTCGATGATGCTATATTACACTTCCTTCTTCTTTGTTGGAATTTTTCAATAATATGTCTCTGTAGATACACACTCTTTGTTTACATTATTTTATGTGCTTTGAAATATTTTCATGAGCTCCCGTCACTTGACGTAATAATTAGTTACTCTATGTAACTGCCAAATTTGGTACGTTACATATGCCTTCCTCTAAGAATTGATTAATTCTGAATTAGTATATTTATATTTTTATTGAAGAATTCATCAATTGTTGTACGTTTCCACGTCGACTCTTATGCTTTTTTATATATCCCTTCACTTTCTTCTATTTGAATCATAATTATTTCTTTTCTATGTAATTATCTCCCTTGTTTATTTAGTTCCCTAATTCCCTAACATAAGTTTAGCTGGGGCAGTTCAGAGCGGCTCACTTTGGCATACAACTCCACTGGCCATACTAACATCAATAAATACGGAGGCACATCATCTCCATCAATAATATAAATGATTGCTGGCATTATTCATCAGTCAATTCATCTCAAATAATCAAAAAATATAAAGTGGTCGTTCTTTCGACAAATAATAAATATCCTTGGGATTATCTCACGCATCTGCGGTTTATACATTGTTATACTCTCTTCTTCTTGATTCAACTTAACTAAATTCTTCACATTTCACAGGGATAGTTTGTTTTACATTTCATCACTGGTATACTCTCATGATCATCTTCGTTAATATATTATTTTTCATTCTTCTTTGTCATCAATTAATTTTTTCTCTTGGTATTACTTTAAACGTCATTTCATAATCTTCTTCATTTTTGGGGTTTACTTCTCTGGAAACAATTCATGAATATATTCTCATGGTTTCAAATGAGATGTAGCCCACTTGGTATAGGCTCTCTTCTGTTGCAGAAGACACTAGAAAACACTATGGTTGTGTGTTATCTCTTATCTACATTAATGATATTTATTCGATCTCGTTCCTCCAACTTCTTATTTTCTTCTTCTTTTATGTATCATCTAGTTTACTGTCTCCTCTTTTATCTGTACGGGTAAGTTGTTGTTTTACTGTTGACTTGGCTCTTGGAAGTATTTTGTGCCAAAGATCTTGTTTGTCTTTCTCGTATTACTTTGTTTTTTTTCTTCTTCTTTGCATAGTACGGGTAAGCTGGTGTTTACTTGTTGACTAGGCTCTTGGAATTTGCGGTGCCAAGGTTGTTGTTTGTCGGCCTCGTATTATTTTTTTTTTTTCTTTGCATAGTACGGGTAAGCTGGTGTTTACTTGTTGACTAGGCTCTTGGAATTTGTTTCATGCCAAAGGTGGTATTTGTCTGTCTCGTATAGTTAATTGTAGTAGCAATATTACTGGTAAATACAATTTTCTTTATCCTTTACATAACTTCTTTGAAACATATTTTTTTACATTACAAAATTACAATATAGTCAACGTTTATTTTCATAGTTATATATTCACTTCTTATTTAGTATAAACAACAAATAATCTTTATAGCAATATTTCACCCTTTCTTCATATAGTCAACATTTATTCTCACAATTATATTTTCATTTTTCACTTGATATCAAAAATAAATAATCTTCATCGCAATATTTCACTTTTACTTTATAATTTAACTTTCGATATACCGTTTCATTGAAGCTTGGTTGTATGTGCCCTTTATTTTCTTAGTTATAGGGTCTTGTAACTCATAAGTGTTATTCATGTTGTCTTTGGTAACAGTATACGGGCCTGTGAATAGCAGTAGCAGTTTTTTCGCAATACCTTCAATTGCACTTGGGAGTTCTCGGTTTTTTATGAGTACCTTGTCTCCCACTTCGTATTTTATTACTTTAGGCTGCGACTTCTGGTATTTGAGCCTAAGTTAGTCAGCTCGTTCAACTGCATTATTGTAAAATTTGGTTTTATTAAGTCTGAATTTATTCTCTGGTGGAAAGTTTATAATTTCTGTAATTTCCCGGGGTGGTCTTCGCTCATACATAGCCATATAGGGTGTCTCATCTGTTGATTGGTGGTAAGCTAAGTTCAGGAAGTCTTCAGCCGGGGACAGATATTCCTCCCATCTCCTCTGCTGGCTGTGACAGTAGGTTCTTAAAATCCTTCCTACTTCTCTCAACACTCTCTCAGCAGGGTTGCTGTTGGGATGATACACAGACGTTTTGTATGTCTTTACGCCTTGATGGATTAGAGTTTCCCGCCATCTTCGTCCTCGGAATTGTGTTCCGTGATCTGTAATTACTGATTGTGGTTTCCCTACTTCGGGTATACATCTGGATAATACAATGTCTAATATTTTGTTAGTTGTTGCTCTGTTTATGGGATAAAGTTTTGTGAACTTCGTGTAGTGGTCGAATATGATTACCACATATTTGTATTGGTGCCTTCCACCACTTCGTAGAAATGGTCCACAAATATCTAAAAATACTTTTTCTAATTTCTCTGTTGATGTTATGGGTATCATTACCCCTTCTCTTTTCTCATTGCTACACTTGACCAGTTGGCATACATGACAATTTTGAATATATTTTCTCACCCTGCGGTTCATGTCCTTAAAGTATACATGTTCTTGTAGTGCCTTGACTACTTTGACCGCTCCCATGTGACCGTAACGCACATGGTAATCAATTGCTAGTTCTTTCTCAATAGATTTCGGTATAACAACCTTGCATTGTTCACTATATTATTGTGTTTTAGTGAATAGTAATTGGTTGTGAGTACAGTAATATTGTAGTAATTTTCATCATTTTCTGCCAATCGTTGGAGTATTTGTGAGATTTTAGGATCCTTATTTTGATGAATTCTTATGTCAGATAATATGTTGGTTAAATCTGACTTGTTTTTTAAGATGTGGTAGACCTTGGCGATGGTTTCTTTTTCTCCCTCGAATGTCTGGGCTATGATGTTCACTCGGGACAACACGTCGGCCGCTATGTTGCTTTCCCCAGGAATGTATTCCCATTGGATGTTATATTCTTGGAGCGTCAGTGTCCATCTTGTCAGTCTCCCATGTTTTAGCCTACAATTCTTTAGAAAAGATATAGACTTGTGATCGGTTCGTACCGTAATAGGGTATCCTAAAATGAACGTTCTAAATTTCTCACAGGCAAACACTATACTCAGGAGCTCTTTTTCCGTCGTATGATAGTTCCGTTCGCATTTGTTAAGTGTTCTACTTGCGAAACTAATCACTTGATGATTGCCTTCTTGGTCCTCCTGATATAATACTGAACCAAGGCTAAGATCACTAGCATCGCAGTTCATAAAAAATTGTTTTTCAAAATTGGGATGGTGTAGCATTACTGTATCGAGAAATTTTTTCTTTATTAGCTCAAAGGTGGTGTCTTGGTCAAGCCCCCATCTCCACTTTTCCTTTGACGATAATTGTGATGAAAACCGAGCCGTTAATTCCGAATAGTTGTGCTGGAATTTCCTGTAGTAATTACAGATACCGAGGAACGACTGTAATTGTTTTTTGTTTTTCGGTATCGGGAAACGCTGTATTGCTTCCATCTTTTCTTGGGCTGGTGTAATTCCAATTTCCGACAAGTTGAACCCCAAAAATTGTACTTCCTTGGCTATTAATTTTGACTTTTCTAGTTTGAGCGTTATGTTATTTTCTTCTAGTTTATTTAGCACTTGTGCCTCCCGGTTACAGTGTTCTTCCCAATTATCTGATGTAATTAACAAATCATCCACATACACTGTGGTAAATTGCAATGTATTATGTCCTAATATTTCATCCATGCATTTAACAAAAATGGCCACAGAATTTACAAGGCCGAAGGGTAACCTTTTAAAATGATAGTTACGGCCTTCGAAAATAAATGCTGTAAATTTCCTGCTATTGGGGTGTAACTCCACCTGCCAATAACCACATACAGTGTCCCATATACTGTAATACCGCATGCCATAAAACTTCTTTAATATCTCGTCGATTTCTCCAGGCGACGTCCTGTCATTTATTATGGACATATTTATTTCCCTCGCATACAAACAAATCCTCACTGCGCCGTTTTTCTTAGGTACGGCTACAATGGGATTAGTGTATGGGGAGTTGCTAACTTCAATGATATAATTTTCAATTAATCTTTGTATTTCTTCACGAACGGCTTCTTTAAGTGAATATGCGATCGGATATGACTTTCTCTTAAACTCCGTTTGATCTTTGAATTTCAATTCACACCGAAAATTTTTTATTTTGCCAGGTGTATCCGAAAATACATGTCGGTATCGATCATAGATTTGTATCAGGTTTTCTCGTTGTTCATTAGTCAACACATGGTCAATGGTATCTGGTTGGAATGTTCTAATTTCATTAATCTTCTCTACCCATAATACATCTTCTGGATTGCTGCGAACTTCTCTATTGATGGACATCTTCTTATGGTCATGGCCTTCCCGTATATAATAGATTACATGCTCTGGGGGTGCCTTCCTATGTTCTATGAGATTTGCAGTCCATTCAACTTCATCTGTTTTCAATAATACTGTATCTTTATCCATATTGATTATGGCTGCATACTTTCGCAGTATGTCGCATCCAATAAGTATTGTAAATGGTAGTCCACTTGCTACGAGGAAAACCATTGGAATCGTCTCTCCATTACTTGATACTTCCAACTGTACTTGGTGTCGAATGGTTTTATTTTGTCGCCCAGTGGCTCCAATTAGTATGATAGTATTGATGGGCAGTGTTGGTATTGTCGTTTGGTTTTCTAATTGTATTCGGTTTAACTCTAATTTGTCGATTAAAGAGACATTCGCTCCGGTGTCTACCATAGCTGTTGTGCTTATCCCATTGACTTTGACGGATATATACGCGATCTCGTTATTGGTTGAGTCACTGGTACTGTCTTCTTTTTCTTCCATTAGATCCTGCCTAATGTTTTTGAGATAATTATTGTGGTGTATTTTAATAGATGCCAATTCCGTTGCCAAAATGTTAGACCCAATAGTCCGGTTCAGTGAGGGTGTTGTTAGGCTTTTCACTGCCGGTTCCCATTTAAAGGCAGGTCACCGTTTGTGTGCCTGTCTGTTGAGGTTGATGCTATTGGTTCCTGGGCTCCTTGCCCATTTCCATTGTGGTAGGTTTCGGTGGTTCGAGTGACTGGTCGGTTACCCTCGCTGCTGTTACTTCTGTTAGGTCTGTAACCCGACTCTCGATCGTCTCCGTCGCTGTGATTTGAATTATTATGGTGATTAGGGAAGCTTCGTCGCCCTTGGTAATAATTTCGCCTACCTCCCCCTCTGCTAGCATTCGTGTAATTCACTCTACGGAACTGGTTGTTGTTATGGTTCCCAGTACCCTGTCGATGCTGGTTATTTGGGGATTGGTTATTATAGGGGCGGTAATAATTATTACCTCGTTGGTAATTGCCGTCCCTCTGATATCCATTTGGTCGGAGGTTATTGATATTCCCTCGGTCCGCATGATCATTATGATTACCACCTCCATTCTGTCGTGGTCCCTGTTGGTTATGGAAACGTGGAGGGTTGTTGAATGTCCTCCCATAATTGTTCCTGTCACTGTTATTGGTGGGATTCATGTTTCCTGGTCCGCCCCGATCGTATGTTTGTCCGGGACCCTGGCGGTTCCTCTGGTAGTATCGTTCTCTTTCGTGACTTTCCAACAAGGTGCACATTCCTTGTATAGTTTTTATTTGTGAATTTAGCCTACCCTGTGATACTCCCTGATTGAAGTGGTAAGCTAACTTTGTGACTAAACATTCCTCCGGGATGGCTGGCTCCAGGTTTCTGGCCAGGCAGATCTTACCTAAAAAGTAAGTAGTCATGGATTGTCTGCCATTTGGGTCATATTTACCGTTGGTAATGTCGTCCCTAATAATGTTTTGGGTAGAATCAGACCAATATTTCACTTTGAATGCTGTCTTGAACGCAGCATAGTTCTCCACTTCATGCCGGGTCGCTGTCCACCAGTTGTCAAAGGTATTCCGGAATGATTCATCTAGCATTCCTTTTATAACGGACCATCTATTTTCTCTGTTTCTACTTATAACTTCCTCCACCCTCTCTAGGAATTCCATGGATTCTTCACGTAAGCACGGAAATCTGTCTGTTCTCTACCGTCCAGATGTGTCAGTCCAGATAAAATATTTGGGAATGTTCGTAAGCGGTGCATTTCATCCCGAATGTCGTTGAACTGCCTTTGTTGGCGCTCTGTCAATTGGTCTCTGTCACTAGTTACTTGGTGCTTGACTGCATCCACCTTGACTGCAATTTCCTCTCATCTCTCACCCAGTATGGTCTGTGTTGTCATTATTTCTTCTTGCTTCCGTTCCACGATTCCTATCTGGGCGTTGTGGATTTTCTCCATACTGTCTATCCGGTGGTTGACATCTGTTTCCGTTTGTATTAATTTTTGCTTGTTATCTTCTCCTTCTCTCCGTATGTCTGATATTTCTTCATGTATCTCAGTTGTTAAAATGGCAATCCTCTCCTCCGTTGCTTCTAAATTCTCTTCTAATTTCTTGTCAACTATTTCAATGGTATTTTTGGCAATTTCTTCCGCTCTGTCATTATTGTTGGCCATTTGTTGCCACATTTTCTCACCATCATTCTTCATTAATTCGATATCTCGATTAATTTTCTCATTGATTTCGTCAATCTTCTTGTTGGTCTCGTCAATTTTAATTCCCAACTCAGCAGACAAATCCTCCTTCAATTTTTCCATCTTCTTTTCCAATAGCTCTTCAGTCTTTTTCTGTCCGTCTTCCATCCTCCTGTTGGTTTCACTTATTTTGTCATTTAACTCCTCCTTCAACAATTCTATATTTTTCTGGCTCTCCTTCTGGCCTTCTTCTATTTTCTGGTTAGTGGACTGACTGGTTTCCTCTATTTTGCTGTTCAACTCTTCCTTCAGTGACTCAATACTTTGCTTTGTGGATCGGTTGTCCTCCTTCAATGATTCTATATGCTTCCTATTTTCTTCCTTCGTTGACCGGCTTTCCTCCTTCAACGACTCCATCATCTGCCTGAAAATTTCTTGCATCATCATGCTCTCTGTTTGCACTGGTTTCTCCGGTTGGCGTATTTCCGGTTGGATTTCCTGGGGTATGACTTCCGGTTCATCATCCGGTTGCTGAACCCCCTCCGCCGGTTCAAGTTGTTTATCTTCGACTTCTAACAAAATCCCTTCAACATCTTCTGCTGATGTTGCCTCTTTTTCTTCTAATCTGGCCTCCCTCTCTGCCTCTGCTGCTCGCTTTTTTGAAGTCGACCTTCTGTACATCTTGTTACCCTGGTAATGCACTTGCTGTCTTTTCGTCGAATTAGGTTAGGAAATTATTGGTTTAATTGCCTAAATCGTTAATTGTTTTCTTCCTAATTCGCGCTCAGACGTTGGGCGCCAATCTGTTACAAAACAGATTGTGTAGAAGATATATAAATATCTTATAATTGGAAGCGTTGTCTTCTGTCAATCCCGCCCCGCGATGGAGCGCCAATCTGTTACAGATCAGATTAATAAATGTATTGTTGATGTAGATGTTATTATTATTGAAGGTGTTATCTTCAATCAATCTTCAATATTTGGTTTAAATTAAAATTATTATTAGTGTTGATTATTAGTAGCGTTGTTGTGGGTGTTCACGTTTAATTCTTTCAGTTTAAAAGAGTATTTAGCACTTCACTGTTGACCTCCCCACTTACCATATGTGGATGTTATCAATGTTCTATTCGGTGACTTCTTCTGCTGCAACATACAATTTATACACATATACAGATATTCGATTTGAATATCCTACACAATACACATGCACAATAGAGTGAAATAATGATTTAACTATAATTGGAATTGTATTGAAAATTCAAATGCTGCCGCCACCTTCTGATAGAACTGGTTATGAAAATTAAACTATTTTAAAAAAAATCAAAACTCTGTTCCACTTGGTAAATAAATTGAGATTTATTAACAATTCTGAAATGCCATTAACTCTTTTAAAAAACAATCAACTAACAATGTCTTCACAAAACAATAATTACTATTAACAATTCTTGAGCTCTTTTAACCTCAAGGCTGGTAACACTGGGGTCTGGTACAATCATTTTAGTTAACGAGGTTATGTCCTCTTTACACAGTTACATTACCAAATTCGTGTGTTCTTGGAAGTTGCATGATACCAGATACAAGATGTTATCTTAGTTAATAATATTTAATAAAGAATTACTACAAAAAAAAACAAATATTGAAATTATAAAAGTCGGTACCATAAAACCGATATATATCGTACTATCGTACGTGAGTAGAGTACATACAGCAGTTGTTTCGATAACACGTGCTTTATGCTGCACTGTTAAAAATTACTATTATTATTTATTCGTTAGTTATAAAAATCATTTATTGGCAAGAGAAAAAATCTATTAAAAAAAACTCTTGTGATAGCTTTCATTGGATTGAAATTATATGAGAACAGATTCATTACTTGGTGACAAAGTTGTCAAGGTTATTTCTAGGTTAGTTAACAAAAGTAAGTAGTTATTTTGAATAAATTAATTATTCGTTCAATTCTTAATAATATTAGCACATACATTTTATTTATATTGCTTCTGATGTATAATTATCAGTTGGTTAGAATATTTTTCGCAATAAATTATTTATTCGTCAATTCAAACGAAATGAGTCAAGTGAGTGACTATTCATTACACTCGTACTTTCAATATTTAAATTGATATTAATTTTTTCAAACACTATAAAATTAAAAAACATTTATTATTTAAATTATCTATTGCTATATAATTCATTTGTTCAATTCTGATAATTTTCATCATTGGTTATGCACTTCGGTACTGCATACTCTTTGACTAGTGCAGTACCCAAACAATAATTCTTCGTTCACTAACGAAAATTATTATTTCTATTTAATTCGTTTAATAATAAAACTAGAGTACTCCCTGTTTTTTATAAGACACAAAACACGAAAACACGACCTTTATTATACACTGGCCGGTTTATTAATTTAATTCACTTAGCACTGCACACTCGTTATTATTATGTTGTGTGCAGGTTATGTGTGTAGTGTAACTTCTGAATGTGACGCGCACTGTTTAAATAAAACTTAACAATTTTCTTCATCAACCTTGCTCGTTGAATACTCTTTGACGATTCTTTGATGACTGAATGATGACTGAACGCTTCATCTAAGCGTCTCCTGCTTGTCTGGTTATTTTAAGTCATTTGATTGGTTTAAATTGTCGAACTCTCTACCACAAAACACTTTAGTTAAATTAAACTTTTAATTTTTTACCAAATTTTTGCATGGATTTAGAGATTATAATGACGTAAGCGTTGATACACAAAATAACTGAAAAGTTTATAATTGCTATAACTTTTTTATTAATTATCGTATCGTTGAATGGTTAGTGGCAATAAATTGCGGACACTTGCGGCTTTAATTAAAGTCTAAACAAGGATACAATCCGTCCATTATTAACGCAATAAGCCGTTTCACAAACCTATATGGTGAATCTTAATATGAATAAGTTTATTTCACCATATTTTGCATTAATTACACTATAACACTCATTATTAAACCTCTCGAGTCCATTTCTCGTTCGTTTTCATACAGAAAATAGTTGTAATTACCCTCCAAACAATATTTGGTAATGGCGTCCTCAAACGACCATATTCGATTGTTTACAATCGCTTATAATACTATTATTTCTTACCTAAATACATTTGTATGACATTCTAACAATTATATATAAATTTATTTACATCTGTTCACATTTTGTTTTATGAAAAATGTTGTTTTTCATAGATTAATAGTCTTATCAAAAGAACCTTCTGTTCTCAATTCTTGAACTTGTCACTTTTTCAATTATTTTACCATATAAGGTATATGATGGTATAAATTAAAACAGTGTACAATTATAGTACCTTGTTTATTTAATATATTTATTAGTCTTTTGTTATGTGAAAGCTTTAAAATTCTTAGTATTGGGTTTGTTTACATCAGGTTTTGCAATGACAGTCAGTTAGTTTCTGATAATGCAACTACTAAATTACTACTACCACATTTGAGATGTGTTCCCATAGTAGTATCAGATATCCCTCTAACTACTGGTAACATTTTCAGTAATCCTTTAACAAGTTATAATAGTGCATTTTGCTTAACTAACTTGTTACATAGTGTTTGTTTACATCTGGCTATACATTCATAGTCAGTTATTTTCCAATAATTTGATTATAAAACTACTATTATTATAATTGTGATCTGTTCTCGTAGTAGTATTAGATATTTTTCTAACTACTGGTAACATTTTCAGTAATCTTTTAACAATTTTTAATAATGTATTTTGCTTAACTAACTTGTTACATAGTGTTTGTTTACATCTGGCAATACATTCATAGTCAGTTAGTTTCCAATAATTTGATTATAAAACTAATATTATTATAATTGTGATCTGGAATATTTATTTGATAAAATTATCAATTTTAATGGTTTCAGTTTTTTATTGTTTCTGCTTTAGTACGCAATTCAATGGGTTCTTTGGGGTTTATTTTCTCTTTCTATTCCTTAAACTTTTAATTGTATCGGAAAACTGTGTTGACACTCATTGTATATCTGGTCATTAATTCTCTACTGGTACCTCCCTCAGTTGTAAACCTGTCCTTTACTCTGGAACTCATAACTTCTTCTAGCTTATTACGCCATCATTTCTTATTATCATATTTATATTTAATTACCTCGCTTGGCGTATAATCCCAAAAATACTATATTTCACTAACATTCTTCCCTAACATCATAGCTGGTACGGAATCAAAGGGGCACTATTGGCTTCCATTACTCTGCCGTTTCCCTAACTATATCTTCTGAGATCAGAGGAACTTCATCTCTGTCCAGAAAAAAAATAAACGTTGCACTATCACAACACAATGCATATAATTATTACCTGTAAGGTTGCTCCTTCGCTAGAAACCTATATTCAAGGGATGATTACTATTATATCTGAGGTATCCTAATACTTTTCTTAACTTATTTATCTCGTTGTTCTGTAGTTCCATTTATCATATTATTCACCAGTATAGTAGTTAAAGCTGTTCAATATTCATTTTAAGTTCTTCTTAGTTCCGTGCTGTCAATTAATTATTCTTTTGCATACGCATTTTACTATTTTTAATTCACTCCCATTTACTTATAACAATTAAACACTGAATCTACTCCTTATCATAAATTGTATGGCATATTCTTCCTTCATCTAACTCATTTCTAACTCTTCTTTCCCTTCTTATATGTTCATTAGTTTAAATTATTTCTTCTGAATTATATAGTAAGGTATTCTTACTTATTTTTGAATTTTGTGGTTTTAAAATTGATTCCAACCAATTCCTCTGAAGTATCGTGTAATTAGTTTATTTCATTTAATAGTTAGTTTAATATATTTTAATTAGTTTCTTATTATTTTCCTTTGGTCTGCTTTATATGTTATCCATAAAATCCGTCCTTTTTCTCTATATTCTGTTTAGAATCTGTTTAACCGTGGTCCATTATTTCCTCTGTACTGATAGTTCGGATTTCTCTAGTGTGTAGAATTATATCCGTCCTTGTGACGTATCTCACTATCATCTGGTTCTTCCCTCTAATCGCAATAAATTTTTCATTTATGCTAGAGTTTACCATCGTCTTTCGAACTGATTCTTCCGTATTGTTTCTTAATCCTTCAAATGGTTCATACATAATCTCCATAAGTCCTCCATGCTCCTCGGTTAGTTTTGGCTTTTTCGGTCCTTCTAATTTATCTGGGAATTCAATTGTGGTTCGTTTAGAGTTTCTTAATTGCCTTACTTCTCTTGGTTCCGTAATTGGTATATTATGCATCTCAACTAATCTCCCCTTAATCATCTCCAATCCTTCCCGTGTATTCATTAATTTCCTTTGACGTTTTTGCCTTATTTTCATTGTCTTCATTTCATTGTTAACCCGTTCTATTCTTCCGGCTATGTTGATTCGTACTTCGTTTAATTTTTCTTGGGTTTTCGCTTGTATCTCCTTTATTCTAGTTTCGTTATTGTTTTCTACTTGATTTATTTTGGCCTCTACTTCCACTCCGAGTTGTATGATGGTTTCATCCGTCTTTTCTAGACCTACCTTAGTTTCAGTTATTTGCTGTCTTACTTCCTTTTCATAATTATCCACCCTTTTGCTAAGTGTTTGATCGACATTGGCAATCCTTTCATTGATGACTTCCCTCAACGCTTGGTTTTGTTCATTGATGATTTGCCGCAACTCCTTATTATTGTTTTCAATTCTTTCGTCTCTTTGTTTGTTATTTTCCTGAATCTGCTTTAAGCTCTCGTCGTTCCTGTCACGCCTTTCGTTAATTTGGTTTAATCTTTCATTTATCTGCCGGTTATTCTCATCAGTTTCCTCTTTATTTTTGTCAAACTTCTCATTCATTAGTTTGATTAAGTTCTCACTCAAAATTTCGTTTTGTTTCTTTGAGTTTTCGTTAATACTGTATATTTTGTTTTCTATCTTTTCTGAATTTTCATTTATACTGCCTATTTTTTCATTTATCAGTTTATTCTACTCCTTAATTTGTCTTAAACTCTCATTAGTGTTCTCATTTTGTTTCCTAAAATTTTCATTAATTTCTTCTTTATTCTGGTAAAATCTTTCCTCCATTCGTTTAAAATTTTCATTATTGGCTTGCTTCTGTTTCTCGGAATCTTCTTTAATTAATTCCCATAGTTTTAGTAAATCCGTATCACCTCTGGCTTCCTCCTTGTCACCCGCCTGTTGTTCCTTTTCAATGTCTGTAACTATTTTTCCTTCTTCCTCCCGTCTATCTTTTTCCGTTTCTTGGTCTTTCGCCATCCGTTTAGAAACACCTCTCGTATGCATTCCTGTGCCTCTAATAGTTTCCTGCTCCAGTTAAGTAACAGCGATATAGTCGATTTTTTACTTAACTAAAGCCCACTCGTTGAGCGCCAATTTGTAACAAATATAATATGTTACTTCTTATACTCTTCGTAACTGTCGCCTAATTAAGCCCAAGTATTTGTAATATAAATATACTTATAGGTGTGATATAATAACTCCTGTATTTATTTTATTTTAAGCCCCACTGTTGGGTTCGCCAATTTTTAACCAATGTTTATGTTGTTACTTATTTAATTAGATGAAGATCAAAAGCTCCACTGTGGAATGCGTCAATTGTAATATTTTACTTTAGATGAGATCTCCTGCAAATCAATGTTAACTTATTTATAAAGGAAATTATATATTATGTGGTTGATATTATTCGGTTCTTGATAATAGATCTGTATTAAATAGTTATCAAGTGTTTTACAAGAGAAAAACGCTATATTCCAGTTATTATATTGAATAATTCAATATTTTCCTCCAACCCTAGTCGGTATATACTATCGAAATTGTGAAGAGAAGAGAGCGGAGAGAGTAAGTTAGTTCGCTATTCTCCCGTATTCACCAGCTGTCAACGAACGAGCGCTGTGGTTGACGATTGACCAGTTACTATAGGTTAAGTCGCTCCGCTTGATGCGTTTCTCACGTTCCTTTCTCTGTAAATTACACCCTATTCAAAATACACTAATTATTCTACAAATTACACGAAATCGTCAAATTCAAGAAGGGTTCTTTATTTTATATATGTTTTAATTCCAACAGCTGCTTCCTCTTGCTATTAATACACCATATCGATTACACAGTACATAATCGATTTGTTATTGAATTCGGGTTTTAGATGTGTTACAATTTAATTATAATTTTCAGTTTGTTTTTTATCTCAGGGTACATGTAGTTCTTTTAACTATTAGTAAGGTCAGGTAATGCAATTTTAAGGTTACTAAGTATTAGAATATTGTTATAAAAACTTATTATATAAAATTAAACATAAGCAGGTTTTTTACCAAATTGGATCAGATGCTTAATGTGGCAGTGTCTTGCTACGACGAGACGAGAACAGAATGGTAATTCAACTCTTGAATAAAAACAGCCTTCAACTTTTCAATAAAAGTTTGGATTTGATGTCCCAGAATGTAGTAGAAGTTTCAGTTCTGGTCTTCGTTATTCTTCACGGTTCTGGTAGTTGCAGGTCCCAATGGAATTTGTGTAGTATTAAGATTTCGTTAAGTCGAATTAAGTGAGGTTTAGTACGTTATTTCAAATTTCTTCGTTTGTTTTTTAATATATTTTTAATTAATTTGTCATCCCTCGGCTATGGATCATCTTTATTTAATTATAGTTCATTTTCATCATTACTCTTTTGCTGTTAGTCGGTTGAATGATTTATTTTTTTGAATTCATTTAATTTTAATGGTATGTAGAATTATATTTGCTGAGAGATAGATTCCGGAGTTACTACTCAGTCTTTTTACTTCCATATTCCTTAAGGAATGGAAGTATGGTGATGGCAAAAAAATCGTGTTTGAGATTATTGCAGATTCTGATTCCACTACACTCAAAACATGAAAAAAAGTCGTTTTCCGAAAAGTGTCTGTGTGTGTGTCTGTCTGTGTGTCTGTCTGTCTGTCTGTGTGTCTGTCTGTAGATTTTTTTCTATGGCAAACGATAACTGCCGCAAATTCAAACAGAATCAAATAATTTTTTGCATACAGGCCTGATTTGTAGAGTACTCGCGACCTGTTGTTTTTGGTGAAGATCGGTTGAGGGAAAGGGGTAGTTTACCTGCAACGGTTTTTTTTTTATCAAGGGAAATTTTTTTTTTTTGGCAAACGATAACAGCCGAAAATTCAAACAGAATCAAATAATGTTTCGTATACAGCCCTAAATTGTAGAGTTCTCACGACCTATTGTTTTTGGTGAAGATCGGTTAAGGGAAAGGGGTAGTTTACCTGTAACGTTTTATGTTTTAACAAGGGTATTTCTTATGGCAAACGATAACAGCCGCAAATTCAAACAGAATCAAAAGATTATTTGCATACAGCCCTAAATTGTAGAGTTCTCAAGACCTATTGTTTTTGGTGAAGATCGGTTAAGGGAAAGGGGTAGTTTACCTGCAACTTTTTTTAACAAGGGTATTTTCTATGGCAAACGATAACAGCCGCAAATTCAATCAGAATCAAATAATGTTTTGCATACAGCCGTGGTTTGTAGATTACTTAAGACCTGTTGTTTTTGGTGAAGATCGGTTAAGGGGAAGGGGTAGTTTACCTGCAACGTTTTTTTATCAAGCGTATTTTCTATGGCAAACGATAACAGCCGCAAATTCAAACAGAATCAAATAATTTTTTGTATACGTCCCTGAATTGTAGAGGTCTCAAGGACTTTCGATTTTGGTGAAGATCGGTTAAGGGGAAGGGGTAGTTTACCTGCAACCTTTTACGTTTTAACAAGAGTAAAGTACTTGAAAATTCATTTAAACTTTTTCAAACAATGGTAATTGTTAAAAATAAAATAATTTTGTTGCCAGGCAATAAAATTATAATTTTTTCATTTTAATGTAAATCTGTACATAGTATAAAGTAACGTCGGTCCGTTTTCTCTCTGTGTTTGAAATCGCTAATCTCAGGAAGTACTGAACGGATTTTATTCAAGTTTTCGCCAATAGATAGAGCGTCTATCGAGGAATATTTATGTGTATAATTAATACATATATGTTGTACATTAGCTTAGCTATCACGGTTTATGTCAAGTAAGTGGTATAGTTTACATCTTATATATAAAATGAATGTTTCTTTGTTTGTCCCGTATGCGTTCCTATACCATTCATCCGATTGCGATGAAACTTCGGTGAGTTGTTGTGCGCATGTCCGCGAAGGTTTCTTCCACATCTCCTCCTAAACCACTGTATCGATTTCATCCAAACTTGGCACAAATATTTTACGCAACGGGAGAACCAACATAGGATAGGTGTTTTTTCGATGGGGTCCTTTTGGGGGTTCTTTGGGGTCTTCCACATCGCCTCCTAAACCACTGGACCGATTTCAACCAAACTTGGCACAAATATTTTACGCAAAGGGAGAACCAACATAGGCCAAGTGTTTTTTTCGATACGATCCTTTGGGGGGTCCTTTGGGGTCTTCCACGTCTCCACCTAAACCATTGGACCGATTTCAACCAAACTTGGCACAAATATTTTACGCAACGGGAGAACCAACATAGGACAGGTGTTTTTTTCGATACGATCCTCTGGGGGGTCCTTTGCGGTCTTAAAAAACTATTAGATCTGGTTACTATGGCAACCCAATAGAATAGATTCTGTTCTAAATATATTATCGCATTAAATTGAAGACCACGCGAACGAAGTTGTGGGCAACAGCTATTTATTTTTAAGAAGCCTACTTTAATTAAACTTTATTATTAATTAAACTAACATTTTCATTACGTACAACGTGAAACTCCGTAGCGAAGCACGGGTATTCTGCTAGTCATGTATAAGAGAAAATATATCGTGCGTGGCAGGCAAGCATATCTCAGTAATGTACTGTTTACGTTTCCATTTTATTATTATCACTACCGCAATAAAAAGGCAGGGAAGACACACACACACACACAATTCGCGTTATTTCTGGCCTCATTCATGTTTATTTTCTTACATTTGCACGGTTTTTAAATGGAAAGTGCCGAACCCATACCAACATAACGCATGCAAGCCGAAAAAGTGTCCAGCGTGGATAGCGATTTGCTTCCTGTGGATCGCTGGGCAGTGTAACTGCACGTGTTTACAGAGGAACGATTCATAGACAGACTTTTCGTCTTTAGGGAATCAACCCTCTGCAAGATGCTGAGGGTCCATGAGTGACTTCGGAGCGCTCCTTCTTTTCCGCGTGTTTGTTCTGTGAAACGTACACTGTAGATTCGCAGATTTATTCTAAGCAACGCTCAATAGGAAATGTTGAAAATTTTTGTCCACGGTGAACCCTCATACACACTAAACCTGCTCTGATGTTTTAATTACGGACATCATAATATTAAAACTTTGGAAACTTGAGCACTACTTAATGGAGATCAATCATTAACTTATACAAGCCATTAATTTTATGCATATTTTTTATATATATGTGTACAACGTTATCGGCAACAAAGAAGTAGTTTTTGTTAAAATTCCTTCCCGGGATATTTGGCCGTAGTCCAATGTTTTCTACAAAACCAGACGTTTCGGCAATGCCATTGACTTCCATCATCAGTGAAAATCAAGTGCGATAACGTGAGGTGGTATATGTTAGTGACCACAGTACTGTGGTTAAGGCTGAAGCAGTAAGTAGAAAGAAGTAGTTTCTATGGTAATATTCCATTTCGATAATGATTTTAAAAATAAATCTTAGAATATGGAAGTCATGTATGGTTCTCCATACCGATTTTTTAATGTATTTCCTTTTATGAAATTTGATTTATTTAATTTTATTCATTTAGTTTTGGTTTTCTTTCTGGTTTAAATTTTGTATTAACTCAACTCTACTCATTCACATATAACAATTGAGTGTTGAAAATCAACAAGATATCTTGCATTCAGTCGTCCCTAACAACCATCTTCCTCTTCTGTTATTGGATAATATTTGTTATCATAGAGCCGTAATTAGGAAATATTCTTACACTTTTTAATAAAATACTCCCTTATTAGAATTACATTAAATCACATAAAACTTTCACCTAATATGCATTATTAAACCATATATATTTTACTACATTTTCTTCTCGATCAACTTATTTTAAAAGGTATTAATTTCCTGTTACAAAATACTAATTTTAGTGCTATTTGTTTTATTACATGTGTTATAAATTTTTGTTTTTAATTTAGCTTTTCTGACCTGACCTACTGTACAATGAGTCACTGGTTTATGGCCAATTATTCTAATTTTATTTTATCCTGATTTCAATTTATTATGATTATGATTATTTATTTTATCATTGAACCCTTCATTGGTTTATAACATAATTACAATGACCACTTGACAATTTATTAACAATTATTGTCTTCCTGGCCAAGTTTACAAATATTATTTTATGATATCTTCATTAATTATTCAAAGTAAATACTCTTAACATGATACAATACATAATAAATACACTTGTATTTAATTACTTAAATACAAGTTTAACATGAATGAAATTAGTATCCATTACTCAATACCTTCTTAAAGCAATTGCTTCACACCTGTTACATACAAAACACAGAATAAATATCATGTAAACAAAATATCATGATAAACCACAACAACATGTATATCATTATAAAACATTAAATATCAATTAAACAGTCTACTATTTTCAAACTTGTCTATAGTAAATTCATCTCATTAGACACTGAGTTTATAGTTTACATCTTCCACTGATCACTCCATATTTTATACTTATAGATATTTTTACTATTTTATTACCTAGCAACCTTACTAGGCATTATTAATATATTTATTAGGTGAGGTTTACCTTCCTGACCTTAATTACGGCATACATTGGGTATTATTTTAATTTATATTGACAAAGTTTTTATGTAACGTCTGGGACCTTAACTTTGTTACGTTACATAATACTCCACCTCCGAAAGATGTTTATTTTAGCTGAATATCGTTTAGTTGGAATAAACTTATAGTTTCTTCATGCCTTGGAATATTTATTTGATAAAATTATCAATTTTAATGGTTTCAGTTTTTTATTGTTTCTGCTTTAGTACGCAATTCAATGGGTTCTTTGGGGTATATTTCCTCTTTCTATTCCTTAAACTTTTAATTGTATCGGAAAACTGTGTTGACACTCATTGTATATCTGGTCATTAATTCTCTACTGGTACCTCCCTCAGTTGTAGACCTGTCCTTTACTCTGGAACTCATAACTTCTTCTAGCTTATTACGCCATAATTTCTTATTATCATATTTATTTTTAATTACCTCGCTTGGTGTATAATCCCTAAAATACTATATTTCCCTAACATTTTTCCCTAATATCATAGCTGGTACGGAATCAGAGGGGCACTATTGGCTTCCATTACTCTGCCGTTTCCCTAACTATATCTTCTGAGATCAGAGGAACTTCATCTCTGTCCAGAAAAAAAATAAACGTTGCACTATCACACACAATACATATAATTATTACCTGTAGGGTTGCTCCTTCGCTACAAACTTATATTCAAGGGATGATTACTACTATTTCTGAGGTATCCTAATACTTTTCTTAACTTATTTATCTCGTTGTTCTGTAGTTCCATTTATCATATTATTCATCAGTATAGTAGTTAAAGCTGTTCAATATTCATTTCAAGTCTTCTTAGTTCCGTGCTGTCAATTAATTATTCTTTTGCATACGCATTTTACTATTTTTAATTCACTCCCATTTACTTATAACAATTAAACACTGAATCTCCTCCTTATCATAAATTGTATGGCATATTCTTCCTTCATCTAAATCATTTCTAACTCTTCTTTCCCTTCTTTTATGTTCATTAGTTTAAAATAATTTCTTCTGAATTATATAGTAAGGTGTTCTTACTTATTTTTGAATTTTGTGGTTTTAAAATTGATTCCAACCAATTCCTCTGAAGTATCGTGTAATTAGTTTATTTCATTTAATAGTTAGTTTAATATATTGTAATTAGTTTCTTATTATTTTCCTTTGGTATGCTTTATATGTTATCCATAAAATCCGTTCTTTTTCTCTATATTCTGTTTGGAATCTGTTTAACCGTTGTCCATTATTTCCTCTGTACTGATAGTTCGGATTTCTCTAGTGTGTAGAATTATTTCCGTCCTTGTGACGTATGTCACTATCATCTGGTTCTTCCCTCTTATCGCAATAAATTTTTCATTTATGCTAGAGTTTACCATCGTCTTTCGAACTGATTCTTCCGTATTGTTTCTTAATCGTTCAAATGGTTCATACATAATCTCCATAAGTCCTCCATGCTCCTCGGTTAGTTTTGGCTTTTTCGGTCCTTCTAATTTATCTGGGAATTCAATTGTGGTTCGTTTAGAGTTTCTTAATTGCCTTACTTCTCTTGGTTCCGTAATTGGTATATTATGCATCTTAACTAATCTCCCCTTAATCATCTCCAATCCTTCCCGTGTATTCATTAATTTCCTTTGACGTTTTTGCCTTATTTTCATTGTCTTCATTTCATTGTTAACCCGTTCTATTCTTCCGGCTATGTTGATTCGTACTTCGTTTAATTTTTCTTGGGTTTTCGCTTGTATCTCCTTTATTCTAGTTTCGTTATTGTTTTCTACTTGATTTATTTTGGCCTCTACTTCCACTCCGAGTTGTATGATGGTTTCATCCGTCTTTTCTAGACCTACCTTAGGTTCAGTTATTTGCTGTCTTACTTCCTTTTCGTAATTATCCACCCTTTTGATAAGTGTTTCATCGACATTGGCAATCCTTTCATTGATGACTTCCCTCAACGCTTGGTTTTGTTCATTGATGATTTGCCGCAACTCCTTATTATTGTTTTCAATTCTTTCGTCTCTTCGTTTGTTATTTTCCTGAATCTGCTTTAAGCTCTCGTCGTTCCTGTCAAGCCTTTCGTTAATTTGGTTTAATCTTTCATTTATCTGCCGGTTATTCTCATCAGTTTCCTCTTTATTTTTGTCAAACTTCTTATTCATTAGTTTGATTAATTTTTCACTAAAAATTTCGTTTTGTTTCTTTGAGTTTTCGTTAATACTGTTATTTGGTTTCTAGCTTTTCTGAATTTCATTTATACTGTCTATTTTTTCATTTATCAGTTTATTCTACTCCTTAATTTGTCTTAAACTCTCATTAGTGTTCTCATTTTGTTTCCTAAAATTTTCATTAGTTTCTTCTTTATTCTGGTCAAATCTTTCCTCCATTCGTTTAAAATTTTCATTATTGGCTTCCTTCTGTTTCTTGGAATCTTCTTTAATTAATTCCCATAGTTTTAGTAAATGCATATCACCTCTGGCTTCCTCCTTGTCACCCGCCTGTTGTTCCTTTTCAATGTCTGTAACTATTTCTGCTTCTTCCTCCCGTCTATCTTCTTCCGTTTCTTGGTCTTTCGCCATCCTTTTAGAAACACCTCTCGTATGCATTCCTGTGCCTCTAATAGTTGCCTGCTCCAGTTAAGTAATAGCGATATAGTCGATTTTTTACTTAACTAAAGCCCACTCGTTGAGCGCCAATTTGTAACAAATATAATATGTTACTTCTTATATTCTTCGTAACTCTCGCCTAATTAAACCCAAGTATTTGTAATATAAATATACTTATAGGTATGATATAATAACTCCTGTATTTATTTTATTTTAAGCCCCACTGTTGGGTTCGCCAATTTGTAACCAATGTTTATGTTGTTACTTATTTAATTAGATGAAGATCAAAAGCTCCACTGTGGAATGCGTCAATTGTAATATTTTACTTTAGATGAGATCTCCTGCAAATCAATGTTAACTTATTTATAAAGAAAATTATATATTATGTGGTTGATATTGTAACGTGACAGATGTATACATAATATTGAATGGCAATTGATCATTAGAATAATGAAGTTATAATATTTAAATTTGGAAGAAAGCATTAAGTTTAATATAAAAAGATTAATTCATAGCAATGGTGGAAAGAAATCATTATTAAAAAGAAAATACAAGTTCAAGTAAAAGGAGTTACTAGTGATGAGTCATCCAAGACCAGTCTCATAACCAAAGGTTTTCAAACTATAACCCAGGAAGGTAAAAAAGTAAATAACAAAGCAGTACTGAATATGACCAAACCCACAACGAGGAAGAATAAATAGAAGAGAAACCCTAAAATAAGCCAAGATCAAACAACACAGGTGGTGTATTTCTAAAATAAAGAAGAAGATGGAGAAGATCCCAAGAAACCTGATGGCATCAAGAAGAAGATGGAGAAGATACCAGTCCCAGAAGGCAGGAGAAAAGAAGACTGATGAAAGAAGAAGAAGGCAGCATCCTGAAGAAGATGTCATGCTCTTATAAAAGACACCCAAATCCCTATATCCCCAAAATAAATATCTAAAAACAAAAGTATAACGAAATAAAAACCACATGTATATAAATTTAAGAGAGAGAAGTGTATAAAGTAAAAGTTGCCTGTGAACTAAGATGAAACAATAATATAGTACCCATGGAACAAATCTCCATTGAAAAAACGCTAACCAATTTATTATGTTAATAAGACTATACGACCATTTAGCATTAACATAATATATAAGTGCAAAGTGAACCAGTGATAGTTTTGGGTATTATAAAAAATGAACCTTGTGTTTCATTCTTGGCAATCACAAACATTGAATGCAATGAAATATGCAATTTTCAATAACTTGAAATGTGTACTGTGACAATATGTTGTTTATAAGACATAAATCTGTTTAAAATAACATTTTTGTTTTATATGCAAAAAGAAAAACAGATTTCTTAATACTTTTCGAACAATTCATACAATTTATTTATTAATAACAGGGTACAATTCCCCAAAGACAATGTGTAAAAGACGGTATAAAAACTGTAGAATCCTACTTATAATAATAGTTGGAAATAAGAATATAAATATAAGGTTTTTATGTATATAGTATAAGAATGTTTAAAAATGTTTTAGATATAAGGCCATTTGTTTGGGTCTGATACAACTAACATCACAACTATAAAAATAGTTACTACTTGTAAATAGTAGAGAGTAATTAAGATGTTAGTTAGTAAAAAACCTTTTTTGTAAACCATATTTCCATGTTAGAAATAAGGATTTTGTTGTAAAATGTCTGACTTGAAGACAACCATTTATTTTTAAAAATATTCTTTATTTGTTTTAACTATTATTTGTATTGTAACCAATACTAATTGTTATTGTGTAATTTGAAAACATGTTTAATTTATAATACTATATGTAAAAGTCAGAGAGGGTATCACACATCATATATTGTTTGTAAAATATTTTGTAAGAAAAATTGTTAAAAAATCATAGGCCAAAAGAATGGAAACCAAACTTCATCCAAACAGAGAAATTGCTCATTTAAATGCAAATAAACAAAAGGGGTTTAGACAAAATAAACTTGAGATCAAGCCATATAATTGCACATACCATTTAGAAAGATTTTAATAAATTATATTCAGAATTATAAATAAAAATGAAAATGACTAAACTCAGAAATTTAGACATGGGAGTCATATTCCAGAATAATGTTTCAGAATACAACTAATTCAATTAATTACCAGAAAATCAGGGAATATAAGCCTTTTAATACAATATAGGATTATTAATATTAAATATAACGGATAAAATGGATGAATTTTATATAATGACAGGAAGTAAATTTTGATGTTTTGACTTTTCAGAGAATAACAAAAATGAAAGTAAAATTACTAATTTTGGACAGAAAACACTATAAAACGGCATTATTTAATCTGAAAATAAGCTGAATGAACTGAAAGATTAATTTAAATAACATCTAGTGAATAAAATTGAGAAATAACCAAAGTTTAGGCAATTATATAGTGAAATAGTAAAGTGTACACAGGATGTGAAAATATATTTGAACAATGTTAAGGATAATATTATATGGGCTAAGAGTTTAATTGAGACTGAAGGAAACAGTTAGTTGATTATTGGTATTCGAACGGTTAACATAAACGAGAGTTTTGTGACGATCTAACCTATCTTACAACGGTAAAGTTAAGCGGCGAATAGCACGTTACTGTGAAATCGAGAGTGATTTATAAAATCCTTCCAGAACATATACATTGTGACAAAAACAATCAAGAAACACTAATTAACACTAAACAATACATTTCTACTCCGAAAAACACCACAAAACACCAGAAAACTGTATAACACATTAACCAAGTATTAGTGTCGGTATCGGGAAAAGTGATTGAACTTATAATTACACGGATATACTAAATACAACCCAGAAACATTACACCAGTCACTACACAACATTTAACAAGAGATTTGCAGACACCAGAACAGGAATACTGCCAGAAAATACATTATTTGGAACGCAGCAGGAACGAATGACATTTTACTAACTTCACGGCAGCCATTTGCAATATTGGTCGTCATCGCCAGGGCAACGCCTCCTAGTTCAACCCAGCTGTTGGTAAAAACAATTATTTTATTTTCAAATTATTATTCAATGTCTGTGTTTAGTATTAATTATTAATTTGATATAACGTTATACTTTTTAAATATTAGCCCGATTTCTCTGACTTTGATAATAATTGGCTGTTTAAAGAACCCTGTATGATTTTTATATAATATAATTTGTAACTTTTTCGATATCCTGAGAATCGATATTATAATCGATAAGAGTCAATATTGCTATTAATTAATAAAACATTAATATTCTTCAACACTAAATAGTTCTTTATTTCATAAATATTACTAATTATCACTAATATAATTCTAATTAATAATCTATCAGGACTTTACCACCTATAAGTGAAGATAACCTAAATAATAAAAAGGTAAACAAGTATCGATTGGTTTGAAGACAATCTTATGAGTGGTGATAGTTTATTTAAAATATACCAAAACTTTAATAAAAATTTTCAGAAGAGCATAACCCTTTTAAAACTTCACAGCCCTATATTAATTAATTTATTATAATTAATTAATTAATAAAATTAAAAAAAAAAATTTTTTTAATTATTTTTTTTTATTATAAACATAATTTTTTTTTTTTTAATTTTCTTCAAAACAATAATTTTTGTTTTGAAACTTTCGGTGAAGCTGAACATATATTTCTTCACCAACATTACGCTACTCGACCGGTCTTGCTACCATTGAGACTCGACCAGCTGGGAAACTTAAGGAAGTGTTTCAGGCCAGTAAGACGTCGAGAGCCACACCAATTACACACCAATTAAACATAAGCACATTACAATTTTTCTTTATTATTATTACAAATTGGCGCACAACTTTAGGGGCTTTAATTAGCGATTGGAAGGCCAATACATTCTGCCCAATCACTAGTTGGAGCTAGGCAACAGCTACAAAGCCAGAGAATTTCAAGGGAAAATGCAATGACGTGCAACATCTAAGAAACGGGCGGCGGAGGCCGAAAAAGAAATAGAAATCGATATGGACAACAAAGAGGCAACGCCAGTAGAGGTGGAAGAGGTATTACAATCGGTGTTGTCCAAACAAACTGAACAACCGGAGATACCCACGCAAACAGGGGAAGTCAATGCCCAGAAGGAACCATTGGAAAAGCCGACACGAACGGAGGAGGGGAGTATACAAGATGTGATGAGAATGATGATGGAAATGAGTAAGCAAATGGAGGAAAACAATAAAAACATGGACAAGAAAATGGACGAAAATAATAAGAAAATGGAATCCACAAGTAAGGAATTGAAGGAAGGTTTGAGTAAGAAAATGGGGAGTGATAACCAGTCCTTGAAAGAAGAATTAAGTGGGATGAACAAGAACATGGAAGGGCTGAAGGAAGACAACCAATCCCTGGGTAAGAAGATTGATGAAACCAATAAGAAGATGGAAGAAAACAGCAAGAAAATGGAAGAGAAGATGGAAGAAAACAGCAAGAAGATGGAAGAAGTGATGGGGAAGAAGTTAGAAGAATTGAAGGAAGACAACCAATTGTTCAAGGAAGAATTCAAGTCGACCAAAGAAGAATTAATTAATAAAATTGAAAATACTAATCAGAAAATCGATGAAACCAGGAAGAAGATAGAGAAGAACAACCGACAATTGAAGGAAGAGTTGAAAGAAGATAACAGGAAGTTGGAAGAGAAGATGGGGGAGAAGCTGGAAGAATTGAGAGAGGACAATCAAATTTTAAGAGAAGAATTAATAGAGGTCAATCAGGAGAATTTGGTCAAACTGGACGAAAGGATGGAATTGTTGCGAGAAGAACTGAATAAAGAAATCAATGTTAACAAAAAAGCGATGAATAAGAAGATGGAAGAAGAAAATATAATGGTCAATCGACAGATTCGAGAGATTGATGGAAAGTGCAACCAGACCGAAAAGGAGGTGCATGAGTTTAAAGAAGTGGTGAACATCAAGTTCACAAATATCGAAGAACATAGTCGTAGGAAGGTAGAAGAACAGAGGAAGGAAAATCAAGAAGAATTCGGAAAAGTACGCAACCAGGTCACAGAACGATGTAATGATATACAAGAGACCATGGCCAGTATCACCGGTCAGGTGCGACAAAGCCGAGAGGAGATGGAAGCAATAAGGAACAGACCGACTCATTTCACCGGATTGCCCGTCAACGAAAGCCGAGAGTGGCTCAACTTCCGGCAATACAAACGCAAGCCGATGGAGTTCCTGGCTAGGGTAGAAGAATATTTGACCAAGCATAAAATTACTCAATGGAGCCATAGCAGGGAGATATTCGACGAGTCTTTCCGAGACATAACAGATAATTGGTGGATGGCCAACCGGAGTGAAATTTCCGACTACCAACAGTTCCGGAAAATGTTTAAGACAAAATACTGGTCTGAGACCACCCAGAACTTGATCCGTGACAATATTTGTAATGGAAGATACAGGTCACAATTAGGTAGCAGTATGACGGCATACTTCTTGGGGAAGGTGTGTATGGCAAAACACCTTGAGCCAGCAATCCCAGAAGAATGTTTAGTGAACAAGATATCGTATCACTATGATGAGGACATTATCAGGGCCCGGAGAGGTAGTCAGATCAAGACGATCCAGGGAATGACCGAGTTACTAGAGGGATACGAGAACGAGGAGTATTATCGGCAGAGCAGGAAGAGAAATGAGAGACCAGAAGCAAGGCCGACTACCTACCCCAATAACGGCAATAACCATACAAGTAACCGGAACCAGCCCAGTAATTACGACGGCCCTAACAACCAGCCGCGTAATAACCAGTTTAACGGTAATTTTAACGGCGTGAGGAATAACAACCCCTACCCAAATAATAGAAACAATTTTTATCAACAAAATAATAATGTCCCATACAGTCAGAGAAATCCATATCCCAACAATAATGGTGACAGACCTTACCCACCTAACCGAAATTATTATAATAATAATTTTAGTAATAACAACAATAGCAATAATAATAACCGAGTGTCGCGCCCTAGGGTAAATTTTATAAGAGCAGAAGATCGCGGACCCAGGAGATATTATCAACCGAGGAGGAGCAGCTTCCACGGCGCCGACCGAAGATGGAGGAGTGCGGAACGAGACGGCCCAAGACACGAAGAGGGAAGACGAAGTACCAGCCTGGAAGATCTTGGCAGACAACCGAACAGGGCGTTAAACATCAACCAGGATACAGAACGTCAGGAGACAAACCAGAGTTTCCCGAACGATGCCTCGGTCAATAATAACATAAACAAAGACCAAAATACTTTAAACGAGAGGAGGCAGTAATCAACAACGATGACCCGTTACTGCTTATACTTCCTGGGTTAGAAAGGATGATTTGCAACAAGCAAACAATAATAAGAATATCACTATCATAAGTAACCATTATCTGAAAGACATACGAACTGAACTTTTGGAAGAGAACGAGAAGAGTCTCAGCAACAGTAATAATGAGATAATTTATATAACAGCGGAGGTGGAAGGAGTTCCCGCTAAAATAATGATAGACACAGGAGCTAATATTTCAATAATAAACTCCAATGAGTTGGAGAGAATACAGAGTACATGTGGTAAAACTTTGCCAATGTTACCAGTCAACAACATTGTGTTGGTAGGTGCAACTGGCCGTCAGAATAAAACCATTAGGAAGCAAGTTTCCTTAAGTGTCGTTAGCCGTGATATAGCTTTAGACATGGAATTTTTAATCGCTACCGGATTACCATTTGACATCTTAGTCGGTTGCGATATTCTTCGTAGATATTCGGCGGTAATCGATCTTAATTTAAATAAAGTATCACTTTTCCCAGACGGAGTAACATGGACCGCAGATCTGGTAGGAGGCACAACTATACTTCCTAGCCCAATACATCAACAACTTCGGAAAATTAATGTTATAAGAAACAGCCCTCTTTATAAACCCATAATATACAATCATGGAGGAGAGGATTTATGGTCAGTTAAGATCCAAGAAATACGGAATTTCCAGTGCGGAAGCGATAACAAGAAAATACCAACACATCTGGCTGATCGTCTAATCGCTATATATGAGAAATACAAGGCGGTGTTTTCTGATGAACCAGGGAAGGTAAAAAACTACCAGTGCCAACTTCGTTTTAAAGAAAACGTAGAGTTTAACCGGAGGTCATATCCAATAGCGCAGTCGCTCAAAGAAGCCGTGAGAACAGAGATAAACAAGATGATAGAAAACGACATAATTGAGATTAGTCAATCACCTTACACTAGTCCAATTATTGCTGTTCCGAAGAAAGACGGACAAGTCCGGCTCTGTTTAGATGCGCGGGAGTTGAATAAGACAATTGTGAATGACAGAACTTCTCCCGGTGAAATAGAAGAAATCTTAAAGCGTTTTCATGGTACTAGATTTATTAGCACCTGGGATACGGTCTGTGGTTATTGGCAGGTAGAGCTGCATCCACAAAGCCGCCAGTATGTAGCGTTCATTTTCGAAGGGCGCAATTACCAGTTCAAGAGACTGCCCTTCGGACTTGTCAATTCTGTCGCCATATTTGTGGCATGCATGGACCAGATTTTGGGACCAGAAGCGCTCCAATTTACCACCGTCTATGTTGACGATTTACTAATTACATCCGGAACCTGGGAGGAGCACTGTTACAGAGTGGAATTTGTACTAAACAAACTAGCGCAGAACAACATAACACTGAAGTTGGAGAAATCCAAGTTCATAGCGCGCGAGGTACAATTCTTGGGTTTCAACGTAGACGACAGAGGTATTACCCCATCAGCAGAGAAAGTGGAGGCAATTCAGAGGTTCCCGCAACCAAGAAACAGGAAACAATTACAATCTTTCCTCGGACTCTGTAACTATTACAGGAAGTTTCAGAGCCGATATTCCGAGTTGACCGCCAAGTTTCAACCAGAGTTATCTGCCAAAAACAAATGGACTTGGGGTGAAGATCAAGATATTACTTTCCGCTTGATAAAAGAGAAGTTTCTGGAGAGTATCATACTTCGTCACCCAGATTTTAAGAAACCGTTCTTTCTAAACTGTGACGCTAGCGACTTAAGCTTAGGAACGACATTATACCAGGAAGATGAGGAGGGACAACATCTGGTAATAAGCTTCGCTAGTCGCACACTGAACCAGTGCGAAAAGAACTACAGTGTGACAGAAAAGGAATTGTTGAGCGTGGTGTTCGCATGCAGCAAGTTCCGAACGTACATTCTCGGATATCAAGTCACAGTACGAACTGATCATAAATCCATCTCGTTCCTTCGTAGGTGCAAGTTAAGTCACGGCCGATTGGCTAGGTGGGTACTCGCCCTACAAGAATATGACCTGAAATGGGAATACATTCCAGGAAAGAAGAACGTGGTAGCGGATGTGTTGTCACGTATAAATCTAGAAGATCAGACTTTCGAGGGGGAGAAGGAGAGCTTGGTAAAAATTTATAACATATTCACGACCAGAGCCGATTTACAAGCTTTGCTAATAAATATTCGAATCCATCAGCAGTCTGATCCTAAGCTGAAAAACATTGTGAGTCGTTTGGAAGCCAATGATGAAACCATTTCTAAATATTACCACCTTAACAAGGGAATTTTATTCATAAAAACCGCTTTAGACGATGAGACATGGAAGGTGATTACCATGTCAGGTATGGTCACATGGGAGCGTTAAAAGTGATACAGGCTTTAGAAGAAAACTGTAAGATCAAGAATATCAACCGCAAGGTGAGAACATACATCAAATCCTGTAAGATCTGCCAATGTGCCAAAATAAACAATGAAAAGACAGAGGGTATCATGATACCAATAACTTCCAACACAAAACTGGAAAAAGTGTTTTTGGATATATGCGGGCCATTTCCCCGTAGTGGTGGTCGGCACAGATATAAATACTTGGTAATCATAATGGATCACTACACCAAGTATATAAAGCTATATCCGGTTAATCGGGCAACAACAGCAAAGGTTTTGGCGGTGATTATCGATTTGTATATCCCAGAGATCGGTAGACCATCTTCTATTATTACCGACCACGGTACACAATTTAAGGGGAGGAGATGGCGAGACACTTTATTAGCACTTGGGGTCAAAACGTATAAGACATCAGTCTACCACCCAAGTAGCAATCCGGGTGAGAGAGTACTAAGAGAAGTGGGTAGGATATTGCGCACGTACTGTCACAACCAACAGAAAAAGTGGCAAGAGTACCTAGCAGCGACAGAAACATTCCTAAATTATGCCCACCATCCAGCTATAGGAATTCCACCATACTCAGCCATGTATGAGAAGCCGACTCCCCGAGACATTGAACAAATCATTGAATTTCCAACGAACAATAATAGGAAATTCAACCAGTTGAAGTTTTACAATAAGGTAGCAGAAGATCAGGAAAAACGGCAAGCCAAATACCAGAAGGCAATAGGGCGAATTGTAACATATAAAGAGGGTGAAAAGGTCCTCCTAAAAAATAGAGAGCTGCCTAGCACCTTAGAAGGCATAACCAAAAAACTATTATTACTTTACACTGGCCCATATGTTGTGGTAAATGATAAGCATAACAATACATATGAGTTGAAGGAAATCGTTTCAGGAAAAATCAAAGGAGTGTACAATCAAGCTTCTATGAAGAAATATTATGAAGAATGAGTTGTGAGTTTTAGAATTTTGAATTTATTTTCAAAAATTCTAAAATAATGTAAGTACATCTTACAACCTAATATTTTGAGAAGAACATTCTGGAGAATAAAAAGAAAAAGAATTTTTAATAATTTTTGAAAAAAAAAATTCTAAAATATGTAAGAACAACTTACAACCTAATAATTTGAAGAAAAAAAACTTTATGGAAGAAAGAGAAAGAGAGAGAATTTTGTACTTATTATTATAAAAATTTAAAATTGAGTAAGTGCATCTTACTACAACCTAATAATTTTGGAAAAAACTTTATGGAAGAAAGAAAAAGAAAGAATTTTGAATATAACTTATTCTAAAATATGTAAGTACATCTTATTACAACATAATAATTTTGGAACAAACTTTATGGAAGAAAGAAAAAGAAAGAATTTTGAATATAACTTATTCTAAAATATGTAAGTACATCTTATTACAACATAATAATTTTGGAACAAACTTTATGGAAGAAAGAAAAAGAAAGAATTTTGAATATGACTTATTCTAAAATATGTAAGAACAACTTACAACCTAATAATTTGAAGAAGAAAAAACTTTATGGAAGAAAGAGAAAGAGAGAGAATTTTGTACTTATTATTTATAAAAATTTAAAATTGAGTAAGTACTTCTTACTACAACCTGATAATTTAGAACAAAACTTTATGGAAGAAAGAGAAAGAGAGAGAATTTTGAACTTAATTTTAAAAAAAAATTAAAATTAAGCAAGCACAGCTTACTACCACTGAATTATGAGAAAAACGTTTTGGAAGAATTAAGAAGAAAGGAATTTTGAAGTTAATATACGAAAAATTTAAAAATGAAGTAAGACCAACTTACTATAACTAAGTTTGTGAGAAAACTTTATGGTAAATAATTAAGAAGAATTTGAATTTGGAGAAATACCAAAACATTCAGAAATAATAGTAAAATCACAGTACTATAAACAAGTCTGAATGAAACAATTCTGGGAATAAATGAATTAAACAGAATTTGAATGTTGATAGAACGTCAGAACTTTGAAACAAGATAAGATCAACATATTACAAGGATTTATGAGAAATATTTTTCAATTAAATAAAAAGAATAGTTTGAATTTTACATTAAAACTAACCAAGTTCCAAAAAATAATTATGTGTCAATTATGATTGAATTGAGAAGAAAATAAAGTGATTAATTCAGAAAAGAGAATTAACGTTAATCCAGAATAAATGCTAGATATTCACAATAGCATTTGAAGGACTAGAGAAGAATAACAAAAAAGAGTGTAATATGCCAGAGAAGGAAAAAATTTGGAAGCAAAGAGACTAATTACCTATGAAACGATAATGAAAACAGTTAATTAAGAGCAAAGAAGAACAACTCATACCAAACATATGGAGAAGATGATTTTGAACCAATGATAATAATAAGACCTATATGAAATGCAAAGAGAAGAAATACCACATGAAATATGATATGAATGAATTAATGTTAATGAGTGCGAAGGCGGATTAATAACTTTCTAAGAGAAAGGAAAGAACCAAAATGTTTAAATAAAATGATCAATATAACAACCTGTATATCTAATGTAAAGATACAATGTTAAAAACTTAAATATAATATATTAAGACCATTCAAATAATGAATAAGAAAGACTATATATAAAGACCATACTAATACTATGAGTAACCAGAAGAAAATATAAAGAGAATTCAGATGGAGAAGAAAGAGAGTTACACTGTAAACAGTAACCAGAATTATTAAAAGAAAGGTTTTCAACCATAATTAAATTAAATATATCAGACAAGTTAAGAGTTTTGAAAAAATATATATGTAATGAGTATAATAATGATTATGAAGATTTATTAAGATAGAAAATGTGAGATAATCTGAGAGACTACGAAGTGGAGAATCCAAAGATATTTTTATTAGTCGAAAATGAGACTACTTTTTATTTATTTATTCGATGACTGACTGAAGATAATTCCAGCAGCATTATGTTTTTGAGCAGGGATGGATATGCCTCTGTACTCAATTTATAGAAGTGGTGTATGGCCAGCAGAGAAGTAGCGTACAGTGCCCCTCTGATCTGCCCCAGCCCACGTGATAGGGAATGTTAGGGAATTAATATCCCAAGGATACAACACGAAGTTGATAAAGAAAGAAAATGTATTACAATTATAATATATGTCAGAAGACACTAACTATCCGAAAAGGATCAGTAGTAAGACAAGTAACCATACATATAAAATTAATAAAACTCTAATATAAAAAAGTCGATATAAAGATGGAGAAGAAAATGAATTATAAGAAATGATGAAATTATCATAAGAAATTATTTCATCCATAAACATGTCTGAAATAATTACTTCTGGAGGAGAGCAATCTGTAACGTGACAGATGTATACATAATATTGAATGGCAATTGATCATTAGAATAATGAAGTTATAATATTTAAATTTGGAAGAAAGCATTAAGTTTAATATAAAAAGATTAATTCATAGCAATGGTGGAAAGAAATCATTATTAAAAAGAAAATACAAGTTCAAGTAAAAGGAGTTACTAGTGATGAGTCATCCAAGACCAGTCTCATAACCAAAGGTTTTCAAACTATAACCCAGGAAGGTAAAAAAGTAAATAACAAAGCAGTACTGAATATGACCAAACCCACAACGAGGAAGAATAAATAGAAGAGAAACCCTAAAATAAGCCAAGATCAAACAACACAGGTGGTGTATTTCTAAAATAAAGAAGAAGATGGAGAAGATCCCAAGAAACCTGATGGCATCAAGAAGAAGATGGAGAAGATACCAGTCCCAGAAGGCAGGAGAAAAGAAGACTGATGAAAGAAGAAGAAGGCAGCATCCTGAAGAAGATGTCATGCTCTTATAAAAGACACCCAAATCCCTATATCCCCAAAATAAATATCTAAAAACAAAAGTATAACGAAATAAAAACCACATGTATATAAATTTAAGAGAGAGAAGTGTATAAAGTAAAAGTTGCCTGTGAACTAAGATGAAACAATAATATAGTACCCATGGAACAAATCTCCATTGAAAAAACGCTAACCAATTTATTATGTTAATAAGACTATACGACCATTTAGCATTAACATAATATATAAGTGCAAAGTGAACCAGTGATAGTTTTGGGTATTATAAAAAATGAACCTTGTGTTTCATTCTTGGCAATCACAAACATTGAATGCAATGAAATATGCAATTTTCAATAACTTGAAATGTGTACTGTGACAATATGTTGTTTATAAGACATAAATCTGTTTAAAATAACATTTTTGTTTTATATGCAAAAAGAAAAACAGATTTCTTAATACTTTTCGAACAATTCATACAATTTATTTATTAATAACAGGGTACAATTCCCCAAAGACAATGTGTAAAAGACGGTATAAAAACTGTAGAATCCTACTTATAATAATAGTTGGAAATAAGAATATAAATATAAGGTTTTTATGTATATAGTATAAGAATGTTTAAAAATGTTTTAGATATAAGGCCATTTGTTTGGGTCTGATACAACTAACATCACAACTATAAAAATAGTTACTACTTGTAAATAGTAGAGAGTAATTAAGATGTTAGTTAGTAAAAAACCTTTTTTGTAAACCATATTTCCATGTTAGAAATAAGGATTTTGTTGTAAAATGTCTGACTTGAAGACAACCATTTATTTTTAAAAATATTCTTTATTTGTTTTAACTATTATTTGTATTGTAACCAATACTAATTGTTATTGTGTAATTTGAAAACATGTTTAATTTATAATACTATATGTAAAAGTCAGAGAGGGTATCACACATCATATATTGTTTGTAAAATATTTTGTAAGAAAAATTGTTAAAAAATCATAGGCCAAAAGAATGGAAACCAAACTTCATCCAAACAGAGAAATTGCTCATTTAAATGCAAATAAACAAAAGGGGTTTAGACAAAATAAACTTGAGATCAAGCCATATAATTGCACATACCATTTAGAAAGATTTTAATAAATTATATTTAGAATTATAAATAAAAATGAAAATGACTAAACTCAGAAATTTAGACATGGGAGTCATATATTCCAGAATAATGTTTCAGAATACAACTAATTCAATTAATTACCAGAAAATCAGGGAATATAAGCCTTTTAATACAATATAGGATTATTAATATTAAATATAACGGATAAAATGGATGAATTTTATATAATGACAGGAAGTAAATTTTGATGTTTTGACTTTTCAGAGAATAACAAAAATGAAAGTAAAATTACTAATTTTGGACAGAAAACACTATAAAACGGCATTATTTAATCTGAAAATAAGCTGAATGAACTGAAAGATTAATTTACATTACATCTAGTGAATAAAATTGACAAATAACCAAAGTTTAGGCAATCATATAGTGAACATTAAAGTGTGCACAGGATGTGAAAATATATTTGAACAATGTTAAGGATAATATTATATGGGCTAAGAGTTTAATTGAGACTGAAGGAAACAGTTAGTTGATTATTGGTATTCGAATGGTTAACATGACAAGAGTTTTGTGACGATCTAACCTATCTTACAACGGTAAAGTTAAGCGGTGAATAGTACGTTTTAGTGAAATCGCGAGTGACTTCTAAAATACATCTAGAACATATACATTGTGACAAAAACAATCAAGAAACACTAATTAACACTAAACAATACATCTCTACTCCGAAAAACACCACAAAACACCATAAAACTGTATAACACATTAACCAAGTATTAGTGTCGGTATCGGGAAAAGTGATTGAACTTATAATTACACGGATATACTAAATACAACCCAGAAACATTACACCAGTCACTACACAACATTTAACAAGAGATTTGCAGACACCAGAACAGGAATACTGCCAGAAAATACATTATTTGGAACGCAGCAGGAACGAGCGACATTTTGATCAACTTGATGGCCGCCATTTGCTTTTGACGATCCCAGTGCCTTCTCCGTGCTCACATATCAGCTGTTGGTGAAAACAATTATATTATTTTCAAATTATTATTCAATGTCTGTATTTAGTAATAATTATTAATTTGTTGTAACGTTATACTTTTTAAATATTGGCCCGATTTCTCTGACTTTGATAATAATTGGCTGTTTAAAGAACCCTGTATGATTTTTATATAATATAATTTGCACCTTTTTCGATATCCTGAGAATCGATATTATAATCGATAAGAGTCAATATTGCTATTAATTAATAAAACATTAAATTTCTTCAACACTAAATAGTTCTTTATTTCATAAATATTACTAATTATCACTAATATAATTCTAATTAATAATCTATCAGGACTTTACCACCTATAAGTGAAGATAACCTAAAAAATAAAAAGGTAAACAAGTATCGATTGGATTGAAGACAATCTTATGAGTGGTGATAGTTTATTTAAAATATACCAAAACTTTAATAAAAATTTTCAGAAGAGCAATACACTTTTTAAAACTTCACAGCCCTATATTAATTAATTGATCATAATTAATTAATTAATAAAATTAAAAAAAATTTTTTAATTATTTTTTTTTATATAAACATAATTTTTTTGTTTTTAAATTTTCTTCAAAACAATAATTTTTGTTTTGAAACTTTCGGTGAAGCTGAACATATATTTCTTCATCAACATTACGCTACTCGACCGGTCTTGCTACCATTGAGACTCGACCAGCTGGGAAATTTAAGGAAGTGTTTCAGGCCAGTAAGACGTCGAGAGCCACACCAATTACACATCAATTAAACATAAGCACATTACAATTTTTCTTTATTATTATTACAATATTATTCGGTTCTTGATAATAGATCTGTATTAAATAGTTATCAAGTGTTTTACAAGAGAAAAACGCTATATTCCAGTTATTATATTGAATAATTCAATATTTTCCTCCAACCCTAGTCGGTATATACTATCGAAATTGTGAAGAGAAGAGAGCGGAGAGAGTAAGTTAGTTCGCTATTCTCCCGTATTCACCAGCTGTCAACGAACGAACGCTGTGGTTAGCGATTGACCAATTACTATAGGTTAAGTCGCTCCGCTTGATGCGTTTCTCACGTTCCTTTCTCTGTAAATTACACCCTATTCAAAATACACTAATTATTCTACAAATAACACGAAATCGTCAAATTCAAGAAGGGTTCTTTATTTTATATATGTTTTAATTCCAACAGCTGCTTCCTCTTGCTACTAATACACCATATCGATTACACAATTCATAATCGATTTGTTATTGAATTCGGGTTTTAGATGTGTTACAATTTAATTATAATTTTCAGTTTGTTTTTTATCTCAGGGTACATGTAGTTCTTTTAACTATTAGTAAGGTCGGGTAATGCAATTTTAAGGTTACTAAGTATTAGAATATTGTTATAAAAACTTATTATATAAAATTAAACATAAACAGGTTTTTTACCAAATTGGATCAGATGCTTAATGTGGCAGTGTCTTGCTACGACGAGACGAGAACAGAATGGTAATTCAACTCTTGAATAAAAACAGCCTTCAACTTTTCAATAAAAGTTTGTATTTGATGTCCCAGAATGTAGTAGAAGTTTCAGTTCTGGTCTTCGTTATTCTTCACGGTTCTGGTAGTTGCAGGTCCCAATGGAATTTGTGTAGTATTAAGATTTCGTTCAGTCGAATTAAGTGAGGTTTAGTACGTTATTTCAAATTTCTTCGTTTGTTTTTTAATATATTTTTAATTAATTTGTCATCCCTCGGCTATGGATCATCTTTATTTAATTATAGTTCATTTTCATCCTTACTCTTTTGCTGTTAGTCGGTTGAATGATTTATTTTTTTGAATTCATTTAATTTTAATGGTATGTAGAATTATATTTGCTGAGAGATAGATTCCGGAGTTACTACTCAGTCCTTTTTTAATGTATTTCCTTTTATGAAATTTGATTTATTTAATTTTATTCATTTAGTTTTGGTTTTCTTTCTGGTTTTAAATTTGTATTAACTCAACTCTACTCATTCACATATAACAATTGAGTGTTGAAAATCAACAAGATATCTTGCATTCAGTCGTCCCTAACAACCATCTTCCTCTTCTGTTATTGGATAATATTTGTTATCCTAGAGCCGTAATTAGGAAATATTCTTACACTTTTTAATAAAATACTCCCTTATTAGAATTACATTAAATCACATAAAACTTTCACCTAATATGCATTATTAAACCATATATATTTTACTACATTTTCTTCTCGATCAACTTATTTTAAAAGGTATTAATTTCCTGTTACAAAATACTAATTTTAGTCCTATTTGTTTTATTACATGTGTTATAAATTTTTGTTTTTAATTTAGCTTTTCTGACCTGACCTACTGTACAATGAGTCACTGGTTTATGGCCAATTATTCTAATTTTATTTTATCCTGATTTCAATTTATTATGATTATGATTTTTTATTTTATCATTGAACCCTTCATTGGTTTATAACATAATTACAATGACCACTTGACAATTTATTAACAATTATTGTCTTCTTGGCCAAGTTTACAAATATTATTTTATGATATCTTCATTAATTATTCAAAGTAAATACTCTTAACATGATACAATACATAATAAATACACTTGTTTTTAATTACTTAAATACAAGTTTAACATGAATGAAATTAGTATCCATTACTCAATACTTTCTTAAAGCAATTGCTTCACACCTGTTACATACAAAACACAGAATAAATATCATGTAAACAAAATATCATGATTAAGCACAACAACATGTATATCATTATAAAACATTAAATATCAATTAAACAGTCTACTATTTTCAAACTTGTCTATAGTAAATTCATCTCGTTAGACACTGTGTTTATAGTTTACATCTTCCACTGATCACTCCATATTTTATACTTATAGACATTTTTACTATTTTATTACCTAGCAACCTTACTAGGCATTATTAATATATTTATTAGGTGAGGTTTACCTTCCTGACCTTAATTACGGCATACATTGGGTATTGTTTTAATTTATATTGACAAAGTTTTTATGTAACGTCTGGGACCTTAACTTTGTTACGTTACAATATATATATATATATATATATATATATATATATTGTAGCGTGACAGATAATCCACACAAATACATTACTCAATGATCATGGATAAAGCTTTAATATATGGAATGTCCAGATGAGAATCAATTAAAATGCACTATTTAATAATATATTCACAATAAAGGTTAAATAAAGAAAATTTCTGCAAATAATATAATATAATACAAATTTGAAAACCCAGAAGACTAAAGATGTTAATAACAAAATTACCCAGGTAAGATAGAAGCAGGCAATTAATATACCCCGACAAGGAAACCAGACCAGAAGAAACAAAGGCATACACAGCGAAAAACTACAGAAGAAGGAAGAAGAATTAAAATCACAGAAGAAAGAAGAAAGAAGAATAAACCAAAACTACTACTACTGAAGAAAGAAGAAAGAAGAATAATCCAAAACTAAAGAAGAAAGAAGAAGGAAGAATAACCAAATCTACTGAAGAGAGAAGAAGGAAGAATAATCAAAACTAAAGCTACTGAAGAAAGAAGACTAATTAAAACTAAAGAAGAAAGAAGACTAATTAACACTAGAGAAGAAAGAAGAATAATCAAAATCACAGAAGAGAGAAGAAGGAAGAATAATCATAATCATGCTGAAGAAGGAAGAAAGAAGACTAATTAAAACTACTACTACAGAAGAAAGAAGAAAGAAGAACAATCAAAGCAACTGAAGAAAGAAGAAAGAAGACTAATTAAAACTACTACTACAGAAGAAAGAAGAAAGAAGAACAATCAAAGCTACTGAAGAAGGAAGAAAGAAGAATAATTAAAACCAAAGAAGAAAGAAGACTAATTAAAACTAGAGAAGAAAGAAGAATAACCAAAACTACCACTACTGAAGAGAGAAGAAAGAAGAATAACTCAAAACCAAAACTACTGAATAAGGAAGAAAGAAGAATAACCCAAAACAAAAACTACTGAAGAAAGAAGAAACAAGAATAATTAAAAATAAAGAAGAAAGAAGAATAAACCAAAACTACTACTACTGAAGAAAGAAGAAAGAAGAATAATCAAAACTAAAATCTACTGAAGAAGGAAGAAAGAAGAATAACCCAAAACTACTACTACTGAAGAAAGAAGAAAGAAGAATAACCAAAACCACCGAAGAAAGAAGAAAGAAGAAGAATCCAAAACTACTGAAGGGAGAAGAAAGAAGAATAAACCAAAACTACCACTACTGAAGAAAGAAGAAAGAAGACTAATTAAAACTACTACTACAGAAGAAAGAAGAAAGAAGAACAATCAAAGCAACTGAAGAAAGAAGAAAGAAGATTAATTAAAACTAAAGAAGAAAGAAGACTAATTAACACTAGAGAAGAAAGAAGAATAATCAAAATCACAGAAGAGAGAAGAAGGAAGAATAATCATAATCATGCTGAATAAGGAAGAAAGAAGACTAATTAAAACTACTACTACAGAAGAAAGAAGAAAGAAGAAGAATCAAAGCAACTGAAGAAAGAAGAAAGAAGACTAATTAAAACTACTACTACAGAAGAAAGAAGAAAGAAGAACAATCAAAGCTACGGAAGAAGGAAGAAAGAAGAATAATTAAAACCAAAGAAGAAAGAAGACTAATTAAAACTAGAGAAGAAAGAAGAATAACCAAAACTACCACTACTGAAGATAGAAAAAAGAAAGAAGAATAACTCAAAACCAAAAATACTTAAGAAGGAAGAAAGAAGAATAACCCAAAACAAAAACTACTGAAGAAAGAAGAAACAAGACTAATTAAAACTAGAGAAGAAAGAAGAAAGAAGAACCACCAAATCTACTGAAGAGAGAAGAAGGAAGAATAAACCAAAACTAAAACTACCGAAGAAAGAAGAAAGAAGAATAATCCAAAACTACAGAAGAAGGAAGAATAACCAAACTCAAAGAAGAAAGAAGAATAATTAAGACGACCCATGTAAAACAAAAACCCCATAGGGAAAGAACCCCAAAAAACCCCAAAATCAATGAATGTCCAAAGAGAAAGTATAACACCCCAAAAAACCATATCACTGTAAAACTGACAAAAAACTAAAAGTGTTAGTAGTATTAAATATTAGTGCATTCAAAATGTTATTGTTTAGTTTGTATAAACAAATCTTCACAGTTTCCCCCATGGTTGAATATTTCATGTTAAAAACTAGAAAAAGACTAGTAAATATATTGATAATTCACCATAGACAAGTGTAAGTGATCAAATTATAAATAATAAACTTTAAAAGGTGCATGAGTTACAGTACAAGGTAATAAACTTTAAGTTTTGTGAACAGTGTCTACTTTGATAATGAAATAGTAATGTTACTAATAAAAAGCTACTAAAGCTGTATGAACTTTCCATAGAATGGAATATAACTTAGATAGCCAGGGTTATACTTAAAGAGGGGGCATAAATCCTGTAAAATGGGGAATTACAAAACAAACTGTTAATATTAAAGTAGTAAAAGATGTTAACCATTATATGTAACCAGGATGTTAGGCTCCTATTACATATAGTAATTAGATAAGTAAGGATTATTCATAAGAATTATTAGTGTTATAATTTGTTATTGTATTGTTCATTTTGATTTAGGAATGCCCTATCTAAAAATAGATATCATTCCGATGTTATAGAATATTTTTATTTATGTTATTAGGTGATATACAAAACAATGTTATTCAGAACACCAGTTTTGATGTAGAGAGGTGTTATATGTTAATTATATAATCAATAATTACTGTTATACCAGTTAAAGAACTAATTTTTAATCAAATATAAAAGAATCAGAAGTCAGAGAAGGATATAAAATAACTACATTAATAAAACATTTGCAAATAGCCACACCTCAAATCTAGGCAATATAATGAATTTAAACTGCAAATAATTAACAAACATAGTCTTATAAGCCAGTTAAACTGACAATATTTAGGCAAGATAAACTCAACATATGAAATACTATGTAAATAAGGCTTTCTAAGGATATGGTCATTATATGAGTAAAATTATTTATTAGTCTAATAAAATACCAGTTAAAACTGAAATAGATTCACTGACATTATCATAGGGGGAGTCATATACAAATGAATTGTATTAAAAAACCATTATTAATATACTAAATTGCAATAAAATAAGTGAGAATTGATAATTATATCAATTTCAGATTTAATAGAATAATAATTATATTAGGGAAAATGGCTATTATTTACTTAGAAGACAGGAAGTATAATTTTAGGCCTACCTCCCAAAAATTTATAAGAAATATAATTTTCAGATAAAACTTTGTAATACTAACTTAATTACTATCAAAAAAAGTAGAATAGCATAGTGAAAACGAATATGTATTTAATATTTCAAACAGTTAACTAATAACGAAATTACTTTATGAACATAATGTACGGTTTTAAAATGTGTCGGAAGTTAAGATGATTTGAAACAATGTATGAGATATATTATATAGGCTAAGATTTTCATGAGACGAAGGAAATACAGACAGTTCATTATTGTACCTCGAAGAGAGCACTTCATGTGAATATTTGATAGAACCAACCTTTAATGGCCGTTACGTTATAACAGAGTTCGGAATCATTTTATATAAAATTAAATTTTTTAACTATTTTAATTATTGTGAAGTGGTGAAGTTGACCTGTGAACTACATAACACCAATAAACGGAATCACATGTAACTAATTAAATGAAATAACACTGAAATCGCACCAAATACCAAGTGAAAATTAGAGGTTAACTGACACACATAAACACCAGTAGGTATACCCATTTAACAACATTTTTACACCAAGTGAACTATTCCTTCATACACCAGTGACAATAAACTATACCCCAGAAGATCATATACCATTGCGAAGAACATTTAACCGAAGAGAGGACATATTAATTCCAACAAGTACTTCGTCAACATTAGAAGCTATCAACGCGCATGCGTCAGGCGGCCATTTTGAACCAATATCATCACCGCTATAAGATCCGACTGTGGACTGCATTCTGGTTCGAATAAAATTATATATAAACTTTCATTATTAATAACTACCATTGTATTGTTTAAATTTAAGACATTTTTTGAATTGTAAGTGTTATACTTTCATGTCCCTGACCTTCTCTGGCTTTTATATTAATAACTGTTCAAAGAACCTACTTTTATAATATGAATACACATTTCTAATATCGACCGGCCCTGAGCGAGTCGATACGGCATTGTAACCTCGATTAATTAATCGACCAACTTTATTATTTTTGTTTAATAAACGTTGTGTTTGGTTTTTGGTAACTTGGAGTTGGTTTTCATTATAAAAGGACATAACAGTTAATTACTCAAGAAAACTAACTAACCTTTAAAGGCAGTATAGGTGAACCTATCACCTTTCAAGAGTAAGAAGAAGAGAGCCGTTTTCGCCTAAACTTGAAGTTAACTGGATTGTCTGTTTAACAAATTTACAGAACGGAAAATTATTACCCGAATAAACACAATACCAACATAATTATAATTACAATCAACAACCTCGATTTATTCCTAAATTTCAAGAACATAAATACACCGAAAACATTTCTTCAGAATTTATTTTTTTTTATAAATATAAATTTTAAATTTATATTTTATTTCAAATTGCTACCACAGCAATATACACCGAGTTTATTTGATAACAACAAAGACCAGCAACATTACCAAATCGACGTTTCCCAGAGCGGAACGTCACTACTACACACATTCTTACATTGAAATAATCATTATATTACAAAATTGGCAAGCCCAACCAGTGAGGCTTACAGGAGAGCACAATTAACATACATCAATATTTATTTTTTACATTGTAATAATAACGTAATATTACAAAATTGGCGTCCAACTAAAGGGCTGTAATTAGGGGTTGAAATTACTGTAATTACTTACCCAATTCCTAATTCAGCTTGGCAGCGGTTAGTCAGCCAGGGAATCAGGGAAGATGATGCGTCGTGCTACATCAAAGAAGAGAGCGGCGGAGGCCGAGAAGGAACTCGATATGGATGATAAGGAGGCGACACCAGTGGAGGACGTGGAAAGGATATTAGAACGGGTGGAACATAAGCAACCAGCACCAGCAGAGAAACAACCCGAAGTACCCACGCAAACAGGGGAAATCAATGTTCCGGAGAAGGAAACAGAAAACATGACAGTACACGAAATGTTTAAGGCAATGATGGAAAATAACAAGAGAATGGAAGAAAACTTACATAAAAAAATGGATGACACCAACCGGTCAACCAAGGAAGAATTGAAAAAGGAAATGGAAGAAAACAGCAAGAAAATGGAGGAAAACTTGCATAAGAAAATGGATTCCACCAAGGAAGAAAATAGTAAGGAAAGGAAAGAAGACCAACAGTCCTTGAAGGAAAATTTGAGTGATATAAATAAGAGCATAGAGGCAACAAAAGAAGAATTGAAGAAGGACAACCAAGCAACAAAAGAAGAATTGAAGAAGGACAACCAAGAAACAAAGGAAGAATTAAGTAAAAAGATTGAAGACACCCATAAGAGAATTGAGGAAACCAGTAAGAAGGTGGAAAATAAAATGGAAAAGATGCGACGGAATGGAGGAAGCAATGACTAACATCACTGGTCAAGTGAGACAGAACCAGGAGGACATGGAAGCAATTCGGAGCCGACCAACCAGCTTTACTAATATCCCAATAAACGAGAACAGAGAATGGCTTAACTTTCGCCAATATAAAAGGAAGCCAATGGCGTTCTTGGCCCGTATCGAGGAATATATGGCCAAACATAAAAGTAATCGATGGTCCAATAATCGTGAACTATTGGACGAATCCTTCCGTGATATGACGGACAATTGGTGGATGGCGAACAGAAGCGAAATAACCGATTATCAACAGTTCAAAGGTTTGTTCAAGTCTAAGTATTGGTCAGAGACCACCCAGAATTCAATAAGGGACAACATCTGCAATGGCCGATATAGAACTCAGTTTGGCAGTACCATGACTGCGTACTTTCTTGGGAAGGTGTGCTTGGCCAAGCACCTGGAACCAGCCATACCAGAGGAATGCCTGGTGAACAAGCTTTCTTATCATTACGACGAAGAGGTCATAAGAGCTCGAAGAGGTAGTCAGATAAAGACCATACAGGCGATGACGGAGCTATTGGAAAACTATGAGAATGAAGAATATTACAGGCAGAGCAGAAGAAGAAATGAGCGGCCAGAAGTACGAAATAATCCGTCATCAAACAATAATAGTCAACCGGTCAACAGTGGGTACCAAGGAAATAGATATAATCCGAATTACAATAATCAACACCCCACGAATGGTAACGACAACAATAATAACCACGGGAATATAAACCCGAATAATAACAGAAATAATAACGGGTTCTCCGGTAATCGAGGTAATTATTACCCGAATAATTATGTAAATAGACAAAGAAACACCAATCCTACCAATAACACCGAGCGGTTTGACAATAACAATAGGGGTTACCCTAGTCATAATAACAACAACAACAGGTTCTCCCGACCACGGGTAAATTTTATACGGGCGGAAGGAAACAACCATCGCAGGTATAACCAGCAACGACGGAGCAGCGTACACGAGTACGAAGATCGAAACAGAAGCCGAGAACGGGACAACTCTAGTTATAATCTGCCAAGGCGAAGTACCAGCCTAGATAACCCGGAGCGGCATACAAACAGGGAACAAACCTACGAACCGAGAACTGAAAGACTGGAACCTACTCAAGGTTCCCCCAATGATGCCTCTGATGGTCCAATTAATAACCAAGGTGAGGAGAATTTAAACGGGAGGAGGCAGTGATAAACAATAAGGACCTTTTGCTGCTTCTATCGCCTGGGTATGTAAAGGAATTGCCAATAATCCCAATAAAATTACAATCATTCGATGTAATTATTTAAAAAATATTCGAAATGAATTACTGGAGGAGGACAACACTCGCCTCCCTATAATAAATAATGAAATAATATACATTAATGCAGAAGTCGAAGGAACATTCGCACAACTAATGATCGATACCGGTGCAAATGTATCCATAATTAACACTACAGAATTGGAGAGAATCCAAGGAAAATGTGGTAAGCTATTGCCAACCTTACCTATAAATAACATTATATTAATCGGTGCCACGGGTCGCCAAAACAAGACCATCAGAAAACAAGTATCATTGAATGTCGTTAGTAAGGGTATAGCTATGAACATGGTCTTCTTAATTGCGGCAGGATTACCCTTCAACATATTAGTGGGATGTGATGTGCTGAGAAGGAACTCGGCTATTATTGATTTACGAATGGAGAAGGTATCACACTTTACCGGAGATCTAACCTGGACGGCCGATTTAGTCGGTAGTGAGATAACACTTCCCAGCAGTATCCACCAGCAAATACGTAGCATAAATTATACCAATACTAACACCATTTCTAACACTATAGTATATGAAACTACAGACGAGGATTTATGGTCCCAGAAAATACAGGAGATAAGGGATTTCCGAAGCGGAATTAATAGAGAAAAATTATCCAATACTCAAGCGAATCAGCTAATACAAATTTATGAAAGATACCGCTCAGTATTTTCCGATGAGCCAGGCAAGGTAAGAAATTATCAATGTACCCTTCAATTCCGAGATACAGTAGAGTTTAATAGGAAATCCTACCCTATTGCGCATTCTCGAAAAGAGGCAGTAAGAGCGGAAATTAATCGAATGATTAATAACGATATTATAGAACCTAGCCAATCCCCATACACCAGCCCTATTGTCGCAATTCCCAAGAAAAACGGCGAAGTCCGGCTTTGTTTGGATGCACGGGAAATAAACAAGAAAATCATTAATGATAGAACATCGCCCGGGGAGATTGAAGAAATCCTGAAACGCTTCCATGGTACCCAATACTTCAGCACTTGGGATACGGTGTGCGGATACTGGCAGGTAGAGTTGCACCCACGGAGTCGCCAATATCTGGCTTTCATATTCGAGGGGCGTAATTACCAATTCAAAAGATTACCCTTCGGATTGGTAAACTCAGTTGCCATCTTTGTGACCTGCATGGACCAGATATTGGGACATGAAGCACTTCAGTTTACAACCGTGTACGTCGACGACCTACTGATAACATCTGAGACGTGGGAGGAACACTGTTACCGTGTGGAACATGTGCTAGAAAAATTATCTGCCAGTAACGTCACGCTGAAGTTGGAAAAATCCAAGTTTATTGCCAGAGAAGTGCAATTTTTAGGATTTAACTTGGACGATCAAGGAATCTCACCGTCGGCAGAAAAGGTAGAAGCCATCCAGAAGTTCCCGGCACCCAAAAACAGGAAGCAATTGCAGTCATTCCTGGGACTCTGCAATTATTATAGAAAGTTCCAGGAACAATATTCAGAGTTAACTGCGAGGTTTCAACCTCAATTATCATCTAAAAACAAGTGGGTATGGTGTAAGGAACAAGAGGGGATTTTTAAACAAATTAAGGACAAATTTCTGGCTACTATAATACTTCGCCACCCAAACTTTAAGTTACCGTTCTTCATGAATTGCGATGCCAGCAACATCAGTCTGGGAACGACACTGTATCAAGAGGACGAGAAGGGTCAACCTCAAGTAATTAGCTTCGCGAGCAGGTCTTTGAACCAATGCGAAAGGAATTACACGGTGACGGAAAAAGAATTACTGAGCGTGGTGTTTGCTTGCGGTAAGTTCCACACGTACATTTTGGGATACCCCGTTACTATCCGAACTGACCATAAATCTATTTCATTCTTAAAAAGCTGCAAACTGAACCATGGCAGACTAACGAGGTGGATACTTGCCCTTCAAGAATACCATCTACAATGGGAGTACATCCCTGGTAAAAAGAATATAGTAGCGGATGTGTTATCCCGGGTCAATGTGGAAGAACAAACTTTCGAAGGGGAGAAGGAAAGCGTGCTGAAAATATATCATCTTCTTAGCACCAGAGCCGATTTAACAACAATATTAACCAACATGAGCACCCACCAACAAGCGGACCCAAAATTGAGAAACCTCAAACTTCGGCTAGAAGAGGGAGATGAAACCGTTGCTAAATATTACCAGATGAATAAACAAATATTGTTCGTTAAAACATCCTTGAAGGAAGAGATCTGGAAGGTAATTATTCCGACACAGATCGAAGGGGAGTTAATAGTGAATTACCACATACGTTACGGGCATATGGGCGCCTTCAAGGTAATAAAAGCTCTGGAGGAGAGCTGCTATATAAAAAACATCAATAGAAAAGTCCGAATGTACATAAATAGTTGTAAAATCTGCCAGCTGGTAAAAACTAATAATGAAAAGAAGGAAGGTGTGATGATCCCAATCACTTCCCAAGCGAAATTGGAGAAGGTGTTCCTAGACATTTGCGGACCATTTCTCCGTAGTGGAGGTCGACACCAATATCGATACCTAACCATCATAATGGACCACTTCACCAAATATGTTAAGCTATACCCTGCTAATCGAGCGACTACCCGGAAAATTCTGGGGATACTAACTGAACAGTATATCCCACACCTGGGAAAACCATCTTCGATCATTACTGATCATGGAACCCAGTTTAAGGGTGGAAAATGGCGGGATACATTATTGTCAATGGGCATTCGTACATACAAGACCTCGGTCTACCATCCGAGCAGTAATCCGGCAGAGCGAGTGTTGCGAGAAGTGGGGAGGATCCTCAGGACTTATTGTCACCATCAACAAAAAAGGTGGCAAGACTATCTAGAAGCCACGGAGGAATTCCTCAACTTAGCATACCATCCAGCTATAGGGATAACCCCATACTCTGCGATGTACGAGAAACCACCCCCACGAGAGATCACAGATATCCTCGAGTTCCCCAGTAACCATGTGTACAGATTTGATAAAGCTAAATTCTATAACAAGGTGGCAGAAGACCAATTGAAACGGCAAAATAAGTATCAAAGGGCTAGTGGTAAAGCAATAATATATGAAAAGGGAGAAACAATTTTGTTAAGAAATCGTGAATTACCCAGCACACTGGAAGGAATAACGAAGAAGTTATTGCTATTATACATCGGACCATATATAATATCCAATTTGAAAAATAATAATACCTATGAAATCAAAGAAATCGATTCAGAAAGGATAAAGGGAGTATATAACCAGGCTTCCATGAAAAAATATTATGAGTAATTGAATGTATGGAAGAAATAATAATTAAACCACAAAATTTAAAAACAAGTAAGAACAACTTACTACCTAGCATTTAGGAAACAATTTATGGACAAAAGAAAATGAATTTTGAATTAAATTTTAAAATTCAAAAACCCAAGTAAGAACAACTTACTTCCTTATCTTAAAAACAACTTTTAGAAATGAACAAGAGAAAAAGAATTTGGATAACACATTACAAACAATTATATATGGGGCCAATTCTGAAAAAACTTTCAAGAATAAAGAAATGGCAGTACAAACCACTGATACAATTTAAATGAATAAACTTATTGTGAAGTAAAACTAATGAGAATTTTATGTCAAATAAACAGAGATATTAAACATATGGAATTAATAATTAAGGAGTGCATTTGTATAAAAAGCAAGAGCAGAATAAAATTTTGAAAAGAAAGGAAAAACTATATATAAATAAATCCATAAGAAAAAGATGATCATATAATAAATGTCAGTTGTAAGAAAGACAATTAAAAGAGTAATTGAAAAAACATAATACTAGTGGAACGATTCACAAGAATTAAGAAAGGAACAAAAATATAATACAAAATATATGCTACCAATGACCAGAAAGAGATTGTGATGACAGTCAAAAAATGACAGAGAATTAAAAACTTTACACTGAATAATGAGTGATAATTATATTATACCAGCTTCCAACCACAAGGAGAAATAAAATGCCAGCAGAGCTAACCATTGAGAAAAATAACTGAGATAGAAATTGACTAAGATAGAAATATTAATAGATCTGTTCGTATACGAAGTGAAATGTCCAAAGATATTTAATTTTTTTTTATAGTCATAAGGTGGACTATTCTTATATAATTTTTATTAATAACTGTCTGAGATAAGTCCAGCAGTATTATTATGTATTGATCAGAGATGATTTACCTCTGTTATCAATAAATGACGTAGTATGGCCAGCAGAGTGTGAAGCCTACAGAGCCCCTCTGGACACTGCCCCAGCTAACGTATTAGGGAATTTTAGGGAATAAATATCCCAAGGATAAAGAAACAAGTTAAGAAGAAAATGGAAAAATAAAAAATAACGAACCTCAGATGACTATTACTATCAGTAAGAATCCAGTTAATAATGAAATATAGATAAGCTCAAAAATATAGAAGAAAAAATTTTTAGAAATGTGAAGGAAGTAAAGAAATATAATTTATAATATAATGTCATAAGCAATTACTTCAGACAAACTAAGTATGATCTGAACTAATCACTTCTGGAAGAGAGCAATCTGTAGCGTGACAGATAATCCACACAAATACATTACTCAATGATCATGGATAAAGCTTTAATATATGGAATATCCAGATGAGAATCAATTAAAATGCACTATTTAATAATATATTCACAATAAAGGTTAAATAAAGAAAATTTCTGCAAATAATATAATATAATACAAATTTGAAAACCCAGAAGACTAAAGATGTTAATAAAAAAATTACCCAGGTAAGATAGAAGCAGGCAATTAATATACCCCGACAAGGAAACCAGACCAGAAGAAACAAAGGCATACACAGCGAAAAACTACAGAAGAAGGAAGAAGAATTAAAATCACAGAAGAAAGAAGAAAGAAGAATAAACCAAAACTACTACTACTGAAGAAAGAAGAAAGAAGAATAATCCAAAACTAAAGAAGAAAGAAGAAGGAAGAATAACCAAATCTACTGAAGAGAGAAGAAGGAAGAATAATCAAAACTAAAGCTACTGAAGAAAGAAGAAAGAAGACTAATTAAAACCAAAGAAGAAAGAAGAATAATTAAAATTATTGAACCAAGAAGAAAGAAGAAAGAAGAATAATCAAAATCACAGAAGAGAGAAGAAGGAAGAATAATCATAATCATGCTGAAGAAGGAAGAAAGAAGACTAATTAAAACTACTACTACAGAAGAAAGAAGAAAGAAGAACAATCAAAGCAACTGAAGAAAGAAGAAAGAAGACTAATTAAAACTACTACTACAGAAGAAAGAAGAACAATCAAAGCTACTGAAGAAGGAAGAAAGAAGAATAATTAAAACCAAAGAAGAAAGAAGACTAATTAAAACTAGAGAAGAAAGAAGAATAACCAAAACTACCACTACTGAAGAGAGAAGAAAGAAGAATAACTCAAAACCAAAACTACTGAAGAAGGAAGAAAGAAGAATAACCCAAAACAAAAACTACTGAAGAAAGAAGAAACAAGAATAATTAAAACTAAAGAAGAAAGAAGAAGAAACCAAAACTACTACTACTGAAGAAAGAAGAAAGAAGAAGAATCAAAACTAAAATCTACTGAAGAAGGAAGAAAGAAGAATAACCCAAAACTACTACTACTGAAGAAAGAAGAAAGAAGAATAACCAAAACCACCGAAGAAAGAAGAAAGAAGAAGAACCCAAAACTACTGAAGGGAGAAGAAAGAAGAATAAACCAAAACTACCACTACTGAAGAAAGAAGAAAGAAGACTAATTAAAACTACTACTACAGAATAAAGAAGAAAGAAGAACAATCAAAGCAACTGAAGAAAGAAGAAAGAAGATTAATTAAAACTAAAGAAGAAAGAAGACTAATTAACACTAGAGAAGAAAGAAGAATAATCAAAATCACAGAAGAGAGAAGAAGGAAGAATAATCATAATCATGCTGAATAAGGAAGAAAGAAGACTAATTAAAACTACTACTACAGAAGAAAGAAGAAAGAAGAAGAATCAAAGCAACTGAAGAAAGAAGAAAGAAGACTAATTAAAACTACTACTACAGAAGAAAGAAGAAAGAAGAACAATCAAAGCTACTGAAGAAGGAAGAAAGAAGAATAATTAAAACCAAAGAAGAAAGAAGACTAATTAAAACTAGAGAAGAAAGAAGAATAAACAAAACTACCACTACTGAAGATAGAAGAAAGAAGAATAACTCAAAACCAAAAATACTTAAGAAGGAAGAAAGAAGAATAACCCAAAACAAAAACTACTGAAGAAAGAAGAAACAAGACTAATTAAAACTAGAGAAGAAAGAAGAAAGAAGAACCACCAAATCTACTGAAGAGAGAAGAAGGAAGAATAAACCAAATCTAAAACTACCGAAGAAAGAAGAAAGAAGAATAATCCAAAACTACAGAAGAAGGAAGAATAACCAAACTCAAAGAAGAAAGAAGAATAATTAAGACGACCCATGTAAAACAAAAACCCCATAGGGAAAGAACCCCAAAAAACCCCAAAATCAATGAATGTCCAAAGAGAAAGTATAACACCCCAAAAAACCATATCACTGTAAAACTGACAAAAAACTAAAAGTGTTAGTAGTATTAAATATTAGTGCATTCAAAATGTTATTGTTTAGTTTGTATAAACAAATCTTCACAGTTTCCCCCATGGTTGAATATTTCATGTTAAAAACTAGAAAAAGACTAGTAAATATATTGATAATTCGCCATAGACAAGTGTAAGTGATCAAATTATAAATAATAAACTTTAAAAGGTGCATGAGTTACAGTACAAGGTAATAAACTTTAAGTTTTGTGAACAGTGTCTACTTTGATAATGAAATAGTAATGTTACTAATAAAAAGCTACTAAAGCTGTATGAACATTCCATAGAATGGAATATAACTTAGATAGCCAGGGTTATACTTAAAGAGGGGGCATAAATCCTGTAAAATGGGGAATTACAAAACAAACTGTTAATATTAAAGTAGTAAAAGATGTTAACCATTATATGTAACCAGGATGTTAGGCTCCTATTACATATAGTAATTAGATAAGTAAGGATTATTCATAAGAATTATTAGTGTTATAATTTGTTATTGTATTGTTCATTTTGATTTAGGAATGCCCTATCTAAAAATAGATATCATTCCGATGTTATAGAATATTTTTATTTATGTTATTAGGTGATATACAAAACAATGTTATTCAGAACACCAGTTTTGATGTAGAGAGGTGTTATATGTTAATTATATAATCAATAATTACTGTTATACCAGTTAAAGAACTAATTTTTAATCAAATATAAAAGAATCAGAAGTCAGAGAAGGATATAAAATAACTACATTAATAAAACATTTGCAAATAGCCACACCTCAAATCTAGGCAATATAATGAATTTAAACTGCAAATAATTAACAAACATAGTCTTATAAGCCAGTTAAACTGACAATATTTAGGCAAGATAAACTCAACATATGAAATACTATGTAAATAAGGCTTTCTAAGGATATGGTCATTATATGAGTAAAATTATTTATTAGTCTAATAAAATACCAGTTAAAACTGAAATAGATTCACTGACATTATCATAGGGGGAGTCATATACAAATGAATTGTATTAAAAAACCATTATTAATATACTAAATTGCAATAAAATAAGTGAGAATTGATAATTATATCAATTTCAGATTTAATAGAATAATAATTATATTAGGGAAAATGGCTATTATTTACTTAGAAGACAGGAAGTATAATTTTAGGCCTACCTCCCAAAAATTTATAAGAAATATAATTTTCAGATAAAACTTTGTAATACTAACTTAATTACTATCAAAATAAGTAGAATAGCATAGTGAAAACGAATATGTATTTAATATTTCAAACAGTTAACTAATAACGAAATTACTTTATGAACATAATGTACGGTTTTAAAATGTGTCGGAAGTTAAGATGATTTGAAACAATGTATGAGATATATTATATAGGCTAAGATTTTCATGAGACGAAGGAAATACAGACAGTTCATTATTGTACCTCGAAGAGAGCACTTCATGTGAATATTTGATAGAACCAACCTTTAATGGCCGTTACGTTATAACAGAGTTCGGAATCATTTTATATAAAATTAAATTTTTTAACTATTTTAATTATTGTGAAGTGGTGAAGTTGACCTGTGAACTACATAACACCAATAAACGGAATCACATGTAACTAATTAAATGAAATAACACTGAAATCGCACCAAATACCAAGTGAAAATTAGAGGTTAACTGACACACATAAACACCAGTAGGTATACCCATTTAACAACATTTTTACACCAAGTGAACTATTCCTTCATACACCAGTGACAATAAACTATACCCCAGAAGATCATATACCATTGCGAAGAACATTTAACCGAAGAGAGGACATATTAATTCCAACAAGTACTTCGTCAACATTAGAAGCTATCAACGCGCATGCGTCAGGCGGCCATTTTGACCCAATATCATCACCGCTATAAGATCCGACTGTGGACTGCATTCTGGTTCGAATAAAATTATATATAAACTTTTATTATTAATAACTACAATTGTATTGTTTAAATTTAAGACAATTTTTGAATTGTAAGTGTTATACTTTCATGTCCCTGACCTTCTCTGGCTTTTATATTAATAACCGTTCAAAGAACCTACTTTTATAATATGAATACATATTTCTAATATCGACCGGCCCTGAGCGAGTCGATACGGCATTGTAACATCGATAATTAATCGACCAACTTTATTATTTTTGTTTAATAAACGTTGTGTTTGGTTTTTGGTAACTTGGAGTTGGTTTTTTATTATAAAAGGACATAACAGTTAATTACTCAAGAAAACTAAATAACCTTTAAAGGCAGTATAGGTGAACCTATCACCTTTCAAGAGTAAGAAGAAGAGAGCCGTTTTCGCCTAAACTTGAAGTTAACTGGATTGTCTGTTTAACAAATTTACAGAACGGAAAATTAGTACCCGAATAAACACAATACCAACATAATTATAATTACAATCAACAACCTCGATTTATTCCTAAATTTCAAGAACATAAATACACCGAAAACATTTCTTCAGAATTTATTATTTTTTTATAAATATAAATTTTAAATTTATATTTTATTTCAAATTGCTACCACAGCAATATACACCGAGTTTATTTGATAACAACAAAGACCAGCAACATTACCAAATCGACGTTTCCCAGAGCGGAACGTCACTACTACACACATTCTTACATTGAAATAATCATTATATTACAAAATTGGCAAGCCCAACCAGTGAGGCTTACAGGAGAGCACAATTAACATACATCAATATTTATTTTTTACATTGTAATAATAACGTAATATTACAAAATTGGCGTCCAACTAAAGGGCTGTAATTAGGGGTTAAAATTACTGTAATTACTTACCCAATTCCTAATTCAGCTTGGCAGCGGTTAGTCAGCCAGGGAATCAGGGAAGATGACGCGTCGTGCTACATCAAAGAAGAGAGCGGCGGAGGCCGAGAAGGAACTCGATATGGTTGATAAGGAGGCGACACCAGTGGAGGACGTGGAAAGGATATTAGAACGGGTGGAACATAAGCAACCAGCACCAGCAGAGAAACAACCCGAAGTACCCACGCAAACAGGGGAAATCAATGTTCCGGAGAAGGAAACAGAAAACATGACAGTACACGAAATGTTTAAGGCAATGATGGAAAATAACAAGAGAATGGAAGAAAACTTACATAAAAAAATGGATGACACCAACCGGTCAACCAAGGAAGAATTGAAAAAGGAAATGGAAGAAAACAGCAAGAAAATGGAGGAAAACTTGCATAAGAAAATGGATTCCACCAAGGAAGAAAATAGTAAGGAAAGGAAAGAAGACCAACAGTCCTTGAAGGAAAATTTGAGTGATATAAATAAGAGCATAGAGGCAACAAAAGAAGAATTGAAGAAGGACAACCAAGCAACAAAAGAAGAATTGAAGAAGGACAACCAAGAAACAAAGGAAGAATTAAGTAAAAAGATTGAAGACACCCATAAGAGAATTGAGGAAACCAGTAAGAAGGTGGAAAAGAAAATGGAAGAAAATAAGAAGAATTTGGAAGACAAGATGGGAGTAACCAATAAGGAAATGAAGAAAGACAACCGATCTTTAAGCCGGAAAATTGATGAAACTAATCAGAAAATGGAGGAAACCAGCAAAAAGATGGAAGAAAAATTGGAGGAGAATAACAAGAAAATGGAAGAGAAGATGGGGGAGAGATTGGAAGAGTTAAGAGAGGATAACCAACTACTACGAGAAGAATTACGCGAAGTGAACCAGGAGAATCTAGACAAATTAGACGAACGAATGGAGCTATTAAGAAAGGAAATGAACCAGGAACTCAAGGAAAATAAGAAATCTATGACCAAAAGGCTGGAAGATGAAACCATAACTATAAATCAACAGATAAGAGAAGTTGATGGAAGATGTAGGCTGACGGAAGTGGAGGTACAAGAGTTCAAGGAAGTGGTGAACACCAAGGTCACAAATCTTGAAGAATCTACTCGCAAGAAGGCAGAAGAAAACCGAAAGGAAAGCCAGGAAGAACTCAGCAAGGTACGAACTCGAATTACGGAAAGATGCGACGGAATGGAGGAAGCAATGACTAACATCACTGGTCAAGTGAGACAGAACCAGGAGGACATGGAAGCAATTCGGAGCCGACCAACCAGCTTTACTAATATCCCAATAAACGAGAACAGAGAATGGCTTAACTTTCGCCAATATAAAAGGAAGCCAATGGCGTTCTTGGCCCGTATCGAGGAATATATGGCCAAACATAAAAGTAATCGATGGTCCAATAATCGTGAACTATTGGACGAATCCTTCCGTGATATGACGGACAATTGGTGGATGGCGAACAGAAGCGAAATAACCGATTATCAACAGTTCAAAGGTTTGTTCAAGTCTAAGTATTGGTCAGAGACCACCCAGAATTCAATAAGGGACAACATCTGCAATGGCCGATATAGAACTCAGTTTGGCAGTACCATGACTGCGTACTTTCTTGGGAAGGTGTGCTTGGCCAAGCACCTGGAACCAGCCATACCAGAGGAATGCCTGGTGAACAAGCTTTCTTATCATTACGACGAAGAGGTCATAAGAGCTCGAAGAGGTAGTCAGATAAAGACCATACAGGCGATGACGGAGCTATTGGAAAACTATGAGAATGAAGAATATTACAGGCAGAGCAGAAGAAGAAATGAGCGGCCAGAAGTACGAAATAATCCGTCATCAAACAATAATAGTCAACCGGTCAACAGTGGGTACCAAGGAAATAGATATAATCCGAATTACAATAATCAACACCCCACGAATGGTAACGACAACAATAATAACCACGGGAATATAAACCCGAATAATAACAGAAATAATAACGGGTTCTCCGGTAATCGAGGTAATTATTACCCGAATAATTATGTAAATAGACAAAGAAACACCAATCCTACCAATAACACCGAGCGGTTTGACAATAACAATAGGGGTTACCCTAGTCATAATAACAACAACAACAGGTTCTCCCGACCACGGGTAAATTTTATACGGGCGGAAGGAAACAACCATCGCAGGTATAACCAGCAACGACGGAGCAGCGTACACGAGTACGAAGATCGAAACAGAAGCCGAGAACGGGACAACTCTAGTTATAATCTGCCAAGGCGAAGTACCAGCCTAGATAACCCGGAGCGGCATACAAACAGGGAACAAACCTACGAACCGAGAACTGAAAGACTGGAACCTACTCAAGGTTCCCCCAATGATGCCTCTGATGGTCCAATTAATAACCAAGGTGAGGAGAATTTAAACGGGAGGAGGCAGTGATAAACAATAAGGACCTTTTGCTGCTTCTATCGCCTGGGTATGTAAAGGAATTGCCAATAATCCCAATAAAATTACAATCATTCGATGTAATTATTTAAAAAATATTCGAAATGAATTACTGGAGGAGGACAACACTCGCCTCCCTATAATAAATAATGAAATAATATACATTAATGCAGAAGTCGAAGGAACATTCGCACAACTAATGATCGATACCGGTGCAAATGTATCCATAATTAACACTACAGAATTGGAGAGAATCCAAGGAAAATGTGGTAAGCTATTGCCAACCTTACCTATAAATAACATTATATTAATCGGTGCCACGGGTCGCCAAAACAAGACCATCAGAAAACAAGTATCATTGAATGTCGTTAGTAAGGGTATAGCTATGAACATGGTCTTCTTAATTGCGGCAGGATTACCCTTCAACATATTAGTGGGATGTGATGTGCTGAGAAGGAACTCGGCTATTATTGATTTACGAATGGAGAAGGTATCACACTTTACCGGAGATCTAACCTGGACGGCCGATTTAGTCGGTAGTGAGATAACACTTCCCAGCAGTATCCACCAGCAAATACGTAGCATAAATTATACCAATACTAACACCATTTCTAACACTATAGTATATGAAACTACAGACGAGGATTTATGGTCCCAGAAAATACAGGAGATAAGGGATTTCCGAAGCGGAATTAATAGAGAAAAATTATCCAATACTCAAGCGAATCAGCTAATACAAATTTATGAAAGATACCGCTCAGTATTTTCCGATGAGCCAGGCAAGGTAAGAAATTATCAATGTACCCTTCAATTCCGAGATACAGTAGAGTTTAATAGGAAATCCTACCCTATTGCGCATTCTCGAAAAGAGGCAGTAAGAGCGGAAATTAATCGAATGATTAATAACGATATTATAGAACCTAGCCAATCCCCATACACCAGCCCTATTGTCGCAATTCCCAAGAAAAACGGCGAAGTCCGGCTTTGTTTGGATGCACGGGAAATAAACAAGAAAATCATTAATGATAGAACATCGCCCGGGGAGATTGAAGAAATCCTGAAACGCTTCCATGGTACCCAATACTTCAGCACTTGGGATACGGTGTGCGGATACTGGCAGGTAGAGTTGCACCCACGGAGTCGCCAATATCTGGCTTTCATATTCGAGGGGCGTAATTACCAATTCAAAAGATTACCCTTCGGATTGGTAAACTCAGTTGCCATCTTTGTGACCTGCATGGACCAGATATTGGGACAAGAAGCACTTCAGTTTACAACCGTGTACGTCGACGACCTACTGATAACATCTGAGACGTGGGAGGAACACTGTTACCGTGTGGAACATGTGCTAGAAAAATTATCTGCCAGTAACGTCACGCTGAAGTTGGAAAAATCCAAGTTTATTGCCAGAGAAGTGCAATTTTTAGGATTTAACTTGGACGATCAAGGAATCTCACCGTCGGCAGAAAAGGTAGAAGCCATCCAGAAGTTCCCGGCACCCAAAAACAGGAAGCAATTGCAGTCATTCCTGGGACTCTGCAATTATTATAGAAAGTTCCAGGAACAATATTCAGAGTTAACTGCGAGGTTTCAACCTCAATTATCATCTAAAAACAAGTGGGTATGGTGTAAGGAACAAGAGGGGATTTTTCAACAAATTAAGGACAAATTTCTGGCTACTATAATACTTCGCCACCCAAACTTTAAGTTACCGTTCTTCATGAATTGCGATGCCAGCAACATCAGTCTGGGAACGACACTGTATCAAGAGGACGAGAAGGGTCAACCTCAAGTAATTAGCTTCGCGAGCAGGTCTTTGAACCAATGCGAAAGGAATTACACGGTGACGGAAAAAGAATTACTGAGCGTGGTGTTTGCTTGCGGTAAGTTCCACACGTACATTTTGGGATACCCCGTTACTATCCGAACTGACCATAAATCTATTTCATTCTTAAAAAGCTGCAAACTGAACCATGGCAGACTAACGAGGTGGATACTTGCCCTTCAAGAATACCATCTACAATGGGAGTACATCCCTGGTAAAAAGAATATAGTAGCGGATGTGTTATCCCGGGTCAATGTGGAAGAACAAACTTTCGAAGGGGAGAAGGAAAGCGTGCTGAAAATATATCATCTTCTTAGCACCAGAGCCGATTTAACAACAATATTAACCAACATGAGCACCCACCAACAAGCGGACCCAAAATTGAGAAACCTCAAACTTCGGCTAGAAGAGGGAGATGAAACCGTTGCTAAATATTACCAGATGAATAAACAAATATTGTTCGTTAAAACATCCTTGAAGGAAGAGATCTGGAAGGTAATTATTCCGACACAGATCGAAGGGGAGTTAATAGTGAATTACCACATACGTTACGGGCATATGGGCGCCTTCAAGGTAATAAAAGCTCTGGAGGAGAGCTGCTATATAAAAAACATCAATAGAAAAGTCCGAATGTACATAAAGAGTTGTAAAATCTGCCAGCTGGTAAAAACTAATAATGAAAAGAAGGAAGGTGTGATGATCCCAATCACTTCCCAAGCGAAATTGGAGAAGGTGTTCCTAGACATTTGCGGACCATTTCTCCGTAGTGGAGGTCGACACCAATATCGATACCTAACCATCATAATGGACCACTTCACCAAATATGTTAAGCTATACCCTGCTAATCGAGCGACTACCCGGAAAATTCTGGGGATACTAACTGAACAGTATATCCCACACCTGGGAAAACCATCTTCGATCATTACTGATCATGGAACCCAGTTTAAGGGTGGAAAATGGCGGGATACATTATTGTCAATGGGCATTCGTACATACAAGACCTCGGTCTACCATCCGAGCAGTAATCCGGCAGAGCGAGTGTTGCGAGAAGTGGGGAGGATCCTCAGGACTTATTGTCACCATCAACAAAAAAGGTGGCAAGACTATCTAGAAGCCACGGAGGAATTCCTCAACTTAGCATACCATCCAGCTATAGGGATAACCCCATACTCTGCGATGTACGAGAAACCACCCCCACGAGAGATCACAGATATCCTCGAGTTCCCCAGTAACCATGTGTACAGATTTGATAAAGCTAAATTCTATAACAAGGTGGCAGAAGACCAATTGAAACGGCAAAATAAGTATCAAAGGGCTAGTGGTAAAGCAATAATATATGAAAAGGGAGAAACAATTTTGTTAAGAAATCGTGAATTACCCAGCACACTGGAAGGAATAACGAAGAAGTTATTGCTATTATACATCGGACCATATATAATATCCAATTTGAAAAATAATAATACCTATGAAATCAAAGAAATCGATTCAGAAAGGATAAAGGGAGTATATAACCAGGCTTCCATGAAAAAATATTATGAGTAATTGAATGTATGGAAGAAATAATAATTAAACCACAAAATTTAAAAACAAGTAAGAACAACTTACTACCTAGCATTTAGGAAACAATTTATGGACAAAAGAAAATGAATTTTGAATTAAATTTTAAAATTCAAAAACCCAAGTAAGAACAACTTACTTCCTTATCTTAAAAACAACTTTTAGAAATGAACAAGAGAAAAAGAATTTGGATAACACATTACAAACAATTATATATGGGGCCAATTCTGAAAAAACTTTCAAGAATAAAGAAATGGCAGTACAAACCACTGATACAATTTAAATGAATAAACTTATTGTGAAGTAAAACTAATGAGAATTTTATGTCAAATAAACAGAGATATTAAACATATGGAATTAATAATTAAGGAGTGCATTTGTATAAAAAGCAAGAGCAGAATAAAATTTTGAAAAGAAAGGAAAAACTATATATAAATAAATCCATAAGAAAAAGATGATCATATAATAAATGTCAGTTGTAAGAAAGACAATTAAAAGAGTAATTGAAAAAACATAATACTAGTGGAACGATTCACAAGAATTAAGAAAGGAACAAAAATATAATACAAAATATATGCTACCAATGACCAGAAAGAGATTGTGATGACAGTCAAAAAATGACAGAGAATTAAAAACTTTACACTGAATAATGAGTGATAATTATATTATACCAGCTTCCAACCACAAGGAGAAATAAAATGCCAGCAGAGCTAACCATTGAGAAAAATAACTGAGATAGAAATTGACTAAGATAGAAATATTAATAGATCTGTTCGTATACGAAGTGAAATGTCCAAAGATATTTAATTTTTTTTTATAGTCATAAGGTGGACTATTCTTATATAATTTTTATTAATAACTGTCTGAGATAAGTCCAGCAGTATTATTATGTATTGATCAGAGATGATTTACCTCTGTTATCAATAAATGACGTAGTATGGCCAGCAGAGTGTGAAGCCTACAGAGCCCCTCTGGACACTGCCCCAGCTAACGTATTAGGGAATTTTAGGGAATAAATATCCCAAGGATAAAGAAACAAGTTAAGAAGAAAATGGAAAAATAAAAAATAACGAACCTCAGATGACTATTACTATCAGTAAGAATCCAGTTAATAATGAAATATAGATAAGCTCAAAAATATAGAAGAAAAAATTTTTAGAAATGTGAAGGAAGTAAAGAAATATAATTTATAATATAATGTCATAAGCAATTACTTCAGACAAACTAAGTATGATCTGAACTAATCACTTCTGGAAGAGAGCAATCTGTAGCGTGACAGATAATCCACACAAATACATTACTCAATGATCATGGATAAAGCTTTAATATATGGAATATCCAGATGAGAATCAATTAAAATGCACTATTTAATAATATATTCACAATAAAGGTTAAATAAAGAAAATTTCTGCAAATAATATAATATAATACAAATTTGAAAACCCAGAAGACTAAAGATGTTAATAAAAAAATTACCCAGGTAAGATAGAAGCAGGCAATTAATATACCCCGACAAGGAAACCAGACCAGAAGAAACAAAGGCATACACAGCGAAAAACTACAGAAGAAGGAAGAAGAATTAAAATCACAGAAGAAAGAAGAAAGAAGAATAAACCAAAACTACTACTACTGAAGAAAGAAGAAAGAAGAATAATCCAAAACTAAAGAAGAAAGAAGAAGGAAGAATAACCAAATCTACTGAAGAGAGAAGAAGGAAGAATAATCAAAACTAAAGCTACTGAAGAAAGAAGAAAGAACACTAATTAAAACCAAAGAAGAAAGAAGAATAATTAAAATTATTGAACCAAGAAGAAAGAAGAAAGAAGAATAATCAAAATCACAGAAGAGAGAAGAAGGAAGAATAATCATAATCATGCTGAAGAAGGAAGAAAGAAGACTAATTAAAACTACTACTACAGAAGAAAGAAGAAAGAAGAACAATCAAAGCAACTGAAGAAAGAAGAAAGAAGACTAATTAAAACTACTACTACAGAAGAAAGAAGAACAATCAAAGCTACTGAAGAAGGAAGAAAGAAGAATAATTAAAACCAAAGAAGAAAGAAGACTAATTAAAACTAGAGAAGAAAGAAGAATAACCAAAATTACCACTACTGAAGAGAGAAGAAAGAAGAATAACTCAAAACCAAAACTACTGAAGAAGGAAGAAAGAAGAATAACCCAAAACAAAAACTACTGAAGAAAGAAGAAACAAGAATAATTAAAACTAAAGAAGAAAGAAGAATAAACCAAAACTACTACTACTGAAGAAAGAAGAAAGAAGAAGAATCAAAACTAAAATCTACTGAAGAAGGAAGAAAGAAGAATAACCCAAAACTACTACTACTGAAGAAAGAAGAAAGAAGAATAACCAAAACCACCGAAGAAAGAAGAAAGAAGAAGAACCCAAAACTACTGAAGGGAGAAGAAAGAAGAATAAACCAAAACTACCACTACTGAAGAAAGAAGAAAGAAGACTAATTAAAACTACTACTACAGAAGAAAGAAGAAAGAAGAACAATCAAAGCAACTGAAGAAAGAAGAAAGAAGATTAATTAAAACTAAAGAAGAAAGAAGACTAATTAACACTAGAGAAGAAAGAAGAATAATCAAAATCACAGAAGAGAGAAGAAGGAAGAATAATCATAATCATGCTGAATAAGGAAGAAAGAAGACTAATTAAAACTACTACTACAGAAGAAAGAAGAAAGAAGAAGAATCAAAGCAACTGAAGAAAGAAGAAAGAAGACTAATTAAAACTACTACTACAGAAGAAAGAAGAAAGAAGAACAATCAAAGCTACTGAAGAAGGAAGAAAGAAGAATAATTAAAACCAAAGAAGAAAGAAGACTAATTAAAACTAGAGAAGAAAGAAGAATAAACAAAACTACCACTACTGAAGATAGAAGAAAGAAGAATAACTCAAAACCAAAAATACTTAAGAAGGAAGAAAGAAGAATAACCCAAAACAAAAACTACTGAAGAAAGAAGAAACAAGACTAATTAAAACTAGAGAAGAAAGAAGAAAGAAGAACCACCAAATCTACTGAAGAGAGAAGAAGGAAGAATAAACCAAATCTAAAACTACCGAAGAAAGAAGAAAGAAGAATAATCCAAAACTACAGAAGAAGGAAGAATAACCAAACTCAAAGAAGAAAGAAGAATAATTAAGACGACCCATGTAAAACAAAAACCCCATAGGGAAAGAACCCCAAAAAACCCCAAAATCAATGAATGTCCAAAGAGAAAGTATAACACCCCAAAAAACCATATCACTGTAAAACTGACAAAAAACTAAAAGTGTTAGTAGTATTAAATATTAGTGCATTCAAAATGTTATTGTTTAGTTTGTATAAACAAATCTTCACAGTTTCCCCCATGGTTGAATATTTCATGTTAAAAACTAGAAAAAGACTAGTAAATATATTGATAATTCGCCATAGACAAGTGTAAGTGATCAAATTATAAATAATAAACTTTAAAAGGTGCATGAGTTACAGTACAAGGTAATAAACTTTAAGTTTTGTGAACAGTGTCTACTTTGATAATGAAATAGTAATGTTACTAATAAAAAGCTACTAAAGCTGTATGAACATTCCATAGAATGGAATATAACTTAGATAGCCAGGGTTATACTTAAAGAGGGGGCATAAATCCTGTAAAATGGGGAATTACAAAACAAACTGTTAATATTAAAGTAGTAAAAGATGTTAACCATTATATGTAACCAGGATGTTAGGCTCCTATTACATATAGTAATTAGATAAGTAAGGATTATTCATAAGAATTATTAGTGTTATAATTTGTTATTGTATTGTTCATTTTGATTTAGGAATGCCCTATCTAAAAATAGATATCATTCCGATGTTATAGAATATTTTTATTTATGTTATTAGGTGATATACAAAACAATGTTATTCAGAACACCAGTTTTGATGTAGAGAGGTGTTATATGTTAATTATATAATCAATAATTACTGTTATACCAGTTAAAGAACTAATTTTTAATCAAATATAAAAGAATCAGAAGTCAGAGAAGGATATAAAATAACTACATTAATAAAACATTTGCAAATAGCCACACCTCAAATCTAGGCAATATAATGAATTTAAACTGCAAATAATTAACAAACATAGTCTTATAAGCCAGTTAAACTGACAATATTTAGGCAAGATAAACTCAACATATGAAATACTATGTAAATAAGGCTTTCTAAGGATATGGTCATTATATGAGTAAAATTATTTATTAGTCTAATAAAATACCAGTTAAAACTGAAATAGATTCACTGACATTATCATAGGGGGAGTCATATACAAATGAATTGTATTAAAAAACCATTATTAATATACTAAATTGCAATAAAATAAGTGAGAATTGATAATTATATCAATTTCAGATTTAATAGAATAATAATTATATTAGGGAAAATGGCTATTATTTACTTAGAAGACAGGAAGTATAATTTTAGGCCTACCTCCCAAAAATTTATAAGAAATATAATTTTCAGATAAAACTTTGTAATACTAACTTAATTACTATCAAAATAAGTAGAATAGCATAGTGAAAACGAATATGTGTTTAATATTTCAAACAGTTAACTAATAACGAAATTACTTTATGAACATAATGTACGGTTTTAAAATGTGTCGGAAGTTAAGATGATTTGAAACAATGTATGAGATATATTATATAGGCTAAGATTTTCATGAGACGAAGGAAATACAGACAGTTCATTATTGTACCTCGAAGAGAGCACTTCATGTGAATATTTGATAGAACCAACCTTTAATGGCCGTTACGTTATAACAGAGTTCGGAATCATTTTATATAAAATTAAATTTTTTAACTATTTTAATTATTGTGAAGTGGTGAAGTTGACCTGTGAACTACATAACACCAATAAACGGAATCACATGTAACTAATTAAATGAAATAACACTGAAATCGCACCAAATACCAAGTGAAAATTAGAGGTTAACTGACACACATAAACACCAGTAGGTATACCCATTTAACAACATTTTTACACCAAGTGAACTATTCCTTCATACACCAGTGACAATAAACTATACCCCAGAAGATCATATACCATTGCGAAGAACATTTAACCGAAGAGAGGACATATTAATTCCAACAAGTACTTCGTCAACATTAGAAGCTATCAACGCGCATGCGTCAGGCGGCCATTTTGACCCAATATCATCACCGCTATAAGGTCCGACTGTGGACTGCATTCTGGTTCGAATAAAATTATATATAAACTTTTATTATTAATAACTACCATTGTATTGTTTAAATTTAAGACAATTTTTGAATTGTAAGTGTTATACTTTCATGTCCCTGACCTTCTCTGGCTTTTATATTAATAACCGTTCAAAGAACCTACTTTTATAATATGAATACACATTTCTAATATCGACCGGCCCTGAGCGAGTCGATACGGCATTGTAACCTCGATTAATTAATCGACCAACTTTATTATTTTTGTTTAATAAACGTTGTGTTTGGTTTTTGGTAACTTGGAGTTGGTTTTTTATTATAAAAGGACATAACAGTTAATTACTCAAGAAAACTAAATAACCTTTAAAGGCAGTATAGGTGAACCTATCACCTTTCAAGAGTAAGAAGAAGAGAGCCGTTTTCGCCTAAACTTGAAGTTAACTGGATTGTCTGTTTAACAAATTTACAGAACGGAAAATTAGTACCCGAATAAACACAATACCAACATAATTATAATTACAATCAACAACCTCGATTTATTCCTAAATTTCAAGAACATAAATACACCGAAAACATTTCTTCAGAATTTATTTTTTTTTATAAATATAAATTTTAAATTTATATTTTATTTCAAATTGCTACCACAGCAATATACACCGAGTTTATTTGATAACAACAAAGACCAGCAACATTACCAAATCGACGTTTCCCAGAGCGGAACGTCACTACTACACACATTCTTACATTGAAATAATCATTATATTACAAAATTGGCAAGCCCAACCAGTGAGGCTTACAGGAGAGCACAATTAACATACATCAATATTTATTTTTTACATTGTAATAATAACGTAATATTACAAAATTGGCGTCCAACTAAAGGGCTGTAATTAGGGGTTGAAATTACTGTAATTACTTACCCAATTCCTAATTCAGCTTGGCAGCGGTTAGTCAGCCAGGGAATCAGGGAAGATGATGCGTCGTGCTACATCAAAGAAGAGAGCGGCGGAGGCCGAGAAGGAACTCGATATGGATGATAAGGAGGCGACACCAGTGGAGGACGTGGAAAGGATATTAGAACGGGTGGAACATAAGCAACCAGCACCAGCAGAGAAACAACCCGAAGTACCCACGCAAACAGGGGAAATCAATGTTCCGGAGAAGGAAACAGAAAACATGACAGTACACGAAATGTTTAAGGCAATGATGGAAAATAACAAGAGAATGGAAGAAAACTTACATAAAAAAATGGATGACACCAACCGGTCAACCAAGGAAGAATTGAAAAAGGAAATGGAAGAAAACAGCAAGAAAATGGAGGAAAACTTGCATAAGAAAATGGATTCCACCAAGGAAGAAAATAGTAAGGAAAGGAAAGAAGACCAACAGTCCTTGAAGGAAAATTTGAGTGATATAAATAAGAGCATAGAGGCAACAAAAGAAGAATTGAAGAAGGACAACCAAGCAACAAAAGAAGAATTGAAGAAGGACAACCAAGAAACAAAGGAAGAATTAAGTAAAAAGATTGAAGACACCCATAAGAGAATTGAGGAAACCAGTAAGAAGGTGGAAAAGAAAATGGAAGAAAATAAGAAGAATTTGGAAGACAAGATGGGAGTAACCAATAAGGAAATGAAGAAAGACAACCGATCTTTAAGCCGGAAAATTGATGAAACTAATCAGAAAATGGAGGAAACCAGCAAAAAGATGGAAGAAAAATTGGAGGAGAATAACAAGAAAATGGAAGAGAAGATGGGGGAGAGATTGGAAGAGTTAAGAGAGGATAACCAACTACTACGAGAAGAATTACGCGAAGTGAACCAGGAGAATCTAGACAAATTAGACGAACGAATGGAGCTATTAAGAAAGGAAATGAACCAGGAACTCAAGGAAAATAAGAAATCTATGACCAAAAGGCTGGAAGATGAAACCATAACTATAAATCAACAGATAAGAGAAGTTGATGGAAGATGTAGGCTGACGGAAGTGGAGGTACAAGAGTTCAAGGAAGTGGTGAACACCAAGGTCACAAATCTTGAAGAATCTACTCGCAAGAAGGCAGAAGAAAACCGAAAGGAAAGCCAGGAAGAACTCAGCAAGGTACGAACTCGAATTACGGAAAGATGCGACGGAATGGAGGAAGCAATGACTAACATCACTGGTCAAGTGAGACAGAACCAGGAGGACATGGAAGCAATTCGGAGCCGACCAACCAGCTTTACTAATATCCCAATAAACGAGAACAGAGAATGGCTTAACTTTCGCCAATATAAAAGGAAGCCAATGGCGTTCTTGGCCCGTATCGAGGAATATATGGCCAAACATAAAAGTAATCGATGGTCCAATAATCGTGAACTATTGGACGAATCCTTCCGTGATATGACGGACAATTGGTGGATGGCGAACAGAAGCGAAATAACCGATTATCAACAGTTCAAAGGTTTGTTCAAGTCTAAGTATTGGTCAGAGACCACCCAGAATTCAATAAGGGACAACATCTGCAATGGCCGATATAGAACTCAGTTTGGCAGTACCATGACTGCGTACTTTCTTGGGAAGGTGTGCTTGGCCAAGCACCTGGAACCAGCCATACCAGAGGAATGCCTGGTGAACAAGCTTTCTTATCATTACGACGAAGAGGTCATAAGAGCTCGAAGAGGTAGTCAGATAAAGACCATACAGGCGATGACGGAGCTATTGGAAAACTATGAGAATGAAGAATATTACAGGCAGAGCAGAAGAAGAAATGAGCGGCCAGAAGTACGAAATAATCCGTCATCAAACAATAATAGTCAACCGGTCAACAGTGGGTACCAAGGAAATAGATATAATCCGAATTACAATAATCAACACCCCACGAATGGTAACGACAACAATAATAACCACGGGAATATAAACCCGAATAATAACAGAAATAATAACGGGTTCTCCGGTAATCGAGGTAATTATTACCCGAATAATTATGTAAATAGACAAAGAAACACCAATCCTACCAATAACACCGAGCGGTTTGACAATAACAATAGGGGTTACCCTAGTCATAATAACAACAACAACAGGTTCTCCCGACCACGGGTAAATTTTATACGGGCGGAAGGAAACAACCATCGCAGGTATAACCAGCAACGACGGAGCAGCGTACACGAGTACGAAGATCGAAACAGAAGCCGAGAACGGGACAACTCTAGTTATAATCTGCCAAGGCGAAGTACCAGCCTAGATAACCCGGAGCGGCATACAAACAGGGAACAAACCTACGAACCGAGAACTGAAAGACTGGAACCTACTCAAGGTTCCCCCAATGATGCCTCTGATGGTCCAATTAATAACCAAGGTGAGGAGAATTTAAACGGGAGGAGGCAGTGATAAACAATAAGGACCTTTTGCTGCTTCTATCGCCTGGGTATGTAAAGGAATTGCCAATAATCCCAATAAAATTACAATCATTCGATGTAATTATTTAAAAAATATTCGAAATGAATTACTGGAGGAGGACAACACTCGCCTCCCTATAATAAATAATGAAATAATATACATTAATGCAGAAGTCGAAGGAACATTCGCACAACTAATGATCGATACCGGTGCAAATGTATCCATAATTAACACTACAGAATTGGAGAGAATCCAAGGAAAATGTGGTAAGCTATTGCCAACCTTACCTATAAATAACATTATATTAATCGGTGCCACGGGTCGCCAAAACAAGACCATCAGAAAACAAGTATCATTGAATGTCGTTAGTAAGGGTATAGCTATGAACATGGTCTTCTTAATTGCGGCAGGATTACCCTTCAACATATTAGTGGGATGTGATGTGCTGAGAAGGAACTCGGCTATTATTGATTTACGAATGGAGAAGGTATCACTCTTTACCGGAGATCTAACCTGGACGGCCGATTTAGTCGGTAGTGAGATAACACTTCCCAGCAGTATCCACCAGCAAATACGTAGCATAAATTATACCAATACTAACACCATTTCTAACACTATAGTATATGAAACTACAGACGAGGATTTATGGTCCCAGAAAATACAGGAGATAAGGGATTTCCGAAGCGGAATTAATAGAGAAAAATTATCCAATACTCAAGCGAATCAGCTAATACAAATTTATGAAAGATACCGCTCAGTATTTTCCGATGAGCCAGGCAAGGTAAGAAATTATCAATGTACCCTTCAATTCCGAGATACAGTAGAGTTTAATAGGAAATCCTACCCTATTGCGCATTCTCGAAAAGAGGCAGTAAGAGCGGAAATTAATCGAATGATTAATAACGATATTATAGAACCTAGCCAATCCCCATACACCAGCCCTATTGTCGCAATTCCCAAGAAAAACGGCGAAGTCCGGCTTTGTTTGGATGCACGGGAAATAAACAAGAAAATCATTAATGATAGAACATCGCCCGGGGAGATTGAAGAAATCCTGAAACGCTTCCATGGTACCCAATACTTCAGCACTTGGGATACGGTGTGCGGATACTGGCAGGTAGAGTTGCACCCACGGAGTCGCCAATATCTGGCTTTCATATTCGAGGGGCGTAATTACCAATTCAAAAGATTACCCTTCGGATTGGTAAACTCAGTTGCCATCTTTGTGACCTGCATGGACCAGATATTGGGACAAGAAGCACTTCAGTTTACAACCGTGTACGTCGACGACCTACTGATAACATCTGAGACGTGGGAGGAACACTGTTACCGTGTGGAACATGTGCTAGAAAAATTATCTGCCAGTAACGTCACGCTGAAGTTGTAAAAATCCAAGTTTATTGCCAGAGAAGTGCAATTTTTAGGATTTAACTTGGACGATCAAGGAATCTCACCGTCGGCAGAAAAGGTAGAAGCCATCCAGAAGTTCCCGGCACCCAAAAACAGGAAGCAATTGCAGTCATTCCTGGGACTCTGCAATTATTATAGAAAGTTCCAGGAACAATATTCAGAGTTAACTGCGAGGTTTCAACCTCAATTATCATCTAAAAACAAGTGGGTATGGTGTAAGGAACAAGAGGGGATTTTTCAACAAATTAAGGACAAATTTCTGGCTACTATAATACTTCGCCACCCAAACTTTAAGTTACCGTTCTTCATGAATTGCGATGCCAGCAACATCAGTCTGGGAACGACACTGTATCAAGAGGACGAGAAGGGTCAACCTCAAGTAATTAGCTTCGCGAGCAGGTCTTTGAACCAATGCGAAAGGAATTACACGGTGACGGAAAAAGAATTACTGAGCGTGGTGTTTGCTTGCGGTAAGTTCCGCACGTACATTTTGGGATACCCCGTTACTATCCGAACTGACCATAAATCTATTTCATTCTTAAAAAGCTGCAAACTGAACCATGGCAGACTAACGAGGTGGATACTTGCCCTTCAAGAATACCATCTACAATGGGAGTACATCCCTGGTAAAAAGAATATAGTAGCGGATGTGTTATCCCGGGTCAATGTGGAAGAACAAACTTTCGAAGGGGAGAAGGAAAGCGTGCTGAAAATATATCATCTTCTTAGCACCAGAGCCGATTTAACAACAATATTAACCAACATGAGCACCCACCAACAAGCGGACCCAAAATTGAGAAACCTCAAACTTCGGCTAGAAGAGGGAGATGAAACCGTTGCTAAATATTACCAGATGAATAAACAAATATTGTTCGTTAAAACATCCTTGAAGGAAGAGATCTGGAAGGTAATTATTCCGACACAGATCGAAGGGGAGTTAATAGTGAATTACCACATACGTTACGGGCATATGGGCGCCTTCAAGGTAATAAAAGCTCTGGAGGAGAGCTGCTATATAAAAAACATCAATAGAAAAGTCCGAATGTACATAAAGAGTTGTAAAATCTGCCAGCTGGTAAAAACTAATAATGAAAAGAAGGAAGGTGTGATGATCCCAATCACTTCCCAAGCGAAATTGGAGAAGGTGTTCCTAGACATTTGCGGACCATTTCTCCGTAGTGGAGGTCGACACCAATATCGATACCTAACCATCATAATGGACCACTCACCAAATATGTTAAGCTATACCCTGCTAATCGAGCGACTACCCGGAAAATTCTGGGGATACTAACTGAACAGTATATCCCACACCTGGGAAAACCATCTTCGATCATTACTGATCATGGAACCCAGTTTAAGGGTGGAAAATGGCGGGATACATTATTGTCAATGGGCATTCGTACATACAAGACCTCGGTCTACCATCCGAGCAGTAATCCGGCAGAGCGAGTGTTGCGAGAAGTGGGGAGGATCCTCAGGACTTATTGTCACCATCAACAAAAAAGGTGGCAAGACTATCTAGAAGCCACGGAGGAATTCCTCAACTTAGCATACCATCCAGCTATAGGGATAACCCCATACTCTGCGATGTACGAGAAACCACCCCCACGAGAGATCACAGATATCCTCGAGTTCCCCAGTAACCATGTGTACAGATTTGATAAAGCTAAATTCTATAACAAGGTGGCAGAAGACCAATTGAAACGGCAAAATAAGTATCAAAGGGCTAGTGGTAAAGCAATAATATATGAAAAGGGAGAAACAATTTTGTTAAGAAATCGTGAATTACCCAGCACACTGGAAGGAATAACGAAGAAGTTATTGCTATTATACATCGGACCATATATAATATCCAATGTGAAAAATAATAATACCTATGAAATCAAAGAAATCGATTCAGAAAGGATAAAGGGAGTATATAACCAGGCTTCCATGAAAAAATATTATGAGTAATTGAATGTATGGAAGAAATAATAATTAAACCACAAAATTTAAAAACAAGTAAGAACAACTTACTACCTAGCATTTAGGAAACAATTTATGGACAAAAGAAAATGAATTTTGAATTAAATTTTAAAATTCAAAAACCCAAGTAAGAACAACTTACTTCCTTATCTTAAAAACAACTTTTAGAAATGAACAAGAGAAAAAGAATTTGGATAACACATTACAAACAATTATATATGGGGCCAATTCTGAAAAAACTTTCAAGAATAAAGAAATGGCAGTACAAACCACTGATACAATTTAAATGAATAAACTTATTGTGAAGTAAAACTAATGAGAATTTTATGTCAAATAAACAGAGATATTAAACATATGGAATTAATAATTAAGGAGTGCATTTGTATAAAAAGCAAGAGCAGAATAAAATTTTGAAAAAGAAAGGAAAAACTATATATAAATAAATCCATAAGAAAAAGATGATCATATAATAAATGTCAGTTGTAAGAAAGACAATTAAAAGAGTAATTGAAAAAACATAATACTAGTGGAACGATTCACAAGAATTAAGAAAGGAACAAAAATATAATACAAAATATATGCTACCAATGACCAGAAAGAGATTGTGATGACAGTCAAAAAAATGACAGAGAATTAAAAACTTTACACTGAATAATGAGTGATAATTATATTATACCAGCTTCCAACCACAAGGAGAAATAAAATGCCAGCAGAGCTAACCATTGAGAAAAATAACTGAGATAGAAATTGACTAAGATAGAAATATTAATAGATCTGTTCGTATACGAAGTGAAATGTCCAAAGATATTTAATTTATTTTAATAGTCATAAGGTGGACTATCCTTATATAATTTTTATTAATAACTGTCTGAGATAAGTCCAGCAGTATTATTATTTATTGATCAGAGATGATTTACCTCTGTTATCAATAAATGACGTAGTATGGCCAGCAGAGTGTGAAGCCTACAGAGCCCCTCTGGACACTGCCCCAGCTAACGTATTAGGGAATTTTAGGGAATAAATATCCCAAGGATAAAGAAACAAGTTAAGAAGAAAATGGAAAAATAAAAAATAACGAACCTCAGATGACTATTACTATCAGTAAGAATCCAGTTCATAATGAAATATAGATAAGCTCAAAAATATAGAAGAAAAAATTTTTAGAAATGTGAAGGAAGTAAAGAAATATAATTTATAATATAATGTCATAAGCAATTACTTCAGACAAACTAAGTATGATCTGAACTAATCACTTCTGGAAGAGAGCAATCTGTAGCGTGACAGATAATCCACACAAATACATTACTCAATGATCATGGATAAAGCTTTAATATATGGAATATCCAGATGAGAATCAATTAAAATGCACTATTTAATAATATATTCACAATAAAGGTTAAATAAAGAAGATTTCTGCAAATAATATAATATAATACAAATTTGAAAACCCAGAAGACTAAAGATGTTAATAAAAAAATTACCCAGGTAAGATAGAAGCAGGCAATTAATATACCCCGACAAGGAAACTAGACCAGAAGAAACAAAGGCATACACAGCGAAAAACTACAGAAGAAGGAAGAAGAATTAAAATCACAGAAGAAAGAAGAAAGAAGAATAAACCAAAACTACTACTACTGAAGAAAGAAGAAAGAAGAATAATCCAAAAGTAAAGAAGAAAGAAGAAGGAAGAATAACCAAATCTACTGAAGAGAGAAGAAGGAAGAATAATCAAAACTAAAGCTACTGAAGAAAGAAGAAAGAAGACTAATTAAAACCAAAGAAGAAAGAAGAATAATTAAAATTATTGAACCAAGAAGAAAGAAGAAAGAAGAATAATCAAAATCACAGAAGAGAGAAGAAGGAAGAATAATCATAATCATGCTGAAGAAGGAAGAAAGAAGACTAATTAAAACTACTACTACAGAAGAAAGAAGAAAGAAGAACAATCAAAGCAACTGAAGAAAGAAGAAAGAAGACTAATTAAAACTACTACTACAGAAGAAAGAAGAACAATCAAAGCTACTGAAGAAGGAAGAAAGAAGAATAATTAAAACCAAAGAAGAAAGAAGACTAATTAAAACTAGAGAAGAAAGAAGAATAACCAAAACTACCACTACTGAAGAGAGAAGAAAGAAGAATAACTCAAAACCAAAACTACTGAAGAAGGAAGAAAGAAGAATAACCCAAAACAAAAACTACTGAAGAAAGAAGAAACAAGAATAATTAAAACTAAAGAAGAAAGAAGAATAAACCAAAACTACTACTACTGAAGAAAGAAGAAAGAAGAATAATCAAAACTAAAATCTACTGAAGAAGGAAGAAAGAAGAATAACCCAAAACTACTACTACTGAAGAAAGAAGAAAGAAGAATAACCAAAACCACCGAAGAAAGAAGAAAGAAGAAGAATCCAAAACTACTGAAGAGAGAAGAAAGAAGAATAAACCAAAACTACCACTACTGAAGAAAGAAGAAAGAAGACTAATTAAAACTACTACTACAGAAGAAAGAAGAAAGAAGAACAAACAAAGCAACTGAAGAAAGAAGAAAGAAGATTAATTAAAACTAAAGAAGAAAGAAGACTAATTAACACTAGAGAAGAAAGAAGAATATTCAAAATCACAGAAGAGAGAAGAAGGAAGAATAATCATAATCATGCTGAAGAAGGAAGAAAGAAGACTAATTATAACTACTACTACAGAAGAAAGAAGAAACAAGAACAATCAAAGCAACTGAGGAAAGAAAAAAGAAGACTAATTAAAACTACTACTACAGAAGAAAGAAGAAAGAAGAACAATCAAAGCTACTGAAGAAGGAAGAAAGAAGAATAATTAAAACCAAAGAAGAAAGAAGACTAATTAAAACTTGAGAAGAAAGAAGAATAACCAAAACTACCACTACTGAAGATAGAAGAAAGAAGAATAACTCAAAACCAAAACTACTTAAGAAGGAAGAAAGAAGAATAACCCAAAACAAAAACTACTGAAGAAAGAAGAAACAAGACTAATTAAAACTAGAGAAGAAAGAAGAAAGAAGAACCACCAAATCTACTGAAGAGAGAAGAAGGAAGAATAAACCAAAACAAAAACTACCGAAGAAAGAAGAAAGAAGAATAATCCAAAACTACAGAAGAAGGAAGAATGACCAAACTCAAAGAAGAAAGAAGAATAATTAAGACGACCCATGTAAAACAAAAACCCCATAGGGAAAGAACCCCAAAAAACCCCAAAATCAATGAATGTCCAAAGAGAAAGTATAACACCCCAAAAAACCATATCACTGTAAAACTGACAAAAAACTAAAAGTGTTAGTAGTATTAAATATTAGTGCATTCAAAATGTTATTGTTTAGTTTGTATAAACAAATCTTCACAGTTTCCCCCATGGTTGAATATTTCATGTTAAAAACTAGAAAAAGACTAGTAAATATAGATAATTCACCATAGACAAGTGTAAGTGATCAAATTATAAATAATAAACTTTAAAATGTGCATGAGTTACAGTACAAGGTAATAAACTTTAAGTTTTGTGAACAGTGTCTACTTTGATAATGAAATAGTAATGTTACTAATAAAAAGCTACTAAAGCTGTATGAACATTCCATAGAATGGAATATAACTTAGATAGCCAGGGTTATACTTAAAGAGGGGGCATAAATCCTGTAAAATGGGGAATTACAAAACAAACTGTTAATATTAAAGTAGTAAAAGATGTTAACCATTATATGTAACCAGGATGTTAGGCTCCTATTACATATAGTAATTAGATAAGTAAGGATTATTCATAAGAATTATTAGTGTTATAATTTGTTATTGTATTGTTCATTTTGATTTAGGAATGCCCTATCTAAAAATAGATATCATTCCGATGTTATAGAATATTTTTATTTATGTTATTAGGTGATATACAAAACAATGTTATTCAGAACACCAGTTTTGATGTAGAGAGGTGTTATATGTTAATTATATAATCAATAATTACTGTTATACCAGTTAAAGAACTAATTTTTAATCAAATATAAAAGAATCAGAAGTCAGAGAAGGATATAAAATAACTACATTAATAAAACATTTGCAAATAGCCACACCTCAAATCTAGGCAATATAATGAATTTAAACTGCAAATAATTAACAAACATAGTCTTATAAGCCAGTTAAACTGACAATATTTAGGCAAGATAAACTCAACATATGAAATACTATGTAAATAAGGCTTTCTAAGGATATGGTCATTATATGAGTAAAATTATTTATTAGTCTAATAAAATACCAGTTAAAACTGAAATAGATTCACTGACATTATCATAGGGGGAGTCATATACAAATGAATTGTATTAAAAAACCATTATTAATATACTAAATTGCAATAAAATAAGTGAGAATTGATAATTATATCAATTTCAGATTTAATAGAATAATAATTATATTAGGGAAAATGGCTATTATTTACTTAGAAGACAGGAAGTATAATTTTAGGCCTACCTCCCAAAAATTTATAAGAAATATAATTTTCAGATAAAACTTTGTAATACTAACTTAATTACTATCAAAATAAGTAGAATAGCATAGTGAAAACGAATATGTATTTAATATTTCAAACAGTTAACTAATAACGAAATTACTTTATGAACATAATGTACGGTTTTAAAATGTGTCGGAAGTTAAGATGATTTGAAACAATGTATGAGATATATTATATAGGCTAAGATTTTCATGAGACGAAGGAAATACAGACAGTTCATTATTGTACCTCGAAGAGAGCACTTCATGTGAATATTTGATAGAACCAACCTTTAATGGCCGTTACGTTATAACAGAGTTCGGAATCATTTTATATAAAATTAAATTTTTTAACTATTTTAATTATTGTGAAGTGGTGAAGTTGACCTGTGAACTACATAACACCAATAAACGGAATCACATGTAACTAATTAAATGAAATAACACTGAAATCGCACCAAATACCAAGTGAAAATTAGAGGTTAACTGACACACAAACACCAGTAGGTATACCCATTTAACAACATTTTTACACCAAGTGAACTATTCCTTCATACACCAGTGACAATAAACTATACCCCAGAAGATCATATACCATTGCGAAGAACATTTAACCAAAGAGAGGACATATTAATTCCAACAAGTACTTCGTCAACATTAGAAGCTATCAACGCGCATGCGTCAGGCGGCCATTTTGACCCAATATCATCACCGCTATAAGATCCGACTGTGGACTGCATTCTGGTTCGAATAAAATTATATATAAACTTTTATTATTAATAACTACCATTGTATTGTTTAAATTTAAGACATTTTTTGAATTGTAAGTGTTATACTTTCATGTCCCTGACCTTCTCTGGCTTTTATATTAATAACCGTTCAAAGAACCTACTTTTATAATATGAATACACATTTCTAATATCGACCGGCCCTGAGCGAGTCGATACGGCATTGTAACCTCGATTAATTAATCGACCAACTTTATTATTTTTGTTTAATAAACGTTGTGTTTGGTTTTTGGTAACTTGGAGTTGGTTTTTTATTATAAAAGGACATAACAGTTAATTACTCAAGAAAACTAAATAACCTTTAAAGGCAGTATAGGTGAACCTATCACCTTTCAAGAGTAAGAAGAAGAGAGCCGTTTTCGCCTAAACTTGAAGTTAACTGGATTGTCTGTTTAACAAATTTACAGAACGGAAAATTAGTACCCGAATAAACACAATACCAACATAATTATAATTACAATCAACAACCTCGATTTATTCCTAAATTTCAAGAACATAAATACACCGAAAACATTTCTTCAGAATTTTTTTTTTTTTATAAATATAAATTTTAAATTTATATTTTATTTCAAATTGCTACCACAGCAATATACACCGAGTTTATTTGATAACAACAAAGACCAGCAACATTACCAAATCGACGTTTCCCAGAGCGGAACGTCACTACTACACACATTCTTACATTGAAATAATCTTTATATTACAAAATTGGCAAGCCCAACCAGTGAGGCTTACAGGAGAGCACAATTAACATACATCTATATTTATTTTTTACATTGTAATAATAACGTAATATTACAATATATATATATACAATATACATATATATATGTTTAATAATATATATATACTTTCACTTATGGACTTACTTTTGTCACTTCCCAAACGTTTCGAGATGTTGTTTCTCTTCTTCAGTGGGTTTAATACTAACTGTCGATTACAGAATAACCGTTACGGAATGGAGTGTGTGGTGGGGGTTGATGGTGGGAAGGGATTGGCGCTGAGGTTCGAATTAGGTGTGTGGATCAGTGTGTCAAATAGTGTATGTGATTTGTAATGTATCTGTTCATTTAATATGTTGTTTGGTTGTAGTGTGTGATATCTGTATATTTCAAATTGTTCAGCTGTGTTTAGTTTTCTACTTTTAGGTAAGTAGTGTAATATTTCCATGTTGTGTTCTATGTTTGTGTAACTGTGGTTTTCGTTATGTAAATGTGTGGCAAATGTGGAATGTATGTAGTTTGTGGTGAGGGCTTTTAAATGTTCAGAAAACCTGGAAGAAAAAGATCTTCTGAACTTACTTTTGTCACTTCCCAAACGTTTCGAGATGTTGTTTCTCTTCTTCAGTGGGTTTAATACTAACTGTCGATTACAGAATAACCGTTACGGAATGGAGTGTGTGGTGGGGGTTGATGGTGGGAAGGGACCACTTACTCTTTGTAAGTTTAATATTGTTTAATATGGTTTAGCGAACGATATGAAGTCTCGTTCGGAAACGTCTGGTAGCCTGTGTGCCTTACCTGTCCCTTCTCACTGTTTTGTATTTCCCGATAGGCGCCAAATTGTTTTGCGAGAAAACAATTAAAAGTTTTTACCTGGATGGTTTTACTGTGTATTAGTGCAAATTCGAATAGTTCGCCGACTGGCATGAACTCGAATCTCGTTTGAGTGGGGGAACCGTGTTACCAACTTGAAATAATGTTGGTTAGGTTGACTCACTGCTACACAACGGAACATACATAATATTTTTCTATAAATAATTGCTGGACAGTTGTTAATGATACACACTTTTTTATTAGGCTCAGTACTGTTAATCCTTGTTAACGCTTGTACAAAAATAGTAATCAATATAATAATTTTAGCCACGGCAAAAAATAGTCGTTCACTCAGCGGATGGCTGGGTTGGCAATACAATGTTTCATTTCGCCACAAGACGGCGTTGATTATTATTTACAAAATAAATTTGCCAACTTGAGTCCTTTTAAGTACGAGAAAGAAGTTTTTAAAACAAGATAACAAATTACAATATATCACTGAATGTTCGTGAGCATTAAAATCAAACAAGGTTTACTTTAAATTCAATGTTGTGGTGTTAAAGTGTGTGACAGTGTCGTTGGTGTAATACACAGGTTATCATCAGTTATTTAGTGTTTACAAATTACGTTTTATTCATCAATCCTTGAAAATTAATACCTTCAGTGATAGTGATAGTTCACGGTTTAGTTAGAAATTTGAAAAAGAATTTATTTTAAGAGTTCAATGAATTCAGCAATACTTTAGTTGATAGGAAGTGTATTGTCAATAGTTAACGTAGGTTAATTCGTCGATGTTGATTCTTCTATCTTCAAATCTTGAGTTTCAGGTACGTCTGGCGTCTTCTTCTTGTTAATTTCCTTATATTCCATGCATCTGGATTAATCTGAACTGGTCCTTGGTCTGGTTGATTGTAACATCCTCTCATCAGTTGGTCTGGTCCTTTTCTTCATAAAATTATGGGCACTTTTAATGTTTTAAGATAAAATTTTGGGTCCTTCACGGCGTGGCGTCTCTTCAAGTAAGCGTCACTACAGATTCTCTCGTTCCTAACTGAAAATAGTCAATATTCTGCTGTTGTCATGGTAACTCAAAATTTCTGATTGGTTAAAATTGGCTTAAGACCACTGTTAGGAGATTTGAATTTTTATTTAAAATGGTTACAGATCTTCTGAATGCAATTAATCTTCAGTATTCCCTTTTAAGTATTAAATATCATTACCACTGTTCGTATTTTGGTTCAAGGATTAATTTGACATCCAATACTATTGTGTTTACTTAGGTATTAACATTTTGACAGTTCTGTTGATTTTGTTTAATTACACTGTTTTCTTAAGTTACTTGATTACTTTAATATTTCCTTCTTAACATGATTGTCCAATCGTATTTTATTGTTTATATGCCTTAGTTTTGCTAATGTCATTGTTTAATTCTCAAAATTGTTTTTTTTTGTAGTTTTACAGTTAGGCATTTGTCTAGGCCTAAACAGAAATTGGTTATTTTTATTAAATTACAGAGATTACATTTTATTTTCCCCTTGTATGGGTTCTGATTGGTTTAATACATGATTTTGTTAATTTGTTCTATGGTTTTATGTATGTTCTTTTGTAATTGTATGTGATTTTATGGTTCCATATTCTGGCTTGTCTATTGTCATAACTGCCTTTTAGTATCATTGTATTTGTCTGTATTTATTTTGTTTCTTGTTTACTGTTTTTGTTTGTTTTTAATTATTATTTCTTATTATTATTTTTTACTTAATATATAACATTGAATCTTATGGTTTAATAATTCCCACAGACATAATTCTATTCATTAACACATAATTATTTACCTTTCATTACCCACAATGTTCATTTTCATCATCTACTCATACTCTTTGGTGAGTAACAATTATTACATAGTATACAAAAATAAACATACAAACATTAATTAAATATTTTGACTATAATGATAATTCCTTATTACTAGTTCTATTTGACACCAGGTCATTAATATGATACTCTAATAATATTTTACTATATTTTTTATTAAAATCTTTTAATGATTATATTATATTTAATTGTCTTTTCCTTATCATTTTGGGTTAATAATATTTGGTTTTATACCTCTGTATATTAGAAATTCTCTATGCTGTGTATTAACACATTAATAGTCCATTTTTCTTAAACTCATGGGTAATAATATAAATTGTCACTTAGAATATTAATTGTTCAAAATTTGAAACATGATATGTAGTTACTACTACTGCTAACTTAATTCTACTACACTTTAGTTTAGTTTATCACATACTGGTGTTCACTTATAATTGCTTTTGATTGCCACAGTCCTTCCTGTGTTTAGCAATTATTAGCTCTCACTCACTTTTTATGCACTCATAAACTTTTTCCACTGACTTATCAGTGTTTATCACTATTAAGTGGTTTATATTTACTTTGGGTATATTAATGCTAACACCTTGCACTCTATTTTTGGTTTAAGTGTTACTGGTGGGAATTGCTTACTAAAATTCTCTTTCTCATTTTTTAAAAATGTTCATTATCATTTTAACTCACTATCTCTCACTCTACTAAGTTTGATTATATAGTTATCTATTTTGTGTCGTGCTAGTTTGATTTGTCATAGTTATCTTTATTTATTTGGGTTAGTGTACCCTTCTACAATTTAAGTATGCACTAAAATTTAACATTTCTTATTATAGGTGGTTTGTCTGTGTTTTACAATCATCATTATTATATACTATTATCATTGATTGGTCTCTTTTCACTTGGTCTATCACTGGTGTTGTGCACTTTCACTGTCTTTACTTCATTTTGTTATATTTTATATATCCCTTCCTTGGTGTTAGGGCTGGTTCTATCTTCTCACTTCCTTGCTAACTATTTATACATCCTTATTTGATCATTTATATATTCTCATGTTAGTGTGTTGACTAGTTCTACTTATTCACTTACAAGGTCATTGTTTATATTATATGCTTGGTTTTTGGGGCTGTTCCTACTCTCTCAATTACTATCTATTAGGCTATTGTGGTTAAATCGCCATGTATCATCGTTTTCAACGTTTTGGTTCGTTGCTTGTTACTTTTTATTATTAGAGGTTACTTTCATGATTACCTTCATATTGTAACGTACCAAATTTGGCAGTTACATAGAGTAACTAATTATTACGTCAAGTGACGGGAGATCATGAAAATATTTCAAAGTACATAAAATAATGTAAACAAAGATTGTGTATCTACAGAGCCATATTATTGAAAAATTCCAACAAAGAAGAAGGAAGTGTAATATAGCATCATTGAGTACAAAAGAGAGAAAGAAAATGACCACGAGCCAATATAAAATGTTAGAAACCGAGGCCCAATAGATTCCAACAGTGAGGGGAAACAACAAAAATCACAACCATTAAAATGAAGAGAAGACAACAGAGTCCCAAACAGTGAGGGGAAACAACAAAAATCACAACCATTAAAACGAAGAGAAGACAACAGAGTCCCAAACAGTGAGGGGAAACAACAAAAATCACAACCATTAAAATGAAGGAAAGACAACTCAAGAACAACCACAATGATGGTAAAACAACCAATTTATTTATTAGTATAAATACTGTTGACTAATGAATACCACAAATGGAAATATTGAAGAAGACGATTAAACAAGAGAAGAAAGGAAGAAGAAGAGCAAGGAAACCTAACATGAAGAATGAAGATAATATATGGACAATACAAGAAATCACCATTTACCAAGTATACAAGGAACTATACTAGTGACCGGAGGAAGTGTAACGATTATCAACTATGAAGAAACCAGTGTTTAGCATAATTAAGCAATCACAAACAGTAACAGTGAAAACTTAATGTAAGTGTGAGAACCTGTAACAAGTTAACCATTTTTAACCCAAATAAACCCCACAGACAATACAAGTGAGAAGGTTTATAACAGAGGAAAATGCGTTACCATTATAGTGGAAACATCAAAGATTAAATAGTTAAAATGCACAGACAATTAGTGTGACTAGTTTAATCAAGATTGTAACCCAAAATAGATAATCATAAGACCACCAAGAGAAATGTAAGATAGAACAGTAAAATAATTGTTCATAGGAACTGATAATAAAAGCTTTGTAAACTTTAAAATGAAATATAACTGAATGCCACGGCAAGACAGAATAAAATATAAAGAAAGTCCAGAATAAATAATAACAAACAAGCTAGTTTGTTAGGTATCAAACAAACAATGTACCAAAAACAAGGTACAATACAACAAGAAATGTAATGCTATTAGATTAAGAATAATTGTGTTATTGTTTAGGAACATAGTGTAAACATGTGTATTATTTAACAATTAAACCATTGTAATAGAATACCATAATGAAATCATAATAGTAGAATCAAATACTGCATAAGAATATGTTGCACATTGATACATAACCTCATAGGAAGTGCACCTATAACATAAAATCATATATGTTAATTAAACCAAGCAACTATCAACAATTGTTTCAATCAAAGATTCATTATGAATAGTAATGCAAACTAATAAATAATATTTATACTGAGATACACAGCAAATAAAGCAGATTAAATATGATAACATATAGCCAGAAGAACAGAAACCCTATGTAACAAGTTAGTTAAGCAAAATACATTATTAAAACTTGTTAAAAGATTACTGAAAATGTTACCAGTAGTTAGAAAAATATCTAATACTACTATGAGAACAGATCACAATTAAAATAATAGTAGTTTTATAATCAAATTATTGGAAAATATCTGACTATGAATGTATAGCCAGATGTAAACAAACACTATGTAACAAGTTAGTTAAGCAAAATGCACTATTAAAACTTGTTAAAGGATTACTGAAAATGTTACCAGTAGTTAGAAAAATATTTAATACTACTATGAGAACAGATCACAATTATAATAATAGTAGTTTTATAATCAAATTATTGGAAATTAACTGACTATGAATGTATAGCCAGATGTAAACAAACACTATGTAACAAGTTAGTTAAGCAAAATGCACAATTAAAACTTGTTAAAGGATTACTGAAAATGTTACCAGTAGTTAGAGGGATATCTGATACTACTATGGGAACACATCCCAAATGTGATAGTAGTAATTTAGTAGTTGCATTATTAGAAACTAACTGACTGTCATTGCAAAACCTGATGTAAACAAACCCAATACTAAGAATTGGAAAGCTTTCAGATAACAAAAGACTAATAAATATATTAAATACACAAGGTACTATAATTGTACACTGTTTTAATTTATACCATCATATACCTTATATGGTAAAATAATTGAAAAAGTGACAAGTTCAAGAATTGAGAACAGAAGGTTCTTTTGATAAGACTATTAATCTATGAAAAACAACATTTTTCATAAAACAAAATGTGAACAGATGTAAATAAATGTATATATAATTGTTAGAATGTCATACAAATGTATTTAGGTAAGAAATAATAGTATTATAAGCGATTATAAACAATCGAATATGGTCGTTTGAGGACACCATTACCAAATACTGTTTGGAGGGTAATTACAACTATTTTCTGTATGAAAACGAACGAGAAATGGACTCGAGACGTTTAATAATGAGTGTTACAGTGTAATTGGTGCAAAATATGGTGAAATAAACTTATTCATATTAAGATTCACCATATAGGTTTGTGAAACGGCTTAGTGCGTTAATAATGGACGGATTTTATCCTTGTTTAGACTTTAATTAAAGTCGCAAGTGTCCGCAATTTATTGCCACTAACCATTCAACGATACGATAATTAATAAAAAGTTATAGCAATTATAAACTTTCCAGTTATTTTGTGTATCAACGCTTACGTCATTATAATCTCTAAACCCATACAAAAATTTGGTAAAAAATTAAAAGTTTAAGTTAACTAAAGTGTTTTGGGGTAGAGAGTTCGACAATTTAAACCAATCAAATGACTTAAAATAACCAGACAAGCAGGAGACGCTTAGATGAAGCGTTCAGTCATCATTCAGTCATCAAAGAATCGTCAAAGAGTATTCAACGAGCAAGGTTGATGAAGAAAATTGTTAAGTTTTATTTAAACAGTGCGCGTCACATTCAGAAGTTACACTACACACATAACCTGCACACAACATAATAATAACGAGTGTGCAGTGCTAAGTGAATTAAATTAATAAACCGGCCAGTGTATAATAAAGGTCGTGTTTTCGTGTTTTGTGTCTTATAAAAAACAGGGAGTACTCTAGTTTTATTATTAAACGAATTAAATAGAAATAATAATTTTCGTTAGTGAACGAAGAATTATTGTTTGGGTACTGCACTAGTCAAAGAGTACCGAAGTGCATAACCAATGATGAAAATTATCAAAATTGAACAAATGAATTATATAGCAATAGATAATTTAAATAATAAATGTTTTTTAATTTTATAGTGTTTGAAAAAATTAATATCAATTTAAATATTGAAAGTACGAGTGTAATGAATAGTCACTCACTTGACTCATTTCGTTTGAATTGACGAATAAATAATTTATTGCGAAAAATATTCTAACCAACTGATAATTATACATCAGAAGCAATATAAATAAAATGTATGTGCTAATATTATTAAGAATTGAACGAATAATTAATTTATTCAAAATAACTACTTACTTTTGTTAACTAACCTATAAATAACCTTGACAACTTTGTCACCAAGTAATGAATCTGTTCTCATATAATTTCAATCCAATGAAAGCTATCACAAGAGTTTTTTTTTTATAGATTTTTTCTCTTGCCAATAAATGATTTTTATAACTAACGAATAAATAATAATAGTAATTTTTAACAGTGCAGCATAAAGCACGTGTTATCGAAACAACTGCTGTATGTACTCTACTCACGTACGATAGTACGATATATATCGGTTTTATGGTACCAACTTTTATAACTTCAATATTTGTTTGTTTTTTTGTAGTAATTCTTTATTAAATATTATTAACTAAGATAACATCTTGTATCTGGTATCATGCAACTTCCAAGAACACACGAATTTGGTAATGTAACTGTGTAAAGAGGACATAACCTCGTTAACTAAAATGATTGTACCAGACCCCAGTGTTACCAGCCTTGAGGTTAAAAGAGCTCAAGAATTGTTAATAGTAATTATTGTTTTGTGACGACATTGTTAGTTGATTGTTTTTTAAAAGAGTTAATGACATTTCAGAATTGTTAATAAATCTCAATTTATTTATCAAGTGGAACAGAGTTTTGATTTTTTTTAAATAGTTTAATTTTCATAACCAGTTCTATCAGAAGGTGGCGGCAGCATTTGAATTTTCAATACAATTCCAATTATAGTTAAATCATTATTTCACTCTATTGTGCATGTGTATTGTGTAGGATATTCAAATCGAATATCTGTATATGTGTATAAAGTGTATGTTGCAGCAGAAGAAGTCACCGAATAGAACATTGATAACATCCACATATGGTAAGTGGGGAGGTCAACAGTGAAGTGCTAAATACTCTTTTAAACTGAAAGAATTAAACGTGAACACCCACAACAACGCTACTAATAATCAACACTAATAATAATTTTAATTTAAACCAAATATTGAAGATTGATTGAAGATAACACCTTCAATAATAATAACATCTACATCAACAATACATTTATTAATCTGATCTGTAACAGATTGGCGCTCCATCGCGGGGCGGGATTGACAGAAGACAACGCTTCCAATTATAAAATATTTTTATATCTTCTACACAATCTGTTTTGTAACAGATTGGCGCCCAACGTCTGAGCGCGAATTAGGAAGAAAACAATTAACGATTTAGGCAATTAAACCAATAATTTCCTAACCTAATTCGACGAAAAGACAGCAAGTGCATTACCAGGGTAACAAGATGTACAGAAGGTCGACTTCAAAAAAGCGAGCAGCAGAGGCAGAGAGGGAGGCCAGATTAGAAGAAAAAGAGGCAACATCAGCAGAAGATGTTGAAGAGATTTTGTTAGAAGTCGAAGATAAACAACTTGAACCGGCGGAGGGGGTTCAGCAACCAGATGATGAACCGGAAGTCATACCCCAGGAAATCCAACCGGAAATACGCCAACCGGAGAAACCAGTGCAAACAGAGAGCATGATGATGCAAGAAATGTTCAGGCAGGTGATGGAGTCGTTGAAGGAGGAAAGCCGGTCCACGAAGGAAGAAAATAGGAAGCATATAGAATCATTGAAGGAGGACAACCGATCCACAAAGCAAAGTATTGAGTCACTGAAGGAAGAGTTGAACAGCAAAATAGAGGAAATCAGTCAGTCCACTAACCAGAAAATAGAAGAAGGCCAGAAGGAGAGCCAGAAAAATATAGAATTGTTGAAGGAGGAGTTAAATGACAAAATAAGTGAAACCAACAGGAGGATGGAAGACGGACGGAAAAAGACTGAAGAGCTATTGGAAAAGAAGATGGAAATAATGAAGGAGGATTTGTCTGCTGAGTTGGGAATTAAAATTGACGAGACCAACAAGAAGATTGACGAAATCAATGAGAAAATTAATCGAGATATCGAATTAATGAAGAATGATGGTGAGAAAATGTGGCAACAAATGGCCAACAATAATGACAGAGCGGAAGAAATTACCAAAAATACCATTGAAATAGTTGACAAGAAATTAGAAGAGAATTTAGAAGCAACGGAGGAGAGGATTGCCATTTTAACAACTGAGATACATGAAGAAATATCAGACATACGGAGAGAAGGAGAAGATAACAAGCAAAAATTAATACAAACGGAAACAGATGTCAACCACCGGATAGACAGTATGGAGAAAATCCACAACGCCAAGATAGGAATCGTGGAACGAAAGCAAGAAGAAATAATGACAACACAGACCATACTGGGTGAGAGATGCGAGGAAATTGCAGTCAAGGTGGATGCAGTCAAGCACACCAAGTAACTAGTGACAGAGACCAATTGACAGAGCGCCAACAAAGGGAGTTCAACGACATTCGGGATGAAATGCACCGCTTACGAACATTCCCAAATATTTTATCTGGACTGACACATCTGGACGGTAGAGAACAGATAGATTTCCGTGCTTACGTGAAGAATCCACTGGAATTCCTAGAGAGGGTGGAGGAAGTTATAAGTAGAAACAGAGAAAATAGATAGTCCGTTATAAAAGGAATGCTAGATGAATCATTCCGGAATACCTTTTACAACTGGTGGACAGCGACCCGGCATGAAGTGGAGAACTATGCATGCGTTCAAGACAGCATTCAAAGTGAAATATTGGTCTGATTCTACCCAAAACATTATTAGGGACGACATTACCAACGGTAAATATGACCCAAATGGCAGACAATCCATGACTACTTACTTTTTAGGTAAGATCTGCCTGGCCAGAAACCTGGAGCCAGCCATCCCGGAGGAATGTTTAGTCACAAAGTTAGCTTACCACTTCAATCAGGGAGTATCACAGTGTAGGCTAAATTCACAAATAAAAACTATACAAGGAATGTGCACCTTGTTGGAAAGTCACGAAAGAGAACGATACTACCAGAGGAACCGCCAGGGTCCCGGACAAACATACGGTCGGGGCGGACCAGGAAACATGAATCCCACCAATAACAGTGACAGGAACAATTATGGGAGGACATTCAACAACCCTCCACGTTTCCATAACCAACAGGGACCACGACAGAATGGAGGTGGTAATCATAATGATCATGCGGACCGAGGGAATATCAATAACCCCAGAACAAATGGATATCAGAGGGACGGCAATTACCAACGAGGTAATAATTATTACCGCCCCTATAATAACCAATCCCCAAATAACCAGCATCGACAGGGTACTGGGAACCATAACAACAACCAGTTCCGTAGAGTGAATTACACGCATGCTAGCAGAGGGAGAGGTAGGCGAAATTATTACCAAGGGCGACGAAGCTTCCCTAATCACCATAATAATTCAAATCACAGCGACGGAGAGGATCGAGAGTCGGGTTACAGATCTAACAGAAGTAACAGCAGCGAGGGTAACCGACCAGTCACTCGAACCACCGAAACCTACCACAATGGAAATGGGCAAGGAGCCCAGGAACCAATAGCATCAACCTCAACAGACAGGCACACAAACGGTGACCTGCCTTTAAATGGGAACCGGCAGTGAAAAGCCTAACAACACCCTCACTGAACCGGACTATTGGGTCTAACATTTTGGCAACGGAATTGGCATCTATTAAAATACACCACAATAATTATCTCAAAAACATTAGGCAGGATCTAATGGAAGAAAAAGAAGACAGTATCAGTGACTCAATCAATAACGAGATCGCGTATATATCCGTAAAAGTCAATGGGATAAGCACAACAGCTATGGTAGACACCGGAGCGAATGTCTCTTTAATCGACAAATTAGAGTTAAACCGAATACAATTAGAAAACCAAACGACAATACCAACACTGCCCATCGATAATATCATACTAATTGGAGCCACTGGGCGACAAAATAAAACCATTCGACACCAAGTACAGTTGGAAGTATCAAGTAATGGAGAGACGATTCTAATGGTTTCCCTCGTAGCAAGTGGACTACCATTTACAATACTTATTGGATGCAACATACTGCGAAAGTATGCAGCCATAATCAACATGGATAAAGATACAGTATTATTGGAAACAGATGAAGTTGAATGGACTGCAAATCTCATAGAACATAGGAAGGCACCCCCAGAGCATGTAATCTATTATATACGGGAAGGCCATGACCATAAGAAGATGTCCACCAATAGAGAAGTTCGCAGCAATCCAGAAGATGTATTACGTCTTAAATACAGTATTATATAAAATTAAACATAAGCAGGTTTTTAACCAAATTGGATCAGATGCTTAATGTGGCAGTGTCTTGCTACGACGAGACGAGAACAGAATGGTAATTCAACTCTTGAATAAAAACAGCCTTCAACTTCTCAATAAAAGTTTGGATTTGATGTCCCAGAATGTAGTAGAAGTTTCAGTTCTGGTCTTCGTTATTCTTCACGGTTCTGGTAGTTGCAGGTCCCAATGGAATTTGTGTAATATTAAGATTTCGTTCAGTGGAATTAAGAGAGGTTTAGTACGTTATTTCAAATTTCTTCGTTTGTTTTTTAATATATTTTTAATTAATTTGTCATCCCTCGGCTATGGATCATCTTTATTTAATTATAGTTCATTTTCATCATTACTCTTTTGCTGTTAGTCCGTTGAATGATTTATTTTTTTGAATTCATTTAATTTTAATGGTATGTAGAATTATATTTGCTGAGAGATAGATTCCGGAGTTACTACTCAGTCCTTTTTTAATGTATTTCCTTTTATGAAATTTGATTTATTTAATTTTATTCATTTAGTTTTGGTTTTCTTTCTGATTTTAAATTTGTATTAACTCAACTCTACTCATTCACATATAACAATTGAGTGTTGAAAATCAACAAGATATCTTGCATTCAGTCGTCCCTAACAACCATCTTCCTCTTCTGTTATTGGATAATATTTGTTATCCTAGAGCCGTAATTAGGAAATATTCTTGCACTTTTTAATAAAATACTCCCTTATTAGAATTACATTAAATCACATAAAACTTTCACCTAATATGCATTATTAAACCATATACATTTTACTACATTGTCTCCTCGGTCAACTTATTTTAAAAGGTGTTAATTTCCTGTTACAAAATACTAATTTTAGGCCTATTTGTTTTAATATATGTGTTATAAATTTTTGTTTTTAATTTAGCTTTTCTGACCTGATCTACTGTACAATGAGTCACTGGCTTATGGCCTATTATTCTATTTTTATTTTATCCTGATTTCAATTTATTATTATTATTATTATTTATTTTATCATTGAAACCTTCATTGGTTTATAACATAAATACAATGACCACTTGACAATTTATTAACAATTATTGTCTTCCTGGCCAAGTTTACAAATATTATTTTATGATATCTTCATTAATTATTCAATGTAAATACTCTTAACATGATACAATACATAATAAATACACTTGTATTTAAATACTTAAATACAAGTTTAACATGAATGAAATTAGTATCCATTACTTAATACTTTCTTAAAGCAATTGCTTCACAACCTGTTACATACAAAACACAGAATAAATATCATGTAAACAAAATATCATGATAAAGCACAACAACATGTATATCATTATAAAACATTAAATATCAATTAAACAGTCTACTATTTTCAAACTTGTCTATAGTAAATTCATCTCATTAGACACTGTGTTTATAGTTTACATCTTCCACTGATCACTCCATATTTTATACTTATAGATATTTTTACTATTTTATTACCTAGCAACCTTACTAGGCATTATTAATATATTTATTAGGTGAGGTTTACCTTCCTGACCTTAATTACGGCATACATTGGGTATTGTTTTAATTTATATTGACAAAGTTTTTATGTAACGTCTGGGACCTTAACTTTGTTAGGTTACATAATACTCCCCCTCCGAAAGAAGTTTATTTTAGCTGAATATCGTTTAGTTGGAATAAACTTATAGTTTCTTCATGCCTTGGAATATTTATTTGATAAAATTATCAATTTATAATGGTTGCAGTTTTTTAATGTTTCTGTTTTAGTACGCAATTCAATGGGTTCTTTGGGGTTTATTTTCTCTTTCTATTCCTTAAACTTTTAATTGTATCGGAAAACTGTGTTGACACTCATTGTATATCTGGTCATTAATTCTCTACTGGTACCTCCCTCAGTTGTAGACCTGTCCTTTACTCTGGAACTCATAACTTCTTCTAGCTTATTACGCCATCATTTCTTATTATCATATTTATATTTAATTACCTCGCTTGGCGTATAATCCCTAAAATACTATATTTCCCTAACATTTTTCCCTAATATCATAGCTGGTACGGAATCAGAGGGGCACTATTGGCTTCCATTACTCTGCCGTTTCCCTAACTATATCTTCTGAGATCAGAGGAACTTCATCTCTGTCCAGAAAAAAAATAAACGTTGCACTATCACACACAATACATATAATTATTATCTGTAAGGTCGCCCCTTCGCTACAAACTTATATTCAAGGGATGATTACTATTATTTCTGAGGTATCCTAATACTTTTCTTAACTTATTTATCTCGTTGTTCTGTAGTTCCATTTATCATATTATTCACCAGTATAGTAGTTAAAGCTGTTCAATATTCATTTTAAATTCTTCTTAGTTCCGTGCTGTCAATTAATTATTCTTTTGCATACGCATTTTACTATTTTTAATTCACTCCCATTTACTTATAACAATTAAACACTGAATCTCCTCCTTATCATAAATTGAATGGCATATTCTTCCTTCATCTAACTCATTTCTAACTCTTCTTTTTCTTCTTTTATGTTCATTAGTTTAAAATAATTTCTTCTGAATTATATAGTAAGGTGTTCTTATATATTTTTGAATTTTGTGGTTTTAAAATTGATTCCAACTAATTCCTCTGAAGTATCGTGTAATTAGTTTATTTCATTTAATAGTTAGTTTAATATATTTTAATTAGTTTCTCATTATTTTCCTTTGGTTTGCTTTATTTGTTATCCATAAAATCCGTCCCTTTTCTCTATATTCTGTTTGGAATCTGTTTAACCGTGGTCCATTATTTCCTCTGTACTGATTTTTCGGATTTCTCTAGTGTGTAGAATTATTTCCGTCCTTGTGACGTATCTCATTATCATCTGGTTCTTACCTCTTATCGCTATAAAATTTTCATTTATGCTAGAGTTTACCATCGTCTTTCGAACTGATTCTTCCGTATTGTTTCTTAATCCTTCAAATGGTTCATACATAATCTCCATAAGTCCTCCATGCTCCTCGGTTAGTTTTGTCTTTTTCGGTCCTTCTAATTTATCTGGGAATTCAATTGTGGTTCGTTTAGAGTTTCTTAATTGCCTTACTTCTCTTGGTTCCGTAATTGGTATATTATGCATCTTAACAAATCTCCCCTTAATCATCTCCAATCCTTCCCGTGTATTCATTAATTTCCTTTGACGTTTTTGCCTTATTTTCATTGTCTTCATTTCATTGTTAACCCGCTCTATTCTTCCGGCTATGTTGATTCGTACTTCGTTAAATTTTTCTTGGGTTTTCGCTTGTATCTCCTTTATTCTAGTTTCGTTATTGTTTTCTACTTGATTTATTTTGGCCTCTACTTCCACTCCGAGTTGTATGATGGTTTCATCCGTCTTTTCTAGACCTACCTTAGTTTCAGTTATTTGCTGTCTTACTTCCTTTTCGTAATTATCCACCCTTTTGCTAAGTGTTTCACCGACATTGGCATCCTTTCAATGATGACTTCCCTCAACGCTTGGTTTTGTTCATTGATGATTTGCCGCAACTCCTTATTATTGTTTTCAATTCTTTCGTCTCTTTGTTTGTTATTTTCCTGAATCTGCTTTAAGCTCTCGTCGTTCCTGTCAAGCCTTTCGTTAATTTGGTTTAATCTTTCATTTATCTGCCGGTTATTCTCATCAGTTTCCTCTTTATTTTTGTCAAACTTCTCATTCATTAGTTTGATTAAGTTCTCACTCAAAATTTCGTTTTGTTTCTTTGAGTTTTCGTTAATACTGTATATTTTGTTTTCTAGCTTTTCTGAATTTTCATTTATACTACCTATTTTTTCATTTATCAGTTTATTCTCCTCCTTAATTTGTCTTAAACTTTCATTAGTGTTCTCATTTAGTTTCCTACAATTTTCATTACTTTCTTCTTTATTCTGGTCAAATCTTTCCTCCATTCGTTTAAAATTTTCATTATTGGCTTCCTTCTGTTTCTTGGAATCTTCTTTAATTAATTCCCATAGTTTTAGTAAATCCGTATCACCTCTGGCTTCCTCCTTGTCACCCGCCTGTTGTTCCTCTTCAATGTCTGTAACAATTTCTGCTTCTTCCTCCCGTCTATCTTCTTCCGTTTCTTGGTCTTTCGCCATCCGTTTAGAAACACCTCTCGTATGCATTCCTGTGCCTCTAATAGTTTCCTGCTCCAGTTAAGTTATAGCGATATAGTCGATTTTTTACTTAACTAAAGCCCACTCGTTGAGCGCCAATTTGTAACAAATATAATATGTTACTTCTTATACTCTTCGTAACTCTCGCCTAATTAAGCCCAAGTATTTGTAATATAAATATACTTATAGGTGTGATATAATAACTCCTGTATTTATTTTATTTTAAGCCCCACTGTTGGGTTCGCCAATTTGTAACCAATGTTTATGTTGTTACTTATTTAATTAGATGAAGATCAAAAGCTCCACTGTGGAATGCGTCAATTGTAATATTTTACTTTAGATGAGATCTCCTGCAAATCAATGTTAACTTATTTATAAAGAAAATTATATATTATGTGGTTGATATTATTCGGTTCTTGATAATAGATCTGTATTAAATAGTTATCAAGTGTTTTACAAGAGAAAAAAGCTATATTCCAGTTATTATATTGAATAATTCAATATTTTCCTCCAACCCTAGTCTGTATATACTATCGAAATTGTGAAGAGAAGAGAGCGGAGAGAGTAAGATAGTTCGCTATTCTCCCGTATTCACCAGCTGTCAACGAACGAGCGCTGTGGTTGGCGATTGACCAGTTACTATAGGTTAAGTCGCTCTGCTTGATGCGTTTCTCACGTTCCTTTCTCTGTAAATTACACCCTATTCAAAATACACTAGTTATTCTACAAATAACACGAAATCGTCAAATTCAAGAAGGGTTCTTTATTTTATATATGTTTTAATTCCAACAGCTGCTTCCTCTTGCTAATAATACACCATATCGATTACACAATACATAATCGATTTGTTATTGAATTCGGGTTTTAGAAGTGTTACAATTTAATTATAATTTTCAGTTTGTTTTTTATCTCAGGGTACATGTAGTTCTTTTAACTATTAGTAAGGTCGGGTAATGCAATTTTAAGGTTACTAAGTATTACAATATTGTTATAAAAACTTATTATATAAAACTAAACATAAGCAGGTTTTTTACCAAATTGGATCAGATGCTTAATGTGGCAGTGTCTTGCTACGACGAGACGAGAACAGAATGGTAATTCAACTCTTGAATAAAAACAGCCTTCAACTTCTCAATAAAAGTTTGGATTTGATGTCCCAGAATGTAGTAGAAGTTTCAGTTCTGGTCTTCGTTATTCTTCACGGTTCTGGTAGTTGCAGGTCCCAATGGAATTTGTGTAGTATTAAGATTTCGTTCAGTGGAATTAAGTGAGGTTTAGTACGTTATTTCAAATTTCTTCGTTTGTTTTTTAATATATTTTTAATTAATTTGTCATCCCTCGGCTATGGATCATCTTTATTTAATTATAGTTCATTTTCATCATTACTCTTTTGCTGTTAGTCGGTTGAATGATTTATTTTTTTGAATTCATTTAATTTTAATGGTATGTAAAATTATATTTGCTGAGAGATAGATTCCGGAGTTACTACTCAGTCCTTTCTTAATGTATTTCCTTTTATGAAATTTGATTTATTTAATTTTATTCATTTAGTTTTGGTTTTCTTTCTGGTTTTAAATTTGTATTAACTCAACTCTACTCATTCACATATAACAATTGAGTGTTGAAAATCAACAAGATATCTTGCATTCAGTCGTCCCTAACAACCATCTTCCTCTTCTGTTATTGGATAATATTTGTTATCATAGAGCCGTAATTAGGAAATATTCTTACAATTTTTTAATAAAATACTCCCTTATTAGAATTACATTAAATCACATAAAACTTTCACCTAATATGCATTATTAAAACATATACATTTTACTACCTTTTCTTCTCGATCAACTTATTTTAAAAGGTATTATTTTCCTGTTACAAAATACTAATTTTAGGCCTATTTGATTTATTACATGTGTTATAAATTTTTGTTTTTAATTTAGCTTTTCAGACCTGATCTACTGTACAATGAGTCACTGGCTTATGGCCTATTATTCTAATTTTATTTTATCCTGATTTCAATTTATTATTATTATTATTATTTATTTTATCATTGAACCCTTCATTGGTTTATAACATAATTACAATGACCACTTGACAATTTATTAACAATTATTGTCTTCCTGGCCAAGTTTACAAATATTATTTTATGATATCTTCATTAATTATTCAAAGTAAATACTCTTAACATGATACAATACATAATAAATACACTTGTATTTAATTACTTAAATACAAGTTTAACATGAATGAAATTAGTATCCATTACTCAGTACTTTCTTAAAGCAATTGCTTCACACCTGTTACATACAAAACACAGAATAAATATCATGTAAACAAAATATCATGATAAAGCACAACAACATGTATATCATTATAAAACATTAAATATCAATTAAACAGTCTACTATTTTCAAACTTGTCTATAGTAATTTCACTCATTAGCCACTGTGTTTATAGTTTACATCTTCCACTGATCACTCCATATTTTATACTTATAGACATTTTTACTATTTTATTACCTAGCAACCTTACTAGGCATTATTAATATATTTATTAGGTGAGGTTTACCTTCCTGACCTTAATTACGGCATACATTAGGTATTGTTTTAATTTATATTGACAAAGTTTTTATGTAACGTCTGGGACCTTAACTTTGTTACGTTACATAATACTCCCCCTCCGAAAGATGTTTATTTTAGCTGAACACCGTTTAGTTGGAATAAACTTATAGTTTCTTCATGCCTTGGTCTCATAGTAGTATTAGATATTTTTCTAATTACTGGTAACATTTTCAGTAATCTTTTAACAAGTTTTAATAATGTATTTTGCTTAACTAACTTGTTACATAGGGTTTCTGTTCTTCTGGCTATATGTTATCATGTTTAATCTGCTTTATTTGCAGTGTATCTCAGTATAAATATTATTTATTAGTTTGCATTACTATTCATAATGAATCTTTGATTGAAACAATTGTTGATAGTTGCTTGGTTTAATTAACATATATGATTTTATGTTATAGGTGCACTTCCTATGAGGTTATGTATCAATGTGCAACATATTCTTATGCAGTACTTGATTCTACTATTATGATTTCATTATGGTATTCTATTACAATGGTTTAATTGTTATATAATACACATGTTTACACTATTTTCCTAAACAATAACACAATTATTCTTAATCTAATAGCATTACATTTCTTGTTGTGTTGTACCTTGTTTTTGGTACATTGTTTGTTTGATACCTAACAAACTAGCTTGTTTGTTATTATTTATTCTGGACTTTCTTTATATTTTATTCTGTCTTGCCGTGGCATTCAGTTATATTTCATTTTAAAGTTTACAAAGCTTTTATTATCAGTTCCTATGAACAATTATTTTACTGTTCTATCTTACATTTCTCTTGGTGGTCTTATGATTATCTATTTTGGGTTACAATCTTGATTAAACTAGTCACACTAATTGTCTGTGCATTTTAACTATTTAATCTTTGATGTTTCCACTATAATGGTAACGCATTTTTCTCTGTTGTAAACCTTCTCACTTGTATTGTCTGTGGGGTTTATTTGGGTTAAAAATGGTTAACTTGTTACAGGTTCTCACACTTACATTAAGTTTTCACTGTTACTGTTTGTGATTGCTTAATTATGCTAAACACTGGTTTCTTCATAGTTGATAATCGTTACACTTCCTCCGGTCACCAGTATAGTTCCTTGTATACTTGGTGAATGGTGATTTCTTGTATTGTCCATATATTATCTTCATTCTTCATGTTAGGTTACCTTGCTCTTCTTCTTCCTTTCTTCTCTTGTTTAATCGTCTTCTTCAATATTTCCATTTGTGGTAGTCATTGGTCAATAGTATTTATACTAATAAATAAATTGGTTGTTTTACCATCATTGTGGTTGTTCTTGAGTTGTCTTTCCTTCATTTTATTTGTTGTGATTTTTGTTGTTTCCCCTCACTGTTTGGGATTCTGTTGTTTTCTCTTCGTTTTAATGGTTGTGATTTTTGTTGTTTCCCCTCACTGTTTGGGACTCTGTTGTCTTCTCTTCATTTTAATGGTTGTGATTTTTGTTGTTTCCCCTCACTGTTGGAATCTATTGGGCCTCGGTTTCTAACATTTTATATTGGCTCGTGGTCATTTTCTTTCTCTCTTTTGAACTTGATGATGCTATATTACACTTCCTTCTTCTTTGTTGGAATTTTTCAATAATATGTCTCTGTAGATACACACTCTTTGTTTACATTATTTTATGTACTTTGAAATATTTTCATGATCTCCCGTCACTTGACGTAATAATTAGTTACTCTATGTAACTGCCAAATTTGGTACGTTACATATGCCTTCCTATAAGAATTGATTAATTCTGAATTAGTATATTTATATTTTTATTGAAGAATTCATCAATTGTTGTACGTTTCCATGTCGACTCTTATGCTTTTTTATATATCCCTTCACTTTCTTCTATTTGAATCATAATTATTTCTTTTCTAGGTAATTATCTCCCTTGTTTATTTAGTTCCCTAATTCCCTAACATAAGTTTAGCTGGGGCAGTTCAGAGCGGCTCACTTTGGCATACAACTCCACTGGCCATACTAACATCAATAAATACGGAGGCACATCATCTCCATCAATAATATAAATGATTGCTGGCATTATTCATCAGTCAATTCATCTCAAATAATCAAAAAATATAAAGTGGTCGTTCTTTCGACAAATAATAAATATCCTTGGGATTATCTCACGCATCTGCGGTTTATACATTGTTATACTCTCTTCTTCTTGATTCAACTTAACTAAATTCGTCACATTTCACAGGGATAGTTTGTTTTACATTTCATCACTGGTATACTCTCATGATCATCTTCGTTAATATATTATTTTTCATTCTTCTTTGTCATCAATTAATCTTTTCTCTTGGTATTACTTTAAACGTCATTTCATAATCGTCTTCATTTTCGGGGTTTACTTCTCTGGATACAATTCATGAATATATTCTCATCGTTTCAAATGAGATGTAGCCCACTTGGTATAGGCTCTCTTCTGGTGTAGAAGACACTAGAAAACACTATGGTTGTGTGTTATCTCTTATATACAGTAATGATATTTATTCGATCTCGTTTCTCCAACTTCTTATTTTCTTCTTCTTTTATGTATCATCTAGTTTACTGTCTCCTCTTTTATCTGTAGGGGTAAGTTGTTGTTTTACTGTTGACTTGGCTCTTGGAAGTATTTTGTTCCAAAGATCTTGTTTGTCTTTCTCGTATTATTTATTTTTTTTTCTTCTTATTTGCATAGTACGGGTAAGCTGGTGTTTACTTGTTGACTAGGCTCTTGGAATTTGCGGTGCCAAGGTTGTTGTTTGTCGGCCACGTATTATTATTTGAAAATAGTAGACTGTTTAATTGATATTTAATGTTTTATAATGATATACATGTTGTTGTGGTTTATCATGATATTTTGTTTACATGATATTTATTCTGTGTTTTGTATGTAACAGGTGTGAAGCAATTGCTTTAAGAAAGTATTGAGTAATGGATACTAATTTCATTCATGTTAAACTTGTATTTAAGTAATTAAAAACAAGTGTATTTATTATGTATTGTATCATGTTAAGAGTATTTACTTTGAATAATTAATGAAGATATCATAAATTAATATTTGTAAACTTGGCCAGGAAGACAATAATTGTTAATAAATTGTCAAGTGGTCATTGTAATTATGTTATAAACCAATGAAGGGTTCAATGATAAAATAAATAATAATAATTATAATAATAATAATAAATTGAAATCAGGATAATATAAAATTAAATATAATTGGCCATAAGCCAGTGACTCATTGTACAGTAGGTAAGGTCAGAAAAGCTAAATTAAAACAAAAATTTATAACACATGTAATAAAACAAATAGGCCTAAAATTAGTATTTTGTAAAAGGAAATTAATACCTTTTAAAATAAGTTGATCGAGAAGAAAATGTAGTAAAATGTATATGGTTTAATAATGCATATTAGGTGAAAGTTTCATGTGATTTATTGTAATTCTAATAAGGGAGTATTTTATTAAAAAGTGTAAGAATATTTCCTAATTACGGCTCTATGATAACAAATATTATCCAATAACAGAAGAGGAAGATGGTTGTTAGGGACGACTGAATGCAAGATATCTTGTTGATTTTCAACACTCAATTGTTATATGTGAATGAGTAGAGTTGAGTTAATACAAATTTAAAACCAGAAAGAAAACCAAAACTAAATGAATAAAATTAAATAAATCAAATTTCATAAAAGGAAATACATTAAAAAAGGACTGAGTAGTAACTCCGGAATCTATCTCTCAGCAAATATAATTCTACTTATAATTAAAGTTAAATGAATTCAAAAAAATAAATCATTCAACCGACTAACAGCAAAAGAGTAATGATGAAAATGAACTATAATTAAATAAAGATGATCCATACCCGAGGGATGACAAATTAATTAAAATATATTAAAAAACAAACGAAGAAATTTGAAATAACGTACTAAACCTCACTTAATTCCACTGAACGAAATCTTAATACTACACAAATTCCATTGGGACCTGCAACTACCAGAACCGTGAAGAATAACGAAGACCAGAACTGAAACTTCTACTACATTCTGGGACATCAAATCCAAACTTTTATTGAAAAGTTGAAGGCTGTTTTTATTCAAGAGTTGAATTACCATTCTGTTCTCGTCTCGTCGAAGCAAAACACTGCCACATTAAGCATCTGATCCAATTTGGTAAAAAACCTGCTTATGTTTAATTTTATATAATATGTTTTTATAACAATATTGTAATACTTAGTAACCTTAAAATTGCATTACCTGACCTTACTAATAGTTAAAAGAACTACATGTACCCTGAGATAAAAAATAAACTGAAAATTATAATTAAATTGTAACACATCTAAAACCCGAATTCAATAACAAATCGATTATGTATTGTGTAATCGATATGGTGTATTAGTAGCAAGAGGAAGCAGCTGTTGGAATTAAAACATATATAAAATAAAGAACACTTCTTGAATTTGACGATTTCGTGTTATTTGTAGAATTATTAGTGTATTTTGAATAGGGTGTAATTTACAGAGGAAGGAACGTGAGAAACGCATCAAGCGGAGCGACTTAACCTATAGTAACTGGTCAACCGCCAACCACAGCGCTCGTTCGTTGACAGCTGGTGAATACGGGAGAATAGCGATCTAACTTACCCTCTCCGCTCTCTTCTCTTCACAATTTCGATAGTATATACCGACTAGGGTTGGAAGAAAATATTGAATTATTCAATATAATAACTGGAATATAGCGTTTTTCTCTTGTAAAACACTTGATAACTATTTAATGCAGATCTATTATCAAGAACCGAATAATATCAACCACATAATATATAATTTTCTTTATAAATAAGTTAACATTGATTTGCAGGAGATCTCATCTAAAGTAAAATATTACAATTGACGCATTCCACAGTGGAGCTTTTGATCTTCATCTAATTAAATAAGTAACAACATAAACATTGGTTACAAATTGGCGAACCCAACAGTGGGGCTTAAAATAAAATAAATACAGGAGTTATTATATCAAACCTATAAGTATATTTATATTACAAATACTTGGGCTTAATTAGGCGAGAGTTACGAAGAGTATAAGAAGTAACATATTATATTTGTTACAAATTGGCGCTCAACGAGTGGGCTTTAGTTAAGTAAAAAATCGACTTTATCGCTATTACTTAACTGGAGCAGGCAACTATTAGAGGCACAGGAATGCATACGAGAGGTGTTTCTAAAAGGATGGCGAAAGACCAAGAAACGGAAGAAGATAGACGGGAGGAAGAAGCAGAAATAGTTACAGACATTGAAAAGGAACAACAGGCGGGTGACAAGGAGGAAGCCAGAGGTGATATGGATTTACTAAAATTATGGGAATTAATTAAAGAAGATTCCAAGAAATAGAAGGAAGCCAATAATGAAAATTTTAAACGAATGGAGGAAAGATTTGACCAGAATAAAGAAGAAACTAATGAAAATTTTAGGAAACAAAATAAAAACACTAATGAGAGTTTAAGACAAATTAAGGAGGAAAATAAACTGATAAATGAAAAAATAGAGAGTATAAATGAAAATTCAGAAAAGCTAGAAAACAAAATAGACAGTATTAACGAAAACACAAAGAAACAAAACGAAATTTTAAGTGAGAACTTAATCAAACTAATGAATGAGAAGTTTGACAAAAATAAAGAGGAAACTGATGAGAATAACCGGCAGATAAATGAAAGATTAAACCAAATTAACGAAAGGCTTGACAGGAACGACGAGAGCTTAAAGCAGATTCAGGAAAATAACAAACAAAGAGAGAAAGAATTGAAAACAATAATAAGGAGTTGCGGCAAATCATCAATGAACAAAACCAAGCGTTGAGGGAAGTCATCATTGAAAGGATTGCCAATGTCGATGAAACACTTAGCAAAAGGGTGGATAATTACGAAAAGGAAGTAAGACAGCAAATAACTGAAACTAAGGTAGGTCTAGAAAAGACGGATGAAACCATTATACAACTCGGAGTGGAAGTAGAGGCCAAAATATATCAAGTATAAAACAATAACCAAACTAGAATAAAGGAGATACAAGCGAAAACCCAAGAAAAAATAACGCAGTACGAATCAACATAGCCGGAAGAATAGAGCGGGCTATCAATGAAATGAAGACAATGAAAATAAGGCAAAAACGTCAAAGGAAATTTATGAATACACGGGAAGGATTGGAGATGTTTAAGTGGAGATTAGTTAAGATGCATAATACGCCAATTACGAAACCAAGAGAAGTAAGGCAATTAAGAAACTCTAAACGAACCACAATTGAATTCCCAGATAAATTAGAAGGACCGAAAAAGCCAAAATTAACCGAGGAGCATGGAGGACTTATGGAGATTATGTATGAACCATTTGAAGGATTAAGAAACAATACGGAAGAATCAGTTCGAAAGACGATGGTAAACTCTAGCATAAATGAAAATTTTATAGCGATAAGAGGTAAGAACCAGATGATAGTGAGATACGTCACAAGGACGGAAATAATTCTACACACTAGAGAAATCCGAACAATCAGTACAGAGGAAATAATGGACCACGGTTAAACAGATTCCAAACAGAATATAGAGAAAAGGAACGTATTTTATGGATAACAAATAAAGCAAACCAAAGGAAAATAATGAGAAACTAATTAAAATATATAAAACTAACTATTAAATGAAATAAAATATTTACACGATACTTCAGAGGAATTGGTTGGAATCAATTTTAAAACCACAAAATTCAAAAATAAGTAAGAACACCTTACTATATAATTCAGAAGTAATTATTTTAAACTAATAAACATAAAAGAAGAGAAAGAAGAGTTAGAAATGAGTTACATGAAGGAAGAATATGCCATACAATTTATGATAAGGAGGAGATTCAGTGTTTAATTGTTATAAGTAAATGGGAGTGAATTAAAAATAATAAAATGCGTATGCAAAAGAATAATTAATTGACAGCACGGAACTAACAAGAATCTAAATTGAATATTGAACAGCTTTAACTACTATACTGGTGAATAATATGATAAATAGAACTACAGAACAACGAGATAAATAAGTTAAGAAAAGTATTAGGATACCTCAGATATAATAGTAATCATCCCTTGAATATAGGTTTCTAGCGAAGGAGCAACCTTACAGGTAATAATTATATGTATTGTGTTGTGATAGTGCAACATTTCTTTTTTTTCTGGACAGAGATGAAGTTCCTCTGATCTCAGAAGATATATTTAGGGAAACGGCAGAGTAATGGAAGTCAACAGTGCTCCTCTGATTCCGTACCAGCTATGATATTAGGGAAAAATGTTAGGGAAATATAGTATTTTAGGGATTATACGCCAAGCTAGGTAATTAAATATAAATATGATAATAAGAAATGATGGCGTAATAAGCTAGAAGAAGTTATGAGTTCCAGAGTAAAGGACAGGTCTACAACTGAAGGAGGTACCAGTAGAGAATTAATGACCAGATATACAATGAGTGTCAACACAGTTTTCCGATACAATGAAATGTTTAAGGAATAGAAAGAGAAAATAAACCCCAAAGAACTCATTGAATTGCGTACTAAAGCAGAAACAATAAAAAACTAAAACCATTATAAATTGATAATTTTATCAAATAAATATTCCAAGGCATGAAGAAACTATAAGTTTATTCCAACTAAACGATATTCAGCTAAAATAAACATCTTTCGGATGGGGAGTATTATGTAACGTAACAAAGTTAAGGTCCCAGACGTTACATAAAAACTTTGTCAATATAAATTAAAACAATACCCAATGTATGCCGTAATTAAGGTCAGTAAGATAAACCTCACCTAATAAATATATTAATAATGTCTAGTAAGGTTGCTAGGTAATAAAATAGTAAAAATGTCTATAAGTATAAAATATGGAGTGATCAGTGGAAGATGTAAACTATAAACACAGTGTCTAATGAGATGAATTTACTTTAGACAAGTTTAAAAATAGTAGACTGTTTAATTGATATTTAATGTTTTATAATGATATACATGTTGTTGTGCTTTATCATGATATTTTGTTTACATGATATTTATTCTGTGTTTTGTATGTAACAGGTGTGAAGCAATTGCTTTAAGAAAGTATTGAGTAATGGATACTAATTTCATTCATGTTAAACTTGTATTTAAGTAATTAAATACAAGTGTATTTATTATGTATTGTATCATGTTAAGAGTATTTACTTTGAATAATTAATGAAGATATCATAAAATAATATTTGTAAACTTGGCCAGGAAGACAATAATTGTTAATAAATTGTCAAGTGGTCATTGTAATTATGTTATAAACCAATGAAGGGTTCAATGATAAAATAAATAATAATAATAATAATAATAAATTGAAATCAGGATAAAATAAAATTAGAATAATTGGCCATAAGCCAGTGACTCATTGTACAGTAGGTCAGGTCAGAAAAGCTAAATTAAAAACAAAAATTTATAACACATGTAATAAAACAAATAGGCCTAAAATTAGTATTTTGTAAAAGGAAATTAATACCTTTTAAAATAAGTTGATCGAGAAGAAAATGTAGTAAAATGTATATGGTTTAATAATGCATATTAGGTGAAAGTTTCATGTGATTTATTGTAATTCTAATAAGGGAGTATTTTATTAAAAAGTGTAAGAATATTTCCTAATTACGGCTCTATGATAACAAATATTATCCAATAACAGAAGAGGAAGATGGTTGTTAGGGACGACTGAATGCAAGATATCTTGTTGATTTTCAACACTCAATTGTTATATGTGAATGAGTAGAGTTGAGTTAATACAAATTTAAAACCAGAAAGAAAACCAAAATTAAATGAATAAAATTAAATAAATCAAATTTCATAAAAGGAAATACATTAAAAAAGGACTGAGTAGTAACTCCGGAATCTATCTCTCAGCAAATATAATTCTACTTATAATTAAAGTTAAATAATTTCAAAAAAATAAATCATTCAACCGACTAACAGCAAAAGAGTAATGATGAAAATGAACTATAATTAAATAAAGATGATCCATACCCGAGGGATGACAAATTAATTAAAATATATTAAAAAACAAACGAAGAAATTTGAAATAACGTACTAAACCTCACTTAATTCCACTGAACGAAATCTTAATACTACACAAATTCCATTGGGACCTGCAACTACCAGAACCGTGAAGAATAACGAAGACCAGAACTGAAACTTCTACTACATTCTGGGACATCAAATCCAAACTTTTATTGAAAAGTTGAAGGCTGTTTTTATTCAAGAGTTGAATTACCATTCTGTTCTCGTCTCGTCGAAGCAAAACACTGCCACATTAAGCATCTGATCCAATTTGGTAAAAAACCTGCTTATGTTTAATTTTATATAATATGTTTTTATAACAATATTGTAATACTTAGTAACCTTAAAATTGCATTACCTGACCTTACTAATAGTTAAAAGAACTACATGTACCCTGAGATAAAAAATAAACTGAAAATTATAATTAAATTGTAACACATCTAAAACCCGAATTCAATAACAAATCGATTATGTATTGTGTAATCGATATGGTGTATTAGTAGCAAGAGGAAGCAGCTGTTGGAATTAAAACATATATAAAATAAAGAACCCTTCTTGAATTTGACGATTTCGTGTTATTTGTAGAATTATTAGTGTATTTTGAATAGGGTGTAATTTACAGAGGAAGGAACGTGAGAAACGCATCAAGCGGAGCGACTTAACCTATAGTAACTGGTCAACCGCCAACCACAGCGCTCGTTCGTTGACAGCTGGTGAATACGGGAGAATAGCGATCTAACTTACCCTCTCCGCTCTCTTCTCTTCACAATTTCGATAGTATATACCGAATATAGTTGGTAGAAAATATTGAATTATTCAATATAATAACTGGAATATAGCGTTTTTCTCTTGTAAAACACTTGATAACTATTTAATGCAGATCTATTATCAAGAACCGAATAATATCAACCACATAATATATAATTTTCTTTATAAATAAGTTAACATTGATTTGCAGGAGATCTCATCTAAAGTAAAATATTACAATTGACGCATTCCACAGTGGAGCTTTTGATCTTCATCTAATTAAATAAGTAACAACATAAACATTGGTTACAAATTGGCGAACCCAACAGTGGGGCTTAAAATAAAATAAATACAGGAGTTATTATATCACACCTATAAGTATATTTATATTACAAATACTTGGGCTTAATTAGGCGAGAGTTACGAAGAGTATAAGAAGTAACATATTATATTTGTTACAAATTGGCGCTCAACGAGTGGGCTTTAGTTAAGTAAAAAATCGACTTTATCCCTATTACTTAACTGGAGCAGGCAACTATTAGAGGCACAGGAATGCATACGAGAGGTGTTTCTAAAAGGATGGCGAAAGACCAAGAAACGGAAGAAGATAGACGGGAGGAAGAAGCAGAAATAGTTACAGACATTGAAAAGGAACAACAGGCGGGTGACAAGGAGGAAGCCAGAGGTGATATGGATTTACTAAAATTATGGGAATTAATTAAAGAAGATTCCAAGAAATAGAAGGAAGCCAATAATGAAAATTTTAAACGAATGGAGGAAAGATTTGACCAGAATAAAGAAGAAACTAATGAAAATTTTAGGAAACAAAATAAAAACACTAATGAAAGTTTAAGACAAATTAAGGAGGAAAATAAACTGATAAATGAAAAAATAGAGAGTATAAATGAAAATTCAGAAAAGCTAGAAAACAAAATAGACAGTATTAACGAAAACTCAAAGAAAAAAAACGAAATTTTAAGTGAGAACTTAATCAAACTAATGAATGAGAAGTTTGACAAAAATAAAGAGGAAACTGATGAGAATAACCGGCAGATAAATGAAAGATTAAACCAAATTAACGAAAGGCTTGACAGGAACGACGAGAGCTTAAAGCAGATTCAGGAAAATAACAAACAAAGAGACGAAAGAATTGAAAACAATAATAAGGAGTTGCGGCAAATCATCAATGAACAAAACCAAGCGTTGAGGGAAGTCATCAATGAAAGGATTGCCAATGTCGATAAAAAACACTTAGCAAAAGGGTGGAAAATTACGAAAAGGAAGTAAGACAGCAAATAACGGAAACTAAGGTAGGTCTAGAAAAGACGGATGAAACCATTATACAACTCGGAGTGGAAGTAGAGGCCAAAATATATAAAGTATAAAACAATACAAAAACTAGAATAAAGGAGATACAAGCGAAAACCCAAGAAAAATTAAACGAAGTACGAATCAACATAGCCGGAAGAATAGAGCGGGCTAACAATGAAATGAAAACAATGAAAATAAGGCAAAAACGTCAAAGGAAATTTATGAATACACGGGAAGGATTGGAGATGTTTAAGTGGAGATTAGTTAAGATGCATAATACACCAATTACGAAACCAAGAGAAGTAAGGCAATTAAGAAACTCTAAAAGAACCACAATTGAATTCCCAGATAAATTAGAAGGGCCGAAAAAGCAAAAATTAACCGAGGAGCATGGAGGACTTATGGAGATTATGTATGAACCATTTGAAGGATTAAGAAACAATACGGAAGAATCAGTTCGAAAGACGATGGTAAACTCTAGCATAAATGAAAATTTTATAGCGATAAGAGGTAAGAACCAGATGATACTGAGATACGCCACAATGCCGGAAATAATTCTACACACTAGAGAAATCCGAACAATCAGTACAGAGGAAATAATGGACCACGGTTAAACAGATTCCAAACAGAATATAGAGAAAAGGAACGGATTTTATGGATAACAAATAAAGCAAACCAAAGGAAAATAATGAGAAACTAATTAAAATATATAAAACTAACTATTAAATGAAATAAAATAATTACACGATACTTCAGAGGAATTGGTTGGAATCAATTTTAAAACCACAAAATTCAAAAATAAGTAAGAACACCTTACTATATAATTCAGAAGTAATTATTTTAAACTAATAAACATAAAAGAAGAGAAAGAAGAGTTAGAAATGAGTTAGATGAAGGAAGAATATGCCATACAATTTATGATAAGGAGGAGATTCAGTGTTTAATTGTTATAAGTAAATGGGAGTGAATTAAAAATAGTAAAATGCGTATGCAAAAGAATAATTAATTGACAGCACGGAACTAAGAAGAATTTAAAATGAATATTGAACAGCTTTAACTACTATACTGGTGAATAATATGATAAATGGAACTACAGAACAACGAGATAAATAAGTTAAGAAAAGTATTAGGATACCTCAGAAATAATAGTAATCATCCCTTGAATATAAGTTTGTAGCGAAGGAGCGACCTTACAGGTAATAATTATATGTATTGTGTTGTGATAGTGCAACGTTTATTTTTTTTCTGGACAGAGATGAAGTTCCTCTGATCTCAGAAGATATAGTTAGGGAAACGGCAGAGTAATGGAAGCCAATAGTGCCCCTCTGATTCCGTACCAGCTATGATATTAGGGAAAAATGTTAGGGAAATATAGTATTTTAGGGATTATACGCCAAGCGAGGTAATTAAATATAAATATGATAATAAGAAATGATGGCGTAATAAGCTAGAAGAAGTTATGAGTTCCAGAGTAAAGGACAGGTCTACAACTGAGGGAGGTACCAGTAGAGAATTAATGACCAGATATACAATGAGTGTCAACACAGTTTTCCGATACAATTAAAAGGTTAAGGAATAGAAAGAGAAAATAAACCCCAAAGAACCCATTGAATTGCGTACTAAAGCAGAAACAATAAAAAACTGAAACCATTATAAATTGATAATTTTATCAAATAAATATTCCAAGGCATGAAGAAACTACAAGTTTATTCCAACTAAACGATATTCAGCTAAAATAAACATCTTTCGGAGGGGGAGTATTATGTAACGTAACAAAGTTAAGGTCCCAGACGTTACATAAAAACTTTGTCAATATAAATTAAAACAATACCCAATGTATGCCGTAATTAAGGTCAGGAAGGTAAACCTCACCTAATAAATATATTAATAATGCCTAGTAAGGTTGCTGGGTAATAAAATAGTAAAAATGTCTATAAGTATAAAATATGGAGTGATCAGTGGAAGATGTAAACTATAAACACAGTGTCTAATGAGATGAATTTACTATAGACAAGTTTGAAAATAGTGGACTGTTTAATTGATATTTAATGTTTTATAATGATATACATGTTGTTGTGCTTTATCATGATATTTTGTTTACATGATATTTATTCTGTGTTTTGTATGTAACAGGTGTGAAGCAATTGCTTTAAGAAAGTATTGAGTAATGGATACTAATTTCATTCATGTTAAACTTGTATTTAAGTAATTAAATACAAGTGTATTTATTATGTATTGTATCATGTTAAGAGTATTTACTTTGAATAATTAATGAAGATATCATAAAATAATATTTGTAAAATTGGCCAGGAAGACAATAATTGTTAATAAATTGTCAAGTGGTCATTGTAATTATGTTATAAACCAATGAAGGGTTCAATGATAAAATAAATAATAATAATAATAAATTGAAATCAGGATAAAATAAAATTAGAATAATTGGCTATAAGCCAGTGACTCATTGTACAGTAAGTCAGGTCAGAAAAGCTAAATTAAAAACAAAAATTTATAACACATGTAATAAAACAAATAGGCCTAAAATTAGTATTTTGTAAAAGGAAATTAATACCTTTTAAAATAAGTTGATCGAGAAGAAAATGTAGTAAAATATATATGGTTTAATAATGCATATTAGGTGAAAGTTTTATGTGATTTAATGTAATTCTAATAAGGGAGTATTTTATTAAAAAGTGTAAGAATATTTCCTAATTACGGCTCTATGATAACAAATATTATCCAATAACAGAAGAGGAAGATGGTTGTTAGGGACGACTGAATGCAAGATATCTTGTTGATTTTCAACACTCAATTGTTATATGTGAATGAGTAGAGTTGAGTTAATACAAATTTAAAACCAGAAAGAAAACCAAAACTAAATGAATAAAATTAAATAAATCAAATTTCATAAAAGGAAATACATTAAAAAAGGACTGAGTAGTAACTCCGGAATCTATCTCTCAGCAAATATAATTCTACTTACCATTAAAGTTAAATGAATTCAAAAAAATAAATCATTCAACCGACTAACAGCAAAAGAGTAATGATGAAAATGAACTATAATTAAATAAAGATGATCCATAGCCGAGGGATGACAAATTAATTAAAAATATATTAAAAAACAAACGAAGAAATTTGAAATAACGTACTAAACCTCACTTAATTCCACTGAACGAAATCTTAATACTACATAAATTCCATTGGGACCTGCAACTACCAGAACCGTGAAGAATAACGAAGACCAGAACTGAAACTTCTACTACATTCTGGGACATCAAATCCAAACTTTTATTGAAAAGTTGAAGGCTGTTTTTATTCAAGAGTTGAATTACCATTCTGTTCTCGTCTCGTCGTAGCAAGACACTGCCACATTAAGCATCTGATCCAATTTGGTAAAAAACCTGCTCATGTTTAATTTTATATAGTAAGTTTTTATAACATTATTGTAATACTTAGTAACCTTAAAATTGCATTACCTGACCTTACTAATAGTTAAAAGAACTACATGTACCCTGAGATAAAAAACAAACTGAAAATTATAATTAAATTTTAACACATCTAAAACCCGAATTCAATAACAAATCGATTATGTATTGTGTAATCGATATGGTGTATTAGTAGCAAGAGGAAGCAGCTGTTGGAATTAAAACATATATAAAATAAAGAACCCTTCTTGAATTTGACGATTTCGTGTTATTTGTAGAATTATTAGTGTATTTTGAATAGGGTGTAATTTACAGAGAAAGGAACGTGAGAAACGCATCAAGCGGAGCGACTTAACCTATAGTAACTGGTCAACCGCCAACCACAGCGCTCGTTCGTTGACAGCTGGTGAATACGGGAGAATAGCGAACTAACTTACTCTCTCCGCTCTCTTCTCTTCACAATTTCGATAGTATATACCGACTAGGGTTGGAAGAAAATATTGAATTATTCAATATAATAACTGGAATATAGCGTTTTTCTCTTGTAAAGCACTTGATAAATATTTAATACAGATCTATTATCAAGAACCGAATAATATCAACCACATAATATATCATTTTCTTTGTAAATAAGTTAACATTGATTTGCAGGAGATCTCATCTAAAGTAAAATATTACAATTGACGCATTCCACAGTGGAGCTTTTGATCTTCATCTAATTAAATAAGTAACAACATAAACATAGGTTACAAATTGGCGAACCCAACAGTGGGACTTAAAATAAAATAAATACAGGAGTTATTATATCACACCTATAAGTATATTTATATTACAAATACTTGGGCTTAATTAGGCGAGAGTTACGAAGAGTATAAGAAGTAACATATTATATTTGTTACAAATTGGCGCTCAACGAGTGGGCTTTAGTTAATTAAAAAATCGACTATATCGCTATTACTTAACTGGAGCAGGCAACTATTAGAGGCACAGGAATGCATACGAGAGGTGTTTCTAAAAGGATGTCGAAAGACCAAGAAACGGAAGAAGATAGACGGGAGGAAGAAGCAGAAATAGTTACAGACATTGAAAAGGAACAACAGGCGGGTGACAAGGAGGAAGCCAGAGGTGATATGGATTTACTAAAATTATGGGAATTAATTAAAGAAGATTCCAAGAAACAGAAGGAAGCCAATAATGAAAATTTTAAACGATTGGAGGAAAGATTTGACCAGAATAAAGAAGAAACTAATGAAAATTTTAGGAAACAAAATAAGAACACTAATGAGAGTTTAAGACAAATTAAGGAGGAGAATAAACTGATAAATGAAAAAATAGACAGTATAAATGAAAAATCAGAAAACTAGAAAACAAAATAGACAGTATTAACGAAAACTCAATGAAACAAATCGAAATTTTAAGTGAGAACTTAATCAAACTAATGAATGAGAAGTTTGACAAAAATAAAGAGGAAACTGATGAGAATAACCGGCAGATAAATGAAAGATTAAACCAAGTTAACGAAAGGCTTGACAGGAACGACGAGAGCTTAAAGCAGATTCAGGAAAATAACAAGCAAAGAGAGAAAGAATTGAAAACAATAATAAGGAGTTGCGGCAAATCATCAATGAACAAAACCAAGCGTTGAGGGAAGTCATCAATGAAAGGATTGCCAATGTCGATGAAACACTTAGCAAAAGGGTGGATAATTACGAAAAGGAAGTAAGACAGCAAATAACTGAAACTAAGGTAGGTCTAGAAAAGACGGATGAAACCATCATACAACTCGGAGTGGAAGTAGAGGCCAAAATATATCAAGTAGAAAACAATAACCAAACTAGAATAAAGGAGATACAAGCGAAAACCCAAGAAAAATTAAACGAAGTACGAATCAACATAGCCGGAAGAATAGAGCGGGCTAACAATGAAATGAAGACAACGAAAATAAGGCAAAAACGTCAAAGGAAATTAATGAATACACGGGAAGGATTGGAGATATTTAAGGGGAGATTAGTTAAGTTGCATAATAACCCAATTACGGAACCAAGAGAAGTAAGGCAATTAAGAAACTCTAAACGAACCATAATTGAATTCCCAGATAAATTAGAAGGACCGAAAAAGCCAAAATTAACCGAGGAGCATGGAGGACTTATGGAGATTATGTATGAACCATTTGAACGATTAAGAAACAATACGGAAGAATCAGTTCGAAAGACGATGGTAAACTCTAGCATAAATGAAAATTGTATAGCGATAAGAGGGAAGAACCAGATGATAGTGAGATACGTCACAAGGACGGAAATAATTCTACACACTAGAGAAATCCGAACAATCAGTACAGAGGAAATAATGGACCACGGTTAAACAGATTCCAAACAGAATATAGAGAAAACGGACGGATTTTATGGATAACAAATAAAGCAAACCAAAGAAAAATAATGAGAAACTAATTAAAATATATAAAACTAACTATTAAATGAAATAAAATAATTACACGATACTTCAGAGGAATTGGTTGGAATCAATTTTAAAACCACAAAATTCAAAAATAAGTAAGAACACCTTACTATATAAATCAGAAGTAATTATTTTAAACTAATAAACATAAAAGAAGAGAAAGAAGAGTTAGATGAAGGAAGAATATGCCATACAATTTATGATAAGGAGGAGATTCAGTGTTTAATTGTTATAAGTAAATGGGAGTGAATTAAAAATAGTAAAATGCGTATGCAAAAGAATAATTAATTGACAGCACGGAACTAAGAAGAATTTAAAATGAATATTGAACAGCTTTAACTACTATACTGGTGAATAATATGATAAATGGAACTACAGAACAACGAGATAAATAAGTTAAGAAAAGTATTAGGATACCTCAGAAATAATAGTAATCATCCCTTGAATATAAGTTTGTAGCGAAGGGGCGACCTTACAGGTAATAATTATATGTATTGTGTTGTGATAGTGCAACGTTTATTTTTTTTCTGGACAGAGATGTAGTTCCTCTGATCTCAGAAGATATAGTTAGGGAAACGGCAGAGTAATGGTAGTCAATAGTGCCCCTCTGATTCCGTACCAGCTATGATATTAGGGAAAAATGTTAGGGAAATATAGTATTTTAGGGATTATACGCCAAGCGAGGTAATTAAATATAAATATGATAATAAGAAATGATGGCGTATTAAGCTAGAAGAAGTTATGAGTTCCAGAGTAAAGGACAGGTCTACAACTGAGGGAGGTACCAGTAGAGAATTAATGACCAGATATACAATGAGTGTCAACACAGTTTTCCGATACAATTAAAAGTTTAAGGAATAGAAAGAGAAAATAAAACCCCAAAGAACCCATTGAATTGCGTACTAAAGCAGAAACAATAAAAAACTGAAACCATTATAAATTGATAATTTTATCAAATAAATATTCCAAGGCATGAAGAAAATATAAGTTTATTCCAACTAAACGATATTCAGCTAAAATAAACATCTTTCGGAGGGGGAGTATTATGTAACGTAACAAAGTTAAGGTCCCAGACGTTACATAAAAACTTTGTCAATATAAATTAAAACAATACCCAATGTATGCCGTAATTAAGGTCAGGAAGGTAAACCTCACCTAATAAATATATTAATAATGCCTAGTAAGGTTGCTAGGTAATAAAATAGTAAAAATGTCTATAAGTATAAAATATGGAGTGATCAGTGGAAGATGTAAACTATAAACACAGTGTCTAATGAGATGAATTTACTATAGACAAGTTTGAAAATAGTAGACTGTTTAATTGATATTTAACGTTTTATAATGATATACATGTTGTTGTGTTTTATTATGATATTTTGTTTACATGATATTTATTCTGTGTTTTGTATGTAACAGGTGTGAAACAACTGCTTTAAGAAAGTATTGAGTAATGGATACTAATTTCATTCATGTTAAACTTGTATTTAAGTAATTAAATACAAGTGTATTTATTATGTATTGTATCATGTTAACAGTATTTACTTTGAATAATTAATGAAGATATCATAAAATTATATTTGTAAACTTGGCCAGGAAGGAAATAATTGTTAATAAATTGTCAAGTGGTCATTGTAATTATGTTATAAACCAATGAAGGGTTCAATGATAAAATAAATAATAATAATAATAATAATAAATTGAAATCAGGATAAAATAAAATTAGAATAATTGGCTATAAGCCAGTGACTCATTGTACAGTAGGTCAGGTCAGAAAAGCTAAATTAAAAACAAAAATTTATAACACATGTAATAAAACAAATAGGCCTAAAATTAGTAGTTGTAAAAGGAAATTAATACCTTTTAAAATAAGTTGATCGAGAAGAAAATGTAGTCAAATTTATATGGTATAATAATGCATATTAGGTGAAAGTTTTATGTGATTTAATGTAATTCTAATAATGGAGTATTTTATTAAAAAGTGTAAGAATATTTCCTAATTACGGCTCTATGATAACAAATATTATCCAATAACAGAAGAGGAAGATGGTTGTTAGGGACGAATGAATGCAAGATATCTTGTTGATTTTCAACGCTCAATTGTTATATGTGAATGAGTAGAGTTGAGTTAATACAAATTTAAAACCAGAAAGAAAACCAAAACTAAATGAATAAAATTAAATAAATCAAATTTCATAAAAGGAAATACATTAAAAAAGGACTGAGTAGTAACTCCGGAATCTATCTCTCAGCAAATATAATTCTACTTATCATTAAATTTAAATGAATTCAAAAAAATAAATCATTCAACCGACTAACAGGAAAAGAGTAATGATGAAAATGAACTATAATTAAATAAAGATGATCCATAGCCGAGGGATGACAAATTAATTAAAAATATATTAAAAAACAAACGAAGAAATTTGAAATAACGTACTAAACCTCACTTAATTCCTCTGAATGAAATCTTAATACTACACAAATTCCATTGGGACCTGCAACTACCAGAACCGTGAAGAATAACGAAGACCAGAACTGAAACTTCTACTACATTCTGGGACATCAAATCCAAACTTTTATTGAAAAGTTGAAGGCTGTTTTTATTCAAGAGTTGAATTACCATTCTGTTCTCGTCTCGTCGTAGCAAGACACTGCCACATTAAGCATCTGATCCAATTTGGTAAAAAACCTGCTCATGTTTAATTTTATATAATAAGTTTTTATAACAATATTGTAATACTTAGTAAACTTAAAATTGCATTACCTGACCTTACTAATAGTTAAAAGAACTACATGTACCCTGAGATAAAAAACAAACTGAAAATTATAATTAAATTTTAACACATCTAAAACCCGAATTCAATAACAAATCGATTATGTATTGTGTAATCGATATGGTGTATTAGTAGCAAGAGGAAGCAGCTGTTGGAATTAAAACATATATAAAATAAAGAACCCTTCTTGAATTTGACGATTTCGTGTTATTTGTAGAATTATTAGTGTATTTTGAATAGGGTGTAATTTACAGAGAAAGGAACGTGAGAAACGCATCAAGCGGAGCGACTTAACCTATAGTAACTGGTCAACCGCCAACCACAGCGCTCGTTCGTTGACAGCTGGTGAATACGGGAGAATAGCGAACTAACTTACTCTCTCCGCTCTCTTCTCTTCACAATTTCGATACTATATACCGACTAGGGTTGGAAGAAAATATTGAATTATTCAATATAATAACTGGAATATAGCGTTTTTCTCTTGTAAAATACTTGATAACTATTAAATACAGATCTATTATCAAGAACCGAATACTATCAACCACATAATATATAATTTTCTTTATAAATAAGTTAACATTGATTTGCAGGAGATCTCATCTAAAGTAAAATATTACAATTGACGCATTCCACAGTGGAGCTTTTGATCTTCATCTAATTAAATAAGTAACAACATAAACATTGGTTACAAATTGGCGAACCCAACAGTGGGGCTTAAAATAAAATAAATACAGGAGTTATTATATCACACCTATAAGTATATTTATATTACAAATAATTGGGCTTAATTAGGCGAGAGTTACGAAGAGTATAATAAGTAACATATTATATTTGTTACAAATTGGCGCTCAACGAGTGGGCTTTAGTTAAGTAAAAAATCGACTATATCGCTATTACTTAACTGGAGCAGGCAACTATTAGAGGCACAGGAATGCATACGAGAGGTGTTTCTAAAAGGATGGCGAAAGACCAAGAAACGGAAGAAGATAGACGGGAGGAAGAAACAGAAATAGTTACAGACATTGAAAAGGAACAACAGGCGGGTGACAAGGAGGAAGCCAGAGGTGATATAAAATTACTAAAATTATGGGAATTAATTAAAGAAGATTCCAAGAAACAGAAGGAAGTCAATAATGAAAATTTTAAACGAATGGAGGAAAGATTTGACCAGAATAAAGAAGAAACTAATGAAAATTTTAGGAAACAAAGTAAGAACACTAATGAGAGTTTAAGACAAATTAAGGAGGAGAATAAACTGATAAAATGAAAAAATAGAGAGTATAAATGAAAATTCAGAAAAGCTAGAAAACAAAATAGACAGTATTAACGAAAACTCAAAGAAACAATACGAAAATTTGAGTGAGAACTTAATCAAACTAATGAATGAGAAGTTTGACCAAAATAAAGAGGAAACTGATGAGAATAACCGGCAGATAAATGAAAGATTAAACCAAATTAACGAAAGACGTGACAGGAACGACGAGAGCTTAAAGCAGATTCAGGAAAATAACAAACAAAGAGAGAAAGAATTGAAAACAATAATAAGGAGTTGCGGCAAATCATCAATGAACAAAACCAAGCGTTGAGGGAAGTCATCAATGAAAGGATTGCCAATGTCGATGAAACACTTAGCAAAAGGGTGGATAATTACGAAAAGGAAGTAAGACAGCAAATAACTGAAACTAAGGTAGGTCTAGAAAAGACGGATGAAACCATCATACAACTCGGAGTGGAAGTAGAGGCCAAAATATATCAAGTAGAAAACAATAACCAAACTAGAATAAAGGAGATACAAGCGAAAACCCAAGAAAAATTAAACGAAGTACGAATCAACATAGCCGGAAGAATAGAGCGGGTTAACAATGAAATGAAGACAACGAAAATAAGGCAAAAACGTCAAAGGAAATTAATGAATACACGGGAAGGATTGGAGATGTTTAAGGGGAGATTAGTTAAGTTGCATAATACACCAATTACGGAACCAAGAGAAGTAAGGCAATTAAGAAACTCTAAACGAACCATAATTGAATTCCCAGATAAATTAGAAGGACCGAAAAAGCCAAAATTAACCGAGGAGCATGGAGGACTTATGGAGATTATGTATGAACCATTTGAACGATTAAGAAACAATACGGAAGAATCAGTTCGAAAGACGATAGTAAACTCTAGCATAAATGAAAATTTTATAGCGATAAGAGGGAAGAACCAGATGATAGTGAGATACGTCACAAGGACGGAAATAATTCTACACACTAGAGAAATCCGAACAATCAGTACAGAGGAAATAATGGACCACGGTTAAACAGATTCCAAACAGAATATAGAGAAAACGGACGGATTTTATGGATAACAAATAAAGCAAACCAAAGAAAAATAATGAGAAACTAATTAAAATATATAAAACTAACTATTAAATGAAATAAAATAATTACATGATACTTCAGAGGAATTGGTTGGAATCAATTTTAAAACCACAAAATTCAAAAATAAGTAAGAACACCTTACTATATAATTCAGAAGTAATTATTGTAAACTAATAAACATAAAAGAAGAGAAAGAAGAGTTAGAAATGAGTTAGATGAAGGAAGAATATGCCATACAATTTATGATAATAAGGAGATTCAGTGTTTAATTGTTATAAGCAAATGGGAGTGAATTAAAAATAGTAAAATGCGTATGCAAAAGAATAATTAATTGACAGCACGGAACTAAGAAGAATTTAAAATTAATATTAAACTGCTTTAACTACTATACTGGTGAATAATATGATAAATGGAACTACAGAACAACGAGATAAATAAGTTAAGAAAAGTATTAGGATACCTCAGAAATAATAGTAATCATCCCTTGAATATAAGTTTGTACCGAAGGAGCAACCCTACAGGTAATAATTATATGTATTGTGTGTGATAGTGCAACGTTTATTTTTTTTCTGGACAGAGATGAAGTTCCTCTGATCTCAGAAGATATAGTTAGGGAAACGGCAGAGTAATGGAAGCCAATAGTGTCCCTCTGATTCCGTACCAGCTATGACATTAGGGAAAAATGTTAGGGAAATATAGTATTTTAGGGATTATACGCCAAGCGATGTAATTAAATATAAATATGATAAAAAGAAATGATGGCGTAATAAGCTAGAAGAAGTTATGAGTTCCAGAGTAAAGGACAGGTCTACAACTGAGGGAGGTACCAGTAGAGAATTAATGACCAGATATACAATGAGTGTCAACACAGTTTTCCGATACAATTAAAAGCTTAAGGAATAGAAAGAGAAAATAAACCCCAAAGAACCCATTTAATTGCGTACTAAAGCAGAAACAATAAAAAACTGAAACCATTATAAATTGATAATTTTATCAAATAAATATCCAAGGCATGAAGAAACTATAAGTTTATTCCAACTAAACGATATTCAGCTAAAATAAACATCTTTCGGAGGGGGAGTATTATGTAACGTAACAAAGCTAAGGTCCCAGACGTTACATAAAAACTTTGTCAATATAAATTAAAACAATACCCAATGTATGCCGTAATTAAGGTCAGGAAGGTAAACCTCACCTAATAAATATATTAATAATGCCTAGTAAGGTTGCTAGGTAATAAAATAGTAAAAATGTCTATAAGTATAAAATATGGAGTGATCAGTGGAAGATGTAAACTATAAACACAGTGTCTAATGAGATGAATTTGCTATAGACAAGTTTGAAAATAGTAGACTGTTTAATTGATATTTAATGTTTTATAATGATATACATGTTGTTGTGCTTTATCATGATATTTTGTTTACATGATATTTATTCTGTGTTTTGTATGTAACAGGTGTGAAGCATTTGCTTTAAGAAAGTATTGAGTAATGGATACTAATTTCATTCATGTTAAACTTGTATTTAAGTAATTAAATACAAGTGTATTTATTATGTATTGTATCATGTTAAGAGTATTTACTTTGAATAATTAATGAAGATATCATAAAATAATATTTGTAAACTTGGCCAGGAAGACAATAATTGTTAATAAATTGTCAAGTGGTCATTGTAATTATGTTATAAACCAATGAAGGGTTCAATGATAAAATAAATAATAATAATAATAATAAATTGAAATCAGGATAAAATAAAATTAGAATAATTGGCCATAAGCCAGTGACTCATTGTACAGTAGGTCAGGTCAGAAAAGCTAAATTAAAAACAAAAATTTATAACACATGTAATAAAACAAATAGGCCTAAAATTAGTATTTTGTAAAAGGAAATTAATACCTTTTAAAATAAGTTGATCGAGAAGAAAATGTAGTAAAATGTATATGGTTTAATAATGCATATTAGGTGAAAGATTTATGTGATTTAATGTAATTCTAATAAGGGAGTATTTTATTAAAAAGTGTAAGAATATTTCCTAATTAAGGCTCTATAATAACAAATATTATCCAATAACAGAAGAGGAAGATGGTTGTTAGGGACGACTGAATGCAAGATATCTTGTTGATTTTCAACACTCAATTGTTATATGTGAATGAGTAGAGTTGAGTTAATACAAATTTAAAACCAGAAAGAAAACCAAAACTAAATGAATAAAATTAAATAAATCAAATTTCATAAAAGGAAATACATTAAAAAAGGACTGAGTAGTAACTCCGGAATCTATCTCTCAGCAAATATAATTCTACTTACCATTAAAGTTAAATGAATTCAAAAAAATAAATCATTCAACCGACTAACAGCAAAAGAGTAATGATGAGAATGAACTATAATTAAATGAAGATGATCCATAGCCGAGGGATGACAAATTAATTAAAAATATATTAAAAAACAAACGAAGAAATTTGAAATAACGTACTAAACCTCACTTAATTCCACTGAACGAAATCTTAATACTACACAAATTCCATTGGGACCTGCAACTACCAGAACCGTGAAGAATAACGAAGACCAGAACTGAAACTTCTACTACATTCTGGGACATCAAATCCAAACTTTTATTGAAAAGTTGAAGGCTGTTTTTATTCAAAGGTTGAATTACCATTCTGTTCTCGTCTCGTCGTAGCAAGACACTGCCACATTAAGCATCTGATCCAATTTGGTAAAAAACCTGCTTATGTTTAATTTTATATAATAAGTTTTTATAACAATATTCTAATACTTAGTAACCTTAAAATTGCATTACCTGACCTTACTAATAGTTAAAAGAACTACATGTACCCTGAGATAAAAAACAAACTGAAAATTATAATTAAATTTTAACACATCTAAAACCCGAATTCAATAACAAATCGATTATGTATTGTGTAATCGAAATGGTGTATTAGTAGCAAGAGGAAGCAGCTGTTGGAATTAAAACATATATAAAATAAAGAACCCTTCTTGAATTTGACGATTTCGTGTTATTTGTAGAATTATTAGTGTATTTTGAATAGGGTGTAATTTACAGAGAAAGGAACGTGAGAAACGCATCAAGCGGAGCGACTTAACCTATAGTAACTGGTCAACCACCAACCTCAGCGCTCGTTCGTTGACAGCTGGTGAATACGGGAGAATAGCGAACTAACTTACTCTCTCCGCTCTCTTCTCTTCACAATTTCGATACTATATACCGACTAGGGTTGGAAGAAAATATTGAATTATTCAATATAATAACTGGAATATAGCGTTTTTCTCTTGTAAAACACTTGATAACTATTTAATACAGATCTATTATCAAGAACCGAATAATATCAACCACATAATATATAATTTTCTTTATAAATAAGTTAACATTGATTTGCAGGAGATCTCATCTAAAGTAAAATATTACAATTAACGCATTCCACAGTGGAGCTTTTGATCTTCATCTAATTAAATAAGTAACAACATAAACATTAGTTACAAATTGGCGAACCCAACAGTGACGCTTAAAATAAAATAAATACAGGAGTTATTATATCACACCTATAAGTATATTTATATTACAAATACTTGGGCTTAATTAGGCGAGAGTTACGAAGAGTATAAGAAGTAACATATTATATTTGTTACAAATTGGCGCTCAACGAGTGGGCTTTAGTTAAGTAAAAAACCGACTATATCGCTATTACTTAACTGGAGCAGGCAACTATTAGAGGCACAGGAATGCATACGAGAGGTGTTTCTAAAAGGATGGCGAAAGACCAAGAAACGGAAGAAGATAGACGGGAGGAAGAAGCAGAAATAGTTACAGACATTGAAAAGGAACAACAGGCGGGTGACAAGGAGGAAGCCAGAGGTGATATGGATTCACTAAAATTATGGGAATTAATTAAAGAAGATTCCAAGAAACAGAAGGAAGCCAATAATGAAAATTTTAAACGAATGGAGGAAAGATTTGACCAGAATAAAGAAGAAACTAATGAACAATTTAGGAAACAAAGTAAGAACACTAACGAGAGTTTAAGACAAATTAATGAGGAGAATAAACTGACAAATTAAAAAATAGACAGTATAAATGAAAATTCAGAAAAGCTAGAAAACAAAATAGGCAGTATTAACGAAAACTCAAAGAAACAAAACGAATATTTGAATGAGAACTTAATCAAACTAATGAATGAGAAGTTTGACAAAAATAAAGAGGAAACTGATGAGAATAACCGGCAGATAAATGAAAGATTAAACCAAATTAACGAAAGGTTTGACAGGAACGACGAGAGCTTAAAGCAGATTCAGGAAAATAACAAACAAAGAGAGAAAGAATTGAAAACAATAATAAGGAGTTGCGGCAAATCATCAATGAACAAAACCAAGCGTTGAGGGAAGTCATCAATGAAAGGATTGCCAATGTCGATGAAACACTTAGCAAAAGGGTGGATAATTACGAAAAGGAAGTAAGACAGCAAATAACTGTAACTAAGGTAGGTCTAGAAAAGACGGATGAAACCATCATACAACTCGGAGTGGAAGTAGAGGCCAAAATATATCAAGTAGAAAACAATAACCAAACTAGAATAAAGGAGATACAAGCGAAAACCCAAGAAAAATTAAACGAAGTACGAATCAACATAGCCGGAAGAATAGAGCGGGTTAACAATGAAATGAAGACAACGAAAATAAGGCAAAAACGTCAAAGGAAATTAATGAATACACGGGAAGGATTGGAGATGTTTAAGGGGAGGTTAGTTGAGTTGCATAATACAGCAATTACGGAACCAAGAGAAGTAAGGCAATTAAGAAACTCTAAACGAACCATAATTAAATTCCCAGATAAATTAGAAGGACCGAAAAAGCCAAAATTAACCGAGGAGCATGGAGGACTTATGGAGATTATGTATGAACCATTTAAACGATAAAGAAACAATACGGAAGAATCAGTTCGAAAGACGATGGTAAACTCTAGCATAAATGAAAATTTTATAGCGATAAGAGGGAAGAACCAGATGATAGTGAGATACGTCACAAGGACGGAAATAATTCTACACACTAGAGAAATGCGAACAATCAGTACAGAGGAAATAATGGACCACGGTTAAACAGATTCCAAACAGAATATAGAGACAACGGACGGATTTTATGGATAACAAATAAAGCAAACCAAAGAAAAATAATGAGAAACTAATTAAAATATATAAAACTAACTATTAAATGAAATAAAATAATTACACGATACTTCAGAGGAATTGGTTGGAATCAATTTTAAAACCACAAAATTCAAAAATAAGTAAGAACACCTTACTATATAATTCAGAAGTAATTATTTTAAACTAATAAACATAAAAGAAGAGAAAGGAGAGTTAGAAATGAGTTAGATGAAGGAAGAATATGCCATACAATTTATGATAAGGAGGAGATTCAGTGTTTAATTGTTATAAGTAAATGGGAGTGAATTAAAAATAGTAAAATGCGTATGCAAAAGAATAATTAATTGACAGCACGGAACTAAGAAGAATTTAAAATGAATATTGAACAGCTTTAACTACTATACTGGTGAATAATATGATAAATGGAACTACAGAACAACGAGATAAATAAGTTAAGAAAAGTATTAGGATACCTCAGAAATAATAGTAATCATCCCTTGAATATAAGTTTGTAGCGAAGGGGCGACCTTACAGATAATAATTATATGTATTGTGTGTGATAGTGCAACGTTTCTTTTTTTTCTGGACAGAGATGAAGTTCCTCTGATCTCAGAAGATATAGTTAGGGAAACGGCAGAGTAATGGAAGCCAATAGTGCCCCTCTGATTCCGTACCAGCTATGATATTAGGGAAAAATGTTAGGGAAATATAGTATTTTAGGGATTATACGCCAAGCGAGGTAATTAAATATAAATATGATAATAAGAAATGATGGCGTAATAAGCTAGAAGAAGTTATGAGTTCCAGAGTAAAGTACAGGTCTACAACTGAGGGAGGTACCAGTAGAGAATGAATGACCAGATATACAATGAGTGTCAACACAGTTTTCCGATACAATTAAAAGTTTAAGGAATAGAAAGAGAAAATAAACCCCAAAGAACCCATTGATTTGCGAACTAAAGCAGAAACAATAACAAAAACTGAAACCATTATAAATTGATAATTTTATCAAATAAATATCCAAGGCATGAAGAAACTATAAGTTTATTCCAACTAAACGATATTCAGCTAAAATAAACATCTTTCGGAGGGGGAGTATTATGTAACGTAACAAAGTTAAGGTCCCAGACGTTACATAAAAACTTTGTCAATATAAATTAAAACAATACCCAATGTATGCCGTAATTAAGGTCAGGAAGGTAAACCTCACCTAATAAATATATTAATAATGCCTAGTAAGGTTGCTAGGTAATAAAATAGTAAAAATGTCTATAAGTATAAAATATGGAGTGATCAGTGGAAGATGTAAACTATAAACACAGTGTCTAATAAGATGAATTTACTATAGACAAGTTTGAAAATAGTAGACTGTTTAATTGATATTTAATGTTTTATAATGATATACATGTTGTTGTGCTTTATCATGATATTTTGTTTACATGATATTTATTCTGTGTTTTGTATGTAACAGGTGTGAAGCATTTGCTTTAAGAAAGTATTGAGTAATGGATACTAATTTCATTCATGTTAAACTTGTATTTAAGTAATTAAATACAAGTGTATTTATTATGTGTTGTAGCATGTTAAGAGTATTTACTTTGAATAATTAATGAAGATATCATAAAATAGTATTTGTAAACTTGGCCAGGAAGACAATAATTGTTAATAAATTGTCAAGTGGTCATTGTAATTATGTTATAAACCAATGAAGGGTTCAATGATAAAATAAATAATAATAATAATAATAAATTGAAATCAGGATAAAATAAAATTAGAATAATTGGCCATAAGCCAGTGACTCATTGTACAGTAGGTCAGGTCAGAAAAGCTAAATTAAAAACAAAAATTTATAACACATGTAATAAAACAAATAGGCCTAAAATTAGTATTTTGTAAAAGGAAATTAATACCTTTAAAATAAGTTGACCGAGAAGAAAATGTAGTAAAATGTATATGGTTTAATAATGCATATTAGGTGAAAGATTTATGTGATTTAATGTAATTCTAATAAGGGAGTATTTTATTAAAAAGTGTAAGAATATTTCCTAATTAAGGCTCTATGATAACAAATATTATCCAATAACAGAAGAGGAAGATGGTTGTTAGGGACGACTGAATGCAAGATATCTTGTTGATTTTCAACACTCAATTGTTATATGTGAATGAGTAGAGTTGAGTTAATACAAATTTAAAACCAGAAAGAAAACCAAAACTAAATGAATAAAATTAAATAAATCAAATTTCATAAAAGGAAATACATTAAAAAAGGACTGAGTAGTAACTCCGGAATCTATCTCTCAGCAAATATAATTCTACTTACCATTAAAGTTAAATGAATTCAAAAAAATAAATCATTCAACCGACTAACAGCAAAATGATGAAAATGAACTATAATTAAATGAAGATGATCCATAGCCGAGGGATGACAAATTAATTAAAAATATATTAAAAAACAAACGAAGAAATTTGAAATAACGTACTAAACCTCACTTAATTCCACTGTACGAAATCTTAATACTACACAAATTCCATTGGACCTGCAACTACCAGAACCGTGAAGAATAACGAAGACCAGAACTGAAACTTCTACTACATTCTGGGACATCAAATCCAAACTTTTATTGAAAAGTTGAAGGCTGTTTTTATTCAAAGGTTGAATTACCATTCTGTTCTCGTCTCGTCGTAGCAAGACACTGCCACATTAAGCATCTGATCCAATTTGGTAAAAAACCTGCTTATGTTTAATTTTATATAATAAGTTTTTATAACAATATTCTAATACTTAGTAACCTTAAAATTGCATTACCTGACCTTACTAATAGTTAAAAGAACTACATGTACCCTGAGATAAAAAACAAACTGAAAATTATAATTAAATTTTAACACATCTAAAACCCGAATTCAATAACAAATCGATTATGTATTGTGTAATCGAAATGGTGTATTAGTAGCAAGAGGAAGCAGCTGTTGGAATTAAAACATATATAAAATAAAGAACCCTTCTTGAATTTGACGATTTCGTGTTATTTGTAGAATTATTAGTGTATTTTGAATAGGGTGTAATTTACAGAGAAAGGAACGTGAGAAACGCATCAAGCGGAGCGACTTAACCTATAGTAACTGGTCAACCACCAACCTCAGCGCTCGTTCGTTGACAGCTGGTGAATACGGGAGAATAGCGAACTAACTTACTCTCTCCGCTCTCTTCTCTTCACAATTTCGATACTATATACCGACTAGGGTTGGAAGAAAATATTGAATTATTCAATATAATAACTGGAATATAGCGTTTTTCTCTTGTAAAACACTTGATAACTATTTAATACAGATCTATTATCAAGAACCGAATAATATCAACCACATAATATATAATTTTCTTTATAAATAAGTTAACATTGATTTGCAGGAGATCTCATCTAAAGTAAAATATTACAATTAACGCATTCCACAGTGGAGCTTTTGATCTTCATCTAATTAAATAAGTAACAACATAAACATTAGTTACAAATTGGCGAACCCAACAGTGACGCTTAAAATAAAATAAATACAGGAGTTATTATATCACACCTATAAGTATATTTATATTACAAATACTTGGGCTTAATTAGGCGAGAGTTACGAAGAGTATAAGAAGTAACATATTATATTTGTTACAAATTGGCGCTCAACGAGTGGGCTTTAGTTAAGTAAAAAACCGACTATATCGCTATTACTTAACTGGAGCAGGCAACTATTAGAGGCACAGGAATGCATACGAGAGGTGTTTCTAAAAGGATGGCGAAAGACCAAGAAACGGAAGAAGATAGACGGGAGGAAGAAGCAGAAATAGTTACAGACATTGAAAAGGAACAACAGGCGGGTGACAAGGAGGAAGCCAGAGGTGATATGGATTCACTAAAATTATGGGAATTAATTAAAGAAGATTCCAAGAAACAGAAGGAAGCCAATAATGAAAATTTTAAACGAATGGAGGAAAGATTTGACCAGAATAAAGAAGAAACTAATGAACAATTTAGGAAACAAAGTAAGAACACTAACGAGAGTTTAAGACAAATTAATGAGGAGAATAAACTGACAAATTAAAAAATAGACAGTATAAATGAAAATTCAGAAAAGCTAGAAAACAAAATAGGCAGTATTAACGAAAACTCAAAGAAACAAAACGAATATTTGAATGAGAACTTAATCAAACTAATGAATGAGAAGTTTGACAAAAATAAAGAGGAAACTGATGAGAATAACCGCCAGATAAATGAAAGATTAAACCAAATTAACGAAAGGTTTGACAGGAACGACGAGAGCTTAAAGCAGATTCAGGAAAATAACAAACAAAGAGAGAAAGAATTGAAAACAATAATAAGGAGTTGCGGCAAATCATCAATGAACAAAACCAAGCGTTGAGGGAAGTCATCAATGAAAGGATTGCCAATGTCGATGAAACACTTAGCAAAAGGGTGGATAATTACGAAAAGGAAGTAAGACAGCAAATAACTGTAACTAAGGTAGGTCTAGAAAAGACGGATGAAACCATCATACAACTCGGAGTGGAAGTAGAGGCCAAAATATATCAAGTAGAAAACAATAACCAAACTAGAATAAAGGAGATACAAGCGAAAACCCAAGAAAAATTAAACGAAGTACGAATCAACATAGCCGGAAGAATAGAGCGGGTTAACAATGAAATGAAGACAACGAAAATAAGGCAAAAACGTCAAAGGAAATTAATGAATACACGGGAAGGATTGGAGATGTTTAAGGGGAGGTTAGTTGAGTTGCATAATACAGCAATTACGGAACCAAGAGAAGTAAGGCAATTAAGAAACTCTAAACGAACCATAATTAAATTCCCAGATAAATTAGAAGGACCGAAAAAGCCAAAATTAACCGAGGAGCATGGAGGACTTATGGAGATTATGTATGAACCATTTAAACGATAAAGAAACAATACGGAAGAATCAGTTCGAAAGACGATGGTAAACTCTAGCATAAATGAAAATTTTATAGCGATAAGAGGGAAGAACCAGATGATAGTGAGATACGTCACAAGGACGGAAATAATTCTACACACTAGAGAAATGCGAACAATCAGTACAGAGGAAATAATGGACCACGGTTAAACAGATTCCAAACAGAATATAGAGACAACGGACGGATTTTATGGATAACAAATAAAGCAAACCAAAGAAAAATAATGAGAAACTAATTAAAATATATAAAACTAACTATTAAATGAAATAAAATAATTACACGATACTTCAGAGGAATTGGTTGGAATCAATTTTAAAACCACAAAATTCAAAAATAAGTAAGAACACCTTACTATATAATTCAGAAGTAATTATTTTAAACTAATAAACATAAAAGAAGAGAAAGGAGAGTTAGAAATGAGTTAGATGAAGGAAGAATATGCCATACAATTTATGATAAGGAGGAGATTCAGTGTTTAATTGTTATAAGTAAATGGGAGTGAATTAAAAATAGTAAAATGCGTATGCAAAAGAATAATTAATTGACAGCACGGAACTAAGAAGAATTTAAAATGAATATTGAACAGCTTTAACTACTATACTGGTGAATAATATGATAAATGGAACTACAGAACAACGAGATAAATAAGTTAAGAAAAGTATTAGGATACCTCAGAAATAATAGTAATCATCCCTTGAATATAAGTTTGTAGCGAAGGGGCGACCTTACAGATAATAATTATATGTATTGTGTGTGATAGTGCAACGTTTCTTTTTTTTCTGGACAGAGATGAAGTTCCTCTGATCTCAGAAGATATAGTTAGGGAAACGGCAGAGTAATGGAAGCCAATAGTGCCCCTCTGATTCCGTACCAGCTATGATATTAGGGAAAAATGTTAGGGAAATATAGTATTTTAGGGATTATACGCCAAGCGAGGTAATTAAATATAAATATGATAATAAGAAATGATGGCGTAATAAGCTAGAAGAAGTTATGAGTTCCAGAGTAAAGTACAGGTCTACAACTGAGGGAGGTACCAGTAGAGAATGAATGACCAGATATACAATGAGTGTCAACACAGTTTTCCGATACAATTAAAAGTTTAAGGAATAGAAAGAGAAAATAAACCCCAAAGAACCCATTGATTTGCGAACTAAAGCAGAAACAATAACAAAAACTGAAACCATTATAAATTGATAATTTTATCAAATAAATATCCAAGGCATGAAGAAACTATAAGTTTATTCCAACTAAACGATATTCAGCTAAAATAAACATCTTTCGGAGGGGGAGTATTATGTAACGTAACAAAGTTAAGGTCCCAGACGTTACATAAAAACTTTGTCAATATAAATTAAAACAATACCCAATGTATGCCGTAATTAAGGTCAGGAAGGTAAACCTCACCTAATAAATATATTAATAATGCCTAGTAAGGTTGCTAGGTAATAAAATAGTAAAAATGTCTATAAGTATCAAATATGGAGTGATCAGTGGAAGATGTAAACTATAAACACAGTGTCTAATAAGATGAATTTACTATAGACAAGTTTGAAAATAGTAGACTGTTTAATTGATATTTAATGTTTTATAATGATATACATGTTGTTGTGCTTTATCATGATATTTTGTTTACATGATATTTATTCTGTGTTTTGTATGTAACAGGTGTGAAGCATTTGCTTTAAGAAAGTATTGAGTAATGGATACTAATTTCATTCATGTTAAACTTGTATTTAAGTAATTAAATACAAGTGTATTTATTATGTGTTGTAGCATGTTAAGAGTATTTACTTTGAATAATTAATGAAGATATCATAAAATAGTATTTGTAAACTTGGCCAGGAAGACAATAATTGTTAATAAATTGTCAAGTGGTCATTGTAATTATGTTATAAACCAATGAAGGGTTCAATGATAAAATAAATAATAATAATAATAATAAATTGAAATCAGGATAAAATAAAATTAGAATAATTGGCCATAAGCCAGTGACTCATTGTACAGTAGGTCAGGTCAGAAAAGCTAAATTAAAAACAAAAATTTATAACACATGTAATAAAACAAATAGGCCTAAAATTAGTATTTTGTAAAAGGAAATTAATACCTTTAAAATAAGTTGACCGAGAAGAAAATGTAGTAAAATGTATATGGTTTAATAATGCATATTAGGTGAAAGATTTATGTGATTTAATGTAATTCTAATAAGGGAGTATTTTATTAAAAAGTGTAAGAATATTTCCTAATTAAGGCTCTATGATAACAAATATTATCCAATAACAGAAGAGGAAGATGGTTGTTAGGGACGACTGAATGCAAGATATCTTGTTGATTTTCAACACTCAATTGTTATATGTGAATGAGTAGAGTTGAGTTAATACAAATTTAAAACCAGAAAGAAAACCAAAACTAAATGAATAAAATTAAATAAATCAAATTTCATAAAAGGAAATACATTAAAAAAGGACTGAGTAGTAACTCCGGAATCTATCTCTCAGCAAATATAATTCTACTTACCATTAAAGTTAAATGAATTCAAAAAAATAAATCATTCAACCGACTAACAGCAAAATGATGAAAATGAACTATAATTAAATGAAGATGATCCATAGCCGAGGGATGACAAATTAATTAAAAATATATTAAAAAACAAACGAAGAAATTTGAAATAACGTACTAAACCTCACTTAATTCCACTGTACGAAATCTTAATACTACACAAATTCCATTGGACCTGCAACTACCAGAACCGTGAAGAATAACGAAGACCAGAACTGAAACTTCTACTACATTCTGGGACATCAAATCCAAACTTTTATTGAAAAGTTGAAGGCTGTTTTTATTCAAAGGTTGAATTACCATTCTGTTCTCGTCTCGTCGTAGCAAGACACTGCCACATTAAGCATCTGATCCAATTTGGTAAAAAACCTGCTTATGTTTAATTTTATATAATAAGTTTTTATAACAATATTCTAATACTTAGTAACCTTAAAATTGCATTACCTGACCTTACTAATAGTTAAAAGAACTACATGTACCCTGAGATAAAAAACAAACTGAAAATAATAATTAAATTGTAACACATCTAATACCCGAATTCAATAACAAATCGATTATGTATTGTGTAATCGAAATGGTGTATTAGTAGCAAGAGGAAGCAGCTGTTGGAATTAAAACATATATAAAATAAAGAACCCTTCTTGAATTTGACGATTTCGTGTTATTTGTAGAATTATTAGTGTATTTTGAATAGGGTGTAATTTACAGAGAAAGGAACGTGAGAAACGCATCAAGCGGAGCGACTTAACCTATAGTAACTGGTCAACCACCAACCACAGCGCTCGTTCGTTGACAGCTGGTGAATACGGGAGAATAGCGAACTAACTTACTCTCTCCGCTCTCTTCTCTTCACAATTTCGATACTATATACCGACTAGGGTTGGAAGAAAATATTGAATTATTCAATATAATAACTGGAATATAGCGTTTTTCTCTTGTAAAACACTTGATAACTATTTAATACAGATCTATTATCAAGAACCGAATAATATCAACCACATAATATATAATTTTCTTTATAAATAAGTTAACATTGATTTGCAGGAGATCTCATCTAAAGTAAAATATTACAATTAACGCATTCCACAGTGGAGCTTTTGATCTTCATCTAATTAAATAAGTAACAACATAAACATTGGTTACAAATTGGCGAACCCAACAGTGACGCTTAAAATAAAATAAATACAGGAGTTATTATATCACACCTATAAGTATATTTATATTACAAATACTTGGGCTTAATTAGGCGAGAGTTACGAAGAGTATAAGAAGTAACATATTATATTTGTTACAAATTGGCGCTCAACGAGTGGGCTTTAGTTAAGTAAAAAACCGACTATATCGCTATTACTTAACTGGAGCAGGCAACTATTAGAGGCACAGGAATGCATACGAGAGGTGTTTCTAAAAGATGTCGAAAGACCAAGAAACGGAAGAAGATAGACGGGAGGAAGAAGCAGAAATAGTTACAGACATTGAAAAGGAACAACAGGCGGGTGACAAGGAGGAAGCCAGAGGTGATATGGATTCACTAAAATTATGGGAATTAATTAAAGAAGATTCCAAGAAACAGAAGGAAGCCAATAATGAAAATTTTAAACGAATGGAGGAAAGATTTGACCAGAATAAAGAAGAAACTAATGAACAAATTAGGAAACAAAGTAAGAACACTAACGAGAGTTTAAGACAAATTAATGAGGAGAATAAACTGATAAATGAAAAAATAGACAGTATAAATGAAAATTCAGAAAAGCTAGAAAACAAAATAGACAGTATTAACGAAAACTCAAAGAAACAAAACGAATATTTGAATGAGAACTTAATCAAACTAATGAATGAGAAGTTTGACAAAAATAAAGAGGAAACTGATGAGAATAACCGGCAGATAAATGAAAGATTACACCAAATTAACGAAAGGTTTGACAGGAACGACGAGAGCTTAAAGCAGATTCAGGAAAATAACAAACAAAGAGAGAAAGAATTGAAAACAATAATAAGGAGTTGCGGCAAATCATCAATGAACAAAACCAAGCGTTGAGGGAAGTCATCAATGAAAGGATTGCCAATGTCGATGAAACACTTAGCAAAAAAGTGGATAATTACGAAAAGGAAGTAAGACAGCAAATAACTGAAACTAAGGTAGGTCTAGAAAAGACGGATGAAACCATCATACAACTCGGAGTGGAAGTAGAGGCCAAAATATATCAAGTAGAAAACAATAACCAAACTAGAATAAAGGAGATACAAGCGAAAACCCAAGAAAAATTAAACGAAGTACGAATCAACATAGCCGGAAGAATAGAGTGGGTTAACAATGAAATGAAGACAACGAAAATAAGGCAAAAACGTCAAAGGAAATTAATGAATACACGGGAAGGATTGGAGATGTTTAAGGGGAGGTTAGTTGAGTTGCATAATACAGCAATTACGGAACCAAGAGAAGTAAGGCAATTAAGAAACTCTAAACGAACCATAATTAAATTCCCAGATAAATTAGAAGGACCGAAAAAGCCAAAATTAACCGAGGAGCATGGAGGACTTATGGAGATTATGTATGAACCATTTGAACGATAAAGAAACAATACGGAAGAATCAGTTCGAAAGACGATGGTAAACTCTAGCATAAATGAAAATTTTATAGCGATAAGAGGGAAGAACCAGATGATAGTGAGATACGTCACAAGGACGGAAATAATTCTACACACTAGAGAAATCCGAACGAACAATCAGTACAGAGGAAATAATGGACCACGGTTAAACAGATTCCAAACAGAATATAGAGAAAACGGACGGATTTTATGGATAACAAATAAAGCAAACCAATGAAAAATAATGAGAAACTAATTAAAATATATAAAACTAACTATTAAATGAAATAAAATAATTACACGATACTTCAGAGGAATTGGTTGGAATCAATTTTAAAACCACAAAATTCAAAAATAAGTAAGAACACCTTACTATATAATTCAGAAGTAATTATTTTAAACTAATAAACATAAAAGAAGAGAAAGGAGAGTTAGAAATGAGTTAGATGAAGGAAGAATATGCCATACAATTTATGATAAGGAGGAGATTCAGTGTTTAATTGTTATAAGTAAATGGGAGTGAATTAAAAATAGTAAAATGCGTATGCAAAAGAATAATTAATTGACAGCACGGAACTAAGAAGAATTTAAAATGAATATTGAACAGCTTTAACTACTATACTGGTGAATAATATGATAAATGGAACTACAGAACAACGAGATAAATAAGTTAAGAAAAGTATTAGGATACCTCAGAAATAATAGTAATCATCCCTTGAATATAAGTTTGTAGCGAAGGGGCGACCTTACAGATAATAATTATATGTATTGTGTGTGATAGTGCAACGTTTCTTTTTTTTCTGGACAGAGATGAAGTTCCTCTGATCTCAGAAGATATAGTTAGGGAAACGGCAGAGTAATGGAAGCCAATAGTGCACCTCTGATTCCGTACCAGCTATGATATTAGGGAAAAATGTTAGGGAAATATAGTATTTTAGGGATTATACGCCAAGCGAGGTAATTAAATATAAATATGATAATAAGGAATGATGGCGTAATAAGCTAGAAGAAGTTATGAGTTCCAGAGTAAAGTACAGGTCTACAACTGAGGGAGGTACCAGTAGAGAATTAATGACCAGATATACAATGAGTGTCAACACAGTTTTCCGATACAATTAAAAGTTTAAGGAATAGGAAGAGAAAATAAACCCCAAAGAACCCATTGATTTGCGAACTAAAGCAGAAACAATAACAAAAACTGAAACCATTATAAATTGATAATTTTATCAAATAAATATCCAAGGCATGAAGAAACTATAAGTTTATTCCAACTAAACGATATTCAGCTAAAATAAACATCTTTCGGAGGGGGAGTATTATGTAACGTAACAAAGTTAAGGTCCCAGACGTTACATAAAAACTTTGTCAATATAAATTAAAACAATACCCAATGTATGCCGTAATTAAGGTCAGGAAGGTAAACCTCACCTAATAAATATATTAATAATGCCTAGTAAGGTTGCTAGGTAATAAAATAGTAAAAATGTCTATAAGTATAAAATATGGAGTGATCAGTGGAAGATGTAAACTATAAACACAGTGTCTAATGAGATGAATTTACTATAGACAAGTTTGAAAATAGTAGACTGTTTAATTGATATTTAATGTTTTATAATGATATACATGTTGTTGTGCTTTATCATGATATTTTGTTTACATGATATTTATTCTGTGTTTTGTATGTAACAGGTGTGAAGCATTTGCTTTAAGAAAGTATTGAGTAATGGATACTAATTTCATTCATGTTAAACTTGTATTTAAGTATTTAAATACAAGTGTATTTATTATGTATTGTATCATGTTAAGAGTATTTACTTTGAATAATTAATGAAGATATCATAAAATAATATTTGTAAACTTGGCCAGGAAGACAATAATTGTTAATAAATTGTCAAGTGGTCATTGTAATTATGTTATAAACCAATGAAGGGTTCAATGATAAAATAAATAATAATAATAATAATAAATTGAAATCAGGATAAAATAAAATTAGAATAATTGGCCATAAGCCAGTGACTCATTGTACAGTAGGTCAGGTCAGAAAAGCTAAATTAAAAACAAAAATTTATAACACATGTAATAAAACAAATAGGCCTAAAATTAGTATTTTGTAAAAGGAAATTAATACCTTTTAAAATAAGTTGACCGAGAAGAAAATGTAGTAAAATGTATATGGTTTAATAATGCATATTAGGTGAAAGATTTATGTGATTTAATGTAATTCTAATAAGGGAGTATTTTATTAAAAAGTGTAAGAATATTTCCTAATTAAGGCTCTATAATAGCAAATATTATCCAATAACAGAAGAGGAAGATGGTTGTTAGGGACGACTGAATGCAAGATATCTTGTTGATTTTCAACACTCAATTGTTATATGTGAATGAGTAGAGTTGAGTTAATACAAATTTAAAACCAGAAAGAAAATCAAAACTAAATGAATAAAATTAAATAAATCAAATTTCATAAAAGGAAATACATTAAAAAAGGACTGAGTAGTAACTCCGGAATCTATCTCTCAGCAAATATAATTCTACTTACCATTAAAGTTAAATGAATTCAAAAAAATAAATCATTCAACCGACTAACAGCAAAATGATGAAAATGAACTATAATTAAATGAAGATGATCCATAGCCGAGGGATGACAAATTAATTAAAAATATATTAAAAAACAAACGAAGAAATTTGAAATAACGTACTAAACCTCACTTAATTCCACTGTACGAAATCTTAATACTACACAAATTCCATTGGGACCTGCAACTACCAGAACCGTGAAGAATAACGAAGACCAGAACTGAAACTTCTACTACATTCTGGGACATCAAACCCAAACTTTTATTGAAAAGTTGAAGGCTGTTTTTATTCAAAGGTTGAATTACCATTCTGTTCTCGTCTCGTCGTAGCAAGACACTGCCACATTAAGCATCTGATCCAATTTGGTAAAAAACCTGCTTATGTTTAATTTTATATAATAAGTTTTTATAACAATATTCTAATACTTAGTAACCTTAAAATTGCATTACCTGACCTTACTAATAGTTAAAAGAACTACATGTACCCTGAGATAAAAAACAAACTGAAAATTATAATTAAATTGTAACACATCTAAAACCCGAATTCAATAACAAATCGATTATGTATTGTGTAATCGAAATGGTGTATTAGTAGCAAGAGGAAGCAGCTGTTGGAATTAAAACATATATAAAATAAAGAACCCTTCTTGAATTTGACGATTTCGTGTTATTTGTAGAATTATTAGTGTATTTTGAATAGGGTGTAATTTACAGAGAAAGGAACGTGAGAAACGCATCAAGCGGAGCGACTTAACCTATAGTAACTGGTCAACCACCAACCACAGCGCTCGTTCGTTGACAGCTGGTGAATACGGGAGAATAGCGAACTAACTTACTCTCTCCGCTCTCTTCTCTTCACAATTTCGATACTATATACCGACTAGGGTTGGAAGAATATACTGAATTATTCAATATAATAACTGGAATATAGCGTTTTTCTCTTGTAAAACACTTGATAACTATTTAATACAGATCTATTATCAAGAACCGAATAATATCAACCACATAATATATAATTTTCTTTATAAATAAGTTAACATTGATTTGCAGGAGATCTCATCTAAAGTAAAATATTACAATTGACGCATTCCACAGTGGAGCTTTTGATCTTCATCTAATTAAATAAGTAACAACATAAACATTGGTTACAAATTGGCGAACCCAACAGTGACGCTTAAAATAAAATAAATACAGGAGTTATTATATCACACCTATAAGTATATTTATATTACAAATACTTGGGCTTAATTAGGCGAGAGTTACGAAGAGTATAAGAAGTAACATATTATATTTGTTACAAATTGGCGCTCAACGAGTGGGCTTTAGTTAAGTAAAAAACCGACTATATCGCTATTACTTAACTGGAGCAGGCAACTATTAGAGGCACAGGAATGCATACGAGAGGTGTTTCTAAAAGATGGCGAAAGACCAAGAAACGGAAGAAGATAGACGGGAGGAAGAAGCAGAAATAGTTACAGACATTGAAAAGGAACAACAGGCGGGTGACAAGGAGGAAGCCAGAGGTGATATGGATTCACTAAAATTATGGGAATTAATTAAAGAAGATTCCAAGAAACAGAAGGAAGCCAATAATGAAAATTTTAAACGAATGGAGGAAAGATTTGACCAGAATAAAGAAGAAACTAATGAACAATTTAGGAAACAAAGTAAGAACACTAACGAGAGTTTAAGACAAATTAATGAGGAGAATAAACTGATAAATAAAAAAATAGACAGTATAAATGTAAATTCAGAAAAGCTAGAAAACAAAATAGACAGTATTAACGAAAACTCAAAGAAACAAAACGAATATTTGAGTGAGAACTTAATCAAACTAATGAATGAGAAGTTTGACAAAAATAAAGAGGAAACTGATGAGACTAACCGGCAGATAAATGAAAGATTAAACCAAATTAACGAAAGGTTTGACAGGAACGACGAGAGCTTAAAGCAGATTCAGGAAAATAACAAACAAAGAGAGAAAGAATTGAAAACAATAATAAGGAGTTGCGGCAAATCATCAATGAACAAAACCAAGCGTTGAGGGAAGTCATCAATGAAAGGATTGCCAATGTCGATGAAACACTTAGCAAAAAAGTGGATAATTACGAAAAGGAAGTAAGACAGCAAATAACTGAAACTAAGGTAGGTCTAGAAAAGACGGATGAAACCATCATACAACTCGGAGTGGAAGTAGAGGCCAAAATATATCAAGTAGAAAACAATAACCAAACTAGAATAAAGGAGATACAAGCGAAAACCCAAGAAAAATTAAACGAAGTACGAATCAACATAGCCGGAAGAATAGAGCGGGCTAACAATGAAATGAAGACAACGAAAATAAGGTAAAAACGTCAAAGGAAATTTATGAATACACGGGAAAGATTGGAGATGTTTAAGGGGAGATTATTTAAGATGCATAATACACCAATTACGGAACCAAGAGAAGTAAGGTAATTAAGAAACTCGAAACGAACCACAATTGAATTCCCAGATAAATTAGAAGGACCGAAAAAGCCAAAATTAACCGAGGAGCATGGAGGACTTATGGAGATTATGTATGAACCATTTGAACGATTAAGAAACAATACGGAAGAATCAGTTCGAAAGACGATGGTAAACTCTAGCATAAATGAAAATTTTATAGCGATAAGAGGGAAGGACCAGATGATAGTGAGATACGTCACAAGGACGGAAATAATTCTACACACTACAGAAATCCGAACAATCAGTACAGAGGAAATAATGGACCACGGTTAAACAGATTCCAAACAGAATATAGAGACAACGGACGGATTTTATGGATAACAAATAAAGCAAACCAAAGAAAAATAATGAGAAACTAATTAAAATATATAAAACTAACTATTAAATGAAATAAAATAATTACACGATACTTCAGAGGAATTGGTTGGAATCAATTTTAAAACCACAAAATTCAAAAATAAGTAAGAACACCTTACTATATAATTCAGAAGTAATTATTTTAAACTAATAAACATAAAAGAACAGAAAGAAGAGTTAGAAATGAGTTAGATGAAGGAAGAATATGCCATACAATTTATGATAAGGAGGAGATTCAGTGTTTAATTGTTATAAGTAAATGGGAGTGAATTAAAAATAGTAAAATGCGTATGCAAAAGAATAATTAATTGACAGCACGGAACTAAGAAGAATTTAAATTGAATATTGAACAGCTTTAACTACTATACTGGTGAATAATATGATAAATGGAACTACAGAACAACGAGATAAATAAGTTAAGAAAAGTATTAGGATACCTCAGATATAATAGTAATCATCCCTTGAATATAGGTTTCTAGCAAAGGAGCAACCTTACAGGTAATATTTATATGTATTGTGTTGTGATAGTGCAACGTTTATTTTTTTTCTGGACAGAGATGAAGTTCCTCTGATCTCAGAAGATATATTTAGGGAAACGGCAGAGTAATGGAAGTCAATAGTGCCCCTCTGATTCCGTACCAGCTATGATATTAGGGAAAAATGTTAGGGAAATATAGTATTTTAGGGATTATACGCCAAGCGAGGTAATTAAATATAAATATGATAATAAGAAATGATGGCGTAATAAGCTAGAAGAAGTTATGAGTTCCAGAGTAAAGTACAGGTCTACAACTGAGGGAGGTACCAGTAGAGAATTAATGACCAGATATACAATGAGTGTCAACACAGTTTTCCGATACAATTAAAAGTTTAAGGAATAGAAAGAGAAAATAAACCCCAAAGAACCCATTGATTTGCGAACTAAAGCAGAAACAATAACAAAAACTGAAACCATTATAAATTGATAATTTTATCAAATAAATATCCAAGGCATGAAGAAACTATAAGTTTATTCCAACTAAACGATATTCAGCTAAAATAAACATCTTTCGGAGGGGGAGTATTATGTAACGTAACAAAGTTAAGGTCCCAGACGTTACATAAAAACTTTGTCAATATAAATTAAAACAATACCCAATGTATGCCGTAATTAAGGTCAGGAAGGTAAACCTCACCTAATAAATATATTAATAATGCCTAGTAAGGTTGCTAGGTAATAAAATAGTAAAAATGTCTATAAGTATAAAATATGGAGTGATCAGTGGAAGATGTAAACTATAAACACAGTGTCTGATGAGATGAATTTACTATAGACAAGTTTGAAAATAGTAGACTGTTTAATTGATATTTAATGTTTTATAATGATATACATGTTGTTGTGCTTTATCATGATATTTTGTTTACATGATATTTATTCTGTGTTTTGTATGTAACAGGTGTGAAGCATTTGCTTTAAGAAAGTATTGAGTAATGGATACTAATTTCATTCATGTTAAACTTGTATTTAAGTAATTAAATACAAGTGTATTTATTATGTATTGTATCATGTTAAGAGTATTTACTTTGAATAATTAATGAAGATATCATAAAATAATATTTGTAAACTTGGCCAGGAAGACAATAATTGTTAATAAATTGTCAAGTGGTCATTGTAATTATGTTATAAACCAATGAAGGGTTCAATGATAAAATAAATAATAATAATAATAATAAATTGAAATCAGGATAAAATAAAATTAGAATAATTGGCCATAAGCCAGTGACTCATTGTACAGTAGGTCAGGTCAGAAAAGCTAAATTAAAAACAAAAATTTATAACACATGTAATAAAACAAATAGGCCTAAAATTAGTATTTTGTAAAAGGAAATTAATACCTTTTAAAATAAGTTGACCGAGAAGAAAATGTAGTAAAATGTATATGGTTTAATAATGCATATTAGGTGAAAGGTTTATGTGAGTTAATGTAATTCTAATAAGGGAGTATTTTATTAAAAAGTGTAAGAATATTTCCTAATTAATGCTCTATGATATCAAATATTATCCAATAACAGAAGAGGAAGATGGTTGTTAGGGACGACTGAATGCAAGATATCTTGTTGATTTTCAACACTCAATTGTTATATGTGAATGAGTAGAGTTGAGTTAATACAAATTTAAAACCAGAAAGAAAACCAAAACTAAATGAATAAAATTAAATAAATCAAATTTCATAAAAGGAAATACATTAAAAAAGGACTGAGTAGTAACTCCGGAATCTATCTCTCAGCAAATATAATTCTACTTACCATTAAAGTTAAATGAATTCAAAAAAATAAATCATTCAACCGACTAACAGCAAAAGAGTAATGATGAAAATGAACTATAATTAAATGAAGATGATCCATAGCCGAGGGATGACAAATTAATTAAAAATATATTAAAAAACAAACGAAGAAATTTGAAATAACGTACTAAACCTCACTTAATTCCACTGAACGAAATCTTAATACTACACAAATTCCATTAGGACCTGCAACTACCAGAACCGTGAAGAATAACGAAGACCAGAACTGAAACTTCTACTACATTGTGGGACATCAAATCCAAACGTTTATTGAAAAGTTGAAGGCTGTTTATATTCAAGAGTTGAATTACCATTCTGTTCTCGTCTCGTCGTAGCAAGACACTGCCACATTAAGCATCTGATCCAATTTGGTAAAAAACCTGCTTATGTTTAATTTTATATAATAAGTTTTTATAACAATATTCTAATACTTAGTAACCTTAAAATTGCATTACCTGACCTTACTAATAGTTAAAAGAACTACATGTACCCTGAGATAAAAAACAAACTGAAAATTATAATTAAATTGTAACACATCTAAAACCCGAATTCAATAACAAATCGATTATGTATTGTGTAATCGAAATGGTGTATTAGTAGCAAGAGGAAGCAGCTGTTGGAATTAAAACATATATAAAATAAAGAACCCTTCTTGAATTTGACGATTTCGTGTTATTTGTAGAATTATTAGTGTATTTTGAATAGGGTGTAATTTACAGAGAAAGGAACGTGAGAAACGCATCAAGCGGAGCGACTTAACCTATAGTAACTGGTCAACCACCAACCACAGCGCTCGTTCGTTGACAGCTGGTGAATACGGGAGAATAGCGAACTAACTTACTCTCTCCGCTCTCTTCTCTTCACAATTTCGATACTATATACCGACTAGGGTTGGAAGAAAATATTGAATTATTCAATATAATAACTAGAATATAGCGTTTTTCTCTTGTAAAACACTTGATAACTATTTAATACAGATCTATTATCAAGAACCGAATAATATCAACCACATAATATATAATTTTCTTTATAAATAAGTTAACATTGATTTGCAGGAGATCTCATCTAAAGTAAAATATTACAATTGACGCATTCCACAGTGGAGCTTTTGATCTTCATCTAATTAAATAAGTAACAACATAAACATTGGTTACAAATTGGCGAACCCAACAGTGGGGCTTAAAATAAAATAAATACAGGAGTTATTATATCACACCTATAAGTATATTTATATTACAAATACTTGGGCTTAATTAGGCGAGAGTTACGAAGAGTATAAGAAGTAACATATTATATTTGTTACAAATTGGCGCTCAACGAGTGGGCTTTAGTTAAGTAAAAAACCGACTATATCGCTATTACTTAACTGGAGCAGGCAACTATTAGAGGCACAGGAATGCATACGAGAGGTGTTTCTAAAAGATGTCGAAAGACCAAGAAACGGAAGAAGATAGACGGGAGGAAGAAGCAGAAATAGTTACAGACATTGAAAAGGAACAACAGGCGGGTGACAAGGAGGAAGCCAGAGGTGATATGGATTCACTAAAATTATGGGAATTAATTAAAGAAGATTCCAAGAAACAGAAGGAAGCCAATAATGAAAATTTTAAACGAATGGAGGAAAGATTTGACCAGAATAAAGAAGAAACTAATGAACAATTTAGGAAACAAAGTAAGAACACTAACGAGAGTTTAAGACAAATTAATGAGGAGAATAAACTGATAAATGAAAAAATAGACAGTATAAATGAAAATTCAGAAAAGCTAGAAAACAAAATAGACAGTATTAACGAAAACTCAAAGAAACAAAACGAATATTTGAGTGAGAACTTAATCAAACTAATGAATGAGAAGTTTGACAAAAATAAAGAGGAAACTGATGAGAATAACCGGCAGATAAATGAAAGATTAAACCAAATTAACGAAAGGCTTGACAGGAACGACGAGAGCTTAAAGCAGATTCAGGAAAATAACAAACAAAGAGAGAAAGAATTGAAAACAATAATAAGGAGTTGCGGCAAATCATCAATGAACAAAACCAAGCGTTGAGGGAAGTCATCAATGAAAGGATTGCCAATGTCGATGAAACACTTAGCAAAAGGGTGGATAATTACGAAAAGGAAGTAAGACAGCAAATAACTGAAACTAAGGTAGGTCTAGAAAAGACGGATGAAACCATCATACAACTCGGAGTGGAAGTAGAGGCCAAAATATATCAAGTAGAAAACAATAACCAAACTAGAATAAAGGAGATACAAGCGAAAACCCAAGAAAAATTAAACGAAGTACAAATCAACATAGCCGGAAGAATAGAGCGGGTTAACAATGAAATGAAGGCAATGAAAATAAGGCAAAAACGTCAAAGGAAATTAATGAATACACGGGAAGGATTGGAGATGTTTAAGGGGAGATTAGTTAAGTTGCATAATACAGCAATTACGGAACCAAGAGAAGTAAGGCAATTAAGAAACTCTAAACGAACCATAATTGAATTCCCAGATAAATTAGAAGGACCGAAAAAGCAAAAATTAACCGAGGAGCATGGAGGACTTATGGAGATTATGTATGAACCATTTGAACGATTAAGAAACAATACGGAAGAATCAGTTCGAAAGACGATGGTAAACTCTAGCATAAATGAAAATTTTATAGCGATAAGAGGGAAGAACCAGATGATAGTGAGATACGTCACAAGGACGGAAAAAATTCTACACACTAGAGAAATGCGAACAATCAGTACAGAGGAAATAATGGACCACGGTTAAACAGATTCCAAACAGAATATAGAGACAACGGACGGATTTTATGGATAACAAATAAAGCAAACCAAAGAAAAATAATGAGAAACTAATTAAAATATATAAAACTAACTATTAAATGAAATAAAATAATTACACGATACTTCAGAGGAATTGGTTGGAATCAATTTTAAAACCATAAAATTCAAAAATAAGTAAGAACACCTTACTATATAATTCAGAAGTAATTATTTTAAAACTAATAAACATAGAAGAAGAGAAAGGAGAGTTAGAAATGAGTTAGATGAAGGAAGAATATGCCATACAATTTATGATAAGGAGGAGATTCAGTGTTTAATTGTTATAAGTAAATGGGAGTGAATTAAAAATAGTAAAATGCGTATGCAAAAGAATAATTAATTGACAGCACGGAACTAAGAAGAATTTAAAATGAATATTGAACAGCTTTAACTACTATACTGGTGAATAATATGATAAATGGAACTACAGAACAACGAGATAAATAAGTTAAGAAAAGTATTAGGATACCTCAGAAATAATAGTAATCATCCCTTGAATATAAGTTTGTAGCGAAGGGGCGCCTTACAGATAATAATTATATGTATTGTGTGTGATAGTGCAACGTTTCTCTTTTTTCTGGACAGAGATGAAGTTCCTCTGATCTCAGAAGATATAGTTAGGAAACGGCAGAGTAATGGAAGCCAATAGTGCCCCTCTGATTCCGTACCATCTATGATATTAGGGAAATATAGTATTTTAGGGATTATACACCAAGCGAGGTAATTAAATATAAATATGATAATAAGAAATGATGACGTAATAAGCTAGAAGAAGTTATAAGTTCCAGAGTAAAGGACAGGTCTACAACTGAGAGAGGTACCAGTAGAGAATTAATGACCAGATATACAATGAGTGTCAACACAGTTTTCCGGTTCAATTAAAAGTTTAAGGAATAGAAAGAGAAAATAAACCCCAAAGAACCCATTGAATTGCGTACTAAAGCAGAAACAATAAAAAACTGAAACCATTATAAATTGATAATTTTATCAAATAAATATTCCAAGGCATGAAGAAACTATAAGTTTATTCCAACTAAACGATATTCAGCTAAAATAAACTTCTTTCGGAGGGGGAGTATTATGTAACGTAACAAATTTAAGGTCCCAGACGTTACATAAAAACTTTGTCAATATTGTTACGACGGTCTACTCGATCGTCGTAGGTACAGTGGAAACAAAATAATTACAAGACACCAGTTAAGTCACTAATCACACCTTTAATTGTAACAGTAAAACAGTTCGTAATTAACAACACAGTCTCTACAACAAATCAAATGAAATTGTACACACACAATAAAATGTCCACAAATATTAAAACTCAATTGTATTACAATTATACCGTCCGAATATAAAACGCAACACTTCACTACTAACTACTTGCACGAACACAGTAATAACCCGAACCGCTCTGTAAATATATCGCACTAATACTCTCGAACCGCACTATCCAAAATCTCGCATGGAACTGGTAACTAAGGCCGCTGCCCGATGTATTTATAGTTACGCTCACACACCAGAAGCTTCCAAACTGCGTCTTATCTCTCGTGAATTACGTAATTACTACGGCCTTGACACTGTACGAGCGACCGAGCGAAGCCCGGCACAGTCGAGACGATTCTCGCAAAATGCGTCTAGTACACCACACGCTTACGTCGAGATCTTTCTGGCACACTCGATAAACGCGTAGATTGTTCTGTGCTGTCGTAGCACTGCCCCCTCCTTAAGCCTGTTCGTCCCGAACTGGCAAAGCGTCTTCGAAGTAATACTCGACCAGGCGATATAGGTGGCCATCCTTGCGAAGGATAACTTTCCCGTTCTTCGAATTCAGTCTCGTGTGATCCGAACATCACGTTCCCAGGAATGCGAATCTTTCGCGCAACCACTAGCTTCGCTGGAATCACTCTCGTTGCGTCATGTACTAATGACCTAAATACAAGGCAAAGCGTCTTCGAAGTAATACTCGACCAGGCGATATAGGTGGCCATCCTTGCGAAGGATAACTTTCCCGTTCTTCGAATTCAGTCTCGTGTGATCCGAACATCACGTTCCCAGGAATGCGAATCTTTCGCGCAACCACTAGCTTCGCTGGAATCACTCTCGTTGCGTCATGTACTAATGACCTAAATACCACTGGATGATCCAAGTTTGTTTGGTTCTCGTCAACAACCTCTTGCGTAACCTCATCTTCAGCCACTTTACCCTCGGGCGCTTCTATCAGCTCAGGAACAAGCAAGAGTTTTGTCTCGACACCCATAGTTAGCTCTCCAATCACTTCTTTTGTCGTTATACTTATTTGTACTTCTCCTCTGCTAGTTCTTCCTCCATTTCCGCTTGCAACTGGGAGGTTTCCTCTTGACCAGACTTGTTGACTTTTTCTTCGACTAATGCCATTCGCTTAATCGAATGGTTGGTAGACCCTGTCATTTTAGCCATGCAAAGCTTTATCTTCTCTTGGCCAACTTTCAGGACATTCTCTCTTAAGTCCACAACGAATCCGTAGGCATTCATAATGTCCGTGCCAAGAATCACTTCATCGACAATGTCTGCAACGAGCATTTGGTGGCTAAACTCAAGAAGACCCAGGCGTACACGTACGTCTACCTTTCCTAGCACCTTGACGGGGCTTCCAGTCACAGTCTGTATTGTACAAGAGCTAATTAGAGGATGGCGGTTACAGACTAAGTCAGGGCGCACAATGGACACTGTTGCCCCCGTGTCAACTGTAAATGATGTTGGTTTACCATCCGCAAATCCATTAACAATCAAGTTTCCACTGATCTTATGTAGCGTGGAAACTGTGTGCTGTTCTGGGCCTTTACTTCTCCAATTGGTGCGATCAGTCTCTTCTCTCGGTATCTTCTTCCCCCAACAGTCTACCTGTAGATGACCACGTTTTCCACAGTTGTAACATTTCGGCCTTCTGTCTTTTTCAAATCGTTGCGACTCTCTTGAACTTTTCAATTGTTTGTCCGACAACACTGTTTTTCTGCACTCATCGTAACGGTAATGTGATACAGGGATCTTCTGACTGCAACGTGATGGCACAAACCCATTAATGTAGCGGGACGCTGACTTGGCAGCTTTCTAACTCTAGGGCTTGAACAAGAGCTTCTGAGCTATCTCGGTGTCTTGCCATTCGTAACACTTGCTGAAGTTCACAATCTCGATGCCATCAATAAATGTCTGCACCGTAAACCTTATTCGGAAGTCTTCTGGTGCTTCAGGATAGGCCAATCTAATCAATCTGTCGATACTTGCTTCAAACTCTTGAAGACTCTCCCGGAATGCTGTTGCCTTGCTCTCAACTGGGTGCAGTACACATCTCGCAAATGTTTATCACCGTAGCGTAATTCTAGAGCTTTTATCAAATCGGCATAGATGTTCTGGCTGTCAGGTGGCACTTTCTGTAGTAGTTCTGCCGCGGGTCCTTTTAATGCAAGAACAAGTGAAACAGCCTTGTCTTTTTCTGTCCAATTATTTGCGCATGCAGCAGCTTCAAATTGGCGGAGGTACGTTGCCCAGTGACTGCTTCCGTCAAAGGTTGGAGCTTTGACATGAACTGTCCCAACTGCAGGCAAAGTGACTTTCTCTATTAACTTATTTTCTGTGTCTTTATCTGTCTTTATCACTGGTACAGTCTGTTCATAAATTTGTTTTGGTTGAATCTTCATGCACTGTTCGACTTCAATTTTAATTTGTTCTCTTATGTTTGCCATTGAGTTTTCTACTGCAGATATTTTATTTGAAACAGATTCTTCTATAACAGATATTTTTGTAGACATCGATTCTTCAACAGTCAAGACAGATTTTTCTACTTCAGCTATTTTTAATGTCATTGATTCTTGTACCTCCGATATTTTAGTAACTTGTTTATTAAGCTCACCTCGTAGGATACCCAATTCTGCGGTACTGTGTTCTTGCAACTGTTTCTGCATAACTTCAAAGAGAGCTTCCGTTTTATCTGCTTCTTGCTTACGTTTTTCATCCTGTCTTTCTTCTGTTTCTAGCATTAGTGCTTTCTGACATTCCTCAGCTTCTTCTCTTTCTTGTCTTCTTTCTTCTTTTTGTCGTCTTTCTGCTTCTTCCGCCTCCTGTCTGCGTCTTTCCTCTGCTTTCTCTGAATCCTGTCGTCGTCGTTCTTCTGTCTGCAACAACAGCGCCTGGAAATTTTCCATCATCTGACTGGCATCCATTATTTTCCGATTAATTACGAATTACACTCGTCTTGTACAAAGTATCCACTGTTTCCACTGTTAACCGTTCTATCCCAGTTCTGACACCACTGTTACGACGGTCTACTCGATCGTCGTAGGTACAGTGGAAACAAAATAATTACAAGACACCAGTTAAGTCACTAATGTAACCTTTAATTGTAACAGTAAAACAGTTCGTAATTAACAACACAGTCTCTACAACAAATCAAATGAAAATTGTACACACACAATAAAATGTCCACAAATATTAAAATTCAATTGTATTACAAGTATACGTCCGAATATAAAACGCAACACTTCACTACTAACTACTTACACGTACACAGTAATAACCCGAACCGCTCTGTAAATATATCGCACTAATACTCTCGAACCGCACTATCCGAAATCTCGCATGGAACTGATAACTAAGGCCGCTGCCCGATGTATTTATAGTTACGCTCACACACCAGAAGCTTCAAAACTGCGTCTTATCTCTCGTGAATTACGTAATTACTACGGCCTTGACACAGTACGAGCGACCGAGCGAAACCCGGCACAGTCGAGACGATTCTCGCAAAATGCGTCTAGTACACCACACGCTTACGTCGAGATCTTTCTGGCACATTCGATAAACGCGTAGATTGTTCTGTGCTGTCGTAGCAATATAAATTAAAACAATACCCAACGTATGCCGTCATTAAGGTCAGGAAGGTAAACCTCACCTAATAAATATATTAATAATGCCTAGTAAGGTTGCTAGGTAATAAAATAGTAAAAATGTCTATAAGTATAAAATATGGAGTGATCAGTGGAAGATGTAAACTATAAACACAGTGTCTAATGAGATGAATTTACTATAGAAAAGTTTGAAAATAGTAGACTGTTTAATTGATATTTAATGTTTTATAATGATATACATGTTGTTGTGCTTTATCATGATATTTTGTTTACATGATATTTATTCTGTGTTTTGTATGTAACAGGTGTGAAGCAATTGCTTTAAGAAAGTATTGAGTAATGGATACTAATTTCATTCATGTTAAACTTGTATTTAAGTAATTAAATACAAGTGTATTTATTATGTATTGTATCATGTTAAGAGTATTTACTTTGAATAATTAATGAAGATATCATAAAATAATATTTGTAAACTTGGCCAGGAAGACAATAATTGTTAATAAATTGTCAAGTGGTCATTGTAATTATGTTATAAACCAATGAAGGGTTCAATGATAAAATAAATAATAATAATAATAATAATAAATTGAAATCAGGATAAAATAAAATTAGAATTATTGGCCATAAGCCAGTGACTCATTGTACAGTAGGTCAGGTCAGAAAAGCTAAATTAAAAACAAAAATTTATAACACATGTAATAAAACAAATAGGCCTAAAATTAGTATTTTGTAAAAGGAAATTAATACCTTTTAAAATAAGTTGATCGAGAAGAAAATGTAGTAAAATGTATATGGTTTAATAATGCATATTAGGTGAAAGTTTTATGTGATTTAATGTAATTCTAATAAGGGAGTATTTTATTAAAAAGTGTAAGAATATTTCCTAATTACGGCTCTAGGATAACAAATATTATCCAATAACAGAAGAGGAAGATGGTTGTTAGGGACGACTGAATGCAAGATATCTTGTTGATTTTCAACACTCAATTGTTATATGTGAAGGAGTAGAGTTGAGTTAATACAAATTTAAAACCAGAAAGAAAACCAAAACTAAATGAATAAAATTAAATAAATCAAATTTCATAAAAGGAAATACATTAAAAAAGGACTGAGTAGTAACTCCGGAATCTATCTCTCAGCAAATATAATTCTACTTACCATTAAAGTTAAATGAATTCAAAAAAATAAATCATTTAACCGACTAACAGCAAAAGAGTAATGATGAAAATGAACTATAATTAAATGAAGATGATCCATAGCCGAGGGATGACAAATTAATTAAAAATATATTAAAAAACAAACGAAGAAATTTGAAATAACGTACTAAACCTCACTTAATTCCACTGAACGAAATCTTAATACTACACAAATTCCATTAGGACCTGCAACTACCAGAACCGTGAAGAATAACGAAGACCAGAACTGAAACTTCTACTACATTCTGGGACATCAAATCCAAACTTTTATTGAAAAGTTGAAGGCTGTTTTTATTCAAGAGTTGAATTACCATTCTGTTCTCGTCTCGTCGTAGCAAGACACTGCCACATTAAGCATCTGATCCAATTTGGTAAAAAACCTGCTTATGTTTAATTTTATATAATAAGTTTTTATAACAATATTCTAATACTTAGTAACCTTAAAATTGCATTACCTGACCTTACTAATAGTTAAAAGAACTACATGTACCCTGAGATAAAAAACAAACTGAAAATTATAATTAAATTGTAACACATCTAAAACCCGAATTCAATAACAAATCGATTATGTATTGTGTAATCGAAATGGTGTATTAGTAGCAAGAGGAAGCAGCTGTTGGAATTAAAACATATATAAAATAAAGAACCCTTCTTGAATTTGACGATTTCGTGTTATTTGTAGAATTATTAGTGTATTTTGAATAGGGTGTAATTTACAGAGAAAGGAACGTGAGAAACGCATCAAGCGGAGCGACTTAACCTATAGTAACTGGTCAACCACCAACCACAGCGCTCGTTCGTTGACAGCTGGTGAATACGGGAGAATAGCGAACTAACTTACTCTCTCCGCTCTCTTCTCTTCACAATTTCGATACTATATACCGACTAGGGTTGGAAGAAAATATTGAATTATTCAATATAATAACTGGAATATAGCGTTTTTCTCTTGTAAAACACTTGATAACTATTTAATACAGATCTATTATCAAGAACCGAATAATATCAACCACATAATATATAATTTTCTTTATAAATAAGTTAACATTGATTTGCAGGAGATCTCATCTAAAGTAAAATATTACAATTGACGCATTCCACAGTGGAGCTTTTGATCTTCATCTAATTAAATAAGTAACAACATAAACATTGGTTACAAATTGGCGAACCCAACAGTGGGGCTTAAAATAAAATAAATACAGGAGTTATTATATCACACCTATAAGTATATTTATATTACAAATACTTGGGCTTAATTAGGCGAGAGTTACGAAGAGTATAAGAAGTAACATATTATATTTGTTACAAATTGGCGCTCAACGAGTGGGCTTTAGTTAAGTAAAAAACCGACTATATCGCTATTACTTAACTGGAGCAGGCAACTATTAGAGGCACAGGAATGCATACGAGAGGTGTTTCTAAAAGATGGCGAAAGACCAAGAAACGGAAGAAGATAGACGGGAGGAAGAAGCAGAAATAGTTACAGACATTGAAAAGGAACAACAGGCGGGTGACAAGGAGGAAGCCAGAGGTGATATGGATTCACTAAAATTATGGGAATTAATTAAAGAAGATTCCAAGAAACAGAAGGAAGCCAATAATGAAAATTTTAAACGAATGGAGGAAAGATTTGACCAGAATAAAGAAGAAACTAATGAACAATTTAGGAAACAAAGTAAGAACACTAACGAGAGTTTAAGACAAATTAATGAGGAGAATAAACTGATAAATGAAAAAATAGACAGTATAAATGAAAATTCAGAAAAGCTAGAAAACAAAATAGACAGTATTAACGAAAACTCAAAGAAACAAAACGAATATTTGAGTGAGAACTTAATCAAACTAATGAATGAGAAGTTTGACAAAAATAAAGAGGAAACTGATGAGAATAACCGGCAGATAAATGAAAGATTAAACCAAATTAACGAAAGGCTTGACAGGAACGACGAGAGCTTAAAGCAGATTCAGGAAAATAACAAACAAAGAGAGAAAGAATTGAAAACAATAATAAGGAGTTGCGGCAAATCATCAATGAACAAAACCAAGCGTTGAGGGAAGTCATCAATGAAAGGATTGCCAATGTCGATGAAACACTTAGCAAAAGGGTGGATAATTACGAAAAGGAAGTAAGACAGCAAATAACTGAAACTAAGGTAGGTCTAGAAAAGACGGATGAAACCATCATACAACTCGGAGTGGAAGTAGAGGCCAAAATATATCAAGTAGAAAACAATAACCAAACTAGAATAAAGGAGATACAAGCGAAAACCCAAGAAAAATTAAACGAAGTACAAATCAACATAGCCGGAAGAATAGAGCGGGTTAACAATGAAATGAAGGCAATGAAAATAAGGCAAAAACGTCAAAGGAAATTAATGAATACACGGGAAGGATTGGAGATGTTTAAGGGGAGATTAGTTAAGTTGCATAATACAGCAATTACGGAACCAAGAGAAGTAAGGCAATTAAGAAACTCTAAACGAACCATAATTGAATTCCCAGATAAATTAGAAGGACCGAAAAAGCAAAAATTAACCGAGGAGCATGGAGGACTTATGGAGATTATGTATGAACCATTTGAACGATTAAGAAACAATACGGAAGAATCAGTTCGAAAGACGATGGTAAACTCTAGCATAAATGAAAATTTTATAGCGATAAGAGGGAAGAACCAGATGATAGTGAGATACGTCACAAGGACGGAAATAATTCTACACACTAGAGAAATGCGAACAATCAGTACAGAGGAAATAATGGACCACGGTTAAACAGATTCCAAACAGAATATAGAGACAACGGACGGATTTTATGGATAACAAATAAAGCAAACCAAAGAAAAATAATGAGAAACTAATTAAAATATATAAAACTAACTATTAAATGAAATAAAATAATTACACGATACTTCAGAGGAATTGGTTGGAATCAATTTTAAAACCACAAAATTCAAAAATAAGTAAGAACACCTTACTATATAATTCAGAAGTAATTATTTTAAACTAATAAACATAGAAGAAGAGAAAGGAGAGTTAGAAATGAGTTAGATGAAGGAAGAATATGCCATACAATTTATGATAAGGAGGAGATTCAGTGTTTAATTGTTATAAGTAAATGGGAGTGAATTAAAAATAGTAAAATGCGTATGCAAAAGAATAATTAATTGACAGCACGGAACTAAGAAGAATTTAAAATGAATATTGAACAGCTTTAACTACTATACTGGTGAATAATATGATAAATGGAACTACAGAACAACGAGATAAATAAGTTAAGAAAAGTATTAGGATACCTCAGAAATAATAGTAATCATCCCTTGAATATAAGTTTGTAGCGAAGGGGCGACCTTACAGATAATAATTATATGTATTGTGTGTGATAGTGCAACGTTTCTCTTTTTCTGGACAGAGATGAAGTTCCTCTGATCTCAGAAGATATAGTTAGGGAAACGGCAGAGTAATGGAAGCCAATAGTGCCCCTCTGATTCCGTACCAGCTATGATATTAGGGAAATATAGTATTTTAGGGATTATACACCAAGCGAGGTAATTAAATATAAATATGATAATAAGAAATGATGACGTAATAAGCTAGAAGAAGTTATAAGTTCCAGAGTAAAGGACAGGTCTACAACTGAGGGAGGTACCAGTAGAGAATTAATGACCAGATATACAATGAGTGTCAACACAGTTTTCCGGTTCAATTAAAAGTTTAAGGAATAGAAAGAGAAAATAAACCCCAAAGAACCCATTGAATTGCGTACTAAAGCAGAAACAATAAAAAACTGAAACCATTATAAATTGATAATTTTATCAAATAAATATTCCAAGGCATGAAGAAACTATAAGTTTATTCCAACTAAACGATATTCAGCTAAAATAAACTTCTTTCGGAGGGGGAGTATTATGTAACGTAACAAATTTAAGGTCCCAGACGTTACATAAAAACTTTGTCAATATTGTTACGACGGTCTACTCGATCGTCGTAGGTACAGTGGAAACAAAATAATTACAAGACACCAGTTAAGTCACTAATCACACCTTTAATTGTAACAGTAAAACAGTTCGTAATTAACAACACAGTCTCTACAACAAATCAAATGAAAATTGTACACACACAATAAAATGTCCACAAATATTAAAACTCAATTGTATTACAATTATACCGTCCGAATATAAAACGCAACACTTCACTACTAACTACTTGCACGAACACAGTAATAACCCGAACCGCTCTGTAAATATATCGCACTAATACTCTCGAACCGCACTATCCAAAATCTCGCATGGAACTGGTAACTAAGGCCGCTGCCCGATGTATTTATAGTTACGCTCACACACCAGAAGCTTCCAAACTGCGTCTTATCTCTCGTGAATTACGTAATTACTACGGCCTTGACACTGTACGAGCGACCGAGCGAAGCCCGGCACAGTCGAGACGATTCTCGCAAAATGCGTCTAGTACACCACACGCTTACGTCGAGATCTTTCTGGCACACTCGATAAACGCGTAGATTGTTCTGTGCTGTCGTAGCACTGCCCCCTCCTTAAGCCTGTTCGTCCCGAACTGGCAAAGCGTCTTCGAAGTAATACTCGACCAGGCGATATAGGTGGCCATCCTTGCGAAGGATAACTTTCCCGTTCTTCGAATTCAGTCTCGTGTGATCCGAACATCACGTTCCCAGGAATGCGAATCTTTCGCGCAACCACTAGCTTCGCTGGAATCACTCTCGTTGCGTCATGTACTAATGACCTAAATACAAGGCAAAGCGTCTTCGAAGTAATACTCGACCAGGCGATATAGGTGGCCATCCTTGCGAAGGATAACTTTCCCGTTCTTCGAATTCAGTCTCGTGTGATCCGAACATCACGTTCCCAGGAATGCGAATCTTTCGCGCAACCACTAGCTTCGCTGGAATCACTCTCGTTGCGTCATGTACTAATGACCTAAATACCACTGGATGATCCAAGTTTGTTTGGTTCTCGTCAACAACCTCTTGCGTAACCTCATCTTCAGCCACTTTACCCTCGGGCGCTTCTATCAGCTCAGGAACAAGCAAGAGTTTTGTCTCGACACCCATAGTTAGCTCTCCAATGACTTCTTTTGTCGTTATACTTATTTGTACTTCCTCTGCTAGTTCTTCCTCCATTTCCGCTTGCAACTGGGAGGTTTCCTCTTGACCAGACTTGTTGACTTTTTCTTCGACTAATGCCATTCGCTTAATCGAATGGTTGGTAGACCCTGTCATTTTAGCCATGCAAAGCTTTATCTTCTCTTGGCCAACTTTCAGGACATTCTCTCTTAAGTCCACAACGAATCCGTAGGCATTCATAATGTCCGTGCCAAGAATCACTTCATCGACAATGTCTGCAACGAGCATTTGGTGGCTAAACTCAAGAAGACCCAGGCGTACACGTACGTCTACCTTTCCTAGCACCTTGACGGGGCTTCCAGTCACAGTCTGTATTGTACAAGAGCTAATTAGAGGATGGCGGTTACAGACTAAGTCAGGGCGCACAATGGACACTGTTGCCCCCGTGTCAACTGTAAATGATGTTGGTTTACCATCCGCAAATCCATTAACAATCAAGTTTCCACTGATCTTATGTAGCGTGGAAACTGTGTGCTGTTCTGGGCCTTTACTTCTCCAATTGGTGCGATCAGTCTCTTCTCTCGGTATCTTCTTCCCCCAACAGTCTACCTGTAGATGACCACGTTTTCCACAGTTGTAACATTTCGGCCTTCTGTCTTTTTCAAATCGTTGCGACTCTCTTGAACTTTTCAATTGTTTGTCCGACAACACTGTTTTTCTGCACTCATCGTAACGGTAATGTGATACAGGGATCTTCTGACTGCAACGTGATGGCACAAACCCATTAATGTAGCGGGACGCTGACTTGGCAGCTTTCTAACTCTAGGGCTTGAACAAGAGCTTCTGAGCTATCTCGGTGTCTTGCCATTCGTAACACTTGCTGAAGTTCACAATCTCCGATGCCATCAATAAATGTCTGCACCGTAAACCTTATTCGGAAGTCTTCTGGTGCTTCAGGATAGGCCAATCTAATCAATCTGTCGATACTTGCTTCAAACTCTTGAAGACTCTCCCCGGAATGCTGTTGCCTTGCTCTCAACTGGGTGCAGTACACATCTCGCAAATGTTTATCACCGTAGCGTAATTCTAGAGCTTTTATCAAATCGGCATAGATGTTCTGGCTGTCAGGTGGCACTTTCTGTAGTAGTTCTGCCGCGGGTCCTTTTAATGCAAGAACAAGTGAAACAGCCTTGTCTTTTTCTGTCCAATTATTTGCGCATGCAGCAGCTTCAAATTGGCGGAGGTACGTTGCCCAGTGACTGCTTCCGTCAAAGGTTGGAGCTTTGACATGAACTGTCCCAACTGCAGGCAAAGTGACTTTCTCTATTAACTTATTTTCTGTGTCTTTATCTGTCTTTATCACTGGTACAGTCTGTTCATAAATTTGTTTTGGTTGAATCTTCATGCACTGTTCGACTTCAATTTTAATTTGTTCTCTTATGTTTGCCATTGAGTTTTCTACTGCAGATATTTTATTTGAAACAGATTCTTCTATAACAGATATTTTTGTAGACATCGATTCTTCAACAGTCAAGACAGATTTTTCTACTTCAGCTATTTTTAATGTCATTGATTCTTGTACCTCCGATATTTTAGTAACTTGTTTATTAAGCTCACCTCGTAGGATACCCAATTCTGCGGTACTGTGTTCTTGCAACTGTTTCTGCATAACTTCAAAGAGAGCTTCCGTTTTATCTGCTTCTTGCTTACGTTTTTCATCCTGTCTTTCTTCTGTTTCTAGCATTAGTGCTTTCTGACATTCCTCAGCTTCTTCTCTTTCTTGTCTTCTTTCTTCTTTTTGTCGTCTTTCTGCTTCTTCCGCCTCCTGTCTGCGTCTTTCCTCTGCTTTCTCTGAATCCTGTCGTCGTCGTTCTTCTGTCTGCAACAACAGCGCCTGGAAATTTTCCATCATCTGACTGGCATCCATTATTTTCCGATTAATTACGAATTACACTCGTCTTGTACAAAGTATCCACTGTTTCCACTGTTAACCGTTCTATCCCAGTTCTGACACCACTGTTACGACGGTCTACTCGATCGTCGTAGGTACAGTGGAAACAAAATAATTACAAGACACCAGTTAAGTCACTAATGTAACCTTTAATTGTAACAGTAAAACAGTTCGTAATTAACAACACAGTCTCTACAACAAATCAAATGAAAATTGTACACACACAATAAAATGTCCACAAATATTAAAATTCAATTGTATTACAAGTATACGTCCGAATATACAACGCAACACTTCACTACTAACTACTTACACGTACACAGTAATAACCCGAACCGCTCTGTAAATATATCGCACTAATACTCTCGAACCGCACTATCCGAAATCTCGCATGGAACTGATAACTAAGGCCGCTGCCCGATGTATTTATAGTTACGCTCACACACCAGAAGCTTCAAAACTGCGTCTTATCTCTCGTGAATTACGTAATTACTACGGCCTTGACACAGTACGAGCGACCGAGCGAAACCCGGCACAGTCGAGACGATTCTCGCAAAATGCGTCTAGTACACCACACGCTTACGTCGAGATCTTTCTGGCACATTCGATAAACGCGTAGATTGTTCTGTGCTGTCGTAGCAATATAAATTAAAACAATACCCAACGTATGCCGTCATTAAGGTCAGGAAGGTAAACCTCACCTAATAAATATATTAATAATGCCTAGTAAGGTTGCTAGGTAATAAAATAGTAAAAATGTCTATAAGTATAAAATATGGAGTGATCAGTGGAAGATGTAAACTATAAACACAGTGTCTAATGAGATGAATTTACTATAGAAAAGTTTGAAAATAGTAGACTGTTTAATTGATATTTAATGTTTTATAATGATATACATGTTGTTGTGCTTTATCATGATATTTTGTTTACATGATATTTATTCTGTGTTTTGTATGTAACAGGTGTGAAGCATTTGCTTTAAGAAAGTATTGAGTAATGGATACTAATTTCATTCATGTTAAACTTGTATTTAAGTAATTAAATACAAGTGTATTTATTATGTATTGTATCATGTTAAGAGTATTTACTTTGAATAATTAATGAAGATATCATAAAATAATATTTGTAAACTTGGCCAGGAAGACAATAATTGTTAATAAATTGTCAAGTGGTCATTGTAATTATGTTATAAACCAATGAAGGGTTCAATGATAAAATAAATAATAATAATAATAATAAATTGAAATCAGGATAAAATAAAATTAGAATTATTGGCCATAAGCCAGTGACTCATTGTACAGTAGGTCAGGTCAGAAAAGCTAAATTAAAAACAAAAATTTATAACACATGTAATAAAACAAATAGGCCTAAAATTAGTATTTTGTAAAAGGAAATTAATACCTTTTAAAATAAGTTGATCGAGAAGAAAATGTAGTAAAATGTATATGGTTTAATAATGCATATTAGGTGAAAGTTTTATGTGATTTAATGTAATTCTAATAAGGGAGTATTTTATTAAAAAGTGTAAGAATATTTCCTAATTACGGCTCTAGGATAACAAATATTATCCAATAACAGAAGAGGAAGATGGTTGTTAGGGACGACTGAATGCAAGATATCTTGTTGATTTTCAACACTCAATTGTTATATGTGAATGAGTAGAGTTGAGTTAATACAAATTTAAAACCAGAAAGAAAACCAAAACTAAATGAATAAAATTAAATAAATCAAATTTCATAAAAGGAAATACATTAAAAAAGGACTGAGTAGTAACTCCGGAATCTATCTCTCAGCAAATATAATTCTACATACCATTAAAATTAAATGAATTCAAAAAAATAAATCATTCAACCGACTAACAGCAAAAGAGTAATGATGAAAATGAACTATAATTAAATAAAGATGATCCATAGCCGAGGGATGACAAATTAATTAAAAATATATTAAAAACAAACGAAGAAATTTGAAATAACGTACTAAACCTCACTTAATTCCACTGAACGAAATCTTAATACTACACAAATTCCATTGGGACCTGCAACTACCAGAACCGTGAAGAATAACGAAGACCAGAACTGAAACTTCTACTACATTCTGGGACATCAAATCCAAACTTTTATTGAAAAGTTGAAGGCTGTTTTTATTCAAGAGTTGAATTACCATTCTGTTCTCGTCTCGTCGTAGCAAGACACTGCCACATTAACGATCTGATCCAATTTGGTAAAAAACCTGCTTATGTTTAATTTTGTATAATAAGATTTTATAACAATATTGTAATACTTAGTAACCTTAAAATTGCATTACCTGACCTTACTAATAGTTAAAAGAACTACATGTACCCTGAGATAAAAAACAAACTGAAAATTATAATTAAATTGTAACACATCTAAAACCCGAATTCAATAACAAATCGATTATGTATTGTGTAATCGATATGGTGTATTAGTAGCAAGAGGAAGCAGTTGTTGGAATTAAAACATATATAAAATAAAGAGCCCTTCTTGAATTTGACGATTTCGTGTTATTTGTAGAATAATTAGTGTATTTTGAATAGGGTGTAATTTACAGAGAAAGGAACGTGAGAAACGCATCAAGCGGAGCGACTTAACCTATAGTAACTGGTCAACCGCCAACCACAGCGCTCGTTCGTTGACAGCTGGTGAATACGGGAGAATAGCGAACTAACTTACTCTCTCCGCTCTCTTCTCTTCACAATTTCGATAGTATATACCGACTAGGGTTGGAGAAATATATTGAATTATTCAATATAATAACTGGAGTATAGCGTTTTTCTCTTGTAAAACACTTGATAACTATTTAATACAGATCTATTATCAAGAACCGAATAATATCAACCACATAATATATAATTTTCTTTATAAATAAGTTAACATTGATTTGCAGGAGATCTCATCTAAAATAAAATATTACATTTGACGCATTCCACAGTGGAGCTTTTGATCTTCATCTAATTAAATAAGTAACAACATAAACATTGGTTACAAATTGGCGAACCCAACAGTGGGGCTTAAAATAAAATAAATACAGGAGTTATTATATCACACCTATAAGTATATTTATATTGCAAATACTTGGGCTTAATTAGGCGAGAGTTACGAAGAGTATAAGAAGTAACATATTATATTTGTTACAATATATATATTCAAACACTTTTTGCTACAGTCTGTTTCTTGATGTGTATATATTTAATATTTATAATCACTTTACCTCAAGATATTTTCTCCTTGTTTGGAACATGTTTCGGGTACCATCTCGTACCCATCCTCAGCCTTCCGGATTTTGTGTCTGGTGAAGTACAGTCTATTTTGTTTACAGTGTTTTATAAAATAGAAAATGAAATCAAATATAATAAAATATAAACTGAACAATTAAGAATTAATCAAAATGAACAAAACAAAAATAATAACAACAATAAAAATGGGTCACATTCACATACATAAATAATAAAATGACAAAGCTAACAAAACTGTTTAAGAACACAGCCATTAAAATAGCATACAAAACTAACAAAAATAATCTACAAAAACTAAATAACCCACACAACAAAGATAATACAACAAACAACGGTATATACAAAATTGAATGCCAAGATTGCAATAAATGTTACATAGGACAAACAAAAAACAACTGAAAAACGTTATTTTGAACACCTAAACGCATACAAAAAACAAGAAATATACAAGTCTAATTTAGCCACACATGCAATAAACACTGGACATGAATTCCCAAACATAACCAACACGACACTAATAAAACACATACCACACAAAGGCACCATAATGAACATTTGGGAAAATTTACAAATATACAAACATAAAACACAAAACAAACTAATACCTGAACAAATACAAATCAATACAAAACATTACATAATTTTCAAAGCACTCAACATCGAACATACACAAAATACTAACACATACACCACAATCACACACAATAAAACCAATTTAAAGTACCAGAAGCCAACAGGAAGCCACAATAATAACCAACCAACACATATGTATTTCACCAGACACATAATCCGGAAGGGTGAGGATGGGTATAAGATGGTACCCGAACCATGTTCCAAATAAGGAGAAAATATCTTGAGGTAAAGTGATTATAAATATTAAATATATATATATATATATATATTGTAACTACTCTTTTCTCCCGTGTTTATTATTCTGCCACACGTTGGATGCGTCAATTCGTAACGGAACATTTACATGGGTGTTCAAATCTTTTAGTTACAGGTTAAAAAATGTTTAATGAAGTCTCTATTTTGTATGCAGTAATTTTCTTTTGTGATAATTGATAAATAATATTTATGTAATTATAGTGTGATAATTTTTTATGGATAAAATAATAATTGCTGGTCGGTAAATGAATGTAACGGTAGCGTCGATCTTGAAGTGGAACTCTTCTTGTTGGAAAAATGTCGTCAGTATAAGTACAGTCAAGTGTTGTCTGGACAAATAAATTAGCATAAAGAACACTTTCACGTACCTGGTAGTAGTACTTGAAGTTCTGACGTTCACTTACCCTGAATAAACTGTCAAGATTCTCTTATAACCAGCTTATACTTTAGAAACAAGGTTTTACAACTCAAGGTATGTAATGTGGGCGCCACATGGGTTTACTTCATGAAAGGTTCCCATGAAAAATAAATTGCTAAATTTTAAAATTGTATGTGTTCACTTTATATCTTGTTTAAATGCTTAGGGCATTTAAAATAATTCAGATATAGTACTGTAAGATTTCTGCTCAAAAGTATCTCAATGTACTCTATGCTGAGTATTGCTTATCTAAATGAAATAATTGGAACCAAAGGTTATGCTGTATAACATTACGGGTTTATTATACCCTTTAGAATCAACTCAAATGAAAAATACAATTGTTACAGTAATACAATTTGGATGGTAAATTACCCATCTACTATCTGGCCTAGCTCAATTAAGAACAATATAAAACTCTTATGGTTATTAACAAATTTTAATTTTATTTTATAAGTTACCTCACGGGTAGGTTCTTGAAAATACAAATAGAACGTTATTAATTGCCTTGATAGACATTACTGTGATAATTCATATTTGGCCTCTTTAAAAAACTCGCAATTATTTTTGAGGTTAACGATCGTTTCGTATGCTTATATCCTAACAAATATTATAATACTTAACTCTAACACAAATATTCTTACATTGGATTATTTAATCCTCTAAATTAATTCATACAGTGTTTGCTATTAATAGTTGGTTGTCTTTGCGTCAGTACAAAAGTGTTGATAATTGTGATCAGTGAAAACAGATAAACAATAAAATTGGTCACTGTACTACCTTGCTTTTTTAATCTTATAGATTAAAAAATTAAACACTTTAGTGATCGGATTATATTGATCACTATATAACTGCACTTTATTCGCACTAGGAACGAGAAATAGCCCTTTTCTAACTGATAGCGGGTCGTTAACTTTACTGGTTAAAATGCTTTCGCTCGTTCCGAAAACACGCACTGGTTAAAAATATTCACTATTACTTATCGATGCACTTTCGTGTGATGAATCGCTATTCTATTAATTATTTTGGTTAATTTTGAAGTATTTACTACTGTTATATTGTAGTAAGATATTAAAATTTAAAACACTGTCGAGTGGCAACTAGATGGCTCGAGATGAAGGAAGCGAAAGCGGAATTTTAGCGTTTCTCTGGTTATATACCCCCGGCTTAGATCACCTTTAGGGGAAAATCTCGCTATATAAACTCCTCTGTGATTGGTACAACAAACCGTTACGATGACGTATTGTTTTTGTTAACTGCCACCGGAGCGTCTCTCTCGCCTAACTCTCGTTGTTGTCCGTATTCACTGACAATTTCTTAATTGATAAAAAAATGATGCTAACACTCACTATTCACTTATTATAATTCCGATCTCTAGGTTATTATTATCAAATTAAAGTTTAGTCTCTGCTCTTTAATTTGATATGGCTTAATGCCGGTTTTAACCTCGCTTTCTGTGACAATACATACAAATAGTGTTTTGAAACATGGTTTCTTATTGTCGTCTGCTAATAACGCACAATGCGATTATTTTCCTAACTTTTACATTTGGTTATTTGTCTCTAGGTTCTCTTTCGAACATTACTACATGGCTAAAAATACATATTATTACAATTAAAAGCTGTTTACAGCTGCACAATATTAAATCTTACTATAATTATGATAATACCTTACTCTAACCATTCCTTACTCTCTATATACATTTTTATTTGGCCTATTCATTTTAAAGGCATACCATATTAATTGAATGATGGTATTTCACACTTCAGTAGTTATTTTTATTATTCTGTAAATTGAATGTTCATTAAGGGTCCTGTTTCCCTATTAAATTAATGACATAAATTCGTTTAGGCATGGTCTAGATACATTCATAGCACCATGTTCATGTTCATTCCTTAATTATTATTACTAATTACATTTCGTTTAATTAGGAAGTTGCCTATACACATAAGATTTCCTTTTATAAGTCCTTATTCTATAATGTTACATCTTTGTTGATAAAGCTAGCTTTTGTAGCTTTGTGGCTACAGCTAGTATAATTGTAGTCTTGGTTATTTACATATCATTGTTCCTTTATTTTCAGCAAGAATGCTGTTATTGTCATTACTTTTATTAAAGTCATTTGTTAGTTAGTTTTACTTTTACATGACTCTACACATTAATGTCATGGACTGGCTCGCTTGACAGCTTATTTGTGAACTTTGTATGTCCATTAGTCAAAGTCAGTCATTGTGTTTAGGTTGTAGTGTCAGGCAGTGTATTCATCCCTGCTTCTTGGGACCCCCCTCTTCTTTCTTCTATGCTGGTCCCCTCTCTTCTTGGTTAACTTCATTACAAATGATTCCTATTATAACCTTAGTGTCATAATTTACCCTTCTGGTGTGTGTTTTGGTTATGTAACATTTTGTGGTGTTACAATATATATATATATATATATATATATATATATATATATATATATATTGTAACGAAGAGATGTTGTCGTCTCTGTAAAAGTGTATACGTTGTGTGTTCGCCTCACACTGGTGTCGTTACTTCTATGTTTTGCGCTAGCGATTTCCGTAGCGATCCTTCAATTACCAATACAACGCGACGAGTGGAAACCTTACCTGTAGTTCAATAGGGGTTTGTAAATCCCGGGTGGCGCCAAATTGTTTATTTAAAACAATTAAATTAATAGATAGTGTGGTAAACGGTGTTCTTAGCTATGACGGCCTGGAGCATTCAAATTATACTCCCGCCTTCGTTCGACCTTCTTAATCGAGAAGTTAGTTCATCGAGTTTGCGGCGTGAGCGCTGGCCGTCAATCCTAGTTGTTCACTAAAATGCACAAATTATACAATACACTTCCCTATGAAATAAAAACAATTGTTACACTCTGTACTAGTTTCTTTAATTATTGTTTGGTAATTATTCAGTTTGACAATATAATTATACTTGGTTATTCAACAAATTTTGCACCGACAATTAATATGAGTCTAATATCTCTAGGGTTTTGGCGAAGATCGATTTTGAACTAGCGATTTAGTCAAGTATGGCGACTGTGTTGTTTGTTTACAGTTATTATCGTTCAAAATCGGGGTTATTGTGATTACAAGAAGAATATTAATAATGATTACAATAAAAAGTACACTACCTTACATTATTTGTACTTAAATAATATAATGTGTAGCTACAATTTGTTCCTGCAGTGTAGTAACGTGTGTTCCAAAAGTTCGCAATTTAACAACAGGTTATTTTCTTAGTTAATAAATTTTCAGTGTTTTATGGTTTCACTTAATCTTTGAAAGAAATTATATTCAGTTTATAGTGAGAGTTCAGATGACTGTGAGAAATATTTAAAGTGAGTTTATTTCTGGAATTTGGGTAATTTAATGATACTTATCAAATCAGTAGACTTGAGATAAACCGTTGTTCAGGTGAAATGGAATAGTCATCATTTGAATGATTTGGGCTTCTGGCATCTTTTTCATGTTAGTTGTGGTAATTTCTTCGTTTAAATTTTATTTAAATTGTTCCTTGGTAGCATTTAAATGTTCTCGTTTCTTTTCTGCTTCTTACTTGTTCATCTTTTTGAATTTTGATTACTTTTTTTACATTTTCAATTTAAAATTTAGGTCATTCACGATCTGGCGTCTAATCTGGATGAGCGTCACTATTGAGTACTATGATTTAACGGAAAAATCGTAACCAACGGTCTGTTGTCATGGTTACGAATAAATTCTGATTGGTTGATCATGACTTTATAACCAGTTATCAATTTTGAATTTTTATTCAAAATTACTGTATATCTTCTGATTGCTTTTATTCTGCTGTCGTCCTTCCTATGTATTAAATATTATCACTACTGTTTGTATTTTCTTTCAAAGATTATTTTGATATCCCATAAGGTTGGGTTCTCTAAAGTATTAATGTTTGTACAATTATGTCAATATTTGTTAATTACATTTCTCTTTTAATTTAAGTCCTTATTCTAACATTTTTCTTTTAATATGATTCACAAATCATCCTTGGCTAGTTACTCGCCTTGGATTTGTTAATTTCCTTGTTGATTTTTTACAATTTGTAGTTATTTGTTTTTGACAGTTAGGCATTTCATAGGCCTAAGTAGCCATTGATTATATTTACTTACTTTATACAAATTATATCTCAATTATATCTCATTTTACTCTAATGTGTTTTGTTTTGTTATTATAATTGATTGATTTATTTGTTGATGTGTTTTGGATCTGTTTTTTATACTATTTGTAGGTTTCTATTATGTTCTACATCATGGCTTGTTAATTATTTCCTAACTGATTTTCCAGTGTAATTAGATCTGTATTGATTCACCTTCTTATTTATCTATTTTGCCCTTGTTAACAATATGGCTATTACTTACTATTCTTTATCACATAAAACATAACATCTAGGCCTATGGTCTGTACAATTCCTTCAGCCATATCCTATTCATAAATTTAATTAAACAATTTTTTAACAGTTATTAGGTAATGTTTGCTTACAATTCATTTCATTCTTTATTATTTTTTGGGTGATAAACATCATCACACCATTTAAACTTACTTAATTGATTATCCCTTATAACCTGGGGTGTTTATTGATTTCAATTTTTAATTTCTTATTTCTTAAATAATCTCTATCTTCTATCCATGGTAACACTAACTGTTTACCTTCCATGGGATTCTCCCTTTTAAATACTGTTGTACCCCTCTCTTACAATTAAATTTAATTTTATTAACAACAAGATTCTTTTTTAAATAATAATGTCACCATCAATCTTCAGTGTTTATTACAGATTATTAAGTGTTTATATCTAATTATTTTGGGGTTTTACACTTTCACTTTTGCACTCCTTAAATGTTTATTTTAAGTGTTTATTAGTGGGTAATCCCTATAATTACTTTTTCTTTATCACTTATTAATGTTTAATTTCTCACTATCTCACTCTTTACAAATATTATTTATACTATTAATAAGTTATGTCTTTATAGTGTTTTTTATTACATCTAACTCTAATTCCTGGGTTAGTGTACTTTTATTTTTCACATTACTTTATTGGGTTTTATCAAATATCATTTACATTTATCTTTTAATCGATAATAATACTTATTTTTTACATTGGTTAGTTATTGGTTTCGTTTCCAATATTACATTTGAGTGTACCATTTCTCCTTTTCATATTCTATATTATTTGTCTGTATTTTCTCATTCGGTTTCACTTTATTTCCTTTATACTTGGTTTGTTTCATGTTCATTTTCCTTCTTCTTCACCTTCATCTTATTTTGTTTCATTTTATTTTGGTTTCCCCCTTCTCACTTGGTTTTATTTCATTTGGTTGTATGGATTCATTCACTTCCTTCAATACGTTTCATTCTTATTTGGTTTCGTATTTCCCTTCTCCTTTTGGTTCTTTTTATTTGGTCAATCACTTGGGTTAGGTCATGTCGTCGTTTGTCGCGTCATTGTCATTTTATTTTCATTATTTTAAACATTTTATTATACAAATTATTTTTTATATCGTTGATTCATCTTTTTTATCCCTGGTATTGGGGTGGCTTATTTGTGTTGTAACATAATGCCTCTCCTTCAAAATTGATCATTTTGGTAAAACACTAGCATAGTTTTTATGAAATTATCAGTTATATATAATTTTTTCCTTTTCTTTCTTGCTTATTTCTTCCTTCTTGTTTCTATTCTTACTTGTTCCATGCCTTTTTATTTAGATCTGTTTTTACTTATTTCCATTAGTGCGTTCTCCCTCTTATATAATTTTTCCCTAACTTTTTAGTAGCTGGTTTCTTCCATTACTACTCATTTTTCTGAGACCAGAGGAACATCATCTCTGCTCAGTTAATTTGATTGCTGGACCTATTCTCAGTCAATCTTAAATACCTTTTTTGTCATCTTGTGACTTTCATTAATAATAATAATATTTTTTGGGATTGTCCACTTCGTGGTTTTTTCGGTCATTTTAACCTTTTGCTCATTCTTCCTTCCGCTGTACCTTTGCTATATACTGTTATTTACTCATACAGTTGATTGTTTTTTATTTATTTAGTTGTTAATTTCATCATTTCTAACTTTTCATTAGTTTGTTTTTCTTTTCTTCTTGCGATCATTTTAAATATCTTAGACATCCTTTTTCTTTTCCTTGGTTGATTACCATTATTTTGCTTTAGCCATTTGCTGTATATTTGCTTGATACACTTTTTTTTTCTTATACCAGTTCAGTTTTTTTTTTTTTCATTGAATATTCTGAATACATTATAATTTTAGGTATTTGTCTTAGCCGTTCTTAGCCGTTCTTACTTGATTTCATTTTTGTTTATTTTGTTTTATTTTAAATATTATTCTGAATAATTTTTGTTAAGTTTGTTGTTCTTACTTTTTTAGGAATTTTTGTAACTGATTCCTTCCGTTTATACATATATATATATATATATATATATATATATATATATATATATATATTGCGACAGTACAAATAGTGATGTACTGAGCATTGAATATAAAAATTTAAATATACCTAATAAACTGTAAATAATTAATAATGTATTAGAAATAAGCATGTCAGGGATTGCAAGCTTGGCTCAGACAAAAATGTGAACAGGTGTTTCGACCTGAATCGACGTGCACACACACACACACACAAATGTAACTGAAAGTGTGTACACCAGTATTTTGCTAGTGTGTGTGAACGCAGGTCTATGCAGGCGAGTTTACCACCCCAGTGTGAATAATTGCGTAATTACGGTTTTTCCGTAATTATTCATAAACTATAAATACGGAGTAAAATCCAAAAACACAATAAAATGTAATAAAATTAAATAAATACTGTGTACAAAAACCACGTGAAAAGGACACACCGTACGAGTGTAGTGGTGAAAAAACTGTGTACAGAGCGAAAGGGTTAAGTTGCAATGTCCAAAATTACAGTGAACATGTGTAGTGAAAATAGTTGTAAGATGAGTATAAGAGTATGCAGTGTAGGACTCTGCAATTCGCAGAAACATAAGAAATAGCGAAATTGACAAGGAGTGGGGGGACTAAACCCAGAGACAATTTCAGACATGTCGATTTCGTACAACTGCAGGTGTTGACCAAGACGTGGGTATAAATAGGACACACACACTACAGTTATTCTCTTTTTCGATCACACACAGTGCAGCGGGAGTTTCTGCCCGTCCGCACAAAATATTTAAATCTTTTGTAAATAGTTTCGTCCTTCCAGTTACATACAGTTATGTAACTGGATTATAAAAACAAGCAATTGTAATTAGTAACAAAATCCACATAAGAAGATCAACTGACGTCCGAAACAGCACGAGAAGAAGTTCCAGAGAGAGAGGTAGCTGACGACTTAGTTCCAGAGAGCGAGACGACGCTGGACAAGAGCGAGACGACGCTGGACAAAAGAGAGACGACGCTGGACAAGAGAGAGACGACGCTGGATTCTAGAGGAGACGACGCTGGACAAGAGGAACACTACTGACGTCTAGAGGAAACGACGCTAGACAAGAGGAGCGACGCTGGACAAGAGGAGCGATGCTGAGTTCGAGACGTGGACGATTACAGGTGAATCCAATGATTGAGTATGATTGACGATAATAAGGTGATAAACAACTTATTTATCTCTTAATCGAACAATTAACTCAAAGACAATTAAAGACATTCTTGTTATATTTAAAAGTAAGAGCCAATGTTTACTATAAATATAGAGAGTTAGAATCATAAATGTTATTGAAGTAAGATTAACGTAAATAAGAGCTCAAATTAATATTGAAATGAAAAGAATGCAAAGCATTTAAATAAAAATTAGCGTTTTTTATAAATCAGTACTGACAAAAGAAAGATAAATTCAGTAAATATTAATATTTTTGAATTTACATTGCAATATCTAAAAAGATATTTAGACACTGATATTTCGAATTAAGGATATTTCGTACTGCTATGATAATCAAAAAGAATGGCAGAAATTTTAACTTCAACCGAAGAATTTTTGAATATAAGTTACCACCATTTTATTGAGAACACCCCATATTTAATGATGTTTGGAAGAAAACCATATAGAGAGATACAGGAATTAATAGACTTTCCAACCAACCCAGAAGACCCGTATGATGAAAACAAATGGTACAGCCGAATCATGGAGAAAATCGAGAAACAAAAAGCAAAGTATTCTCAAAACCAATATAACGAAGGAGAAAGGGTATTAATAACAAACCGTGAGCTACCCAGTACACTTGAAGGTATAGCCAAGAAACTGTTATTATTATACATAGGACCCTATGTCATAACTATGGACAATGGTAACAATACTTACGAAATAAGTAACATAACCACCAAAAAGATAAAAGGAGTGTACAATCAAGCTTCTATAAAAAAGTTTTACGAAGAAAAAATAAACCATAATAAACATATAAAGAATTACCAAATTCAAAAGAAGTAAGATCAGCTTACAACAATATTTCGATGACATATGAGGTATAATATAAAATATAAAATGAAGGAATCAGTTACAAAAATTGCTACAAAGTAAGATCACCTTAAAATAATGTATAAATAACATATAAAGTAAAATGAAAAAAAAAATATTACAACGATACATATACATAAATGTAGGCGTGTCGGGCCTCACGTTCAAGGGCGACATTTTTATGCAACACTACAACTGCAAATATAAATTTATTTGTGTTTGCGGAGCCCCACGATCTTGGACTCCAATTTATGCAACAGATTTATTATATAATTTAAATTTGTGGAGCCCCACGTCCAGGGCGACAAATTATATAACAATATAACTCTGTACGTAGGTTGTATAATTTATGTTGTATGTGTATAAATTTACATGTAATTTAATTTGAATAGCCCCACAATCTTGGAGCGACAAATATGCAACAATACAACTTTGTAAATTTAATATAATTTAAATTTGTGATGCCCCACATTGGAAGCGACAACTTATGTAACAATACTTACTTGCAAAACTACAATTTAATTTGGGTTTCAGGTGTATCTGTAATAAGAACTCGATGTAACGTGTCACAGTATTTCAAATTTATTTGGTACTAATAAAATTGTGCGCATGGCACTTGATTCGACTTAAAACATTCGTTATTACTTTGTTACTATGCCGTAAGGCTTACTCTATATACATCCTTACTGACTAAATATTCTATTCTACTAATTATTTTATTAAAAATCATGTCCTGACTACTCAGTCAAAAGTGTGCTTCGAAATATCAGTGTCTAAATATCTTTTTATATATTGCAATGTAAATTCAAAAATATTAATAGTTACTGAATTTATCTTTCTTTTGTCAGTACTGATTTATAAAAAACGCTAATTTTTATTTAAATGCTTTGCATTCTTTTCATTTCAATATTAATTTGAGCTCTTATTTACGTTAATCTTACTTCAATAACATTTATGATTCTAACTCTCTATATTTATAGTAAACATTGGCTCTTACTTTTAAATATAACAAGAATGTCTTTAATTGTCTTTGAGTTAATTGTTCGATTAAGAGATAAATAAGTTGTTTATCACCTTATTATCGTCAATCATACTCAATCATTGGATTCATCTGTAATCGTCCTCGTCTCGAACTCAGCATCGCTCCTCTTGTCCAGCGTCGCTCCTCTTGTCTAGCGTCGTTTCCTCTAGACGTCAGTAGTGTTCCTCTTGTCCAGCGTCGTCTCCTCTAGAATCCAGCGTCGTCTCTCTCTTGTCCAGCGTCGTCTCTCTTTTGTCCAGCGTCGTCTCGCTCTTGTCCAGCGTCGTCTCGCTCTCTGGAACTAAGTCGTCAGCTACCTCTCTCTCTGGAACTTCTTCTCGTGCTGTTTCGGACGTCAGTTGATCTTCTTATGTGGATTTTGTTACTAATTACAATTGCTTGTTTTTATAATCCAGTTACATAACTGTATGTAACTGGAAGGACGAAACTATTTACAAAAGATTTAAATATTTTGTGCGGACGGGCAGAAACTCCCGCTGCACTGTGTGTGATCGAAAAAGAGAATAACTGTAGTGTGTGTGTCCTATTTATACCCACGTCTTGGTCAACACCTGCAGTTGTACGAAATCGACATGTCTGAAATTGTCTCTGGGTTTAGTCCCCCCACTCCTTGTCAATTTCGCTATTTCTTATATTTCTGCGAATTTCAGAGTCCTACACTGCATACTCTTATACTCATCTTACAACTATTTTCACTACACATGTTCACTGTAATTTTGGACATTGCAACTTAACCCTTTCGCTCTGTACACAGTTTTTTCACCACTACACTCGTACGGTGTGTCCTTTTCACGTGGTTTTTGTACACAGTATTTATTTAATTTTATTACATTTTATTGTGTTTTTGGATTTTACTCCGTATTTATAGTTTATGAATAATTACGGAAAAACAGTAATTACGCAATTATTCACACTGGGGTGGTAAACTCGCCTGCATAGACCTGCGTTCACACACACTAGCAAAATACTGGTGTACACACTTTCAGTTACATTTGTGTGTGTGTGTGTGTGTGTGCACGTCGATTCAGGTCGAAACACCTGTTCACATTTTTGTCTGAGCCAAGCTTGCAATCCCTGACATGCTTATTTCTAATACATTATTAATTATTTACAGTTTATTAGGTATATTTAAATTTTTATATTCAATGCTCAGTACATCACTATTTGTACTGTCGCAATATATATATATATATATATATATATATATATATATATATATGTATAAACGGAAGGAATCAGTTACAAAAATTCCTAAAAAAGTAAGAACAACAAACTTAACAAAAATTATTCAGAATAATATTTAAAATAAAACAAAATAAACAAAAATGAAATCAAGTAAGAACGGCTAAGACAAATACCTAAAATTATAATGTATTCAGAATATTCAATGAAAAAAAAACTGAACTGGTATAAGAAAAAAAAAGTGTATCAAGCAAATATACAGCAAATGGCTAAAGCAAAATAATGGTAATCAACCAAGGAAAAGAAAAAGGATGTCTAAGATATTTAAAATGATCGCAAGAAGAAAAGAAAAACAAACTAATGAAAAGTTAGAAATGATGAAATTAACAACTAAATAAATAAAAAACAATCAACTGTATGAGTAAATAACAGTATATAGCAAAGGTACAGCGGAAGGAAGAATGAGTAAAAGGTTAAAATGACCGAAAAAACCACGAAGTGGACAATCCCAAAAAATATTATTATTATTAATGAAAGTCACAAGATGAGAAAAAAGGTATTTAAGATTGACTGAGAATAGGTCCAGCAATCAAATTAACTGAGCAGAGATGATGTTCCTCTGGTCTCAGAAAAATGAGTAGTAATGGAAGAAACCAGCTACTAAAAAGTTAGGGAAAAATTATATAAGAGGGAGAACGCACTAATGGAAATAAGTAAAAACAGATCTAAATAAAAAGGCATGGAACAAGTAAGAATAGAAACAAGAAGGAAGAAATAAGCAAGAAAGAAAAGGAAAAAATTATATATAACTGATAATTTCATAAAAACTATGCTAGTGTTTTACCAAAATGATCAATTTTGAAGGAGAGGCATTATGTTACAACACAAATAAGCCACCCCAATACCAGGGATAAAAAAGATGAATCAACGATATAAAAAATAATTCGTATAATAAAATGTTTAAAATAATGAAAATAAAATGACAATGACGCGACAAACGACGACATGACCTAACCCAAGTGATTGACCAAATAAAAAGAACCAAAAGGAGAAGGGAAATACGAAACCAAATAAGAATGAAACGTATTGAAGGAAGTGAATGAATCCATACAACCAAATGAAATAAAACCAAGTGAGAAGGGGGAAACCAAAATAAAATGAAACAAAATAAGATGAAGGTGAAGAAGAAGGAAAATGAACATGAAACAAACCAAGTATAAAGGAAATAAAGTGAAACCGAATGAGAAAATACAGACAAATAATATAGAATATGAAAAGGAGAAATGGTACACTCAAATGTAATATTGGAAACGAAACCAATAACTAACCAATGTAAAAAATAAGTATTATTATCGATTAAAAGATAAATGTAAATGATATTTGGTAAATGATCCTTACTGATATTTTTATCCTTAAAATACGTCCCACCACTCTTAACACTCTCTCTGCGGGATTACTGCTAGGGTGGTATACGGATGTTTTATAAGTTTTGATGTTTAATTTCAATAATTCATTTCAATACCTCCACTGTTTCCCTTTGAATTGTGTTCCGTGGTCTGTTATAATCATGTATGGTTTTCCAATTTCTGTAATGTATTTATTTTTTATGATGTCTAATATTTTCTTTGTTGTTGCTCTGTTTATAGCGTATAACTTGGTGTATTTGGTGTAATGGTCCAATAGAATCACTATGAACTTGAATCTATGTCTCCCTCCGCTACGTGGGAATGGTCCACATATGTCGAGAAACACTTTTTCAAGTTTGGCGTTTGAAGTGATGGGTATCATCATTCCATCTTTTCTCTCGTTATTTGTTTTGACCATCTGACATATTGTGCAGGTTTTAATGTTTTTATTTACCTTTCTAGTAATACCTTTAATGAACATTTCTTCCTCTAACGCTTTTACCATTTTGAGTGTTCCCATGTGTCCGTATCTAACATGGTAATCTTTAATTATTTTGTTTTCTATGGAATTTGGAACTACTATTTTCCATGTTCCTTGATTCTTTTTGGTTTTAATGAATAGTATATCTTTGTGTATGCAATAAAAGTTATTGATAATTTCCTCAGATTCCAACAGTCTCCTTCGTATGTTTAAGATTTTGGTATCTTGCTTCTGCTGTAGCACTATTTCGCTTACAATATCTTCCAGGTCCTTCCTATCCTTTAGTATGTAATACACTTTGGCGATCTTCTCCTTTTCTCCTTCAAATGTTTGGTTCTCTACATTTATTCTGGACAATACATCCGCCGCTACGTTCTTCCGGCCTGGAATATACTCCCACATAATATGGTACTCTTGCAGAGCGAGTATCCAACGGGTAAGTCTACCATGACTCAATTTACATTGTTTGAGAAACGATATAGACTTATGGTCGCTTCTGATTGTAATGGGATACCCTAAGATGTAGGTTCTGAACTTCCCGCATGCAAACACTATGCTGAGCATTCTTTTCCTGTAACGTTGTAGTTACGCTCGCAATTGTTTAGTATTCTGCTGGCAAAGCTGATGACCAGGTGGTTTCCTTCCTTATCTTCTTGGTACAATTCTGCGCCTAGACTGACGTCGCTGGCGTCGCAATTCAGATAGAAGGGTTGTTCAAAGTTGGGGTGATGCAGCATTACCGTTTCTAGAAATGTTTGTTTAATTAGTGTTAATACTTCCTCCTGCTTAGTTCCCCAGGTCCACTTGTCTTTTGCTGAGAGTTGTTTGGAAAATTTTGCGGTAAGATATGAGTAATTAGTTTGAAATTTTCTATAATAATTGCATATACCTAAGAAGGACTGCAACTGCTTCTTATTTTTAGGTGTGAGGAATTTCCGAATGGCTTCTACTTTTTCTTGGGATGGAGATATTCCCTGTTCGGTTAGGTTGAATCCCAGGAATTTGACTTTGTTGGCTATAAACTTTGATTTATCCAATTTTAGCATAATGTTATTGTTGGATAAATTTTTTAATACTTGCTCGATTCGTGCACAGTGTTCGTCCCAGTCTGAAGATGTTATTAGCAGGTCGTCCATATATACTGTTGTGAACTGCAGAGCCTCTTGACCTAAGACTTGGTCCATGCATTTTACGAACACTGCGACGGAGTTAATGAGGCCGAAAGGTAACCTCTTAAATTGTTAATTCCTTCCGTCGAAGATAAATGTCATATATTGTCTACTGTGTGGGTGCAGCTCCACCTGCCAGTACCCACATACAGTATCCCAGGTACTTATGTATTTGGTGCCATGAAACCTTTTTAAAATTTCTTCAATTTCTCCCGGTGAAGTTCGGTCATTTATAATCATTTTGTTGATCTCTCGGGCGTCTAAGCAGATTCATACCTTACCATTCTTTTTGGGTATAGCTACTATGGGACTTGTGTATGGAGATTGGCTATACTCAATGATGTCCTCCTCCATCATTCTGTTTATTTCTGTTCTGACTTCGTTTTTCAGGGAGTATGCTATGGGGTAGGATTTTCTATGGAAGTCTACCGGTTCACGGAAGTTAATCTTGCATTGGTACCCCTTGACCTTGCCTGGAGTATTGGAGAAAACATTATGGTATGTGTTATATATTGCTATGAGATTTTCAGCCTGGTTCTTAGTTACTTCTTGTTGAGGTCGTTCTCCTTGGAAAGTTCTTATTTCCTCTATTTTCCTTTTCCATAGTTCTCTACCTTCCTCTTCATCGGCCATAATGATTGACGGTTCATGTGTTTGGCAATAGTATTTTTTTAATCCTGGATCCTGATTCAAAGCTGTTGGTGTAGGGTTACAGTTTATAATGTTTGCAGACCATATTCCCCTTTCAGAAGTCAGCAATACTACTCCTTTTTGCAGGTTGATGACTGCCGATGTTGTCTCAACACGTCGCATCCTATGAGCATATTAAATGGCAGTCCGTTTGCTACAAGAAACACAATAGGTATGGTTGTGTTCTGATTGTCCAATTCTAAGGAAACTTGTTTTCTTATCGATTTATTTTGTTTGCCAGTGACACCAATTATGATGATATTATTTATTGGTAGAGTGGGGATTGGTATCTGTGTGTTAGCTTGTATTCGCTCTAGCTCTGGCTGGTTTATTAAGGATATATTCGATCCCTATGTCGATCATTATTATTGTTATGGTTCCGTTGATGGTAGCCTTTATGTGTATTATTTCACTGTTTGTTTTAAGCAGCTGGTTAGCCTCTTCTTTCAGGAGTTCTTCTCTGATATTTTTGAGGTAGTTGTTTGATATGATTGTTATAATTTTGTGTTTATTTTGTGATGTCATTCGTCGTAGCAACCCAAGTGATTGGTCATTTACTAATGATTCTTCAGGTATTCTTGGTTCTAGATTCCTCCCCAAGCATACTTTCCCTAAGAAGTAAGATGTTAGGGTGTGTCCCGCTTGCGGTTCATACCTCCCATTGCTGATGTCGTTCCTTACTACGTTTTGGGTGGATTCGGACCAATATCTTTCTTGGAATTGTGCCTAGAATTCCTGGGTACAGTTGATCTCCGGTCGAGTGGCCGTCCACCAATTGTCGTGAGTGTCTTTGAACATTTCGTCAATGAGGCTCCTTACCGTCGTCCATCTTGTTTCCCTGTTCTTTTCGACGAGTTCTTCCACTCTTTTTAGGAATTCTATGGGATTACGCCTGTCACTCCGAACGTTTATTAATTCTCTGTTCTCGTTGGTGATAATGTGGGTATTGTGACATGGTTTCTCCCTCAGTGCGTCCAGCTCTTCCTTCATCTGCCTTTCCCTTTGACTGATTCCTTGTATCTTCTCTTTGTTCTCTTGGGTCTGTCCGTCGACTTTGTTGATGGTGGAGTTTACTCTTTCCACCCGATCACTGATATCTGTTTGTATTTCCTTGTGCCTCTCCTCCAGCTTCTTGAGCACCTCCTGTTTATTTCTTTGGCATTCTACTGTTATTATTTGGATTTCTTCTATCCTGTTCTTGCCATCGTCCTCGACTGCTTTAATTTTATTTAATATTTCTTCCTGAGCCTTCGCTACTGTTTTACTGGTTGTTTTTATTTTCTCATTAGTTTCGGAGACCTTCTTCTTGATATCTCCACAGTATCCCTCTAACTGTTGTTCTAATTCATGTTTTAACTCTTCTTTGTTCTTCTCATGGTCCTCCTTCAATTGTCCCCTTAATTCTTCCTTCAGTTCTTCATTACTTTTTTGGATGTCCTCCTTCAATTGCTGTTGTAAGGTCTCTTGATTCTTCCTTAAAGTATCCTTGTGTTCCTCCATTTTCTCGTTGATTTGTCGTTTTAACGTTTCGTTATTTCCTTCAATTTTGTTGTTCAGTGTCTCAATATCTTCCCTTACTTCTCCCTTCATTTTGTCTATTTTTCATTATTTTGGTCTATTTTTCCATTAATTTCTTCCTTCGTTTTCTTGAAATTGTTATTAATTTGTCCAAATTGCTCTATCATAAACCTCATCAGTTGCTGCCTCTCTTCGGTTGGTGTAATTTTATCCGGTAGATTTTCGACTGTATCTCCTGCTTGTTGTTCCCGTTCCCTGTCTTGACTTGGTTTCTCCGGTTGGTTGCCGACTATCACTTCCGTTTCCGGTTCTGGTTGGGCCGGGTTTTCTGGTGGGTCCTCTTGGGTATCCTCTTCGATCGTTTCCTCGATTATTTCTTCCATTATTTCCATTTCTTCTCCCTTGTTATCTTCAGTTCCCTGCTTAGCTTTATATCTTGTAACCATAGAATGTTGCATATTTTCCCGTAATCGCCGCTAGTCTTCTTTTCTAGCCTCACCAGTTGGCCGCCAATCTGTAACGAAGAGATGTTGTCGTCTCTGTAAAAGTGTATACGTTGTGTGTTCGCCTCACACTGGTGTCGTTACTTCTATGTTTTGCGCTAGCGATTTCCGTAGCGATCCTTCAATTACCAATACAACGCGACGAGTGGAAACCTTACCTGTAGTTCAATAGGGGTTTGTAAATCCCGGGTGGCGCCGAATTGTTTATTTAAAACAATTAAATTAATAGATAGTGTGGTAAACGGTGTTCTTAGCTATGACGGCCTGGAGCATTCAAATTATAATCCCGCCTTCGTTCGACCTTCTTAATCGACAAGTTAGTTCATCGAGTTTGCGGCGTGAGCGCTGGCCGTCAATCCTAGTTGTTCACTAAAATGCACAAATTATACAATACACTTCCCTATGAAATAAAAACAATGGTTACACTCGGTACTAGTTTCTTTAATTATTGTTTGGTAATTATTCAGTTTGACAATAAAATTATACTTGGTTATTCAACAAATTTTGCACCGACAATCAATATGAGTCTAATAAATCTAGGGTTTTGGCGAAGATCGATTTTGAACTAGCGATTTAGTCAAGTATGGCGACTGTGTTGTTTGTTTACAGTTATTATCGTTCAAAATCGGGGTTATTGTGATTACAAGAAGAATATTAATAATGATTACAATAAAAAGTACACTACCTTACATTATTTGTACTTAAATAATATAATGTGTAGCTACAATTTGTTCCTGCAGTGTAGTAAAGTGTGTTCCAAAAGTTCGCAATTTAACAACAGGTTATTTTCTTAGTTAATAAATTTTCAGTGTTTTATGGTTTCACTTAATCTTTGAAAGAAATTATATTCAGTTTATAGTGAGAGTTCAGATGACTGTGAGAAATATTTAAAGTGAGTTTATTTCTGGAATTTGGGTAATTTAATGATACTTATCAAATCAGTAGACTTGAGATAAACCGTTGTTCAGGTGAAATGGAATAGTCATCAATTTTGAATGATTTGGGCTTCTGGCATCTTTTTCATGTTAGTTGTGGTAATTTCTTCGTTTAAATTTTATTTAAATTGGTCCTTGGCATCATTTAAATGTTCTCGTTCCTTGTCTGCTTCTTACTTGTTCATCTTTTTGAATTTTGATTACTTTTTTACATTTTAAATTAAAATTTAGGTCATTCACGATCTGGCGTCTAATCTGGATGAGCGTCACTTATTGAGTACTATGATTTAACGGAAAAATCGTAACCAACGGTCTGTTGTCATGGTTACGAATAAATTCTGATTGGTTGATCATGACTTTATAACCAGTTATCAATTTTGAATTTTTATTCAAAATTACTGTATATCTTCTGATTGCTTTTATTCTGCTGTCTTCCTTCCTATGTATTAAATATTATCACTACTGTTTGTATTTCCTTTCAAAGATTATTTTGATATTCCATAAGGTTGGGTTCTCTAAAGTATAAATGTTTGTACAATTATGTTAATATTTGTTAATTACATTTCTCTTTTAATTTAAGTCCTTATTCTAACATTTTTCTTTTAATATGATTCACAAATCATCCTTGGCTAGTTACTCGCCTTGGATTTGTTAATTTCCTTGTTGATTTTTTACAATTTGTAGTTATTTGTTTTTGACAGTTAGGCATTTCATAGGCCTAAGTAGCCATTGATTGTATTTACTTACTTTATACAAATTATATCTCATTTTACTCTAATGTGTTTTGTTTTGTTATTATAATTGGTTGGTTTATTTGTTGATGTGTTTTGGATCTGTTTTTTATACTATTTGTAGGTTTCTATTATTTTCTACATCATGGCTTGTTAATTATTTCCTAACTGATTTTCCAGTGTAATTAGATCTGTATTGATTCACCTTCTTATTTATCTATTTTGCCCTTGTTAACAATATGGCTATTACTTACTATTCTTTATCACATAAAACATAACATCTAGGCCTATGGTCTGTACAATTCCTTCAGCCATATCCTATTCATAAATTTAATTAAACAATTTTTTAACAGTTATTAGGTAATGTTTGCTTACAATTCATTTCATTCTTTATTATTTTTTGGGTGATAAACATCATCACACCATTTAAACTTACTTAATTGATTATCCCTTATAACCTGGGGTGTTTATTGATTTCAATTTTTAATTTCTTATTTCTTAAATAATCTCTATCTTCTATCCATGGTAACACTAACTGTTTACCTTCCATGGGATTCTCCCTTTTAAATACTGTTGTACCCCTCTCTTACAATTAAATTTAATTTTATTAACAACAAGATTCTTTTTTAAATAATAATGTCACCATCAATCTTCAGTGTTTATTACAGATTATTAAGTGTTTATATCTAATTATTTTGGGGTTTTACACTTTCACTTTTGCACTCCTTAAATGTTTATTTTAAGTGTTTATTAGTGGGTAATCCCTATAATTACTTTCTCTTTATCACTTATTAATGTTTAATTTCTCACTATCTCACTCTTTACAAATATTATTTATACTATTAATAAGTTATGTCTTTATAGTGTTTTTTATTACATCTAACTCTAATTCCTGGGTTAGTGTACTTTTATTTTTCACATTACTTTATTGGGTTTTATCAAATATCATTTACATTTATCTTTTAATCGATAATAATACTTATTTTTTACATTGGTTAGTTATTGGTTTCGTTTCCAATATTACATTTGAGTGTACCATTTCTCCTTTTCATATTCTATATTATTTGTCTGTATTTTCTCATTCGGTTTCACTTTATTTCCTTTATACTTGGTTTGTTTCATGTTCATTTTCCTTCTTCTTCACCTTCATCTTATTTTGTTTCATTTTATTTTGGTTTCCCCCTTCTCACTTGGTTTTATTTCATTTGGTTGTATGGATTCATTCACTTCCTTCAATACGTTTCATTCTTATTTGGTTTCGTATTTCCCTTCTCCTTTTGGTTCTTTTTATTTGGTCAATCACTTGGGTTAGGTCATGTCGTCGTTTGTCGCGTCATTGTCATTTTATTTTCATTATTTTAAACATTTTATTATACAAATTATTTTTTATATCGTTGATTCATCTTTTTTATCCCTGGTATTGGGGTGGCTTATTTGTGTTGTAACATAATGCCTCTCCTTCAAAATTGATCATTTTGGTAAAACACTAGCATAGTTTTTATGAAATTATCAGTTATATATAATTTTTTCCTTTTCTTTCTTGCTTATTTCTTCCTTCTTGTTTCTATTCTTACTTGTTCCATGCCTTTTTATTTAGATCTGTTTTTACTTATTTCCATTAGTGCGTTCTCCCTCTTATATAATTTTTCCCTAACTTTTTAGTAGCTGGTTTCTTCCATTACTACTCATTTTTCTGAGACCAGAGGAACATCATCTCTGCTCAGTTAATTTGATTGCTGGACCTATTCTCAGTCAATCTTAAATACCTTTTTTGTCATCTTGTGACTTTCATTAATAATAATAATATTTTTTGGGATTGTCCACTTCGTGGTTTTTTCGGTCATTTTAACCTTTTACTCATTCTTCCTTCCGCTGTACCTTTGCTATATACTGTTATTTACTCATACAGTTGATTGTTTTTTATTTATTTAGTTGTTAATTTCATCATTTCTAACTTTTCATTAGTTTGTTTTTCTTTTCTTCTTGCGATCATTTTAAATATCTTAGACATCCTTTTTCTTTTCCTTGGTTGTTACCATTATTTTGCTTTAGCCATTTGCTGTATATTTGCTTGATACACTTTTTTTTTCTTATACCAGTTCAGTTTTTTTTTTTTTCATTGAATATTCTGAATACATTATAATTTTAGGTATTTGTCTTAGCCGTTCTTACTTGATTTCATTTTTGTTTATTTTGTTTTATTTTAAATATTATTCTGAATAATTTTTGTTAAGTTTGTTGTTCTTACTTTTTTAGGAATTTTTGTAACTGATTCCTTCCGTTTATACATATATATATATATATATATATATATATATATATATATATTGCGACAGTACAAATAGTGATGTACTGAGCATTGAATATAAAAATTTAAATATACCTAATAAACTGTAAATAATTAATAATGTATTAGAAATAAGCATGTCAGGGATTGCAAGCTTGGCTCAGACAAAAATGTGAACAGGTGTTTCGACCTGAATCGACGTGCACACACACACACACACAAATGTAACTTGAAAGTGTGTACACCAGTATTTTGCTAGTGTGTGTGAACGCAGGTCTATGCAGGCGAGTTTACCACCCCAGTGTGAATAATTGCGTAATTACGGTTTTTCCGTAATTATTCATAAACTATAAATACGGAGTAAAATCCAAAAACACAATAAAATGTAATAAAATTAAATAAATACTGTGTACAAAAACCACGTGAAAAGGACACACCGTACGAGTGTAGTGGTGAAAAAACTGTGTACAGAGCGAAAGGGTTAAGTTGCAATGTCCAAAATTACAGTGAACATGTGTAGTGAAAATAGTTGTAAGATGAGTATAAGAGTATGCAGTGTAGGACTCTGCAATTCGCAGAAACATAAGAAATAGCGAAATTGACAAGGAGTGGGGGGACTAAACCCAGAGACAATTTCAGACATGTCGATTTCGTACAACTGCAGGTGTTGACCAAGACGTGGGTATAAATAGGACACACACACTACAGTTATTCTCTTTTTCGATCACACACAGTGCAGCGGGAGTTTCTGCCCGTCCGCACAAAATATTTAAATCTTTTGTAAATAGTTTCGTCCTTCCAGTTACATACAGTTATGTAACTGGATTATAAAAACAAGCAATTGTAATTAGTAACAAAATCCACATAAGAAGATCAACTGACGTCCGAAACAGCACGAGAAGAAGTTCCAGAGAGAGAGGTAGCTGACGACTTAGTTCCAGAGAGCGAGACGACGCTGGACAAGAGCGAGACGACGCTGGACAAAAGAGAGACGACGCTGGACAAGAGAGAGACGACGCTGGATTCTAGAGGAGACGACGCTGGACAAGAGGAACACTACTGACGTCTAGAGGAAACGACGCTAGACAAGAGGAGCGACGCTGGACAAGAGGAGCGATGCTGAGTTCGAGACGTGGACGATTACAGGTGAATCCAATGATTGAGTATGATTGACGATAATAAGGTGATAAACAACTTATTTATCTCTTAATCGAACAATTAACTCAAAGACAATTAAAGACATTCTTGTTATATTTAAAAGTAAGAGCCAATGTTTACTATAAATATAGAGAGTTAGAATCATAAATGTTATTGAAGTAAGATTAACGTAAATAAGAGCTCAAATTAATATTGAAATGAAAAGAATGCAAAGCATTTAAATAAAAATTAGCGTTTTTTATAAATCAGTACTGACAAAAGAAAGATAAATTCAGTAAATATTAATATTTTTGAATTTACATTGCAATATCTAAAAAGATATTTAGACACTGATATTTCGAATTAAGGATATTTCGTACTGCTATGATAATCAAAAAGAATGGCAGAAATTTTAACTTCAACCGAAGAATTTTTGAATATAAGTTACCACCATTTTATTGAGAACACCCCATATTTAATGATGTTTGGAAGAAAACCATATAGAGAGATACAGGAATTAATAGACTTTCCAACCAACCCAGAAGACCCGTATGATGAAAACAAATGGTACAGCCGAATCATGGAGAAAATCGAGAAACAAAAAGCAAAGTATTCTCAAAACCAATATAACGAAGGAGAAAGGGTATTAATAACAAACCGTGAGCTACCCAGTACACTTGAAGGTATAGCCAAGAAACTGTTATTATTATACATAGGACCCTATGTCATAACTATGGACAATGGTAACAATACTTACGAAATAAGTAACATAACCACCAAAAAGATAAAAGGAGTGTACAATCAAGCTTCTATAAAAAAGTTTTACGAAGAAAAAATAAACCATAATAAACATATAAAGAATTACCAAATTCAAAAGAAGTAAGATCAGCTTACAACAATATTTCGATGACATATGAGGTATAATATAAAATATAAAATGAAGGAATCAGTTACAAAAATTGCTACAAAGTAAGATCACCTTAAAATAATGTATAAATAACATATAAAGTAAAATGAAAAAAAAAATATTACAACGATACATATACATAAATGTAGGCGTGTCGGGCCTCACGTTCAAGGGCGACATTTTTATGCAACACTACAACTGCAAATATAAATTTATTTGTGTTTGCGGAGCCCCACGATCTTGGACTCCAATTTATGCAACAGATTTATTATATAATTTAAATTTGTGGAGCCCCACGTCCAGGGCGACAAATTATATAACAATATAACTCTGTACGTAGGTTGTATAATTTATGTTGTATGTGTATAAATTTACATGTAATTTAATTTGAATAGCCCCACAATCTTGGAGCGACAAATATGCAACAATACAACTTTGTAAATTTAATATAATTTAAATTTGTGATGCCCCACATTGGAAGCGACAACTTATGTAACAATACTTACTTGCAAAACTACAATTTAATTTGGGTTTCAGGTGTATCTGTAATAAGAACTCGATGTAACGTGTCACAGTATTTCAAATTTATTTGGTACTAATAAAATTGTGCGCATGGCACTTGATTCGACTTAAAACATTCGTTATTACTTTGTTACTATGCCGTAAGGCTTACTCTATATACATCCTTACTGACTAAATATTCTATTCTACTAATTATTTTATTAAAAATCATGTCCTGACTACTCAGTCAAAAGTGTGCTTCGAAATATCAGTGTCTAAATATCTTTTTATATATTGCAATGTAAATTCAAAAATATTAATAGTTACTGAATTTATCTTTCTTTTGTCAGTACTGATTTATAAAAAACGCTAATTTTTATTTAAATGCTTTGCATTCTTTTCATTTCAATATTAATTTGAGCTCTTATTTACGTTAATCTTACTTCAATAACATTTATGATTCTAACTCTCTATATTTATAGTAAACATTGGCTCTTACTTTTAAATATAACAAGAATGTCTTTAATTGTCTTTGAGTTAATTGTTCGATTAAGAGATAAATAAGTTGTTTATCACCTTATTATCGTCAATCATACTCAATCATTGGATTCATCTGTAATCGTCCTCGTCTCGAACTCAGCATCGCTCCTCTTGTCCAGCGTCGCTCCTCTTGTCTAGCGTCGTTTCCTCTAGACGTCAGTAGTGTTCCTCTTGTCCAGCGTCGTCTCCTCTAGAATCCAGCGTCGTCTCTCTCTTGTCCAGCGTCGTCTCTCTTTTGTCCAGCGTCGTCTCGCTCTTGTCCAGCGTCGTCTCGCTCTCTGGAACTAAGTCGTCAGCTACCTCTCTCTCTGGAACTTCTTCTCGTGCTGTTTCGGACGTCAGTTGATCTTCTTATGTGGATTTTGTTACTAATTACAATTGCTTGTTTTTATAATCCAGTTACATAACTGTATGTAACTGGAAGGACGAAACTATTTACAAAAGATTTAAATATTTTGTGCGGACGGGCAGAAACTCCCGCTGCACTGTGTGTGATCGAAAAAGAGAATAACTGTAGTGTGTGTGTCCTATTTATACCCACGTCTTGGTCAACACCTGCAGTTGTACGAAATCGACATGTCTGAAATTGTCTCTGGGTTTAGTCCCCCCACTCCTTGTCAATTTCGCTATTTCTTATATTTCTGCGAATTGCAGAGTCCTACACTGCATACTCTTATACTCATCTTACAACTATTTTCACTACACATGTTCACTGTAATTTTGGACATTGCAACTTAACCCTTTCGCTCTGTACACAGTTTTTTCACCACTACACTCGTACGGTGTGTCCTTTTCACGTGGTTTTTGTACACAGTATTTATTTAATTTTATTACATTTTATTGTGTTTTTGGATTTTACTCCGTATTTATAGTTTATGAATAATTACGGAAAAACAGTAATTACGCAATTATTCACACTGGGGTGGTAAACTCGCCTGCATAGACCTGCGTTCACACACACTAGCAAAATACTGGTGTACACACTTTCAGTTACATTTGTGTGTGTGTGTGTGTGTGTGCACGTCGATTCAGGTCGAAACACCTGTTCACATTTTTGTCTGAGCCAAGCTTGCAATCCCTGACATGCTTATTTCTAATACATTATTAATTATTTACAGTTTATTAGGTATATTTAAATTTTTATATTCAATGCTCAGTACATCACTATTTGTACTGTCGCAATATATATATATATATATATATATATATATATATGTATAAACGGAAGGAATCAGTTACAAAAATTCCTAAAAAAGTAAGAACAACAAACTTAACAAAAATTATTCAGAATAATATTTAAAATAAAACAAAATAAACAAAAATGAAATCAAGTAAGAACGGCTAAGTCAAATACCTAAAATTATAATGTATTCAGAATATTCAATGAAAAAAAAAAACTGAACTGGTATAAGAAAAAAAAGTGTATCAAGCAAATATACAGCAAATGGCTAAAGCAAAATAATGGTAATCAACCAAGGAAAAGAAAAAGGATGTCTAAGATATTTAAAATGATCGCAAGAAGAAAAGAAAAACAAACTAATGAAAAGTTAGAAATGATGAAATTAACAACTAAATAAATAAAAAACAATCAACTGTATGAGTAAATAACAGTATATAGCAAAGGTACAGCGGAAGGAAGAATGAGTAAAAGGTTAAAATGACCGAAAAAACCACGAAGTGGACAATCCCAAAAAATATTATTATTATTAATGAAAGTCACAAGATGAGAAAAAAGGTATTTAAGATTGACTGAGAATAGGTCCAGCAATCAAATTAACTGAGCAGAGATGATGTTCCTCTGGTCTCAGAAAAATGAGTAGTAATGGAAGAAACCAGCTACTAAAAAGTTAGGGAAAAATTATATAAGAGGGAGAACGCACTAATGGAAATAAGTAAAAACAGATCTAAATAAAAAGGCATGGAACAAGTAAGAATAGAAACAAGAAGGAAGAAATAAGCAAGAAAGAAAAGGAAAAAATTATATATAACTGATAATTTCATAAAAACTATGCTAGTGTTTTACCAAAATGATCAATTTTGAAGGAGAGGCATTATGTTACAACACAAATAAGCCACCCCAATACCAGGGATAAAAAAGATGAATCAACGATATAAAAAATAATTCGTATAATAAAATGTTTAAAATAATGAAAATAAAATGACAATGACGCGACAAACGACGACATGACCTAACCCAAGTGATTGACCAAATAAAAAGAACCAAAAGGAGAAGGGAAATACGAAACCAAATAAGAATGAAACGTATTGAAGGAAGTGAATGAATCCATACAACCAAATGAAATAAAACCAAGTGAGAAGGGGGAAACCAAAATAAAATGAAACAAAATAAGATGAAGGTGAAGAAGAAGGAAAATGAACATGAAACAAACCAAGTATAAAGGAAATAAAGTGAAACCGAATGAGAAAATACAGACAAATAATATAGAATATGAAAAGGAGAAATGGTACACTCAAATGTAATATTGGAAACGAAACCAATAACTAACCAATGTAAAAAATAAGTATTATTATCGATTAAAAGATAAATGTAAATGATATTTGGTAAATGATCCTTACTGATATTTTTATCCTTAAAATACGTCCCACCACTCTTAACACTCTCTCTGCGGGATTACTGCTAGGGTGGTATACGGATGTTTTATAAGTTTTGATGTTTAATTTCAATAATTCGTTTCAATACCTCCACTGTTTCCCTTTGAATTGTGTTCCGTGGTCTGTTATAATCATGTATGGTTTTCCAATTTCTGTAATGTATTTATTTTTTATGATGTCTAATATTTTCTTTGTTGTTGCTCTGTTTATAGCGTATAACTTGGTGTATTTGGTGTAATGGTCCAATAGAATCACTATGAACTTGAATCTATGTCTCCCTCCGCTACGTGGGAATGGTCCACATATGTCGAGAAACACTTTTTCAAGTTTGGCGTTTGAAGTGATGGGTATCATCATTCCATCTTTTCTCTCGTTATTTGTTTTGACCATCTGACATATTGTGCAGGTTTTAATGTTTTTATTTACCTTTCTAGTAATACCTTTAATGAACATTTCTTCCTCTAACGCTTTTACCATTTTGAGTGTTCCCATGTGTCCGTATCTAACATGGTAATCTTTAATTATTTTGTTTTCTATGGAATTTGGAACTACTATTTTCCATGTTCCTTGATTCTTTTTGGTTTTAATGAATAGTATATCTTTGTGTATGCAATAAAAGTTATTGATAATTTCCTCAGATTCCAACAGTCTCCTTCGTATGTTTAAGATTTTGGTATCTTGCTTCTGCTGTAGCACTATTTCGCTTACAATATCTTCCAGGTCCTTCCTATCCTTTAGTATGTAATACACTTTGGCGATCTTCTCCTTTTCTCCTTCAAATGTTTGGTTCTCTACATTTATTCTGGACAATACATCCGCCGCTACGTTCTTCCGGCCTGGAATATACTCCCACATAATATGGTACTCTTGCAGAGCGAGTATCCAACGGGTAAGTCTACCATGACTCAATTTACATTGTTTGAGAAACGATATAGACTTATGGTCGCTTCTGATTGTAATGGGATACCCTAAGATGTAGGTTCTGAACTTCCCGCATGCAAACACTATGCTGAGCATTCTTTTCCTGTAACGTTGTAGTTACGCTCGCAATTGTTTAGTATTCTGCTGGCAAAGCTGATGACCAGGTGGTTTCCTTCCTTATCTTCTTGGTACAATTCTGCGCCTAGACTGACGTCGCTGGCGTCGCAATTCAGATAGAAGGGTTGTTCAAAGTTGGGGTGATGCAGCATTACCGTTTCTAGAAATGTTTGTTTAATTAGTGTTAATACTTCCTCCTGCTTAGTTCCCCAGGTCCACTTGTCTTTTGCTGAGAGTTGTTTGGAAAATTTTGCGGTAAGATATGAGTAATTAGTTTGAAATTTTCTATAATAATTGCATATACCTAAGAAGGACTGCAACTGCTTCTTATTTTTAGGTGTGAGGAATTTCCGAATGGCTTCTACTTTTTCTTGGGATGGAGATATTCCCTGTTCGGTTAGGTTGAATCCCAGGAATTTGACTTTGTTGGCTATAAACTTTGATTTATCCAATTTTAGCATAATGTTATTGTTGGATAAATTTTTTAATACTTGCTCGATTCGTGCACAGTGTTCGTCCCAGTCTGAAGATGTTATTAGCAGGTCGTCCATATATACTGTTGTGAACTGCAGAGCCTCTTGACCTAAGACTTGGTCCATGCATTTTACGAACACTGCGACGGAGTTAATGAGGCCGAAAGGTAACCTCTTAAATTGTTAATTCCTTCCGTCGAAGATAAATGTCATATATTGTCTACTGTGTGGGTGCAGCTCCACCTGCCAGTACCCACATACAGTATCCCAGGTACTTATGTATTTGGTGCCATGAAACCTTTTTAAAATTTCTTCAATTTCTCCCGGTGAAGTTCGGTCATTTATAATCATTTTGTTGATCTCTCGGGCGTCTAAGCAGATTCATACCTTACCATTCTTTTTGGGTATAGCTACTATGGGACTTGTGTATGGAGATTGGCTATACTCAATGATGTCCTCCTCCATCATTCTGTTTATTTCTGTTCTGACTTCGTTTTTCAGGGAGTATGCTATGGGGTAGGATTTTCTATGGAAGTCTACCGGTTCACGGAAGTTAATCTTGCATTGGTACCCCTTGACCTTGCCTGGAGTATTGGAGAAAACATTATGGTATGTGTTATATATTGCTATGAGATTTTCAGCCTGGTTCTTAGTTACTTCTTGTTGAGGTCGTTCTCCTTGGAAAGTTCTTATTTCCTCTATTTTCCTTTTCCATAGTTCTCTACCTTCCTCTTCATCGGCCATAATGATTGACGGTTCATGTGTTTGGCAATAGTATTTTTTTAATCCTGGATCCTGATTCAAAGCTGTTGGTGTAGGGTTACAGTTTATAATGTTTGCAGACCATATTCCCCTTTCAGAAGTCAGCAATACTACTCCTTTTTGCAGGTTGATGACTGCCGATGTTGTCTCAACACGTCGCATCCTATGAGCATATTAAATGGCAGTCCGTTTGCTACAAGAAACACAATAGGTATGGTTGTGTTCTGATTGTCCAATTCTAAGGAAACTTGTTTTCTTATCGATTTATTTTGTTTGCCAGTGACACCAATTATGATGATATTATTTATTGGTAGAGTGGGGATTGGTATCTGTGTGTTAGCTTGTATTCGCTCTAGCTCTGGCTGGTTTATTAAGGATATATTCGATCCCTATGTCGATCATTATTATTGTTATGGTTCCGTTGATGGTAGCCTTTATGTGTATTATTTCACTGTTTGTTTTAAGCAGCTGGTTAGCCTCTTCTTTCAGGAGTTCTTCTCTGATATTTTTGAGGTAGTTGTTTGATATGATTGTTATAATTTTGTGTTTATTTTGTGATGTCATTCGTCGTAGCAACCCAAGTGATTGGTCATTTACTAATGATTCTTCAGGTATTCTTGGTTCTAGATTCCTCCCCAAGCATACTTTCCCTAAGAAGTAAGATGTTAGGGTGTGTCCCGCTTGCGGTTCATACCTCCCATTGCTGATGTCGTTCCTTACTACGTTTTGGGTGGATTCGGACCAATATCTTTCTTGGAATTGTGCCTAGAATTCCTGGGTACAGTTGATCTCCGGTCGAGTGGCCGTCCACCAATTGTCGTGAGTGTCTTTGAACATTTCGTCAATGAGGCTCCTTACCGTCGTCCATCTTGTTTCCCTGTTCTTTTCGACGAGTTCTTCCACTCTTTTTAGGAATTCTATGGGATTACGCCTGTCACTCCGAACGTTTATTAATTCTCTGTTCTCGTTGGTGATAATGTGGGTATTGTGACATGGTTTCTCCCTCAGTGCGTCCAGCTCTTCCTTCATCTGCCTTTCCCTTTGACTGATTCCTTGTATCTTCTCTTTGTTCTCTTGGGTCTGTCCGTCGACTTTGTTGATGGTGGAGTTTACTCTTTCCACCCGATCACTGATATCTGTTTGTATTTCCTTGTGCCTCTCCTCCAGCTTCTTGAGCACCTCCTGTTTATTTCTTTGGCATTCTACTGTTATTATTTGGATTTCTTCTATCCTGTTCTTGCCATCGTCCTCGACTGCTTTAATTTTATTTAATATTTCTTCCTGAGCCTTCGCTACTGTTTTACTGGTTGTTTTTATTTTCTCATTAGTTTCGGAGACCTTCTTCTTGATATCTCCACAGTATCCCTCTAACTGTTGTTCTAATTCATGTTTTAACTCTTCTTTGTTCTTCTCATGGTCCTCCTTCAATTGTCCCCTTAATTCTTCCTTCAGTTCTTCATTACTTTTTTGGATGTCCTCCTTCAATTGCTGTTGTAAGGTCTCTTGATTCTTCCTTAAAGTATCCTTGTGTTCCTCCATTTTCTCGTTGATTTGTCGTTTTAACGTTTCGTTATTTCCTTCAATTTTGTTGTTCAGTGTCTCAATATCTTCCCTTACTTCTCCCTTCATTTTGTCTATTTTTCATTATTTTGGTCTATTTTTCCATTAATTTCTTCCTTCGTTTTCTTGAAATTGTTATTAATTTGTCCAAATTGCTCTATCATAAACCTCATCAGTTGCTGCCTCTCTTCGGTTGGTGTAATTTTATCCGGTAGATTTTCGACTGTATCTCCTGCTTGTTGTTCCCGTTCCCTGTCTTGACTTGGTTTCTCCGGTTGGTTGCCGACTATCACTTCCGTTTCCGGTTCTGGTTGGGCCGGGTTTTCTGGTGGGTCCTCTTGGGTATCCTCTTCGATCGTTTCCTCGATTATTTCTTCCATCATTTCCATTTCTTCTCCCTTGTTATCTTCAGTTCCCTGCTTAGCTTTATATCTTGTAACCATAGAATGTTGCATATTTTCCCGTAATCGCCGCTAGTCTTCTTTTCTAGCCTCACCAGTTGGCCGCCAATCTGTAACGAAGAGATGTTGTCGTCTCTGTAAAAGTGTATACGTTGTGTGTTCGCCTCACACTGGTGTCGTTACTTCTATGTTTTGCGCTAGCGATTTCCGTAGCGATCCTTCAATTACCAATACAACGCGACGAGTGGAAACCTTACCTGTAGTTCAATAGGGGTTTGTAAATCCCGGGTGGCGCCGAATTGTTTATTTAAAACAATTAAATTAATAGATAGTGTGGTAAACGGTGTTCTTAGCTATGACGGCCTGGAGCATTCAAATTATAATCCCGCCTTCGTTCGACCTTCTTAATCGACAAGTTAGTTCATCGAGTTTGCGGCGTGAGCGCTGGCCGTCAATCCTAGTTGTTCACTAAAATGCACAAATTATACAATACACTTCCCTATGAAATAAAAACAATGGTTACACTCGGTACTAGTTTCTTTAATTATTGTTTGGTAATTATTCAGTTTGACAATAAAATTATACTTGGTTATTCAACAAATTTTGCACCGACAATCAATATGAGTCTAATAAATCTAGGGTTTTGGCGAAGATCGATTTTGAACTAGCGATTTAGTCAAGTATGGCAACTGTGTTGTTTGTTTACAGTTATTATCGTTCAAAATCGGGGTTCTTGTGATTACAAGAAGAATATTAATAATGATTACAATAAAAAGTACACTACCTTACATTATTTGTACTTAAATAATATAATGTGTAGCTACAATTTGTTCCTGCAGTGTAGTAAAGTGTGTTCCAAAAGTTCGCAATTTAACAACAGGTTATTTTCTTAGTTAATAAATTTTCAGTGTTTTATGGTTTCACTTAATCTTTGAAAGAAATTATATTCAGTTTATAGTGAGAGTTCAGATGACTGTGAGAAATATTTAAAGTGAGTTTATTTCTGGAATTTGGGTAATTTAATGATACTTATCAAATCAGTAGACTTGAGATAAACCGTTGTTCAGGTGAAATGGAATAGTCATCAATTTTGAATGATTTGGGCTTCTGGCATCTTTTTCATGTTAGTTGTGGTAATTTCTTCGTTTAAATTTTATTTAAATTGGTCCTTGGCATCATTTAAATGTTCTCGTTCCTTGTCTGCTTCTTACTTGTTCATCTTTTTGAATTTTGATTACTTTTTTACATTTTAAATTAAAATTTAGGTCATTCACGATCTGGCGTCTAATCTGGATGAGCGTCACTTATTGAGTACTATGATTTAACGGAAAAATCGTAACCAACGGTCTGTTGTCATGGTTACGAATAAATTCTGATTGGTTGATCATGACTTTATAACCAGTTATCAATTTTGAATTTTTATTCAAAATTACTGTATATCTTCTGATTGCTTTTATTCTGCTGTCTTCCTTCCTATGTATTAAATATTATCACTACTGTTTGTATTTCCTTTCAAAGATTATTTTGATATTCCATAAGGTTGGGTTCTCTAAAGTATAAATGTTTGTACAATTATGTTAATATTTGTTAATTACATTTCTCTTTTAATTTAAGTCCTTATTCTAACATTTTTCTTTTAATATGATTCACAAATCATCCTTGGCTAGTTACTCGCCTTGGATTTGTTAATTTCCTTGTTGATTTTTTACAATTTGTAGTTATTTGTTTTTGACAGTTAGGCATTTCATAGGCCTAAGTAGCCATTGATTGTATTTACTTACTTTATACAAATTATATCTCATTTTACTCTAATGTGTTTTGTTTTGTTATTATAATTGGTTGGTTTATTTGTTGATGTGTTTTGGATCTGTTTTTTATACTATTTGTAGGTTTCTATTATTTTCTACATCATGGCTTGTTAATTATTTCCTAACTGATTTTCCAGTGTAATTAGATCTGTATTGATTCACCTTCTTATTTATCTATTTTGCCCTTGTTAACAATATGGCTATTACTTACTATTCTTTATCACATAAAACATAACATCTAGGCCTATGGTCTGTACAATTCCTTCAGCCACATCCTATTCATAAATTTAATTAAACAATTTTTTAACAGTTATTAGGTAATGTTTGCTTACAATTCATTTCATTCTTTATTATTTTTTGGGTGATAAACATCATCACACCATTTAAACTTACTTAATTGATTATCCCCTATAACCTGGGGTGTTTATTGATTTCATTTTTAATTTCTTATTTCTTAAATAATCTCTACCTTCTATCCATGGTAACACTAACTGTTTACCTTCCATGGGATTCTCCCTTTTAAATACTATTGTACCCCTCTCTTACAATTAAATTTAATTTTATTAACAACAAGATTCTTTTTTAAATAATAATGTCACCATCAATCTTCAGTGTTCATTACAGATTATTAAGTGTTTATATCTAATTCTATCATTAACAACATTCTTAATTACTAATATGGTTCACCATTAATCATTTAGTGTTTATTACAGATTATTAAGTGTTTATATCTAATTATTTTGGGGTTTTACACTTTCACTTTTGCACTCCTTAAATGTTTATTTTAAGTGTTTATTAGTGGGTAATCCCTATAATTACTTTCTCTTTATCACTTATTAATGTTTACTTTCTCACTATCTCACTCTTTACAAATATTATTTATACTATTAATAAGTTATGTCTTTATAGTGTTTTTTATTACATCTAACTCTAATTCTTGGGTTAGTGTACTTTTATTTTTCACATTACTTTATTGGGTTTTATCAAATATCATTTACATTTATCTTTTAATCGATAATAATACTTATTTTTTACATTGGTTAGTTATTGGTTTCGTTTCCAATATTACATTTGAGTCTACCATTTCTCCTTTTCATATTCTATATTATTTGTCTGTATTTTCTCATTCGGTTTCACTTTATTTCCTTTATACTTGGTTTGTTTCATGTTCATTTTCCTTCTTCTTCACCTTCATCTTATTTTGTTTCATTTTATTTTGGTTTCCCCCTTCTCACTTGGTTTTATTTCATTTGGTTGTATGGATTCATTCACTTCCTTCAATACGTTTCATTCTTATTTGGTTTCGTATTTCCCTTCTCCTTTTGGTTCTTTTTATTTGGTCAATCACTTGGGTTAGGTCATGTCGTCGTTTGTCGCGTCATTGTCATTTTATTTTCATTATTTTAAACATTTTATTATACGAATTATTTTTTATATTGTTGATTCATCTTTTTTATCCCTGGTATTGGGGTGGCTTATTTGTGTTGTAACAAAAAATATATATATATATATATATATTCCAGTATTAAAACCTTTTCTCGTTTAAATATTGTTGGAAATAAATCTTTAGGATTTATTTTGGTCAGATTGGAAGGATAATTTCTTAGCCTTGTTTATATACAGCCTATTTAGTATTTACTAATTGAGGAAAGCGAAGGAGGTTACTGTAGAGGCGCTCTGTGCGGCAACTGACTGGCGTGATGAGTAGTAGGCTATTGTCATTTTTTTTTTGGATGTCATTGCAGCATTCAGGGCTGGGGGGCCCAAAGGCCTGGGAGGACCTCAGGGCCTTATCTTATGTCAAGATTCAAAAGGGGCCTATGTTTTAAACTTGCAAAGGGCTCACTCCACCTCTATAATACACTGTGGAATATTTTTAATTGTGATTTTATGTAGGTTTGTAGGGTATAAATGTCCTTTACAGTAGAAACAAAAAATTAACTCTTTAAGTAAACAGAAAACAACAACAACGTAAACAAACTTGTATAGTGGACCTAATGTTATTACAGGTCTATTATTTACTTTGACAACTAACCCTGTCAAGGTTGTTTTATTTTATTGTCAGTAAGGTTATCACTAGGCTGCAGAGCCACAGTGAGACTAGGGTCCCACACCCGAGTGTTTTTCCCCAGACTCCAAATAAATGAATGTAGTATGTGGTAACTGATGTAGAAGTAGAACTGAATATTGAAGAAAAAAGAACTTCAAAGAAAAAAGCAATGGGTGGTGAAAAAGCCAAAGATGAAGCTCCTGAAATCACCCCTGCTCAAATATAAATTGATCTACTTCAATATTGTTGATTGTGCCAGAACAAGTATTTAAGAAAGGGTTTAATCTGAACAAAGAAATATTGAAAGGCTGTTCCTGTTTGGACCCTAAAAAATTCCATGAAATCGTAAATGTTGATAGTTTTCCTACCGAAGTCCTATGTAGCTTTTCTAAACTATCTAAAGTTGACAGAAGTCTTTTAGTAATAGAGCTGAAACAGTTTGCAGATCAGTATGAAAGTTTCATAAAGACTGAAAGGGATGAGAATGAAAAAAAAGCAACCTAGGTCTAAGCTGAATGAAGACGAAGAAGACAGTGAGGATGATGATTTAGAATCAGAAGAAGAGGAAAATTATGTTTACTGCTCTGAGAAGAAAAAAGGTTTTATATGTTTAGCATGTTCCTTTGTTGTTGTTTTTTAATTATTTTAGTCTGGGCTCTTTACCAATCTTGACATAGCCTACAAGTTTGTATTAACTCTTCCTTGCACCCAAGTAACCTGTGAGAGAGTGTTTTCTAAACTTAAAATTGTCAAGAATAGACTTAGGTCAACTTTAAATCAAGAGTTAATGTCTAATCTACTGTTTATGATGTAGAACGAGACTTATTTGTCAATGTAGATCAAAATGCAATTATAGATGAAATAGCAATGACCAGTGAAGAAATTAGGAAAAAGTTGTTGGGTTAGTGCAATGTTATATGTAGGATAAAGATTTTAAAGTCATTGCATCAATCCTTAAGTTTATGAAATCCTACAGCTGTATTAGGATATTAATCTTCTGTTGGTTTTCCAGCAAAAAGTATCAGATTTTATAATTTTACAGGACGATGATTTCAAAATCAATAAGTGATTTTTTTCTTTGTAGATTCAAGTACTTTATATTATTTGTTCTTTGAGATGAATTATATTTTATATTTATTTTTTTATGATTTTATATTACTTCTAAATATGTATTGTAAGTTTCATTGTATAAATAGTGTGATTATTTCCAGTAATATTTATTGGCAACTTACCCTATATATATCATTAACATAGGCAATTATGGTTTTTAAGCTGGTTATGTTAAAGTCTAAATAATAAAATAAACTGTCCTGTATGTTTTATATTAAAACGTTCACTTAAGTAAATACTGTTCCTCTTCTTATTCATCTTCTTCTTTTCCTGTTCCTCTCCCTCCTCTTCTTCTTCCTCCACATCAACATCCTCCTTCTCCTACTCCACCTCTTAATCTTCATCATCTTCTTCTTCTTCTCCATCTGCTACTTCCCCTGCCCCATCCACCTCCTTATCTTCCTCCTCCTCCACCACCACATACTCCCTCCTTCTCTTCTTCTTCCTGTTCATCCCCTTCTTCCTCCCCCTCCTCTTTCTCCACATCTTCCTCCTCTTCGTCCTGCTCTTATTCCTCTTCTCCTCCCACCTCCCCTCCTCCTTCTCTGATACCTCCCCTCCTCCTCCTCTTCCTACTTTTCTTCATCTTCTTCTCCCTCTTCCTTTTCATCTTCTTCTTCTTCGCCTTTGCTTATTCTCCCTCTCCCTCCTCCCCTTCCTACTTTTCTTCTCCCTCTTCCTATTCATTTCCTTCTGATTCTTTTTCTCCTTCTTCTTCGTCCTCCTCCTTCCCTTGCTCCTCAAACACATCCACCTCCTCTTCCTCATCCACCACCACCACATCCTCTTCCTCCTCCCCTTCCGCTGCTCTTCATCCACTTCCTCCTCGTCCGCCATCTAGTCCTTCTCCACTTCCTCCTCCTCATCCTCTTACTGCTCTTCTTTTCTTCCTCTTCTTATTCCTCTCCCTCCTCCTCATTCTATTCCTCCTCCGCCTCTTCCCATTCCTGCTCCTCTTCCCTTCCTTCTGCTTCTTCCTCCTCCTCCCCCACCTCTTCCTCTCCCTCTGCTTCTTTCCCCGCACCTCCTCGTCCATCACAACCTCCTCCACCTCCTCTTCCTGCTCCTCCTCCTGTTCCTCTTCTTACTCCTCCTCTTCCTCTCCGTTTTCCCCCACCCCTCCTTCTCCTCTTTCTCTCCCTCCTCCTCTTCCTCTGCCTGTCATTGTTAACGGTCACTTCCTACCTCGCTTTCTCCTTTCACTGTGCCCTCAATAACAGTCATTATTACTCAACTTCCCCTTAAATATGTCTCATCCAGTTCTCTTTCCTCTTCATGATTGCATGTAAAAGTATTCTGTTTTCCTTTTTACTGGTTGACAAAATGAAGATTGAAAGAGGAGTTGTTTTGGCTGAAGAAGCCTTTAATAAGAAAAATAGTATATTTTGCAAGAAGGTATAGTTCTAGACTAAGAGGATCAGACCCCCTCCCCAGAGTGTCGAAAAAGTGACAAATTTTATTAATCTCTTAACTTTTAGGGTGTTTTTATTACACATTTAGGCGTTTTTTTACACAGCATTAGCGTAAATGTTTGAAATATGAAATATAGGAAAATCAATTTAGCCAATAAGTATATTGTAAACAATGCTTCTGTAATGCCAATGTATATATAGTGTTATATGATTTACTTTAATGTGACTGATTTTAGCCAACTTAAAGATAGTAATGTTGATTAGTCTTAACTTGTTTTTTCTTTTGTATGAAGGCGGCCCAACCCTAAACCCCCCTTCCCAAAGGCCAAATTCCACACCCTGTTTATTTATTGTTATCACAAATCATTTTTTTTACAATTAAAAAACATAATTCAATTTTCAATTCACAACTGTGATTTTGATTATTGACATGATCGTAATTTCTACAAACATACAAATATAATATTTATCCACAAATGCTGTATCAAACACAAACACTGACTCTATATCTCACTTAACCAAGCTCATAATAAATACTAACTTTCCTCCATCTACCACTGGTTATGGTCATGACATCATTACCAGCCTTTGTCACTTACTATGTAAGCCGAGAAAATTCTGGATATTATTTCTAGAATTGTGTAGAAGAAACTGTGTTTACCTATAAACTGTTACAGAACATTCTAGTGTATTCTAAAATAGTGTCTAGGATAATGTAAATACACATGAGTACATACTTAACCTACTTAAGTAACATGAACTTCGTACTATTCTAAACTATGTATTTTAATATGTATTATTCTAATGGCAAAATAGTTTTAAAAATGTAAATCACAGTATTACTTAATATTACTTTGAATGTCGATTTGGAGTTCCATAATATATAACAATTTTAGAGATGAAACGAATAATGATTTGGCCGGATACCGGATACCGGATACTCGGCAATGCTCTCGACCTGAGCGCCGAATATCCGGCGAAAGATCTGTGCACTACGGACCTTGCGCATGCGCAGTCACAACCTGTCTCACCGTGGTGCGTGCAGGAGCGACGGAGCGGGAGTACTTGGTTCATTTGTTAGTTGATAGTGTCACGACAAACATTGTTTACGTTTAACTGATCGCGCATTGTGATTTCGTTAGCTATAGATATATATTTTTTTTTATTCATTATTCTCCAACCTTTGAAGATGGCATTAGTGAAGAAAAGATCGCCAATGTGGGAATATTTTGACATTTTTAATGATGATAACAAGTTGGCTGTGTGTTTGTTGTGTAACAATAAGATCTCGCATAGCGGAGAAGGAAAGAAAGTAGGTTTGTAAACAGCTGGACATAGTTTACCAATCTCCCGCTAAAATATGTTTCTTCCATAGCCTCACTTTTTTGTCCACTTTTTGAATGGTCTTGTGCAACTTCTAATTAATTTTACTTTTATTTGCTTCTATTTGTGTTAGATCAAGATATTTTTACATAGAACTGTGCAGCAAACATGAGAGAATTGACTGTGTATTGTGGTTTTGTGTGTATTGTTTTGTTTTGTTTCTAATTACCTTACGTTTGGAAGGAAAGAACTATCAGTTTTTAACCTCGTAACTACAACATGAAACCTCGTAACTACAGACAGGATGATTGTGACTTGTTAGAAGCTCCCAGGCTAGTTACAAAAGACAAGTTATAAAATGTATTTACTTGTGTTAGGTTTTATGTCTTAATTTTAGTGTTTTCATAAAAAATATTTTCCCTCAGGTTAATGTAATAGGCCTTTTTTTAAAAAGTAGATGTTACCATACCTTTACTAACCTTTGGCTGCTTTTTAGATTTAGTTTAGGTTTTAATATTCATTTGAAAATGTAGGCTTGTGCGTCACAATTTAATTCTTTTAAAAATTAAACAATACTTCTACGTAAATAGTTTAAGAATCCACATAAATAGTTTAAGAAAACACCTTACTTATTAAAAATATGGTAAATGTTTGATATCTCCGAACTACGGTTTTTGCATAAATTACTGTTCAGAACGTTGGAGATACACATGTGGTACATAGTGAAAGTGAAAACCCTTGCGGAAAACACTGGGTTATAATTTATTTCGATTTTAAAATTAGCTTGTTTTATCCGCTATTGACGTACACATACGGGCCATATTGAAAGTGTACAGGAGCTTCTGCTACATGATGTCACAGTATATTATATTCACTAAAAGCTGAACTAGAAAAGCGCTTTGACTTTGAAGAGAATGACAAATACTTGGTTACTAGTTTCCTGGGAATAGTTCAAACCTAAAGAGCGAAACAAAAAATTCTATTACAAGCTCTGAAAATGAGTTGTGGTTGTGATGAACCTAGTGATGATGACTCTTCTCCACCTACTAAGAAAAGAAATACAAATGAAAATGATATAACCATTGAAATACACGACACTTTCTGGAACTGCTTTGAGGAAGTCGCTACAGACAACATGCAAACTGAGGGTACGAAGAAAAGTGCTATTGCAAATGAGCTAGATAATTATTTAAAAACTGTTCGCCTAGATCGGAAGGCAGACCCTTACAAGTGGTGGTCAGCAAACGCAAAACAGTATCCAATCCTAACAAAATTTGTTAAGATTTATCTTTCGTCTCCTTGTAGTAGCGTATATAGTGAGAGGCTATTTTCCGAAGCAGGTCTTGTCTACGAAGAAAAGCGCAATCGTTTACTACCAGCAAATGCTGAAAAACTTGTTTTTATACATCATAATTTGCCACTAATAGACTTTAAGTATTAAATTTGTAACGCATTCTTTTTAAAATAAATACATTTATGATTGAAACGCATTTTTTTGTTGCATAATTAGGTATGTGGTATCCGGCCGGATAGTAGTCAGTATTCGGCCGGATACTAAAAAAATGGCCGGATATCGGATAGTAGCCGGATATCCGTTGCATGTTTAAACAATTTATTACAAATTCCCATCAGAAAGTGGAAAGAGGCTTTACATTAAAAAGACTTACATTCATAGCCACCATTCGATTTTTTTAATAATATCTGTTAGTTCTACTAACAAACAATTATATAAAATTTTCAGAGCTCATAATAGATTAATTATCCTTGGTGTGTTGTATACTTAGAACCTCCAACCAACATACAGAGTAATATTATGAATACTGACTGATAGTATTAAATTACTTTGTCATTAGAATAATACATGTGTTAGAATAGTACTGTGCTGTGGTTATATTGAAAGGTAAACACCATGGCCAGTTTAATTGTATTTTCCATGCGTTCGGTGCATTATCACTGCATGTTACAATGCCCGCTTTCGATATCGAGAATCAGTCATCCGCTGCGACCTTGATTGGTGACGTCATTTGGCTGGCAGTGGCGTCTGCTTGACAACGAGATGTAGACAGCAATGTTTTAGTTTTTATAAGTTCGAACAGTGTCTTCATCAGCCTCTTTTCTCTTTCAACTTGGTGCGGCTTGGAGTGTGACGGTGTAACGTGTGATACCACTATGATTAGATAATTCAATAAAGAGCTTCAGGTGAGCCAGTATTGAGGGTTTATATTTAATATTAATCTAATTGGGGGCTTGTGTGTGTGAAAAGTCAGTGTGTGCATGTGGCTCAGGCAGTCCATGTTCGTGCCGGTAAAAATACAAGAACATGGTAAAATTGTTTTGCAGTAAGGTTAAAGAAATAATGTTAGAGACAGAGTATAAACTTAAAATAAAAGAATTAAAGGAAGTATGAATTTATAATGGTGGTTCCATGAAGTCTGGTATTAATTGAAATAGTTATAAATATAGTAGCAGAGACCACGTGCTCGTCAGTCAATCATAATGTGAAGTTAAACATACAAGGTAACCCATAAAAATTGTTTAAGCTTAAAGTGTAATGATTTCTGTGTGACAAGGTGAAATTTAAAATTCAAATTAAAAGTCTGAAGGGTGATTTTGACCGGAGTTAATGATCGGAATTTGTGGTATTGAAATTATAGTGGTGTGTGTGATCTGAGTGCATTGACGAAGGAATGTTGGGGTGGTATGTGCATATCTCTGAATCGAATATACAAGTAAGATTTTTCACAGGTTTCTCCGCTTTAGTTGGGAGGAAAGGGGTCGACGAGATGGGCACTCTACATCTTTGCCAATCCGCAGAGCCTGCGTAAGAAGCCCCAACGCCGTCACGCCATCCGTCATCGCTCTTCACACCCCACCGAAAATGCAGGAATATTCTTAGTGCAATCCGAAAGATCAGGTGGGAACTTCCCTTTTATTTTGTAGACTTCACACATGAAATACTCCGCAGGTTATCAGGTAACACACATGCAGAAACCTATTTCTAGAAAGTAGACTCATGCTTCAGAGTTAACATTACTGAACATGTTTTGTGAAGACATGCTAAAGTGTGGACAGTGATGACTGTGTTAAGAATAACTTATAAGTATTTGTGTATTGAATTTGCATAAAGTCAAGGGTTACCATTGTATAATATAAATATTTAATTCTATTACTGCAAAAGAGAAAACCAAATTTAAAATTCATTTATTAACAAAATCCAGACCTTAAGAAAATGTAATACCCGGAGAGTACTTGCATCTGCCTGTCATATCACTTGTGATCCTGCACGTTCCAATTTTTGTTTCTTATATTCTAAATTTAAAACTCCTGTTGATTTAGTTATTTATTATTCGGTTCTGCTTGACTATTCAATTTATAATAGTACTATAATATTCTTATACTTAATTATCTTAAAAAAAAAAGAAAAAGAAAAAAAATGAAGCGACATATTTTAATATTTAATTAACAAATTTGACCTCGGTTTACTGTGATCACTGGTTTCGATTTTAAGGCGATTAATCCTAGTGCTGGGGAACAGGTAGATGAAAGTACTGCAACACACTTAAGTAATTAGTTTTCTTTGAATTTAATTATTATCGTATTATCTAATGATCATGGATTGTCAGCTCCAGATACTTATAATTATCGTATGTTAATGAATGGTTCATGCATTACTAATGCAATAAAAACAATTCTTTTGAAAGTACAATACAGAAATACAAGTTTATAATAAATATAATAAATTCAGTAGGTTGGCATGTCATTATTTAATTGTTGGAGATACTTTGAAATATTCTTGTTGTAATTAAACCACCATGTGGTTTTAAAGAGATATTTGAATTTTTGAATTGATGTTAAGAATTAAGGAAAACTCAAACCAAAGATGATTGTAAAAGCAATTGTTTAAAATTCAAGCTGCATAAATAAAATCTTGTTATTGTTGATCAAGTGTTTTCTTGCAAGACCTGTCACTATGGGCTCAGAACATTTTATTTCCATCTAGGCCACATGCCTAGTCTTAAATATTAAGTGACGCCTTCCCAGAAAAAAAAAAATTAATTTTTTTTTTTGGAGGTTAGAAAAAGGGTGTTAAAAAAAATTCTGGGACTAAGGGGATGTTTCAGTACATAAGTTATTTTACTCACTATGTATTTACATTATACATCATGTGAGTTGTATAACTTACTGATATACACTAGAATGTTCTGCAGCAAATGTACTATAAATTGATTGGTAAACATAGTTTGTACTGCATAACTCTAGAAATAGCACCCAGAACATTCTTGTCTTATCTAGTGGTGACAGGGGCTTACAACAATGTCACTGCCATACATATTGTTACGTAATACGGAACGTTCTACAAGTATCTTGCCTGTCCAGCAGATACTTATGTGTACATGTGTACATATTGCTGCTACTTTGAGGTGAAAGACAATTACATGACACTTATCATGCGTGAACAATCGAGGCTATTCCAGACCTTACCAGTCGGCGCACTGTGTTCAAGGCCAGACAGTTTGCACGGTCTAGTGGATTCTAGAGTGCCTGTAGTACACAGTTTGCTTGACATGTCATCCAGAAAGTGACCGATTATTCTGGTATTGGAGCAGGGTACAAATATAAGCATCTAGCAATGGACAGTCAGTTTACTTCAGGCGATTACTCAGTGCGTTTCAAGTGGTTATTAGTGAAAATTGATTATTGTGCGAGACTCTATTAGTTAACATTATTATTGCATGTGGACAAATTTAATTTGAATTATTGTACGAGTATAATCTTGTTGATTGTGATAGTTACAGCTGGTTTTTAGTGATTTCATTGGTGACTTGTATTTTGTTTTCCACTGCACCATACGACGATCATTGAGTCCATCGTAACAGTATATATAAATGCTAGTAGACAGGAAAAGTCAGTATTTATTGTTGGTTCAGTTAAGTGAGTTACAGAATTAGTAGGCCTACATGTATTTGATACCGCTTTTGTGGATCATTATTAAATTTATGTTGTTGTTTGTATAAATTATGATTGTGTCAATAATCAATATAACATTAGTGACTTGAAATTTGTATTTTTTGTGTTGTATTTATTTTTATTTGTAAAAACAATATATAAACAGGGTGTTGACAGTGATACAAGTGTTTTTACTTTGATCACAGCCTAGAAGATGACAAAAATTTGCGACTGTGACAGGATTTGATGTAAAGCTACAGAATCTTGAAGAAACGAAGAAGCAGGATTTGAGGAGAAGATATTAAACCCTGGGGATATGGTGTTGTGAAGGAATCACACTTTCAGCAACAAGGCTGATTGATACCATGCAGAGTTACCCCAGTGCCCGGGGAGTGGTGTGTATTCCCTAAGGACATTTCCATCAGTGAAAGTCCATGCAGCTGAGTTGAAGATGGTAAAATAATGTCTGTCACCTGATTACACAAGGGTCAGCACACGGATGGAGGAGAGCAGGTCCAGCGGTGCCTCTCCAGGCAGTGAGGACCCACGATACAATCTTTGGTTAAGTTGACAGATTTTGTGGGTACTGGATAGATTCATAAAGTTGTATTATTTGTGAACTCTGGTGAAGATTTTATACTTTGTATTGTTTAAATTAGCAGCAATCCTTACTATTTCTTTTATGAATTTGCTAACTGCTATAATTTTTATTGTTCGACTAAGCTTTTCGTCATCACTGACATCATCAGGTCTTAAACAACATCTATCTACTGTACGTTGTAGGCTTTTATAATTTAGGCCCCTCCCCTTATGTCACCGCCCCTCCTATTGGTTCTAGCTGCTGCCGCTTTGCACGGGAACTTTGTCTACATTTTTCCGTTAGGCATTTTTCTAACGTCCATCAAATTGCTTTAAGAATCTCCCGTTAATTTCTTCATTCTTGACTTATAATTTTTTTTTGTAACCTTTTACATTTCATCATTTTTATTGTGTTATTCTTATTAATTTAATTTATTTTTGTTTATTGTTTAATATATAATAAAATATTTCTTCATTTGTAAAATCCACTTTTATATTCATTAATTTATTTTTATCTTCTTTTTTAACTTTAAGTATTTCTAGTTCTTCTATTAGTTTTCTTTTTTGTGGATTGTTTTCTATTTTGATTATTTCCATATTTTCATTTGGATTTATGAATGTATGGCCTAATTCATTGAAATGTCTTGCATATAGTGAGTTTGTCATTATATAGTTGTTATTAGAATAGTACATAGGGTAAAATGCATAGGTTAGAATAATATGTAGGTTACGTTACGTATATTTACATTATACATCTCGTGTGTAGTATAACTTATGTATAGTTGATATGCACTAGAATGTTCTGTAACAATAGTACTATACATTTATAGATAAACATAGTTTAGTCTACCAGATTCTCAAATTTATGTCTGGAATTTACTAGACATTTCTTGTAAGTAACACATTTTGGTGAATGTCATTGCCATTCATATATTTATAAGCAGTTGTGATGTGGGGGGGAGTCAGTTAATATTTATTATTAGTTCAGTTAAGTTAGTTTTCAGTCAGTCTTTACTGACATTTCGGTTTAGTGAGATGTAGAGTCAGTGTGTGTATTTGATACCATGTTTGTGGATCAATATTATATTTGTGTTTTTGTTTGTATAAGTTATGACTGTGTCAATATTTATCACAGGTGTGAATTAAATTATTCATTTTTAATTATAAAAAGTTATTGTGATAACGATAAATAAACAGGGTGTCGACAATGGTACAAGTGTTTTTACTTTGATTGCTCCTAGAAGACGCAGGTTATGCCTTGCAGACTAATTCACATTGTTTTGACAGTCCGCAAATCAACATGTTGAACAATGAAAATCACAACTGACAAGAGAAATCACCAATTACAACTTTAATTACAGTTAAAGCTAAGCTTGTACAGTGCATACTAAAGTACCAAACAATAAATAACGCCTCATTAACAATGTCACACTTTACAAAATAACAAATCTAACAACACACTCAAATGTTGCAGATCCCGAACTGAACTGGCCAGCTGCTGGCTGTTTCAATTTATACCTTGCCGAGTTTTGAGAAAATCTACCAGTTTTTGGACTAAATGTTGATAATAATTGGTAGTTACCGGAAGCAACCTTGCACACACCCTTCACACCAAATGACGCATGCGCCATGCAGGTTGACTGTTTCATGGGCATAAGACTTTTAGAAAAACTTTTATATGACCTTTTAATGTGTGTTGTCACACATACATGGAATTATGTCGACTTTGCATATAGCAACTGCAAAATACTCATTTCAAAAACATAAAGATTCTTTAAACCCCTTTAAAAAATTAATTGGACTGAAGGAACTAAAATCAAATGTCAGGTGATTTGAAGGAGTCTGTTTGAAAATTTAATTCAACACGTTTAAATTTTCCATCATTTCATCTATATTCAATGATTTATTTGAAGTTACAAATACTTTATTCGACTTCCTTTAAAAAGTTTCTTAGTTTTATTTTCTTTTGTTGTGTGCTCAATACAAGACAGTCAAGGGAAATAATTATCTAAGTGATTTTAATGTCTAAATTCAAAACATTTTAAAATTATTCTGTTTTGATTTGGGACACTAAATGAGAGAATTTGTAGCAACAAAATATATTTGATTCCAAACAAAAAAAGAATACCGGTATTTATAAAATTTTAATGTCTCTAATATAAAATTCTTGATACCACTGCTGCAACGTAAACTTATAAAATATTTCAGTGTTCCTTTCATTTGGAAGCAGCACAAAATTTGAATATTTTTTTTATAATTTCTACAGATGTATGGGAACCTTAAAATTAAACAGTTCTTATTCATAAGCATTTGGCAGAATGTGTAAAGCATTTGTCCATCAATAATACGTGAGTCAATTACTTTTCCTGCTATATCTTATACATGTGTTTAGCTGCTCAGTGTCAAAGTGTGAGTAACAAGAATGAATGTGATAGTGATTGAGATACTGACTAGTTTGATTAGTAGTTTAAAAAAATAATTAAGTCTTATTCAAAATAATTTTGACACGCAATTCATTTTTAAGACTTATTAATGTTTATTATACAAACAAACTTCATTTTGTACTAGGAAAATTGAAAATAATAGGTGTCAATTAAACAGAATACAAGCACAAACATTCTAAATCAGTTCGGAACTTACCATACTTTATTACATAATGTAACTTATTAAGTTACAGCCTGTAGGTTGCAAGTGTTATGTTAACTTGAAGGAACCAATGACAAATGTGAGAGTATACATTTACTGACAACAAACATTACAGAAATCAAAATGTCTATTTTGAAATATGGTAAGCTTCAGTAAAAGTTTATAAGGAATTATTTAATATTAACAAAACATTTGCTGATATTTTATTTTAGTATACTGATATATGTATTGATGTATATCTGTGTGTGTGTGTGTGTGTGTGTGTGTGTGTGTGTGTGTGTGTGTGTGTGTGTGTGTGTGTGTGTGTGTGTGTGTGTGTGTGTGTGTGTGTGTGTGTGTGTGTAAATATAGCTAAGATCCCCTTTGCTTTCCTCTCAAGAATTATGGTCAGCAAAATGAACTACCTGGCTGGTAAAGAATCAATAAAGAAATAAAATTCTAAAAAAAAACAAGATATTTTATTATAAACTTAAAGTTCTGTAAAAACAGAGTTTATGGTATTATACATATAGTTTTTTTTTTAATTGTAGCTGTAGACAGATCTTCATGTTCTTGTAAAGCAGTAGTGTCACTGGTAGTCATTACTGAAATTCTGAAACACAGTACAAAGTTATATTTAATCATTATTAGTACAATTAAACTTCATGGGCTTTGTATACTTGTAGTGTTGCAATTATTCACAACCTTAAAATAAAATTAGTAAACAGTATAAACGTTAGGACCATTATAACAAGGACAAAGTCCACTTTACTTTATTTTTAAAAGGATGAGTATTACTTATCTTTATAAGTATTCCAAGTATATTAATTATTGAGCGTCAAAACATCTTTACGAAACCTGTGAAGTAATACTGTATTATATAATATTACAATGCAAAATTATAGTGTCCTGTATTTTATGACTAATGGCAATAATATTTATAATAAAACATGTTTCCATTATCTTAGAAGAAAATATTGTAGAAAAAACGGAAGAGCTAAAATATCAAAAAATAATTTAAAAATTTGTATTAATAACTGCAATGTATGTTTCTCTTAAAACTTAAGAAAATAGTACGTTCTTCCGAATTACAATTTATTTTTTGTTTCCCACAATTTTTTAAGATGACAGTATGCTAATAAAGAGTACTTAACTGATTGTCTAAAGAGGCAACACATCCCATAAATGGGAAAGTGAATGCCCAACAAATAGGAAGGCGAGGATTTAGATTCTGTAAGAACAATCATATCTAGCCCTATACATTTTTTTAGTGAAACAGATGGGCAAATAAAGAGGGCACCAAGCAGATCATGCTAAGAAGGAATAAGAAGGGTCTTGAAACATTGTAGTTTGGAAGAAGAGGACAATCTGGCTAGGAATAAGTGGATGTTTAGCATGGTGATGAATCAGTAGCTGCATTTTAAAACCTGATAAATAGATGTAGCACAAACACAATATTTCTTTTTCAAATAGAATAAAGTATGTGTAATTTGTCCATACCAATGCAGAAACAGTTAAATTTTAATATTTACTCACTTCTCTTGCTAATTCCGTAAGATGCAAAGCCATTAGGCCAGTAAAGTTAGATCAAAAAACTAGAATTCTAGGACTTAATTCGGAGAAAGCTGGAAATCATTTTAATACCTTCATTTGAGTCTCAATATGTGTAATCTGAGTTTGCACGGTCACAGGAGGTGAGCTTACGTTTTTGGCTCAAAAAAAATAACTCAAAATTTTTGCACTTATTTCATTTTTTCGCTAATAAGTTAAAAACAATGCTTCCTAGAGAAAACTTTATGATTACAAGAATTGAAGAACATTAAATTCTGCGTCAAACAAGTCCTTAAACATGAAATTCGGTTCAGTAGTATAGTCAAAAGTTACAGTCAGAAAACGACATTTTTTACCATTTTTGATTAAATTTTCACTTAATGACTTTTCAAACGACCGTAACTTTGAAACAGCTATTTCAAATGAAAAAACACACAGAATGAAGTTGTGGAGCATTAAATTCTGCGTTTAGAGACACCAAAAAATTTTAATTTGGACAATTATACCTAAGTAGAGAGGGAAGGAGGGGCCATTCCCACCACACCAATGACATTTTTCCATAGTAAGTGTTAATCGATTCTCGATTTTATACCATTTTAAAGCATAAAGCTAGCGCTTTTAAACGACACCTTAAACGTTAGAATCCAATTTTTTGTGTTCAGAAGTTATACGCAGTCAAAGTTGGAGGATGAGAATTTCCACCCCCAAAATCGCCCAGATTTCTCGGAAACTCGCGCATTTTACAAGAAAACTCAATATCTCAAGAACTATGTATGATAGAATTCTGGGTCCAACGCCATTTTTTTTGTAGAAAAATATACCTAGTTATAGACGATTCAATGCGGGCAGTTTTATTTTATACAAACAAAAAACTGATTTTTGAAGAAAAAAATTTACTCAATTTTTTCAATAATTGTTGTTTTAAACTAAGAAAAAGGGTGAACTATATGTATTTTGGTGCGCTGAATTCGAAAATGACATTTGTTTTTTTTTTTGCACGAAAATTTTTGTATCAGTCGGTAGTCCAAAAACCATGATTTTGGTAGTTTTTAAATTTTTTTGACAGATTAATTTTTAAATAAACAATTTTTTTTTTAATCTATTCTACAACTGAAAACAAAAATTTTGATATATCTTTCATAATTATACGCCGACTAGAACCTAGAAGTTTTCAAAAATAAAAACGCACGAAATTTTGAAGGGCTGCGATGCCGGCCTATTGGATCCGCCGCACGAATTGACACCTGCAATCCAAGTTTCTCATAGAGTACTACAATATCCCAAAAGGTGGTTAAGAAACTCGATTAATACCAAAGTACCTTTACTTGTTAGAAGAAAAAAAACTTATTGTTAGTAATCATTATATATAAATGAAACCAATAATAGTAGGTATACATGAAATTTATTTTGTTTATTTATTTTTTTAGAATGCTAATGACATCTTCTCCACCTACACAACATGAATGAGCCCAAGTGTTTTATTTGTGACAGAGCTTTGTTTGTAGAGGCTTCTACTACAGTGAAGGAATGGGGGATATCATCATTGATAAATAGTAGCAAAATTAAGAATGATAAAAAACACCTTCAACTTAAGGGCCTTACCTCAGTCACCACAAGTCACGATAGATGCAGGAAACTCTACTTGAGGAAGAGGAATTATGAAGGAGAAGAAGGGGGAAGCGTAGAGTAAGGGACGAAGAACGATTTGATTTCAAGAAAAAATGTGTGATATGTGGTGATGACGCATCACCTGAATTTGTGGCCAGAGAAAATAAGAAGCCAATGAAAAAACAAGAAACCGTGCATCACGTTTTAACACTTGAATTCAAGGATTCCCTCATAACTGCAGCTGAAAGGAGGGATGATGAAAACGTGCTCCAACGAATTCGTCTTGCATCTGATCTAGTTGCAGCAGAGGCCAGATATCACAAGAAGTGTGGTAAAAATTTTCTGAGACTTCCAACAGAAAGATCCAGTACTGAGTCAGGCCGACCTGAAGATGAGGACATGACTGTGGCCTTTTGAATATATTTGCAAATACATTGAAGATAATGAAGAGCAATGTCAATTCACTTTACCTGAAATTTTGAAGTATTTCAAAGGCTACATTCCAGTTGATAAAGCCCTGAAGAATAGGCTGAAGAAGAAGTATGGGGAGGATATCATTGTTACGAGTGGAGGTGGTAAAAATAAGCCACCTGTAATATGCTTTCGAAACACTGGGTACAAAATTATAACTCAGAATTAGTATGATTCCAAGGCTAGGGATGAAAAACAAGAATGTCTTCGCATTGTGAAAGCAGCAGCTGCCATAATTCGAGAGGATATCAGATCAGTGATTTATCCCATGGATAGCTACCCCAAAGTGGACAATTTTCTGGAAAACGTTGAGGATGACATTCCAGAATCACTCAGATTGCTTCTCACGTCAATCGTAACCACACATAAACATAAAAAGTGTGATAGGGTTCAGTTGGATACCAAAGTCACTTCAATCGCACACTCCCTAATTAGTGCCACAAGACCACAGTCCTTCCTCTCTCTGATTCTCATTGGACTAGGTGCAACATTGTATAAGAAGTATGGCTCAAAAGATCTTATTGAGGTGCTGTCGAGTCTTGGGTTTTGTTGTTCGTACAATGACGCTAGGCTATTTGAGGCGTCCTGTTTGAAAGAACCACACAAACTGTGCTGGAGGACTCGTTCAGCCAATTTGTATTTGATAATGCTGATGTAAACATTGATACGATTGATGGGTGCAATACTTTTCATGCCATGGGAGGTCTCCAGTGTGTAACTCCTCACAGCTCAGCTCGTTCGGAGACCAGAATTATGAAGTTACGGAAGGTACCCAGTGCTCAGGAAACTGGGGCATTAGGAAGCATACCTCTGGTCCCCTTTCAAAAAACCATACAAGGCCTCCAGTCAATTTCAGTGTACGACATTAATACGCGGAATCCAACTCATGAAGTGAAACTCTCAGCCAGTGAATTCATGTGGATATATGGTAAATGGAAAGAGCGGCTGGATATCCCGGGTTGGAATGGTTTCATGGAAAGAGTGACCTCAGGTCAGCCATTTCAAAAATCTCATGCGTTGTGCCTACCATTTCTCAACTCCCCCCTGGAAACCCCAACACAATATACTCTGTTCTCCTAAATGCAGTAGAAAGGAAAGGTAACCAGAAATGCTGCTTTGTGACATTTGATCAGCCTCTTTATTACAAAGCCTGAGAAATAGTGGCTTCCTGTGGACCCGATTCTCCATTATCCTCAGTGATTGTGCGCCTGGGTGGCTTCCACCTGCTTATGTCCTTCATGGGCGCCATAGGTTACATCATGGATAGAAGTGGGTTGCAGGATGTACTAAGCACTGTATATGCACGAGCATCAACTGAAAAAATGCTTACAGGGCATGCTTATTCCAGAGCTGTCAGAGGTCACATATTAGTTCACCTGGCTTTGGCAAAGATCGTATTGTCCAAAATGGATATCATTGATGAAGAGAACCAGACTGTACTGGATGTTTTAAATGACATTGGTGCCCCCAAATTTTTCAAGAAACATAAATGAACCACCTGTCAGCACTCTCATGCAAAAGTTCCACGAAAAAATGTCAGAGCTTGAGAAGAACGGAGCTACCGCAAAGCTTTGGGTACAATATTTCAGAATGGTGACCATCGTCAAACGATTTACTCAAGCTGAACGAAGTGGTGACTGGCAATTACAACTGCAATGTGTGCAAAAAATATTGCCTTATTTACATGCGAGCGGGCACTTCTTGTATGCCAAGTCATGCAACTATACCTTCAAGACATGTTCAACCTTGAGTCTACGCTTACACCTGATGAATACGAACGATTCGTGACTCAAGGCTTTTTCACTATAAGAAGGTCAGAAAAGTTCTGGTCCGGAATATGGACAGATATGAGTATTGAGCAGGTTGTCATGAGATCTATGAAGGCTGGAAAAGGTGGCCTGAGCTATGGAGAAGGCATAACTGACAGCACTTTGTTGAAATGGGTTGCCTCAATGTCTGCAATCATGGAAATTTCATTACAACTTGAGGATTTTTGTGGTGTGCTTATGCTACAACGGAACAACACGTAGATGCCAGGTTGACAAGGGTAACGAAGGATGAAAAAGACGTTCCACAGCTTCTTAACTGGTTTTCATCACACGACCCCTTCTCCATCGGAGAATATGTTATGTCAATAAGTACAGGAGTAACTGGGGATGAAAAGGTAAATTGTCATGAGGTGTTCGAAAATGGAAATCAAAGTATCGCTAGAATCATTGGCTGCAACTTCAGCAATGTCACGTTCCAACGGAAAAACAGAGTAGTTCCCCTTAAGGCCTTCAATTCAAAAATCAGGATCCACAACGAAGACGTCCCAGTCAACCCGGACACTATTTTCCGACGAATTATGTTGTTATCTCTCACTTTTCTTTTAATTGTTATATTTGTAAAAAAGAACATGCAAACATACACTTTCGTGTATTTATATTTATTAATTTTATTCACGTGTGTCAACCACACCATAATTATGGTACTTACCATACATATGTAATACCTGTTGCTACGATCTTATTGTTTGTTGTGGGTCCAGGGTTTCGACTCAGCATGAATGTCGACTGAGATGGGCTTTGAAATAAAGATACTAACATTTCACAAATATTAACAATCAATTTCGGTTTATTTTCCTTTTCATTTTACACCGGATTTTTATTACTCGACAATGGCGTCTTGAACAACCAAAACCAAAATGGCGGCCGTTACTTACATTTCTTATTCCCTTATTACAACAACTATATTATATATTTTGTATTTATCAAATTACCCCTTTTCTCTGTTAATTGGGCAGCTGCCTTTCTATAAAAAATGACTTTAGTTATATTTGCTTAGAGGCTATACACAAACCAACGCCTCAGCTTGGCTGTCGACAGTTATCATTCACGCTTTCCTTTCTCACACTCACTCATTCTGAACACTTTAATGCATTTTATGTATGAATATATTTGATGGTTATAGAAAAAGAGCTCTTTAAGATTGTATTAAGGTTTTGCACTTTCCTGATTGTAAACTGGAAGTTCTGGACGATGTCCCACATGCTGCTTTTACTGAAGTTGCTTGGTTACATTTTTGATTGTTATTTCACTGACTCTAGATTTTGATTTTTGAAAAAACTATTGTACACTGTATTACTTCATCTTCCACTGATTTATAAATATATATATAGATTACATTTTTGAATGTTTAAAATCACTGGGCCGGTATAATTTGCTGGCGACCTTTTTGTAATGTGTTACCGCTGATGCGGAGTTGTGAAGACTGGCATCAGGCACTACGCACTTTTTACGTATGTGTGTGTGTGCGTACGTCATTATTCTTTGTCTTTAGTCAAAGAAACGCCCTAGTTTATTACGTATTTTATGCACGTCATTCTTTTGTTAATGACGTCTGGCGTTGTTGGCCAATGAAACAGACGTATCTAGAGGCTGTATTTGTTTGTGTAACCATTTTAAGTGTTCTTATCCGCACGTCCGCCGTTGACCTTGGAATGATTCTGTTGTGTCGAAACTGCGTCGTTGCCGGCAAAACAAGGGAAATTGTACCATCCATATAAATGAATGCAAAATACATTGAAATACAATAATTCGATACCTCGTGTACCATAAATCTGACATCAGGTTTTCGTACTGTCACAAAACCCCCTCAATGAAAGGTTTTATGTCGAGACATAAAAACTTTCATTGACCCATTCATACTTTTCTAAAAGGATCAGCCCAGATATGGTGCCACAACCCCCTGTAGTGTTAATATAAAAGAATTTCAATCACTTACCCTTGGTTCAATGATGATGTCGCACCCTCTTACCTTACTGGACTTCTCAGGAGAGATCCCAACACCATAAGGCCATGAGGCACTTTACGCTCCTGTTCTGACGCACCGGCCAGCTCAGGACCGCGGTCACAACACCACCAAACTCTAAAACATGCAATTCAAGTTTTAGAATAGTTGCCTTCTCTATATCCATATCCACAACTGATATGTCTCCCCTTAGTGCATTGGTTTGCATTTTGAGGCATTGGTTTGCTTAACTCTACAATTTTCAAACAATGTATAACAAGAGTTAAGATAGAAAATTCCTTCTCCTTTTAACAACCCGGTATTTAGTATAACTTTCTGACTCCAGTCAATTATATTTACTCTCTTTACCACATGGAAACATTTATTCTTAGCCTAAACAGAAAACACATTTTACTTTTCTAAGCGACAACCATTAACTCTACTATTTTACTTCATATAACATTAAAATATCTATCATGGCAAACAACTTCAAAGCTTTTTAGTTTCTTGACAACTTTTTCTTTATTCTTATTTTCTTTGCAACCGAACTAACTCATTTTCCTTTGTTCAAAACCACTGTTATCTTTAAAATTTTTTTTTATCACATCAATATTTTTACCGTCGCTACCCCCGTAACGACCTCCTACCCACACACACTATTACCATCAACATAATAAAAACATAATAAAACATTGTACATTACACATTAAACACTAACATTGAACAATTCACATTACTTAATTCACATTTACATAACTTGTAGCAAAACTTTACAACATTACTATCATCAATTCTCTATTGACTTTTAAATTAGTTAACATTCATTTATATCAGATTCTATACAAAAAAATTTCAAATTTATCATTACCTTTCTGTTACATTACCTTCCTACCATGAATTTTCCTTTTCTAACCTTTTCATCCTTCTTGTCTAGTTTGGGTGACTCTCTATTATTCATTATTCTCTCTATCTTATTTTGGTATTTGTCAATCTAACCTTACTCACCTCTTTTTAACTAACAACCGCTTCTAACCATTAACATATTATGACACCAATATCTCAATAATAACCCCCTTCACTAATCCTATTTAAATCCTCTGGCACCGCTCGTCATTTGTATTAGGATGTGTGTTCCTACCTGGCCATATCCATCCCTAACCATTTGCCCTCCACCAAATATCAGCAAACACTCTAACCCAAAATTGCTCCGCCTGCCACAACGCTGCACGCTGATCACTCCTTACACCGGATCCTTACTACAAAATACCATCATCAACAAATATATATACCATTCACATTACTCACCTCTACATATAATCACTAACTACCGTGTCCCTAAAATATCTAACACCTCTTTATATATTATCTGTATCTCAACATTCTTATTTTCACTACTTCCCATTAACTCTGCTTAACTAACTCCAATGCCCTTATTTATAATTATTACCCAAACCTCTTTACAACATTAATATACCACTAGAAAATTCATCACTTATCTTACAATCCTAAAACAACTCAATATCCAAATATATCATATGCATAATCATATACTAACCATTAGACTCTGAATTCCATAATTATTTAAAATCATCCTCCTAATTACTTATTCTTTAATATTTAAAATTCTACAGTACATGGTTTACACACAAAAAAAATACATAAAATACACAACAGCAAAAATACACAAATACACTGATATTAATATACACAAAAATATACAATCCAAATTACCAATTAATCGTTTACCATAAATCAGTCATAAACAGTCCGTTTCAAAACACTGTCCATATAATTAAATGTTCATAAACACAATAAAATATTTACCCTCCATCATCAAATAATAGTCGAATCTTAAAACTATATACATTGTTTAATATTAGATATCTTATCTTATCACTCAGAACTGATACTCAAGGGGATTGTAAGGGGGTTGTAATCGGAATAATTTTTATATAGTGGTGTGCAACAGTGATCATTCTGATTGTGATTTCAACCACTAACACAAATTTCTTCGTTAAACGTCTATTACTTTCTTATTTTCTAATTCCATTTCATCTAAACGTGTCTCTATTTCGTTAATTCTCTTATCTAAATTACAATTCTCTTTTTTAATTTCATTGATGTTGCTTTTCAACTCATTAAATTTCCCATCGATTTTGTTATTCTGTATCTCAAAAAGCGTCTGCATAATTTTTACTATTTAATTTTCTTCAGTTTTTTTATTTACTACAGGCGTTGACTGATCGCCTTCTCGCATAATTTGTGACTCAGTCATGCTTGTTTCGCTATCATTCGCCACTATAAAAAAAAAATGTTAATGAATTGTTGCTTTCTATTTGTATTACCACCTAACCTACAATCGTATCTTTAATTTCAATGCCCACTCCGTCTCCATTCAGGCTTATTATATAAAATACAACAGGATATATATTTGTTTTTTATTTTATATAGTCACCAGTTCGGGCGGCATTTGTCCTCTTTAAACAAATAATATTTTATAAAAACAATGCAAACATACACTTTCGTGTATGTTATATTCATTAATTTTAGTCACTTGTGTCAACCACACCATAATTATGGCACTTACCATACATATGTAATACCTGTTGCTACGAGCTTATTGTTTGTTGTGGGTCCAGGGTTTCGACTCAGCATGAATGTCGACTGAAATGGGCTTTGAAATAAAGATACTAACATTTCTCAAACATTAACAATCAATTTCGGTTTATTTTCCTTTTCATTTTACACCGGATGTTTATTACTCGACAATGGCGTCTTGAACAACCAAAACCAAAATGGCGGCCGTTACTTACATTTCTTATTCCCTTATTACAACAACTATATTATATATTTTTTATTTATCAAATTACCCCTTTTCTCTGTTAATTGGGCAGCTGCCTTTCTATAAAAAATGACTTTAGTTATATTTGCTTAGAGGCCATACGCAAACCAACGCCTCAGCTTGGCTGTCGACAGTTATCATTCATGCTTTCCTTTCTCACACTCACTCATTCTGAACACGTTTAATACATTTTATGTATGAATATATTTGATGGTTATAGAAAAAGAGCTCTTTAAGATTGTATTAAGGTTTTGCACTTTCCTGATTGTAAACTGGAAGTTCTGGACGATGTCTCACATGCTGCTTTTACTGAAGTTGCTTGGTTAATTTTTGATTGTTATTTCACTGACTCTAGATTTTGATTTTTGAAAAAACTATTGTACACTGTATTACTTCATCTTCCACTGATTTATAAATATATATATAGATTACATTTTTGAATGTTTAAAATCACTGGGCCGGTATAATTTGCCGGCGACCTTTTTGTAATGTGTTACCGCTGATGCGGAGTTGTAAAGACTGGCATCAAGCACTACGCACTTTTTACATATGTGTGTGTGTGCATACGTCATTATTCTTTGTCTTTAGTCAAAGAAACGCCCTAGTTTATTACGTATTTTATGCACGTCATTCTTTTGTTAATGACGTCTGGCGTTGTTGGCCAATGAAACAGACGTATCTAGAGCCTGTATTTGTTTGTGTAACCATTTTAAGTGTTCTTATCCTCACGTCCGCCGTTGACCCTGGAATGATTCTGTTGTGTCGAAACTGCGTCGTTGCCGGCAAAACAAGGGAAATTATACCATCCATATAAATGAATGCAAAATACATTGAAATACAATAATTCGATACCTTGTGTACCATAAATCTGACATCAGGTTTTCGTACTGTCACAATGTTTCTAAAGAAGACACACTTTGAGTTTGAGTTGGCCCCTTCAATGAAACAGGGATGTTTAAAACTAAGAAATCAATCTTCTATGATTTATTTTCTCCTGTGACAGATGATGTCAACTTGGCTGAAGCTGCCTTTGTAATTGACGGTGGGTTTCTCATTCATCGAGTGGTTTGGCAGTCGAAAGAAAGTTTTTCTGCTATCCTATCAAAATATGTACATTATGTGAAGCAGTACTACAAGCCTGGAAGAACAACCATTGTGTTCGATGGTTACCCTGATGAGCCGGCTGCCAAGAGTACTAAATCTGCTGAGCGGCTTCGCCATAAAAACAAGTACTCTGCCGCGAATGTAATATTTATAGAGTCGATGACTGCAACCATGCCAAAAGAACAATTTCTATCCAATGACAGCAACAAAGAACGGCTGATCTCCATGCTGTGTGAGAAATTGGTTCATGAGGGATTTGAAGTAAAACAAGCTTTTGAAGATGCAGACACCCTCATTGTCACAACCGCTATAGAAATGGCTGAGAATTTTCAGCAAGCCATCATAGTCGGAGAGGACATGGATCTGTTAGTGTTACTGACTGTCCGAGAACTATCTTCATCCAATATTTATGTCATGAAACCTGGGAAAGGAACCTCTCAAACCACGATGTACTCACTGGCACACTTCGCTGTCAAAGAGAATATTTTATTCTTGCATGCTTTCAGCGGATGCGACACTACGTCTGCATTCTTCAGACAAGGCAAGATAAAGTTCGTCAAGCTATTGGAGAATAACCCGAATTTACAGGAGGCTGTTCAATGTTTCAAAAATGCAGACGCTTCTGCAGGTGATGTGGGTTCAGCAGGTCAACGATTCCTTGCAGTCCTGTATTCATCCAAGCAAGGTGAAACCCACTTGGACACAATACGTTATACCATGTTTTCCAAATCCCTCTCCAAGACGGGCTTCAATCTTGCCTCTCTGCCTCCAACAAATGCAGCTGCAGTACAACATTCTCTGCGAGTTTACCACCAAATTCAATTGTGGTGTGGGCGAGACAAGGATCCACTCAGCTGGGGTTGGAGAACTACAAACAATGGATTGCTCCCAATTACCACATCAAAAGAGCCAGCTCACGCAGAGGTCCTCAATACCGTCTCCTGCAGATGTGCGAAGGGGTGCAGAGGAAAATGCAGTTGTCGCAAAGTGAGTATGAAATGTTCATCAATATGCCTCAACTGTAAAGGGCAAGCTTGCTCTAATGCCGCCTCTGAGGATGAAGTTTTGTCCTACATCTCCACCTTTTCAAGCGACGAAGAAAATGACGCGGACGAGTTCGAAGACTATTTGGAGGACGGAGATGAGAAGCTGGATAGCATCTCAAGGATTGGCAGTCTTGAGGACGAGGGACCCTCAATGTTTAAGCGAAGATGTTAAAGAATCTCTAAATAATAAATGTGAAGAATCCCATATTTGAAAATCCATTTTCTTTCCATATTGCTCAATCTCAAATAATATAAGATGTAAATAATTTACAGCTGATTTCAAATTTTTTAATTGTAATTTTTGCCAAGAAATGTGAAATAAAAAGTTCCGTACAAGGAAAGTTTGTAACCCCTCTTTCCTTTTATACCTTTTATATATATAAAACACCCTTCTTTTTATTTCCTCCCTTTTTTTTATTTATTTATTTATTTTTTTTTTTTTGAAAGAGAGGCCACAAGTTATTTAGGACTAGGCAAGCCTAGAGAAGCCAAAATTGTGCTGGGTCCAGTATGATGGGACTTGCAAATGAAACTCTACTCTAAGATAACAATAACAGAATTTATTGTATTTGGCTTTTATACAATATATGCACCCTTGAAAAGCAAGATAATTGCAAGTATTTTACACTCAAAATAGCTCACTTCCAAAAACCCCCAATCGTTATTATAAGTCCATTAACATATGCATCGCCAAATAGTTGAGTTTGAGCATTAATGGCGCATAAATAATAATAACAATATGAAATGGCGCACAGTCTCGACCCTCCCAGTAATTACACAATTCATAACACGATATAAATATATATATATATATATATATATGCATAATCACGTATAATAATGTAACAATCACATAAGGCATAACACACAACATATAATTGACATAGAAACACATTTACATATAAATAGCACATCACATGTTCACCTGGTTAGCAGCGTATATTTTGTCATCATACACCCTCAACCCCCCTTATTCTGACCAAGTATCCAGCCCACCTTAACTTCCAACTAAAAAACTAAACCCCAAAACTTCAATTAATACATCCCCAAAGAGTAGAGTAGACATGCCCCAAAATTATAAGTATATGCACAGCCAAAGTCAATTTGGCTAAATCGCCAGAACAGCGCACCCATACCCAGCAAAAGTTTAATTATCAATTTCGGATCTCAATAATGATAATGATAATGAGTGCCATCACGAGGTCAACATGGATGCCCGGTTGCATCACTGCATTTCTCATTTCTTTTATTTTTCTGACAAAATCTATAAAAATAGTGGAACGTGACCACCCATAAATACTCATAACTGATACTGATTAGTCTTGTATCCTTTAACATTAATTAATTGGTATTGTGAGCAATAAAAGGTTAACAGTTACAAAATTTAAACTATGGCAAAATATAAACTGTGACAATATTTAAACTGGCTATGGCAAAATTTAATGGTTACAAAATTAGCTGAACAGTAGAATTGAATTTTGCAAAGCAGAATCTATGTAATGAATGTACTGAAACATGCTTAAAGTGTTCATAAAAAACTTGACCTCAGGCATGGTCATGCGTCCGGACGAGATCCAGCAAAATATGACATGATACAGTCCTGTAGTGAACGGCCCCTACGGGAGTCGTCCACTTGTTAAAACACCTCCCCGATCTTAATTAATAGACAAAAACTCCAACCCAATTAACAAAAAATAATTGATCATCAAATTCGCAACTGGCACAGATACATCCGCGCATGCCTGCTCAACCCAGAAACAATTTAGTGCCGACCCCCTTTACAGAAAACTCAGCTCAACCCGGGTGCTGCATGACCCTGGCCGAGTTACAATTCTCAGAATGAGACAGATATTAATATACTAATGAGGCGTAAGCCTTAATAAGAAAATTACAAAGTAACATGTAAACCCCATTGGCCGGAACTAAGTCTCCAAACTGGAGCGTCTGCACAAATGTCTCAAAAGAGTTTATCGGCCGCAAACATTTTGTTCAAATAGCTTAAATGTCACCTGGTTAGCAGCATATGGGTAGAGGGTCTGGTCGAGTGTGTGTCCGTCCATCCCGGCTGACAGCTGACGGAAGTGTTTGAATCTATATCATGGAAAGCAGGTGTTCGGCCATCCTCTGGAGCGAGACAGATTCCCGTCTACATCGGAAACCCTGCACAATTATATCTGTGATTACTTACAGGTTTAATAAACCACACTACCACATTTACCAGCTGACATTGCATGACATGCCCAGTTTACAATCTCCGAAAATTCACTATGTATAGAACCCCATTGAATCTAATAAACCGCTTCAAAATAACACTTTTAAATATTATAATATATAATGTCTCCAAATATAGTCATTCCACATAATAATCATTTCAATTAAATAGTTATTCACAAGTTTTCATGAAGCACTTAACTCCCCCTGACAGGAACTAGCAAACTTTAACAAGTTCATGATGTACAATGATTTCAGAAAAATAACTGACTTACGCCCCATTCTGGTTCAATGAATTGAGTATTATTATTATAACACATTATTATATTATTACTACTAATATTTGTTAGCCAGCGTTAAGATTGAAACATACATAAAACAAATCTAACCTGTTGCCGGCCACGTGCGGACAAATTACTGCAATATCTATTGCAACGCATCTGCGTTAATATTAAGCGAATACAATTTATTTTTATGAATTATGACTTTACATATCTTAACACACTTACCGGTAGGTCACATAGACTTCTACTTATTCACAGAAGCAGCTAGAAGACGAAAACTTTACATTGACTCTGTCAGCAGGATACAAGCGCTGCTATGTTGAACGACAGACTTGGACTGACGAAACCAGCTGCAGAAAAAACGGTATGAAACATCGGGCATAGAGCGCGCGCGTATCGGCCGGGTGGAAGATAATTCATAACGACAGCAAAGTCCAATAATACGTACGTAATTTCTTATGTAACACCCATGTTAATAAATACGTAATTTAGTAGTTCAACTATATAAAAAGAACACCGCCGCGTTTTTTCCAAAACACGGCACACCCCCACCCCAAAAGGGCAACTTGGTTGTCTCACAGTTAAACGCAGGGAGGGTACCCTGCAGTGTACCCCACTTCCCAAAACAGATCAGTGGTCTCGTGATTATGACGGCCCAGCAGTACTTGCTCTCAGGAGAACAGAGATCCCCATGCGACCCTCTCCGCCATGCCAACCCCACGGGACCGCCCCAACACGTCACCCTCTACGGTGACCATCACCTACTCCCACCGGTCCCACTCACATACTCGTCCTAAGACCAAACAAGGTATCTCCCACCTTGGTATGTGAGTGACCGCACTACTCCTCGTCCATCTCTTGGACTGACCAGCCACATGCACCCACAAGGCATCTCCATCCTTGCCATATGGCTGGCCCACTTCCCTACACAAGGGCGGACAGCCCCACTTACCCAGACAGAGAGGACCGCACCAAGGGCACGCAAACATTAATCTCATCTCAACTCTTACTTCACCAAAAGGTCATAACTATATGGGGGGGTTTACTTCTCCACAGCACCATCGATACACCATACATATATATACACCACCTAGTTTTAACTCAAAATAAACACCATGGTAAACAACCGGGGAATGCGGCATGGTTCGGACCCTACAATGAACAACATCGACATCAACAACCATTAACAACCAACAACAGCACACCATCACTCCATCTAACCTCTCCAGAACCAAAACAGGGGAACTTACAATCTCCAGGACCACAATTTAATCACTCTCCAACTCTCTAACTTTCTCCATGATACCCTTCCAGAACAGGGGAAACTGACAATCTCGAGGACCACAATCTAATCACTTCCGGCAAGTCTCTCTAACTCCTTATTGATAGGTTTTTTTTTTATTTTTTTTTACTAAGGGGAGGGGTAGGAAAATCGGGAAGATGAAACGGGGCAAGGATCATTAAAGGGTCAATAGCTAGAAGTAAGGGTAAGGACATGGTTCCCTCCGGACATAAGGACAATTGGAGAAAACCAAGGCTCGCGTGGGCAGGGGCGCAACCCTGAAGTAGACGAACACCACTGGGACTGTGGGGAACATCTACCCGCTACCCGTTAACCTCTTCTTCTTACCTTTCTATGACGGACTTTGGGTATTCGTTGCTTTCGCACACCACTCTCAGAGAAATTATTTCGTGTTGGGCTGTACGGATTTGTTTCTTCTGAATCAGAATCAAGGCAACTTACTTCACTCCTTTGACTCCGCTTTGGATTATGCTCATCATCTAACTCCTCTACTTGTCTTTCTTCCAAACCTTCCTTCTCTTCCTGCTCTTCTACAATTTCCTCCTTTTCATCACCATAATCCAAATCAACCTCCTGACACTGCACCTCATCACCATCTTCCCGTTGCTCCTCTGATCCATCTTCAACCGCCTCTTCGCCCAGCTCCTCACCAATTTCTTCATCACACTCGTCACCAGCCGCTTCACGAACTTCTTGACTAACCTCTTCTCCGATCTCACTTTCATCAACACATTCCTCATCAACGTCATCGCCATCACGTCCACTACCACCATCATAACACTGCACGTCCTCGTCCTCCTCTAGTTGCTCACCTGGTCCACCTGAAACTTCTTTCCGTTCCTCGGAATCCTCAACACTACTTACAGAAGGCGTCTACATCATTCTCACTCACAAACTCTACAACGCTGTCACCAAATTTCTCCTCAACTTCTACCTCATCTACTTCTACCACACTTGCGGCATGGACATCCCCTTGTCCATCCACAACCTCAGAAACACTTGCAGCCTGGACATCCCTGTGTCCATCCGCAACCTCAGACTCTACAGTCTCCCTAACACCTACAACTATACCTTCCTGTGCAGCATCCGCAGACCGCTCTTCTGCCTCTTCTGTCGATTCCACTCCTTCACCACTTACAGCAACTACAACATCCTCGACATTTTCCACCCTGGAATCCAGCTGTCCACGTTCATGTGCAATGACTAAATTAATTTCTACTGGCGATGGTAAAGCTAAACCATGAAGTGACTTCTCATATCCCTGCATAGGCGATGAGGATGTTACAGGATCTAGATCCCTCACGAACCGAGATGGAGATACCGGAACAAATTCTGCGGCATCTGGATTCAACCATGACGTCCTCTTCGAGTCCTGTAACTCAGTATCCACAGACGTTTTCTTGTCGTGCTGTATCGATCCACGGAAGTTATTCCGCTTTTCTTCTTCTGCTTCACCTTCTTCATCTACTACTCTCTTAGGTACTTGTACTTCCTCTGGAACCTTTAAAGTTTCCTTCTTCTCCGAATAGGAATAACGCCTTGGTACAGGCTCCCTACTTGCCGATGTTTGTTCCCTAACATAATTTCTTCTTCCCCTGTTAATTTCGTATTTCTTCGTTTTCTGTGCTGTAGCTGTTGTCACCGTCTTCTCACTTGCCACCCCCTTGTAGCCTCCATTACTTCCGGAATATTCAGTTTTTCTGACCGTCTCTTGTGTTCTCCTCCAACCACCATGTTTGTCCTTTTTATATCTTCCTAACAAACCACTGGAGTATTGGACATCTGCGGCCTCTCTTCCCCGGGACTCGTCAACCTCCTGGACCGTTCTTGAAACCACACACAGCCGTTCAAGGTCCGCAAAACAACGTGGACGGTCCGCGAATACCAAACGAGATCTCTCTTGGGGATGCAGTCCTTCCAGAATCGCTTGTATAACTTCTGTCTCGGGCAACCCCAACCTTAACACCCGGGCAGCTTTCCGTATATCGTGCACGAAGTCCCCTAACACCTCTCCGTTGGCCTGTAGGCGACAGAATTTTTCAAACTTAAGCTGGGCACGTCGTCGAATGGGTAGGAAGAAGTTCAACACCTCCCCATGGAAAGCATCAACACTGTCACCCCGACGCAAAGTGTTGGTGACCAGCTCAGCCAACGTACCCCGGCAATATGGGTATATAAGAGACAAGACCTCCCCATCGGACACCCCCGGGAAATCTGCCACCTGCAGGACCAGGTCCAAGAAAACCAGCAGCTGGTCCTCATCAAATCCATTCACCACCGGAAATTTCTGGAGAACGCCTGAAAGAGGGTGGGGCAATTTCTGATAGCATACCGCCGCCAGAATTGCACAATTCAAAACAAACAATAATAAAACAAATCCTTACTAAACACCTAACACAAACATGACCTACAAAAGAAAAACTTGAGTACTCTTCTTCCGTCAAGTGGACCTCCGGGTTTCCTAGCGCTGCGAAAACCTGACCCACTCCAGAACTAACTCTCCGTCAGTCGCCAGACTCGAAAGAAGAAACAACATCAGACACTAACACCAACATACAATCCGCACCACCAACACTAACCACCACATACGACATTTCGACTAAGACATCATCACCATTGCAGTCGGACGGTACCGACTTCCAGTCGGGCCATACCGCATCCCGCTAACCGCACGCGCTCTTACCTTCATACAATAAACAAGGGAGCCCATCCCTACGCGATCTCCAGTAAGGTCCAATTTCAAAACAACAAAACCCAACTACAACACATGCCCGTGGCGGCCTCAGGTTTACAATTCAAAACACCTAACAATAATTCCTACATAGTACACATATACAACTACATGTTATGTCAACCCTGCCATTGCATTTATCTATTATTATTTTCAAATGTTATTGTATTTGCCAAACTATTTCCGAGTTTGCAAGCCCCATCACACCAACGGACCCAAGGGTTCGACCATAGAATGAACCACGCTCTCTGCTACCATTTGTAACCCCTCTTTCCTTTTATACCTTTTATATATATAAAACACCCTTCTTTTTATTTCCTCCCTTTTTTTTTATTTTTTTTATTTTTTTTTTGAAAGAGAGGCCACAAGTTATTTAGGACTAGGCAAGCCTAGAGAAGCCAAAATTGTGCTGGGTCCAGTATGATGGGACTTACAAATGAAACTCTACTCTAAGATAACAATAACAGAATTTATTGTATTCGGCTTTTATACAATATATGCACCCTTGAAAAGCAAGATAATTGCAAGTATTTTACACTCAAAATAGCTCACTTCCAAAAACCCCCAATCGTTATTATAAGTCCATTAACATATGCATCGCCAGATAGTTGAGTTTGAGTATTAATGGCGCATAAATAATAATAACAATATGAAATGGCGCACAGTCTCGACCCTCCCAGTAATTACACAATTCATAACACGATATAAATATATATATATATATATATATATATATATATGCATAATCACGTATAATAATGTAACAATCACATAAGGCATAACACACAACATATAATTGACATAGAAACACATTTACATATAAATAGCACATCACATGTTCACCTGGTTAGCAGCGTATATTTTGTCATCGTACACCCTCAACCCCCCTTATTCTGACCAAGTATCCGGCCCACCTTAACTTCCAATTAAAAAACTAAACCCCAAAACTTCAATTAATACATCCCCAAAGAGTAGAGTAGACATGCCCCAAAATTATAAGTATATGCACAGCCAAAGTCAATTTGGCTAAATCGCCAGAACAGCGCACCCATACCCAGCAAAAGTATAATTATCAATTTCGAATCTCAATAATGATAATGATAATGAGTGCCATCACGAGGTCAACATGGATGCCCGGTTGCATCACTGCATTTCTCATTTCTTTTATTTTTCTGACAAAATCTATAAAAATAGTGGAACGTGACCACCCATAAATACTCATAACTGATACTGATTAGTCTTGTATCCTTTAACATTAATTAATTGGTATTTTGAGCAATAAAAGGTTAACAGTTACAAAATTTAAACTATGGCAAAATATAAACTGTGACAATATTTAAACTGGCTATGGCAAAATTTAATTGTTACAAAATTAGCTGAACAGTAGAATTGAATTTTGCAAAGCAGAATCTATGTAATGAATGTACTGAAACATGCTTAAAGTGTTCATAAAAAACTTGACCTCAGGCATGGTCATGCGTCTGGACGAGATCCAGCAAAATATGACATGATACAGTCCTGTAGTGAACTTGTCCTAGTGATACAGTCCTATGGGAGTCGTCCACTTGTTAAAACACCTCCCCGATCTTAATTAATAGACAAAAACTCCAACCCAATTAACAAAAAATAATTGATCATCAAATTCGCAACTGGCACAGATACATCCGCACATGCCTGCTCAACCCAGAAACAATTTAGTGCCGACCCCCTTTACAGAAAACTCAGCTCAACCCGAGTGCTGCATGACCCTGGCCGAGTTACAATTCTCAGAATGAGACAGACATTAATATACTAATGAGGCGTAAGCCTTAATATGAAAATTACAAAGTAACATGTAAACCCCATTGGCCGGAACTAAGTCTCCAAACTGGAGCGTCTGCACAAATGTCTCAAAAGAGTTTATCGGCCGCAAACATTTTGACCAAATAGCTTAAATGTCACCTGGTTAGCAGCATATGGGTAGAGGGTCTGGTCGAGTGTGTGTCCGTCCATCCCGGCTGACAGCTGACGGAAGTGTTTGAATCTATATCATGGAAAGCAGGTGTTCGGCCATCCTCTGGAAGCGAGACAGATTCCCGTCTACATCGGAAACCCTGCACAATTATATCTGTGATTACTTACAGGTTTAATAAACCACACTACCACATTTACCAGCTGACATTGCATGACATGCCCAGTTTACAATCTCCGAAAATTCACTATGTATAGAACCCCATTGAATCTAATAAATCGCCTCAAAACAACACTTTTAAATATTATAATATATAATGTCTCCAAATATAGTCATTCCACATAATAATCATTTCAATTAAATAGTTATTCACAAGTTTTCATGAAGCACTTAACTCCCCCTGACAGGAACTAGCAAACTTTAACAAGTTCGTGATGTACAATGATTTCAGAAAAATAACTGACTTACGCCCCATTCTGGTTCAATGAATTGAGTATTATTATTATAACACATTATTATATTATTACTACTAATATTTGTTAGCCAGCGTTAAGATTGAAACATACATAAAACAAATCTAACCTGTTGCCGGCCACGTGCGGACAAATTACTGCAATATCTATCGCGACGCATCTGCGTTAATATTAAGCAAATACAATTTATTTTTATGAATTATTACTTTACATATCTTAACACACTTACCGGTAGGTCGCGTAGACTTCTACTTATTCATAGAAGCAGCTAGAAGATGAAAACTTTACATTGCCTCTGTCAGCCGGATACAAGCGCTGCTATGTTGAACGACAGACTTGGACTGACGAAACCAGCTGCAGAAAAAACGGTATGAAACATCGGGCATAGAGCGCGCGCGTATCGGCCGGGTGGAAGATAATTCATAACGACAGCAAGGTCCAATAATACGTACGTAATTTCTTACGTAACACCCACGTTAATAAATACGTAATTTAGTAGTTCAACTATATAAAAAGAACACCACCGTGTTTTTTCCAAAACACGGCACAAGTTTATTTTTTTTTCATTTATAATAAATATTGTAACGAACGTAGATCCGTTGTGTTTTAAAACTGTGTTGTAATTTGTTTAATATTTGAATTCAAAAGTGTGTTATAAGTTTACAATTAAAAATTAAATAAATATCACTATAATATTGACGACTCGGAACACTAAGTTTTTTATAAGTAAAAACGTAAAGTTTTACCTTACTGCCTAAACCGGCTTTCACCTATAGAAGGCTTTATCAGAGGCTGTCATTAGTAGCGCTGTTCGTCTTGTTGTTGGCGACGAGATAGTGTTTCGAAAGATCGAAGCTGTGTGTGTGTGGTGAGATGTGTTCGAATAATGCGTGCGATTTGAATTGTGTCTGTTCGTTTAGGATGTCATTTTTATTTGTTTTTGTGTGTTTGTATATTTTAAATTGTTCTAGAGTGTCTAGTTTTCGGCCTTTTGTGTGTACGTGTAGTATGTTCATGTTATTGTCGATGTTTTTATATGTGTGGTTTGCTTCAATGAGGTGGTTTGCGAAGGTAGATTCTGTAGTGGTGTGGAGTGCTTTTGTGTGTTCAATGTATCTCTGTTTGAAGCTACGTCCTGTCTGGCCTATGTAGAATTTATTGCAATTTGAACAATTTAGTTTATATACACTGGGTAGATCGAATTTGTTTTGTGCTTTGGGCATGCGTTTTGATAGTGTGTGTTCTGTTTTGTTAGTAGTTTTGTAAGCGATTCTGTATCCTGCTATTTTGAATTTGTGGGCAATTTTTTCTGTTTGTTTGTTGATGTATGTTAGTGTTATGAATTTGTTGTTTTCTGTCTTTGTCTGTTGTTTGTTTTGTGTTTTGTGTAGGAGTTTACTGACTATTGTTCTGTCATAACCGTTAGATTCTGCTAGATATTTTATCGTGTTTAGTTCGTCTTTGTAGTCTATTTCATCTAAGGGGATGTTGTTAAGTCTATGTATCATGGTTCTTCGAAACACTATCTCGTCGCCAACAACAAGACGAACAGCGCTACTAACGACAGCCTCTGATGAAGCCTTCTATAGGTGAAAGCCGGTTTAGGCTGTAAGGTAAAACTTTACGTTTTTACTTATAAAAAACTTAGTGTTCCGAGTCGTCAATATTATAGTGATATTTAGTTAAGTAACGGACACGTCATGGACAACGAAATCCAAGAATGAAAATTAAAGTTACAAGTTATGGTGAATCGAAAAAAATTATAATTGTCTTAAAAGAACTCCTTTAGATAAAAATAAAATAATTGCAGTAATGCTGTTTGAACAATAACGTTGCTTAATTCTCTAAATAAAGCGTACTAGCTGGTCGCTTGATGAAGGTAGCCGTCGCGTTGATTCTGGCAGCGAAGTTCCTCCTCCAGGTTGACAGTCCTCTAGGTACGTAAAGTCAAGTCACGTCTGGACAATAAAATTAATAAAATACACTTCCACGTACCTGGTCGTGATTCTGGAAGTTCGGAAGTTCACTTTTTTAACAAATTAATAAGCTGCCAAGACGGTTTACAAAACCAGCTTGCTTTACTTACAAGGTTAGGTTACCTTGTTTGATAATGGGCGCCACACAGGTTTATTTCGGGAAAATCTCCTGTAAAACCCATTAATAGAATCAAATAATTATTAATTCTCTTCTTTAAAAAACTGAAATTGTGTTTATTGCCCTTATGGCAATTCAAACTCAACAACATATGATTGCTACTAAAAGTTACTTTGATTATTCTGAATGAATTATTTATTTACCTTTAGAAATAAGTTAAGTCAAGTTATGCTGCTAATAACTGGGTTTTATTTGTACCCTTGATAATGAATTCAAACAAACATAATTAAGAAAATACATTGATATACAATTGAAATTGTTTCGTTCACTTACCCTATTACACTAGCTCAGAGCATAAACAACTTTTCTGGTTATGTCCAGATAAACTTTACTTTAAACATTAATTTTATTTATATCTCGGGTGTAAATTCTTTGAAGCACAAGAAAGAATGCTCATGCCTACACAAAAGTTAATTATTTCATAAAACAATATTGACTAGTAAGGCCTTGTTGTTTACTAACAAAAAATCAAACCTATTTATAGGTTAGGCATTCGTCACGCTTGCTTAATTATTCACAAAAGTTATATAGTGAGACCACTTAAGACTAACATCATTCTTAAACAGGATCGACAAATCCACTAAATATATTCAGTCATTGTGTAACACAGAAAATGTTTTGGTGTTATGCGTCAGTACAAATTTTGTTTACAAAAATATATATATCAGTGCACTCAGAGTAATGGAATAAATTGTCACGATGTTACCTCTTTATTTTAATCTTTTAGATTAAAATTTAATTAAACACTCCAGTGGTCGGATTGTAATGACCCTGGTTTGACACTGCACACGCACTTGAACAGAGAATATTTGTCCGCTTCTGACTAAAATGGACCTTTTATAATACTATTTAATTATTTTCTCCTGTTCGATATATCCCGCACTAAATAAAATAAATACTTCACATCGATGCACTGATTCTATGTAGACTGTATTGTAGTTACTTGTTGTTGCCGAAATGGTTCAATGGACGCACTAATACATGATGCTATAAGTTAATAAAATTTTGAGGTGACGAGCGACACCTGCTTGCTCGTGATGAATGTCAAAAGTGGCTAACGGAAATTACCTGCATTCCGTTATATACCCCCTGTTTTGATAAGGCTTAGGCGATTGTTTCATTTAGTAAGCTATTTTCTGATTGGCTTAACCAGACGTTACGAAAATGACGCATTGTTTTCCAACTGTCACTAACCGTCTTTTTGCTAAAATGATTGACAGCTGTCGTTGTTGTTGTTATTATTGATAAACAAATTTCTTACTTTCTATTTACAAATGATGCTAACGCATGTCACGCACTTATTATAGTTGCGATCGTGGTTGTATCGCTATCAAATTAAAGGATATTTTTTACTCTTTAATTTGATATAGTTTGACACTGGTTTATTTACACTTTCACTGACATTTTTTAATAAATAATGTTCAGGTATATGGCTTCGCGCTGTCGTCTGCTATCGACGCCGGCCTCGATTCTCTCTTATCAATACATTATTTGTGTTGCATATCGCGTTTCCACTTAAGCGTCTGTGTTGGAACACTAACATATCCGTCTTTATACTTATTTAGTGAATATAATGATTAAATCTTAACTTACTGATGTAATACATTGCTATGAACTATCCTTACTTCCTAATGACATTTTGGTTTACACTACTTAGCTCTATGCTACTCATTAATGATCGAGTTGTTACTTGCATAATACACTAACAATGCTTATTGCTACGTATGGTATAATGATTGTTCAGTGTATGTTATTTACACTAGTAGTACTTTCTACTTATCACCTTACTGACAATCGTTCGTTTTAGGAGTTGCCTAGGCATACCTTTTACATCGGGTTTATGCCTTAATAATGTTCATTAGTTACATTTGGTACATTGATGAGGTAGCTTACTTATATAAGGTTCCCTCTTACAATTATTTTTTCTTATCATAAGCACCTTTGAGATTGTAATACAGCTTCAATTTTATATTGTGGCCATAGCTAATCTTAGTCATAGGCATTTATAGTTACTAGTCATTGTTTATTTATTCTCAGCCAAATACTGTTGCTGATATTATATTATTCGGGTCGTTACTTAATTATTTTTATTAACATGTGAAATTACATTCAAGTTATTCACTGACTCGCTTGACAGCTTATAGTGAATCTAGCTTGTCCATTAGTTTGTGTCAGTTATAGTATTGGTTGTAGTGTCAAGCAGTGTTTTGTTTACTGCTTCTGGTGGCACTTCTTCTTCTTTCTTCTTCGTTTGTCCTTCTCTTCTTCGCTACTTTCATCATTATATTATCTACTTACATTACCTTCATGTATTTATTAATTCTATGGGTATATGTCTAGGTTATGTAACACTTGGTCATGTTACAATATCCTTTGGTTTCTTTTTAAAATACATTTTGTTTACAATGTTTTCTGAACAATTAGGAGTAGTAGAATTAAATTGCATTTGAATTAGATTCACCATCAAGCTGAACAAAATTTTGGTATCAAACCTCATGTGTATACAGGACGAGCTACTAGTGAAATTTCCGTAAAATGTCGATATTGGATTTTTGCATATATGTATACTTAAAATTAACCAAATTAAAATTTTTTTGGTATTTCTAAACACAGAATTTAATGCTCTACAGTGTGTTTTTTCATTTGAAATAGCCGTTTCATAGTTAGGGTCGTTCGAAAAGTCATGAAGTGAAAATTTTATCAACAATGGTAAAAAATGTCGTTTTTTGACTGTCACTTTTGACTATACTACTTAACCGAATTTCAAGTTAAAGGACTCGTTTGACGCAAAATTTAATGCTCTTTAATTCTTGTAATCATAAAGTTTTCTCTAGGAAGCGCCGATTTTGACTTATTAGCGAAAACATGAAAAAAGTGCAAAAATTTCATGGTTTTCTGAGCCAAAAACTTAAGCTCATCTCCTATGGCCGTGCAAACTCAGATTACTCATATTTAGACTCAAATGAAGGTATTAAAATGATTTCCAGCTTTCCCCGAATTAATTCCCAGAAAAAATCTTAATTTTACTGGCCCACATAGCCTTTCCTGTCTCTTGAACAAGACTGTAGAAATACCCTTTCTTTTTACTTAACAAACTAAATGGGTGATCAAACTCCTATAAACATAATCAAATAATATTTTATCATTTATAGTGGCATACCTAACTTCATGTTACTAATGTATGTAACTTGCATCATGCTATAAAGGATTATAATAGTGAACAGCACTCAACATTTCCAGACTCCAGTAACTTGTCTAAAGTCTCTCAATGGCAGTTTGAACGAAAAGGTTGGTTATAAGTAGTGCGGCAATCGGGCCAGAGAATCAAAGGAACGAACGAATTAAATGAGTGGGTGATAATGACAGTTATATACAAAAATGCAACTGAACAAAAATGCAAATGAACAAAATTGCAACATAGAAGCGACTAGCATGTATAACAATGACAGATAAGTAACTAAAACTAAACTCAGATTGAATCAGTGTGTGTGTGAAAAAGGGGGTGAAAAAATGAAAGACAAAATAGTCAAAAGTACTGGTTAGCCTGAATTTGTTATAAGATTTAGTTTATGATAATAAGCAGCTATTATAGCTATAACAGACTAATACTGTGAAAAAAAATATAGCTGTAAAGATGAAAAAATATATGTAAGAGAAAAAAGTTCTGAATGAGGTTAATTTGGTTATAATTACATGATATAATGATACAAACAATAAGAGAGCCCCAATACTATTTCGTTTACCTTGACTCATCAGAAGATTCAGAAAAAACCAAAAGCCCTTGGGTCACCGCCACATTTTGACAGGCGGAATGTGGAAACTGCAATACTGTCCCCATGAAACAATTTAAAAATAGCTAACTTTCCCTTATCAGAATTCCAAGGTCCGTCAGACAAACTTGTTGAGCACAGGTTAGGTTAAGGCGAAGTGACATTAAAAAGAACTTAACTCATATTCATTAGTATTCACATGAATTTATTTTTATTTATTTATTTTTTGTATTGACCATCTAAGGACCACATGGCAATTTCAATCTGTATTCTTTGTTCTTTTCTTTTTCTCCAATATTCTTTCATCTTTTCACTTTGTCTCTTCTTCCTGTCTTCAGTCCACTTTGAACCTGCATTTTTCTTTCTCCTACCATGGACTCCATCCATTTTTAACACGTTGCCCAAAAAACTTCTCTCCAATTGCTTCTTCTGCACATGAATTTATTTATTAATATTATTAATCATAATAATGAGATGTTTTGTAATTGATATCATCTTTGATAAGGTAAGCTATTTGAAAGGTTACCTAATGTGGTGCCTTCTACATTTTGAAAAACTTTACTGTAATATAATTACCACATTAACATTATATTAAATTAACCCAATACAAATCAGTATCTTTTCTTTATTCTAACCCTCATTCTCTCTCTCTCTCTCTCTCTCTCTCTCTCTCTCTCTCTCTCTCTCTCTCTCTCTCTCTCTCTCTCTCTCTCTCTCTCTCTCTCTCTCTCTCTCTTATGATGCCCTTGTTCTCTCTTCCACACCCACATTAAAGTTCCAATTCGATTACCTTTTCTTTCATCTCTTTTTATTTTGTTTAGCCACTAAATTTTTCTTTTTGCCCACTTATCTGTTATTTATCCAAAGACTGTGTTGTTCAACGAGATCCTTTCTATGGCGCACAACATGAGGTCAGTACTATGCACTACGTTTACTTTCCTATTTTGTTGCACCTTTTGATATGTATCTGTCCAAAAACTTTAGTTACATAATCAAATTAGATCAACAAAACTTTATTTGACTGATGTTATTTTCTAGTAATACAACAAAGTAACAAAGTAAGCTTCCACTCTGCCCGTGGACACCGAATCCCTATACTTTATAACGTGCATACTCCTCCAAAGTTGTAAGGTGACTGACTCACACGCTAGGCTTGGCCTCACCATTCTGCTGTGCACAAAACTGTTTTTATCCAGCTCTTTCCAGGCATGACATTATTGTCTGGTGCAATACTTCTTGACTTTGTGAAACTGATTCTTCAGCAGACATAGATAATTACGCACTTCCCAGGCCAAGGTCACACACGCAGTTCGATGCTGTCTCTCAGCCACGAAAATTCCAAGAAATGTATTATTACAACGATTTTATACAAGTGTACCAAATTAGAGTTTGAGTTATGTTTTAAACTCAAATGTTGGATATAATTGGGTCTTTACCATTAACTGTGTGTATTTGCTACACATAAAATATTTACTATGATGAGTAAGTTTTCGACAGAATCTGTTTTTAACCAGATGAAACATTCATATAAGTTTTAATAGAAAATGAATCACAAATGTGGAAATTTGTATTATGTTCTAAGTCAAATTCAAATTCAAAGTCTAAATTGTTTTATTTCTAATGTCACCTTGCCTTAACTTAACCTGTGCTCAATGAGTTCATCTAACGAACTTGGGAAAGTTCTTTTAAGTAGAAAATTGTTTTAAGTTTTCTGTTTAATGGGGACAGTGTTGCAGTTTCCACATTCCGCCTGTCATAATGTGGTGGTGGCTCAGGCTTTTGGGTTTTTGGAATGGTAAGATAAGTGATTATAACCTTACAAGGATGAACATGATGTACAGTGAAAGGACAAGTTTGGAGATGGGATGACATTGTTACAGGTCAGAAAGAGTTGCTGAAAATGCAAGAGATTGAAACCGAATTGGGAAAGCAATGTTAAATGAAAGAAGATGTGTTTGCTGATGATAGAAAAATGTTCTCAAAGAGAAAAAGAGAGTTTCCAAAGTTAAACTTAAGACAAACAAAGCAGGAGAATTCGCCAGTTTGTGGCAAACAGGACTAAGGAGGAGGCGGTGGTACATTCAGGACATAGTGAACATGTGTGTAAGTACAGTGTGTATGGCAGAAATATGTAACACTATACCATTCGAGATGTTCTTTCTAGACGTTGCCATCAGCATTCAGGCCTGCTGTGACACTACAATGCCACACAACTGGGGTACAAATACTGGACTTAGAAGTGGAGTCAGTTCAGTTTCTGACCAGTGACATTGCAGTGCAGTTCATAATGACTGTTATTGGACTTGCAGTTTTAGTTTGTGTTACTTAGAACTATAATAAGGTGACATTTATTGTTGTCTGTTGGACAAACTTAACTTGAATTACTGTATAAGAGTGCCTTTGTTGATTTCTAACTGTTGTTTGTTTCTAATTCAAGTTGTAATTATTGACTTCAGTGATGTCAGTTATTCTGTTTCTACTATACAACACAATGATCTGTGTGATCATCATCACACATCATTGTGACTCTGCAGGATACATGTTGAATTATGTCAAAACTCAATGATTGGTCATACAATCACTGGACAATGAAGATGAAGATGAACATGAAGAAAGTGTAATGAACATGACATTAGAAATGCACTTAGGTTGTACAATGGTTTTGAAGTATTTTGTTTCAGCTACTGAGAAACTACTCATATTACATCTATCCTATGAAAATCATATAAATTTACATTTCCATTTGTATAAAGTGAGCAGGGAGATTGCATTTTATTAAACTAACTTAACCAACCACACTGATAACACATTTTTAACTTTTCCCAATGTCATACAATATAGTTTTTAAGTAGCTAACCTCTTGAAGCTGAGCTCATTTCTCATTTAGTTTGTCTATCTGTTGTGCTAACTCAACTTCAACCTCCACAAGCGTTGCCTTCTTAGGCCCAACAATTTTGATAACCCGGTCATAAACTTCCATTGCCCGCACCCATTTACACAGCCCTTCACAGGCATTTGAAATGTTTCTCACAACATTTGGATGAAAATCACGATCTGGAATATACCTTAAACAGAAACATAGTTTTAAAACTTCAATTGACCTTTCTAAACAAATCATAATTATAGAAATAACATTACAAAATTTACAACTAATTATATATATTCTTAAGACAGATGATATCATAAATAATTAATATCATTAACATGGTCTACTTGATCGTCGTAGGTACAGTGGAAACAAAATACAAGACACCAATTAAGTCACTAATCACCACCTTTAATTTTTACAGTTAAACAGTTCGTAATTAACAACACAGTCTCGTACAACAAATCAAATAAAAATTGTTCACACACAATAAAATGTTAACTAATATTAAACACAATTGTATTACAATTATACCGCCCGATTATAAAACGCAACACTTCACTAATAACCACTTGAACGTTCACAGTAATATCGCCTGATAATAACTTGAACCGCACTGTAAATATATCGCAGCTATATTGAAAACTAAGGCCGCTGCCGCAATGTATTTATACCTCCGCTCACAGACCAGAACGCTCCAAACTGTGTCTTAGTGCCAGTGTAAACTACGTAATTAATTGTGGTCTTGACACAGTCCGCGCAGCTGGCGGCTTCGAGAAAACTCTCGCGAATGCATCTAGAGTCACGTATACCACACACATTAGAGCGAGATGCTTCTGGCACATTCGACCAAACACGTAGATTGTTCTGTGATGTCATAACAATAGAATGTCAATAAAGTAAACCTTTACCTATGCATGATATGTTTTATTAATGAGTGTGCATGAGTGTGTGTTTGAAAAATTCAAAAACTTGTAAACATGAAAAATATGCGAAGATTGTTCAACAGAAACACGTTTAATCTGTGCAACCGTGACTTCATCGCCATGGTAACGGAATTTATTTGTTTATATTATCTAAGTACTAGTGATGCGTCTGTCAAAAATATTTGCAGTTTGCTCTTTTCTAAGCGTTGTGATTGGGATGAAAAGTGGCACTTATAATAGAAAATTAGTCCAAAGATAATCTGCATGCTGTTATTCAGTTTTTGGCCGCTGAGGGGCGTCAGCCAATGGAAATTTATATGAGAATGAAAGCTGTATATGGTGACTATAGTTATTCTCATACAGCAGTGGTTGAATAGTGCAATAAATTTCGACAAGGAAGAGAATCCACTAAAGATTTGCCCCGTCCCGGACCTGACGTGTTGCAGTATCAGATGAAAATGTGAGACAGCTGGAAACTGCTTTACGGGCAGATAGGCGCATCAAAGTTAGACAACTTTCTCAAACGTTGAGCATCAGCCTGGAAACTATTCATTCCATCATTCATAGTCTCGGCTAGCTATCATAAAGTTGCTGCTCAGTGGATTCCATGACTGCTTACTGATGAGCAGAAAAATTTGCATTCGGCCTTATCATTACAGCATTTGATGCTCTATCAACATCAAGGTAATGACTTTCTACACCAAATTGTTGCCGGTGATGAGTCTTGGTGTTATCACTATGAACCAGAATCCAAACGTCAGAGTATGCAGTAGAAGCATGCACAATCTCCGAATGCGAAAAAATGTCAGTCCCAATCTTCGGCAGGAAAAGTAATGGTGACTGTATTTTTTTATTTTCAGGGTGTGTTGCTCTTAGATTTGAAGAACCTAGTGTCAACAGCAACGCTGAGTGATATGCAGACAGCTTAAAATGCTTACGGGTCAGCATAAAGAATAAACGTCACAGGAAGCTCACAAATGGTGTCATTCTTCTGCATGATAATGCTAGACCCCATGTAGCCCAGACGATTCATCTGCTTGGTCGTATAAAGTGGGAAGTCTTACAACATCCACCTTACAGTCCCGATTTGTCCCCGTGCGATTATCATGTTTTTGTTACATTAAAGAAATCACTAAAAGGATGGCAGTTCAAACAAATCGGACGCTGAGGTAGAATTTGCTGTTAGCAGATGGTTCCGCAAACACCCACAAGAATTTTACCAGCAGGGAATCTACAGATTAGTGCAACAGTGAGACTCATTCCTTTAATTTTAATGGAGAATTCTTTAAAAATCGTTGATTAAAAAATTCTCTACAGCCTCTAAATGTGTTTCTATTGAACAATCCTCGTATATGTACCTGTATATAAGAACGAAGATGATAAGTAAATAGTAACATGGAACTCAATCTAAAATGGTAATGTATCTAACATTGCTACAGGAAAATATTTCATTAATAATATCAATTTATAGTAAACACATATGCCTAACAATTCAATTCTAACACCGTCTGATTACTAAAATCTACAGAAATATTTTTTAAGATTTCCCAGATGTCTTACTCAAACACATTACCTCATATTACATATTAAAGCTGGTGATTAGTGACTTAATTGGTGTCTTGTATTTTGTTTTCCACTGTACCATACGACGTTCAGTAGACCGTCGTAACAATATTATATTAGGTTACTCATATATTACTCATATTATATTATCTAAATTTATTATAACGTAAAGTACATTGTCATTAGGCACTGCCTATTCATATTAATTACCACTCTATAATTTTGTTGTGTACTAGGGTTAAATCTGACATGCAGTGTCAGATGTGAAGCTAAGGGACTTCATAGACAGATAAACTCTATTGAGGTAACTTTTACAGAGTCTGAGGTTGTATTCTTCACCAGTTTGGTAAAGTGATTAAAAAATTTCAAGATGTGGGCATGACACTGCCATGTTGTTGAACTGTATGTATTTCTCACTACATTTTTATTGGAGCTAAAAACCTTTTCCAAGGTTCGGAAGGATTTAGTAGAAAAGAGTGTCCAGATTTAACAGAAAAGAAGGATTTAGCTTGTTTTTATGCAGCCAGTTACATATTCCTTATGACAGTTTAGTAGCTCATGCTTTCCCTGAATTTGTTACTATCATCTTACTTGCATATAGAAGCTGTGCAAATTCAACCATTACGAGAACTCTAAAATCAATGAGGAAAGAAACATGCCTGAAGTTCTACAAGGTGATGGCTCTCCCTGCACTTTTCTATGTGTATTAGAATTGGACTTTAATGAAGTCCCAGGCCAGTTGATTCAAGTGGACAAAATGCAATTTGGCATGTGGCAGGGTATACGCTTCACAATCGCAAAAGAAATGTTGCTGTACGGTAGGAGCTGAATATTATGAGTATACTTGATAGAATTGCCCAATATCAGCTGAAATGGTTGGAACATCTAAACTGAATGGATGACTGTCACATCCCTAAACAATTATGGAATTACAAGCCAAAAGGATGGAGAGGTGTGGGGCATCCGAAGGAGTGTTGGAGTGACCAGCTCTAGTCTATCTGGACTGGAACAAACCATCCTTCTTAAAGATGATGATGATGATGATGAAGAAGCTTGTTTTATATCACCAATCAGGAATCTATTTCCACAGATCAAAGCATAAAATTAAACATGAGAGATTTTTTTGATGAATCATCAGAGCCTGACGACGAACAAGAGAATTCTTACAAAAAGGCACAGAGTCCCTAGCCTGAAGAATTAGGAGGAAAACTAGAGAAGAATGGAAGCAACATAATTTAATATTAGTGAAACTCTTCAAACTGAATTTAAAAAAAAAAAAGAGAGCTGATGTATAAAGAGAGTTTAGATCAAGATTTTTGCTTCTTACAAATATAACTGATCTCGATGAGTCTTGGATTTTTAATGCTGCGGGAAAAGTTCAACCCCTTTATAATGCTAAAGTACAAAAAAGTTTTGCTGAAGAATGTATCAACTTTAAAAGCCATTTACTCACCATAAAGAAAGAATATGATTAAAAGTTAACCTTCCTTCCATTTTTTTTTTGTTTTTTGTAAAATTCTCATAAAAATCTTAAAAGATGTTTACCCAAATATGCACACTGCACTGTAAGATAGTTTTACAGTTATACTTTAGTAACAAACTGTTCTGGAGAAAGATCATGTTCAAAAGAAAGGTCAAGAATATTGGAAAAAGATAATTTTTGAGTTTTCTTCTACCAGTCAAAATCACTCCTGCTATTGTACATAAAATTATTACCTCTGTCGGATACGTTTCATTATGGCAGGATTAATGTTGTCTTTGTCGTAACTCTTCAGACTGTCTAAAAACTTCATATCACCAAGCAGCTTCAACGAGGGACCCCAATAATCTTCTATCGTTTTCCCAGAACCAGATGGATCAGGTTTACGTTCTGATTTTATTCCTGTCATTACACATACAGCTTCCATTACCTACAATCAAATGGAAACACATGATTCTTATTATTATTAATAGATCACACACACACAGAAACAGTGACTATAGGGAGTGGAGGTACAATTTAGTGTAAACTGAAGTTCTAACATGCAATGCAACATTTGCTGATAGAGTTCCTAAGGTTTTCGCAGCCGGCGTCCACATAGTTGGAAACACATTATTGACTGGGTTGTTAGGCCATGGTCTTGGAAGTCATGCGGGCCAACACTATATATATATATATTAATATTTATAATGAATTTACCTCAAGATATTTTTCCTTATTAAGAACATGTTTCGGGAACCATTGTGTTCTCATCCCCAGCCTGTCATGTTCCTAATAAGGAAAAAAATATCTTGAGGTAAATTCATTAATAATTAATATAATGTAATATTAAATACATTATATACATCAAGAAACGGCCTGTAGCAAAAGTGTTTGAATATACAGTAGAACTCCATTTATCCGAACTAATGATTCCCGGATGTAATTCGGATATGCAGAAATTCGGATAATTGGAACAAACATAAGAAAAAGATTATGTTATGAAAGAAAATGCGAAAATTGCTGAAAATCACTTTTGTTTATTTTTATTACGTGAGTACAGTATCTTAATAAAAACCAGGTCACATGTGTTTTGCAAAAAGTTCACTTTTACTACAAAAAATTTAAAATAATACTCACACATAATTATGATTTTTCAGTTGAACATGTCAAACAAAGTTAATTGTTTTGACGTAGAAACTCATTTCCATGCAGCCAGGTCCCGCAAACGCTTGACGGAAAGAAGCTGCACATGGTCGCATTCAGGCTCCCGTTCCATCTACTTTAAGGCAGCGTCAAAACAAACTAATGCCTGAGTACAAACAACTCTTGCAATTTTGAGTACGGCACGTGATGTCTTGCAATGCACATCTACCATTGACGTATTCGTCATTTTTAAAACAAGTTTTGTATATAGTTTAGTGCCGAATTGTGTTTTAATGTTTTGACACATGTCATCATTGATGACATGCAATAGTTTTATAAGTTCTGATGATGAAGCAAGTGCCTCGAAACATGTAAACGAAGTAACAACATCACGGAAAAGCCATAGACGGTGAGTTACAGTATATTTGATTAACAAACACGTGACTTGGGACTACAACTGGATTATTCCATTTAAAATTAGGTAGGTGAGGATTAAAAAACAATTGTTGAAAATGAAAATAAGAAATGAACCATAATGAAGAAACCATAATAGTACATTAAAGTTATGAAGAGAAAAGATATTTCCAACTCTAGGCCAAAGTTGAGACTAAATGTGAGATGAATAAAATATAATAAAGAAACTCCAGAGTGATGAACAACTGTTGACACTGAAACATTGACTAACTAATTTAAATGGCTTGACTGACCATAACTCTAATATAAAACAAAAATATCATCAATAAGCATAGGAGAGTGAATTTATAACTTGTATCTGTAATATAATAATGTATAAGAGAACAACCAGATTGTATCTTGTCTACTATTTGTGTATGTAACCAATGTAAACCTAGAGATATCAGAAAAGCTGGTAATAACCCATGAACAGGGTAAACAAAATGAAAAGAACATGGAAAATAATTATTGAAACTAAAAATGATACTTCATTAATATTTGTACATTAAAATAATTGTGTAAAATGTAAGGAAACCAAGCACAAAGTCAACCCATTGTTGTATATCAGAGGGGGCAGACACATAACCTAACTCCAACCAATTTTTCACTTATAATGACTAGAACCAATGATTAAAATGTTATCAAAGCAGTTTACGTTATACTACAATGAAACTACAGATTGTACAGACCATAATAAGCTCCAAGTTGATTACCAAAACCTTGTATGTACTGTGAATAATGTAAATCAACATGATAAATTGGACAGAATGGTAGTTGCCTAATAAAAAACACAGGAAACCTTATAATAACTACATAAAAGAGAAATAGATTATTATCAGTAGCAATAAGGATATCCAATACCACTAATAAGATGTATGACAATAATTATTAACATGGAACTACATAATAATAATAATAATAATAATAAGACAGACTTGTCAGGTGACACTAGCTGCAAGTATTATTGCTAAGTTCTCAACACAAGAGAATGCACCAATGTGAAACACAAGATTGTAAAACAATGTAATAACTGTATTCAATAATTATGAACGAGATAGTGACTTAAAAGACCACTACTTAATTGAGAATGAAGTAAAGTAATGTGACACCTTATAGTACAATCTCTAGGTGATTATACAGACTCAAAACTAGAAAATAACAATGTATTAACAGTAACTAGGGCACTGATCATGTACGTGTAATTGTGACACAACAGAAATTGTCCAGAGACAAATGTTAAAATGTAAATAGTAAATATAGTGTTAGCAGGATCATAGGCCTACTGCAACCTAAGCATAGGAGATGTATTTTGTCAATAATTGTAAGTAGATAATAAGTAAAGAGTGTAAAAGGACTTGAAAAGCATAATCTCGAAGAGATGTGATTCTCATTTGTTAGTTTTAGTGAAAGAATACCTAAATTTATTAAGAAATTGTATAAAGTGTTAATTTCAAATAATATCTTCCTTGATCATGGACGAAAATATATGTGTAGACTCTAAATCAAGAGCCAAATGTTCGCCATGTCTTAATAAGCTTAGATTCGCAATCAGAGGGGTTATAAGAAAGTTATGTCAATTTAAAGATATTTATTTTATTTTGGACAAAATGTTTAGCGTTAGTTTCATACTCTTCAACCCAAAGTCCCAAGCTTGTTGTAAAAATTAAATAAGCCAGTAAAGGAGGGTATGTGTACTCAAGTAAAGATCATAAGGATATAAGCAATAAGGATATCCAATACCACTAATAAGATGTATGACAATAATTATTAACATGGAACTACATAATAATAATAATAATAATAATAATAATAAGACAGACTTGTCAGGTGACACTAGCTGCAAGTATTATTGCTAAGTTCTCAACACAAGAGAATGCACCAATGTGAAACACAAGATTGTAAAACAATGTAATAACTGTATTCAATAATTATGAACGAGATAGTGACTTAAAAGACCACTACTTAATTGAGAATGAATTAAAGTAATGTGACACCTTATAGTACAATCTCTAGGTGATTATACAGACTCAAAACTAGAAAATAACAATGTATTAACAGTAACTAGGGCACTGATCATGTACGTGTAATTGTGACACAACAGAAATTGTCCAGAGACAAATGTTAAAATGTAAATAGTAAATATAGTGTTAGTAGGATCATAGGCCTACTGCAACCTAAGCATAGGAGATGTATTTTGTCAATAATTGTAAGTAGATAATAAGTAAAGAGTGTAAAAGGACTTGAAAAGCATAATCTCGAAGAGATGTGATTCTCATTTGTTAGTTTTAGTGAAAGAATACCTAAATTTATTAAGAAATTGTATAAAGTGTTAATTTCAAATAATATCTTCCTTGATCATGGACGAAAATATATGTGTAGACTCTAAATCAAGAGCCAAATGTTCGCCATGTCTTAATAAGCTTAGATTCGCAATCAGAGGGGTTATAAGAAAGTTATGTCAATTTAAAGATATTTATTTTATTTTGGACAAAATGTTTAGCGTTAGTTTCATACTCTTCAACCCAAAGTCCCAAGCTTGTTGTAAAAATTAAATAAGCCATGCTAAGTGTACAATCCATAGCAATTATGCGAATTAAAGGGAGTAGAGTGATCATTAATTATATTTAAGGAATTTATGAAATTGGACGATATACTTTATCGAAATAACTTATTACCATGTGTACATACGAACCAATAAGGAGCATTGCACCTTCCTAATTTAATTAATTTGTTAATTACAAAGAGAGTTCTCAATTTAATTTTATTTATAAAAAAATTATTTAATTACCGGTAATCAATGAAAATTATAAAAAATGATGAGAGTTTTTTTTCAATATAAACACTAAGAGTGCTTTAATTAATATTATATCGATTAATTTATTCATAGTTAAAACTATTTAGCAACAGCTAACCAGAATTTTGAGAATTGTCAATTGACATGATTAATTATCAGAAGATAATTGAGAAAATAATTTATGCCTAGATTTAAGAAACATTCTAACAGTATTACAATATTTCATTGTTTCATTATTAAAAGAATTTAATACCAAGCTAACTACGATTGCAAGAATTAACAGATTACCTGTTTAAAGTAATCCAGTATAACTGATCAGATGATTCTTCCTGGAACACTGAATTAATTTATAACTTTATTGTGTTTATATTTTATGTGTTGTAAAAGAAATATTATTTCATTTAAAGTTCACTGGTGGCAGTTACAATACACCAAACCAACCTATAATGTCAGCACCAGATGTGTCTATGAACCTTTCTGTTATTCATTAAGATGTATTTAATTTTGTAATCACTCTCCGACTACCCAATTATGGTAGTATAATTCTTCTGTTTGTTTTATTTGTATTTTGCAGTCTAAAAGGACCCACATTTCAAATAAACCTTTTAACCAAAAATAAGTTTAATAATTCTGATAATTGCAAATCAGGACAACCATCCATCCCTGAGACAAGAGATTTCATAAAACTAAATTTTATTGTAAACCAAAATGAACAAGTAATAATTTATTATGTTTTAAAGTAATCCAATGAATATTCTCAACAAATAAACCACAGTTTTATACGACAAAAAATAGAGTAAGACGATTTATTTCAGTAGACTAGACTATTACAGATCAGGTGGATACCTCGCAACAGATGGCAACACTGACAGCAGCAATGAGTTTATTTGAATAATTCTAAACTTAGCTTGTCATATCAATACTGCGCGGTTAGCCAATTTCACGTCAAGTAATTAGTTAATGAAATAAAAATGTACTTTCAGTGAGAGATCGACTTCGTAGATTTGTCTAGCCAACCGAAGAAACGTCGCACCATAAATGAGTACCGAATTACCAATACACTCAAACAGTTAAAAAATTTTTAACAAAAAATAATAATAGCCGAATTTAATTAATAAAAATAATTAAACAAACTTAAATAATTAAGAGAGAGGGTACTTGTTTTGTATTAAAGTGGCACAGCAACTTGGGGCATAATAGATCGGAACACGAGACCCCAGATCATACGTACTCGTAATGTATTAATATACACACATTGTAACTTACTTTTTTTTAAGTTTACGAAATAATCAAGTTAATAAAATAGGTTGCAAATAAAAATGAAGCAGACTTATCCAAAGAAAACAAATTCATTTATTCAAAATAATGTAAATAAATAAAGGTAAGGAAAAATAACGTTCAAAGATATTTCTTTTGTATTAATTTTGGCTTTCTTATGTACGTATGGGATGTGTGGAGTTGCTTCTGACATATAATGTCTGTCCATTATTTTGGATCAAATTTTGATGCTCCTATGACTAGAATGGATTTCAAGTGTTTGTCTGACAAGTTAGCCCTTTAATTTCATTTTGTACTTATTTCTTGTTTAGTTATTTAGTAAAATGTTATAATATTTGAAGTATTTTGTCGATCTATTTAAAAACTGCACGCAGCATCAACCAGGTTGCCATGGGCCGAACAGTGACCCTTGTAACCGTAGCTGTAGTTTGGAGACCCCTGCTCTAGAGTTTATGCTGACAGATGTTTAGGCCTCACCATCAGAGGCTATCATCAGTATCGGTAACAATTGGCATGGTGTCTGCCAATGCACCCCAGTGATGAGGTAGAGACTATGTATTTTGTTTAAGAAGCCCCACTTGTATAGACTTTCATACCAGCACCATCTAAGATGGAAAACAGTATCAACCAATGAGCATATTGGATTGGGAGCACAGAATACTGACTCCTGTTTAATAGGAGGCTTTCTCCTTTTGTATTCATCACGACAAAACCATGTTTAAGATCTCCACAGACTCCATGTGCAACTGAGGGTAATAGGCACTCTCCGAGGATAAGATCTTGGTCTCCACTATTAAACAGGATTAGCATATTGTGCTCCCAAACCAATCAGACAGCACCTTATGTTGCTTTCCAGCTTAGATCGTGTTGGTATGAAAGACTATATAAATGGGCCTTCTTAAACAAACTACATAGTCTCTACCTCATCACTGGGGCGACCTGGCCGACACTCTGCCAGTTGTTACCGATACTGATGATAGCCTCCAATGGTAAGGCTGAAACGTCTGTCAGGATACTCAAGACCACGGGAATAATATTTCCAACTATGTTTGCTGATAGAGTTGGGCTGACAATGATTTGGGCTTCTTACGAAAGCAGCTTGAACAGCTTTGATATTATCTGTCATAAGAACAGTTCACACACCGCCTGCAGGTTTCTTTCTCATTGCTGAACCTGTTTTAACAGAATTATGTATCCATGCGTTGACTGCATGTTCTTATGGAATACGACCATGGCATCCAAAATTAAAGTGACAGTGAAACTTTGAAATTTTTTGAGAAACTTTGGACACCAACGTACGTTTCACATTCATTAATCAATGTCTATGAATTCGTTTTTGTAAATAGTGGCTGTTTTACAATATTGTGACTGCAAATACACAGTGTATATGACCTGATGATAGTCTATGACCGAAATCGATCGAATTTAAGAATGTGAGTAATTAAAACTTTATTGCAAATCATATCTTTAGGTTATGAACAGTGAATGGTACCTTTATTGTATGGTACCTTTAAGCTATGAACAATGAATACACTACAATAAAAAATTGAGATAAAATTATATCTATTAAATATGAAATCCCGTCAGGGTTAAAACAAAGACATAATTTGAGTAATTAACAGGACCAGCATCCTAGGATATTGAAGATGCAGGATATTTAAGACGGTGAGATCATCTGCATTATACAGTGAAGGAGAATGTTCTGTAGAAATTTGTGGATGATCATTGGAAGTTTATCGTACCTCAACATTTAGTTGAAGATGTAATATGGTCACACCATAAGAGCTTAGTTCATGCTGGTGCCTCAGGTGTTAACTTGCCTTATGAGAGGACTTCATTTGGAACTCTACGATGAAGAAGATACATGCGAGTTTACAAACAAATTTTTAAAATGCTGTAAAAAAATTCTGCACAAATGGAAAAAAGAAACCAAAGATAATATGAAAACTCCAAGAAATGCAAGACAATACTCACCAGTTTCACAACAGCTGGAGGATTCTTCATAGACTTCACCACTGTAATATCTGCAGGCTTCAATGTATTCAGTGCATGAACTGCAGCTTCCAGTCCAGGAATGGCTTCTGCCAGATCACTTTCACAATCATCTTTGATGGCATGTGCAGCTGCTGCAGCCTCATTTGCCAACTCTTCATCAGCACCCACAATCTACATACACATAACCACAAATAATTATATATTAATTATTATTAAGTAATGTTATTCAAAATATTCAGACTGTATCAAGTCAACTTACTATTTCATTTGACAGTGGATCAGTTCTACTGTAATACAAAGAGGTAGGTGCTGTGACTAAAGACAGATTATAATCTGGAGCGTCTACTGTGTTGTATACCCTTAAATTATTCCCTCGTCCATAATCATACTGCTGGAACCTTCCTGCATATTAAAAAAAATTTCTAGATATTAAACAACAGGAGTGGAATGTAGTAAAATTATTAAAAGGCAGCATTATCTAGCAATTATGAAAATATTTTTCTTAAAATCAAAAAAAAATTAATTACAGTTTTAAATATAGTAAATATATGAAAAAAGGACACTAATTAGGCCCATATAGATTCAGTTCTCAGCTACTGAACAATATGTCATTTTTATAATTGATTAATTTGTTAAACTGCCCACTTGAACATACTGCTCATAACATTTTAAAATTCAGCTGCAGAGCACTAATTTATTAAAATATTAGTTGAATCATTTTTTTTAATGTTGACAGTACCTTATTTGTTGTAAGTATTGTGATTTTAAGAATTTAAAAAGTAAATACAAATGTAAATTGTATTGGTAAAAATAGAAACTGCCTAATAAATGTCAAGAGATTTAAATGTCACAATATTTTAATTGAGTTTGTGTGTTTTCAACAGTAACAGTGCCAAAAAATGCTTACATACACTCACATACTCTTTCACATGCATTCACACATGATTACTTATCATACCTTAATTGTTTCTACTACTTACCAGAAATAATGTTATGTGCAAAATGCATTAATGTTTCTGTTGTTGTACTTGATGCATGTTGTAATATTTCTGGCAGAAGTGACTGTAACAAGGTCGCCTACAAAAAAATGTTAAAATTTTATTTATTAAAAATTGACAAACTAACAATGAATTCTGGTAGTTTTAATAGTCCTTAAAATATTCTTTTGAAGCTGTATCTTACTGGAAAGTAATTTTTGAAAAATGTTTTCATTGTTTGTTGAAAATTATAGTCTTTGTCGAATTTGTTAAATATTCTAAGAAAGTTGTTAAAACTATGGATAAAATTGATTAGAAAAATTTGTTTCTATCATATTAAAATTTTAAAACAAAATAAATTCATGTGTAGGCCTAATGTTATTCTATTTTTTAGACACAATTCAAATCAAACGTACTATTCGAACATATCACACCACACACGCACGCGTGTGCACGCACACACACACACACACACATCGATCTTTCAAACAATGGTGCCGTCACCAAGAACAAGATGGACAGCGCTCCTAGTGGCAGCCTCTGACAAAGCTTGTAATAAGCGAAAACTGGTTCAGGCTATAAGATAAAAATTTTACATTTTTACCAATAAAAAACTTAAGTGTTCTGAGTCAGTAGTAATATATTTATAATTTATTACTCTTACTTTATCGGATGGCATAATAGTGAAAATCAACATACAGATGAAATGAATTTATTACTTGGATGTCGTTGTGCATGACGTGTCCGTTACTTAACTAAATATCACTATTACTTTAACGACTCGGAACACTAGGTTTTTTATAAGTAAAAGCAAAAAGGCCTCCGAATAAGCCTTTTAAAGGAGAAAACCGGTTAAGGCTGTAAGGTAAAACTTTTTGCTTTTACTTATAAAAAACCTAGTGATCCGAGTCGTTAAAGTAATAGTGATATTTAGTTGAATTTATTACATTGAAGAGACAGAAGACTAATTTGTACAAAGGCAAGGATTACACTTGTATAGGAATTTTGTGCCTTGGCATTTTGTCAGACATGACAGCTTACAAACACGACAGCTTACAAACAGATGCACAGTCATTAACTCTTTACTTCTATGTAATATGGGTCTTACATCCAGCTGCCACATCTAATGTTTGTAATCTTCATAAATGAAAGCAGTATCATCCTCTCCTCATCAGTTCTTACTAAAATTTCCTGGTTGACATTGCTAAAGGTTTACAGACTCAATAAATAAAATGGTGTTTCTTGTTAAATTCCCTACTTCACTATTATTTACTTTAGCATAAATACAAGTTTCCAGCCTACATGCAGTCAATTGTCATTCAAAAGTACATGGTCTACATTCAGTTGTAAACAAATATTCACACACATCACCTCTTTCTGTACCACTAACGATTTTACATTTAATGTAGTTAGCCTAGCATCTGTAGTTCCAAAAGTGGAAAACAGTCTAGCTCCAATACAGCTTTTTAGAAACATATATTGAGTTAACCTTTTTCACAGCGATGTTCATTACTGTAAAATAAGATATGTATCAGAGTTATTGTCAGTATGTAACTGTACTTAAAAATAATAATAAATAGAAGAAACTAAGTCCCGATTATTACTATTCTTTTCGACTTACCTTTACAAGATCAGAAGATTCCCAAAGTCCCAAGGTCACCACCACATTTTTATGGAGGAAACGTGGACACCATTCACACTCCCCAAAGAAACAATTTAGTAAATTAACAAAAACTCCCTTACAGAAAAAATTCCAGGGCCGTCTAGGCGAATTTACAGGCACAGAGATAGGGTTATGAGTAGAGTGGCGTAATAATTAAACTAACACATTATCACGACAAATTCTTACTTTATTGTAATAAAAAACATTATTAATTTCTTTGTAATGTTATATTATTATGTAATGTAATGTTATTAATTATGTAATGAAATAGTTCCAAACAAAAAATATATGGCAAAAGAAAGCTTTTATCTACAAATCAGTACTTAGTAGTTCGTGAAATTTCCCTCCTCCCTTTTTATCTCTCACTCACGCTTACCCACCCTATTGAGATCTTATCATTTTAATATTTTTTATATTTTAAAGTAATTTTACAGTAAAAACAATTTTTGAATAATTTTGATAAATTGTTTTCGTCCTTTCTAGTTACTTATCTCTTTAGTTGTGGAGTCTCCCAGTTGTTGCACCACCAGCCGTAATTCACTTTAAAAATCCCAAAACAAAACAAAACAAAAAAATGTTCTAAACATCCAATTTGTATTCACATGTGCTTGTTTTGAGTAATTTCACACTTTACATATTATTTACCATTTTTAACACTTCAGTACAAAATGCTCGGTAGGCCTACCGTAACTGCCCATGGGCACTAAGAGAACACATGTGTCCCGTTCGATTGTGGGTTGGAGACTGCGGCATTTCGCTGGCATTCCTACGCCATTATTCCATTTAATTACGCCTTTGAATACAGTTTTCGTTGGTTTTCTCCATCCGTCCCATCCTGGTCACTTATTTTTCCATTATCCAGCGTGATACCACTTGGCAGGCTGCACCCAGATAGCGAACTATTTTGTCGTAAACAAATGCCTAACTGGTGACTAATCATGACTTCACCAGCTAAAAATATAACTTGCCACACAATGCCACATGTCCCGTAAAACTTTGTATATAAAACTTGGAGCCCAAATTTTGCCCCGTTACAAGCCCCCCCAATGAGAGGTTGTATGTCAAAAAAACATAAAAACTCTCATTGCCTAAACCTAGGAGGACCAGTGAGGATATGGCGCCATGACCCCCCTTACTTAGTGATTAAAAGTTGGGTACTTACCCAAAAGTTTTACCCATGCAAAAGAGATCTGTGAAGAGGTTGATAAATATTTCAGTTAATTTATTGGTAAAATGATACCTGTAAAGGCAATTTAAATGTTATTGTGTTATAATGATGTACTGATAATTTAGACAACTCTGTGGTAAAACTAATGAAAACGTTTTAAGATAAAGTCCATACGAATTTATTCTAAAAGAATTTATTCATGTTGTTAAGCTTTGTACTTTTAATATTTGCAATGTAATGGGCATGTGCGTGCAGTGACATCATTCCCCCCACTAAACTGCTGCCAGCGTCTTCCACACGCTCGTAGCAGTCTGTTGTTAGTTAACTGTTACACTCCGAATGGGCAACAAGCCTTCATTCGCCAGCCGCGGCTATGTAATTATTTTCAATACGGAATATTCTACTTCAAATTATTATTATGCTCTTCTGTATTTAATACATTAGCACTTAGGCGATTTCGGCCTCAATTCATTATCATGACTTTCAGTATTTAATTTAATTCTACTTCTCAGGCAATGTATGCTGTGCTACACTGCACGTGCCATGCAATCATTTTCTTACAACCTTAAATAAACAGTTAATTCAAAGAAAATATACAGTCCACTACTTTATTTCACATCATACCAGCCAACTCATCACCTAACGTTGTAAGACCAACTCAAGATTATTTCGAGAGTGTCTAAGACATACCATTTGGTCCTCCAGGCCGGATCAAGATTCTGATCTATATTTCATTTAATGGGCCCAAACAACATTTTGTTCAAGCCCAAATCTTCTCAAACATAAGAATGCTGGCTGTAGCATACCTTCATTATTTTCAAAAAAAAAAAACTTCATACTTGGCCGTACAAGATTCTGCAGGACATCATCTCTAAGACAGCAAGATATTACAATTCATTGTCACTTGTCATACAGCAGCGAAAAATTAGAACTTCAAGCTTGAATGGAGAGCTACAGCTTCAAGCATTACCCGACAAGCGGAAACAAGACTTGCGCTACCAATCCAAGGCTGCCGGACAGGATCGCCAAGGAAACAACAGGCAACTGAGCCATCTTAAACCTTCTGGGGACTCATAATCCACGTGACTATGAACTTGTATTTCTTCTAGTTTTTCACTTATAATTTTATGTACAGTAAAAGTCAGTAATATTATTATATAGTTAATAGCATTTGATATAAAATCATTAATAATTTTTATATAAACAGAAATTAGTTTCAAGTGACCATAGACCTGTATTTTCACATAAATTTCCACTTATACAATTTTACAATAATTCAGTCAGAAACTTAAGTAATGTGATGAAGCTATATGTATATTTTTACTTTAAATGAGTCATATTTTCAAATAATTTTCATATAACTATTTTTTAAAAAATAAGTACCTATTATAATAAGGAGTTAGATTAAGTTATATACCGATCACTGACTGCCGCATTATATCGGAAATGGATAAAGTATGCAAATTGCATTAACTGTTCATCTGTTCTGTATTTATTTATCTGTTTCGGATCACAGCTTGCAGTTCAATCATGGCTGATGTGAAAGCTTTAATTAAAAAACGTGGCACAATTAAGGCCTCCATATCCCGTATAAACACATTCGCGGACAATTTCGATCCTGAATTAAATGATCACCATGCTTTAAAAATTAAACTTCGTCACTTGATGGAGTTGTCCACGAAGTATGATGAAATTCAGACCCAAATTGAGGCTGACGAATCTGATTTCACATCGGTAAGTGACAGGGTTCAGACAGTGGATGATCTCTGCACTATTGAGTGTAAGCTGCACAATTTATTAGAACGTGTAGAAGAGGTGAACAAAAAACCATTAAATCAAGCGGAAGTTACACCAATTAAAACATCCCCTATTCAGTTGGAGCCAATTAAATTGCCCTGCTTCTCAGGCAACATTATTGATTGGTAGCATTATTACATGTTCTTGGAGTTAGTACACATCAGAACTGACCTCACGGACATCCAGAAATTACATTATTTATATTCTTCACTAAGGGACGAGGCTTTAAATGTAATAAAGTCTCTCCCAATCACACATGATAATTATGCGGTAGCCATTGATCTATTGAAGGCCAGGTATGATAGTAAATTAATTGTCTCAGCGTATCATATAGGGAATGTCTTGGGCATGAAGTCCATTCAGCAAGAGTCCATGGTTGGCATTTTAAAATTTATTGACGAAATCACCGCAAATATAAACGCTTTGAATTCATTGAGTTTACCTGTCAATACTTTTTAAATTATTTTTGTTCAATACTTAATGCAGAAACTCGATAACCAGACATGCCGACTATGGAAGGAAAGTCTATCCGACGAGCAATTCCCTAATTTCGACAATTTTATTAAATTTTTAAATGGTAGAAGGCAATTAATGCAAAACGTCGGCGCCTCGACCAGTTCAACAAACAGAATACAAGTTAGCGATAAGATTCCCTATTGCAAGACTATTAAACCTGTTGAGCTCACTAGGTCAACATTTCATACTCATATCAACAATAACATTTGTCAGCTGTGTCGCGGTAAACATAGACTCTCTGAATGCCCACAATTTGTGGCTATATCTCCCTTTGAGCGAAAAAATATTTTAGTCAAATACAAACTTTGCTTAAATTGCATGCGTCCAGGCCATGAGCCCTCACACTCTCCTTCCAAATTTTCTTGTAGGACATGTGCTAAACGACATCATACAATGATCCATATATCAGGCAGTAACACTTCAAGCAGGGGCAACAATCAATTTTCCCTCAAATTACAAACAAACAAATCTATTCTATTATCCACCACTGTCTGCATGACAACGTACCAAGCCGGTACAAAGCATTCAGTAAGGATTCTATTAGATTCAGGATCTCAGGCAAACTTCTGTACCATGAGTTTTGCATGCCGCATGGGTCTAAAATTAACCAAGTCTCAACTACCCATCACTGGTATAAACAATTCCTTATGTCAAGCTGATTTTAGTACAAGGGTAAGGCTGAATTCTCGTTACAAGGATTTCAATCTGAACATGTATTGCGCTGTGCTTCCCAGTATTACGAATAATCTCCCTGCAGAATCATTTGATGTCTCATCCCTAAATATACCAAAGGGCTATTCCTAGCTGACCCGCAACTGAACTTTTCTTCACAAATTGACATATTACTTGGTGCCCAGTACTACTTACAATTGATTGAACCGATCAAATTCATCCGCAGCCCACATTTCCTCATAATACAGGAGACAAAATTGGGATTCATCCTCGCTGGTAACCTGCCTTTTAATGTCGACATGACAAAACCTGTTCCATCATTTATAGCGTGCGAAGATAACAATGCCATTTCATCGCAATTAAAAGACTTCTGGCAATTGGAGGACGTTGCACTCCGTACTCCCTCATTTGAGGACTCGGAATGCAAAAGTCATTTCATCGCTAACACTTTCCGCAATAATAGTGGTAGATTTGTGGTCTCCCTACCTCGCAGGGGATACAACTCTCATTTGGGCGATTCCCTTCCCGGAGCTATTTGCAGATTTCAATCACTGGAACTTAAGTTTAAGAAGAACCCTGCTCTTCATAAAGACTATAGTAAATTCAAGCAGGAATATTTAACGCTGGGTCACATGTCTTTGCTTGATTCTTACGATTTGTCAGTCAATAAGTCAGACACCTTCTACTTGCCGCACCATTCGGTTTTTAAGGGCTCTAGTATAACCACCAAATTGCGAGTTGTTTTCGACGGCTCTGCCAAGACAACAAATAATTTGTCCTTGAACTTGAAATTGATGGTTGTCCCACGGTCCAGCAGGATCTTTTTTCAATTATGTCTTGGTTTAGAACGCATCGATACATCCTTTTTCGGACACTGAAAAAATGTACCATCAAATTTTAGTCACCCCCAGGGATTCTAATTTGCAACGAATTGTTTGGCGCGACGCCCCCTGTAGGGAACTTCAACACTACGCCTTGAGGACAGTCACATATGGGACTGCAAGCGCTTCATTTTTGGCCACAAGATGTTTGGCACAAATAGCCCAGGAAAACAAAACTCAACACCCTATAGCCTGTTCTGCTATCGCAAACGATTTCTATGTGGACGATCTCATGACCGGCTCAGATAACCCACACATCTTATCGCAAATGAAGTCCGACATTACAAATTTATTAAGTCAATACGGGTTTACTTTGCACAAGTGGTTTTCCAATGATCAAACCTATATAACTTCACCCGCCAACTCTTCCCTTGACTTTAACAAGAATCAAACTATACATACTTTGGGTATTCAATGGGACATTAACAATGATAGTTTCGTATATAGTTTTCAAAGAAATGTCGAAGTGGAGGTATTTAACAAGAGAAGGGTATTATCAGTTGTCGCCAGAATTTACGACCCATTAGGACTTATTGGCCCGGTTACATTTTGGTGCAAGCATTTCATGCAGATATTGTGGTTAACCGGAACAAGTTGGGACGACCCCCTGTCAGACTCATTATCTAATCAATGGGTAGTGCTTTATGCTCAGCTGATATCAGACACTTATTTTAAGATTCCAAGGTCCGTAAAGAATTTAAATAATTCCCAAATAATTTCATTTCAGCTCCGTGGGTTTGCCGACGCGTCAGTAAAGGGTTACGCGTGTTGCATTTATGTGCGAACGGTGTATTCGAACCACAGCATTTCATCAAACTTGTTATGCTCTAAATCTAGAGTCGCTCCCTTAAAGCAGGTAACATTACCCTGACTGGAACTTTGCGTCTGTCTCTTATTGGCTCAGTTGGTTTCCAAGGTTGTAAACGCGGTGAGTTATAAATTCGACGACTTGTATTTTTACTCTGAATCAATGATCGCCTTACACTGGATTCACCAGCAGTCTTCCAGATGGAAGGTATTTGTCTCCAACCACGTTGCGGAGATACAGCGACTCACTGCAAAAGGTACCTGGCATCATGTCTCCTCACATGACAACCCTGCTGACATCCTATCGCGTGGTTGCCTACCCCGTTTTTTACACGGTCACCCACAATGGTGGTATGGTCCATCCTGGTTGTCCAATGAGTCATCATCATGGCCCACCAGTGCTTTCGATGCCCATTCACCCTGCACTCATCCCGATCTTGAGCAAGAACAACGTAAGCAAGTCCAAACCACATTGGTTGCCGCTTCATCTACGCCTAGTTATTTTGAAAACTACTCTTCGCTTTCAAAACTTCTTTGTGTATTTTCTTACTGCCTTCAATTCATTCGGAACTCTAGGCTTCCCATAGCTGATAGAAACACTTCTTTTTTAACTTCCCATGAGTTACATGGTACACTTTTGATTTTTATTCGCCAGTCCCAGCGATCGCACTTTAACATCGTAATCAAGGAACTTGAGGCACAATGCTCTATCCCTAATAATAGCAAAATTCTTTCACTTAACCCCTTTCTGGACAATACGGGGATATTACGCGTGGGCGGACGCCTTCAGCACTCCCAGCTTACCTATGACAGCAAACACCAAATCATACTCCACCCGCATTCTCATTTCAGTAAACTAATCATAGAAGGCGAGTATCTTCGTCTACTCCATGCTGGGGTACAATTGACTCAGTACTCTCTACGGCAGAAATACTGGATAATTAATGATAAATCGTACATACGTTCAGTAATACACAAATGTATCACTTGCTTTCAATTCCGTGCTAGGGGCTCAAGCCAATTATTAGGAAAATTGCCCTCTTCCCGAGTTACTCCTGCTAAGCCATTTTCTCTATGTGCAGTTGACTACGCCGGTCCTGTATTTATACGTCATGGCGGGCAGCGTTCCAAATCGACGTCAAAGGCTTATATTGCTCTATTTATATGCATGGCCACTACGGCCATTCACCTGGAATTAGTTTCAGATCTCACCTCAGACGCTTTCATAGCAGCCTTAAAACGGTTTATAGCTCGTAGAGGCATCCCTTCACAGATATTCTCTGACAATGGTACAAATTTTCGTCGTGCTACCAGCACACTTCATGACTTATACAAACTTCTACAATCAAGCGAATTTGAACAGACTACCCAGGACTTTACCAGTGCCCAAGGAATCAAATGGTCCTTCATTCCCCCATCAGCACCTCATTTCGGTGGCCTGTGGGAGAGTGGAGTCAAGAGCGTCAAGTTTCATTTGCGGCGCGTTGTTGGCAGAACCATTCTCACGTTTGAAGAGTATTACACCATTTTAACTCAAATAGAGTCCTGCCTTAACTCACGACCCTTGTTCGCCATCTCAAATGACTTTAGGGATCCCGAGCCTTTGACTCCAGCGCACTTCTTGGTTGGTTCTCCACTCACTTCACTCCCGGAACCTGACTATTCCAAGGTCAAAATTGATCGTTTGGGTAGATGGCAGCTGCTGCAAAGATTCACCCACTCTATATGGAAGAGGTGGTCAAAGGATTATTTGCACCAGTTGCAACAATGCAACAGGTGGTGTCTCCAGTCAAAAAACTTGGCTCCTGGACAACTCGTCCTTATTTTGGAAGATAATTCCCCCCCCCTGCAGTGGAAACACGGTGTAGTCACTCAGGTCCATTTGGGTCAGGATTCCCTAGTGCACGTTGCAGATGTTCGCACCGCAAACGGCATCCTACGTAGACCCATTCACAAATTATGCCCACTTCCAGTGGCCTCAGATTAATTACACTAACGTTCAAATGACATGTATTATTGATTTATACTTTTAGCGCATTCTCATGCTTCATGCCCGGGACATACCCCGGGCGATTGCATGCTTTCCATTTGTTATTCTTATTATATTATTATTATGCTTTTTATTATTGTATTATTATGTATCATTATCATATTATTATGCAGTATTGAATTTTTGGTGTCATTATTCTAGTATTATGCTGTCAACTATTATGTCTTTCGCATTATCATATTGTTATGTGTTATTGAATTTTTGGGGTCACTATGCTATCATTATGTAATGTCAATCATTATGTATTTTGTATTATCATATTACTTCCATATTCCTTAAGGAATGGAAGTATGGTGATGGCAAAAAAAATCGTGTTCGAGATTATTGCAGATTCTGATTCTACTACACTCAAAACATGAAAAAAAGTCGTTTTCCGAAAAGTGTCTGTGTGTGTGTGTCTGTCTGTCTGTCTGTGTGTCTGTAGATTTTTTTTCTATGGCAAACGATAACTGCCGCAAATTCAAACAGAATCAAATAATTTTTTGCATACAGCCCTGATTTGTAGAGTACTCACGACCTATTGTTTTTGGTGAAGATCGGTTGAGGGAAAGGGGTAGTTTACCTGCAACGTTTTTTATCAAGCGTATTTTCTATGGCAAACGATAACAGCCGCAAATTCAAACAGAATCAAATAATTTTTTGCATACGTCCCTGAATTGTAGAGGTCTCAAGGACTTTCGATTTTGGTGAAGATTGGTTAAGGGGAAGGGGTAGTTTACCTGCAACCTTTTACGTTTTAACAAGAGTAAAGTACTTGAAAATTTATTTAAACTTTTTGAAACAATGGTAATTGTTAAAAATAAAATAATTTTGTTGCCAGGCAATAAAATTAAAATTTTTTCATTTTAATGTAATATAATATTTTTCATTTAATACGGCAATAAAAAGGCAGGTAAGACACAAACACACACACACACACAATTCACATTATTTCTGGCCTCACTCATGTTTATTTTCTTATGTTTGCAGGCTTTTTAAATGGAAAGTGCTGAAACCCACACCAACATAACGCGTGCAAGCCGAAAAAATGGACATCAATTTGCTTACTGGCGAAGCTAGTAGTTAATGAATGGGTAGGCAAAAATCTTATCTTAAATTTTTTTTAAGGAATCACTAAAAGGACGGTGGGTCAAATCGGATGCTGAGGTAGAGTTTGCTGTAACCGAATGGTTCCACAAACAGCCGTAAGAATTTTACTAGCAGGGAATCTACAGGTTAGCGCAACAGTGGAACTCGTGTCTTAATGCTAATGGAGACTTCTTTTAAAATCGTTCAATAAAAAATGCTTTACAGCTCTATACGTGTTTCTATTGAACAATCCTTGTATAAGTCATACACAATAATACAACTGATTGAACTTCAAAATTTTAAACTTGATTAGTTTCTATATACATATATATGTTTAATGTTACAAATAATTCAAATAACAATCTTGATCATGTGTTAGTTCAGCGGAATAACAGTGACACTTTTAATAACCGCATAAAATAAACACTTAGAAACAACACAGGCGCTTTAACTTAACTGTTTGGACCACAGAAGTGAGGCATGCCTCAACGCTCTATGTGTACAGCGCGGGACAATCCCCCCTCCCTACACTTCCCTATCACACCTCTACATTGCTTATATACGATGTATACAAAAACGCTGAGGCAAGTTCAGGTTGCCTCATTCGCTTTAAACGAACTATGCCGAATCTCACCTGTCACCATCTAGCGGTCGCTCAATAAAGCACGTTTCGGTTTAATAAATTTGACAGTCGCAGTAACAATGTATAATCTTTACGTTATGTAGTTCATACGTATTTATAATTTTTATTCTACAGAATTTTTTAGGGTAGGCATTGCCTCAATTGCCTCCATGTAACTTCGCCACTGATATATATGTGTACAACGTTATCGGCAACAAAGAAGTAGTTTTTGTTAAAATTCCTTCCCGGGATATTTGGCCGTAGTCCAATGTTTTCTACAAAACCAGACATTTCGGCAATGCCATCAACTTCCATCATCAGTGAAAATCGAGTGCGATAACGTGAGGTGGTATACATTAGTGACCACAGTACTGTGGTTAAGGCTGAAGCAGTAAGTAGAAAGAAGTAGTTTCTATGGTAATATTTCATTTCGAAAATGATTTTAAATATAAATCTGAGAATATGGAAGTCATGTATGGTTCTCCATACCGATATTTATTATGTGTTATTGAATTTGGGTGATATTCTACTATTATGTAATGTCAATCATTATGTATTTTGTATTATCATATTATTATGCATTATTGAATTTGGGTGATATTATTCTACTATTACGTAATGTCAATTATTATGCACTGTCAATTATTATGTCTATCTTATTATCATATTACTATGTATTACTATGTCTTAACATTTCTGATGCACTATTCACATAATAACTTAAACTGCAAAATCGCCCGATTTTGTGCGGGCAGTATGTTAAACTTTGTACTTTTAATATTTGCAATGTAATGGGCGTGTGCGTGCAGTGACGTCATTCCCCCCCTGGTAAACTGCTGCCAGCGTCTTCCACACGTCGTAGCAGTCTGTTGTTACTTAACTGTTACACTCCGAACGGGCAACAAGCCTTCATTCGCCAGCCGCGGCTATGTAATTATTTTCAATACGGAATATTCTACTTCAAATTATTATTATGCTCTTCTGTGTTTAATAAATTAGCACTTAGGCGATTTCGGCCTCAATTCATCATCATGACTTTCAGTATTTAATTTAATTCTACTTCTCAGGCAATGTATGCCGCGCTACACTGCACGTGCCATTCAATCATTTTCTTACAACCTTAAATAAACAGTTAATTCAAAGAAAATATACAGTCCACTACTTTATTTCACATCATACCAGCCAACTCATCACCTAACGTTGTAAGACCAACTCAAGATTATTTAGAGAGCGTCGAAGACGTACCACATGTAGTCAAAACCCATTATTCCAGTTATTATTTGGCTTTACAATTTCATGGTAACATATTTTTTTCTGTGAATATTAGAGATCATTTTGGTATCACCAATTTTTAAAAAGGGTGGCTTGTATGATGTTAAAAACAGACATGTGTCAGTTGGTAAAGTTTTAAACAAATAATTTATAAGTTTGTATAGTGTATTGCAGAAAGTTTTTCAACAACATGGATTTATGATTAGAAGATTCACAGCCTAATACCTAAATGATGTAATGTTTTTTGACTCCCAAGGTTGAGAACAGGAAATAAGTGGATGCCATCCACTTTGATTCCATAAAGTGTCTGACAGTGCCACACAATATAATATTTGTTATGGTATTTCTTAAGTAATGTTAGGATGTCAATAGTGCTGAAAAGTGAATCATATTAAGAACATAGGTGAAATTTCCTAAAACTTATAAATATTATAATATACATTTTGTTCAAATAAATCCAATATCTTGAGATTGTGAATAAAAGTAAAATGTGAGCCAAATAGAATATATCTGAACAAAATAAATATGTCTACACATGCATAAACTGAGAGGTAGTCAACAGTTACCTCACATTTGAAAGTACTGATAATGCTAAAAACAAAAAGAATATACATTTATTTATATAAAAATACTGAAATATAATAAACTCATATTAGTGTATCATAGAAGTCAAAACTTTAAAAACTTTTTGCATTTAATATAATTAATAAATAAAAATAAACGTCTGATCAACAGTCCGTAAAGGACCAAGACATACCATGCAGCTTTTGTGTTTAGTGCAACAGTTGCATGGCAAGTACAACGCATTGCCAGCCACTAGTTGCGGTATTTAATATAATTATATATTAGTTATTATTAAGTAATGTTATTCAAAATATTCAGACCGTACCAAGTCAACTTACTATTTCATTTGACAGTGGATCAGTTCTACTGTAATACAAAGAGGTAGGTGCTGTGACTAAGGACAGATTATAATCTGGAGTGTCTACTGTGTTGTATACCCTTAAATTATTCCCTCTTCCATAATCACACTGCTCGAACCTTCCTGCATATTAAACAAAATTTCTAGATATTAAACAACAGGAGTGGAATCTAGTAAAATTATTAAAAGCAGCTTTTTAACAGAAAAATGGATTAATTTCACTAAAATTACCTAGCAATTATTAAAATATTTTTCTTAAAATCAAAAAAATTAATTACAGTTTTAAATATAGTAAATACAGTATATGAAAAAAGGACACTAATTAGGCCCATATAGATTCAGTTCTCAGCTACTGAACAATATGACATTTTTATAATTGATTAATTTGTTAAACTGCCCACTTGAACATATTGTTCATAACATTTTAAAATTCAGCTGCAGAGCACTAATTTATTAAAATATTAGTTGAATCATTTTTTTTAATGTTGACAGTACCTTATTTGTTGTACGTATTGTGATTTTAAGAATTTAAAAAGTAAATGCAAATGTAAATTGTATTGGTAAAAATAGAAACTGCCTAATAAATGTCAAGAGATTTAAATGTCACAATATTTTAATTGAGTTTGTGTGTTTTCAACAGTAACAGTGCCAAAAAATGCTTACATACACTCACATACTCTTTCACATGCATTCACACATGATTACTTATCATACCTTAATTGTTTCTACTACTTACCAGAAATAATGTTATGTGCAAAATGCATTAATGTTTCTGTTGTTGTACTTGATGCATGTTGTAATATTTCTGGCAGAAGTGACTGTAACAAGGTCGCCTACAAAAAAATGTTAAAATTTTATTTATTAAAAATTGACAAACTAACAATGAATTCTGTTAGTTTTAATAGTCCTTAAAATATTCTTTTGAAGCTGTATCTTACTGGAAAGTAATTTTTGAAAAATGTTTTCATTGTTTGTTGAAAATTATAGTCTTTGTCAAATTTGTTAAATATTCTAAGAAAGTTGTTAAAACTATGGATAAAATTGATTTGAAAAATTTGTTTCTATCATATTAAAATTTTAAAACAAAATAAATGCATGTGTAGGCCTAATGTTATTCTATTTTTTAGACACAATTCAAATCAAACGTACTATTCAAACATATCACACCGCACACGCACGCGCGTGCATGCACACACACACATACACACACACACACACATCGATCTTTCAAACAACGGTGCCGTCACCAAGAACAAGACGGACAGCGCTCCTAGTGGCAGCCTCTGACAAAGCTTGTAATAAGCAAAAACTGGTTCAGGCTATAAGATAAAAACTTTACATTTTTACCAATAAAAAACTTGTGTTATGAGTCAGTAGTAATATACATATAATTTATTACTCTTACTTTATCGCATGGCATAATAGTGAAAATCAACATACAGATGAAATGAATTTATTACATTGAAGAGACAGAAGACTAATTTGTACAAAGGCAAGGATTACACTTGTATAGGAATTATGTGCCTTGGCATTTTGTCAGCTTACAAACACGACAGCTTACAAACAGATGCACAGTCATTAACTCTTTACTTCTATGTAATATGGGTCTTACATCCAGCTGCCACACCTAATGTTTGTAATCTTCATAAATGAAAGCAGTATCATCCTCTCCTCATCAGTTCTTACTAAAATTTCCTGGTTGACATTGCTAAAGGTTTACAGACTCAATAAATAAAATGGTGTTTCTTGTTAAATTCCCTACTTCACTATTATTTACTTTAGCATAAATACAAGTTTCCAGCCTACATGCAGTCAATTGTCATTCAAAAGTACATGGTCTACATTCAGTTGTAAACAAATATTCACAACACCACCTCTTTCTGTACCACTAAAGATTTTACATTTAATTTAGTTAGCCTAGCATCTGTAGTTCCAAAAGTGGAAAACAGTCTAGCTCCAATACAGCTTTTTAGAAACATATATTGAATTAACCTTTTTCACAGCAATGTTTATTACTGTAAAATAAGATATATATCAGAATTATTGTCAGTATGTAACTGTATGAAAAAATAATAATAAAAAGAAGAAACTAAGTCCCGATTATTACTATTCTTTTCGACTTACCTTTACAAGATCAGAAGATTCCCAAAGTCCCAAGGTCACCACCACATTTTTATGGAGGAAATGTGGAACCATTCACACTCCCCAAAGAAACAATTTAGTAAATTAACAAAAACTCCCTTACAGAAAAAATTCCAGGGCCATCTAGGCGAACTTACAGACACAGAGATAGGGTTATGGGTAGAGTGGCGTAATAATTAAACTAACACATTATCACGACAAATTCTTACTTTATTGTAATAAAAAACATTATTAATTTCTTTGTAATGTTATATTATTATGTAATGTAATGTTATTAATTATGTAATGTAATTAGTTCCAAACAAAAAATATATGACAAAAGAAAGCTTTTATCTACAAATCAGTACTTAGTAGTTCGTGAAATTTCCCTCCTCCCTTTTTATCTCTCACTCACGCTTACCCACCCTATTGAGATCTTATCATTTTAATATTTTTTATATTTTAAAGTAATTTTACAGTAAAAACAATTTTTGAATAATTTTGATAAATTGTTTTCGTCCTTTCTAGTTACTTATCTCTTTAGTTGTGGAGTCTCCCAGTTGTTGCACCACCAGCCGTAATTCACTTTAAAAATCCCAAAACAAAACAAAACAAAAAAATGTTCTAAACATCCAATTTCTATTCACATGTGCTTGTTTCGAGTAATTTCACACTTTACATATTATTTACCATTTTTAACACTTTAGTACAAAACGCTCGGTAGGCCTACCATAACTGCCCATGGGCACTAAGAGAACACATGTGTCCTGTTCGATTGTGGGTTGGAGATTGCGGCATTTCGCTGGCATTCCTACGCCATTATTCCGTTTAATTACGCTTTTGAATACAGTTTTCGTTGGTTTTCTCCATCCGTCCCATCCTGGTCACTTATTTTTCCATTATCCAGCGTGATACCACTTGGCAGGCTGCACCCAGATAGCGAACTATTTTGTCGTAAACAAATGCCTAACTGGTGACTAATCATGACTTCACCAGCTAAAAATATAACTTGCCACATAATACCACATGTCCCATAAAACTTTGTATATAAAACTTGGAGCCCAAATTTTGCCCCGTTACAAGACCCCCCCCCCCCCCCAATGAAAGGTTTTATGTCAAAAAACATAAAAGCACTCATTGCCTAAACCTAGAAGGACCAGTGAGGATATGGCACCATGACCCCCCTTACTTCCTGATTAAAAGTTGGGTACTAACCTCCCTAATCCAGTGGCTGTGGCCGCACCTGCATGACTTTACTGGAGTTCCCTCAGGATCCCAACACTGTAAAGCCAGGCAGGCACTTGGTGACCCTGCCCTGACACGCTGGCCAGCACAGGTTTGCCGCCACAGTTCCACACAGATTCTGTAACAACAAAGCAAAAACATTATCGAGTGGTCTTTCATAAATCCATATCCTTACACTGATTTGAGTTCCTCCTAGAAGTACTGATTTGCATTGACCAAAATACTGATTTGTGGTATCTTTAGTATATTAACACTCAAATAACATATTACGATTCAAAAGTAGATACTCTTATACTAAAATATCACACATTATTTAACCCAAGTAACATATCAACGTACATAAGTACATATCAAAATACAATTGTAAACCATATAAAAAAAAAAATAAAAAATACTCAAATTCAATGTCTCAACTTCCTAAAGATTACATTTCACGTTTACTTTCACCTTAACAGGTGCAGTCAATTGTCCACAATTCATTAACATGCAAGTTCAAATTCCATTAACACAAACTGTCATAATATTTTATAACTTCTTAAAGGTTTGGATTTGCTGCAATTTTTTTTTTTTTTATTTCATTGCTACAATTTGACAATATAACCAATAGTTGTAATTGACTTTACTCACATCAAATTATAACTAACGATATTGTTATTACAAGTACAAACATTTTATATGTAGCTAGAGTTGTAGCTACCCCCTAATACAATATCTCAAGAGGCAAATAGTTGGCCCTAGGGGGCCAAGGGGGGCAGTCACCCCGGGCGGCATAGCCAGGAGGGCAGCAAAGTGAGCATAGACTTGAAAAAATTTGTTCCTTTGATATGACTATTCCTTAAGAGCTACAGGAATATAAGATTTTCTTAATACAAGATTACAACAATACATACAATACAACGTAATACAAGAACTACAACAAGTTCCAAAGAGTTTATGAAGTCTTTTATTCATGGAAAATTGAACCCTGAGTGTCAAAATATTACAATTAACAAGCAATCAACTTGTGATTATAAAATGGATGTTGTTAGCGATGAGGCTGTTGATAAATTCGTAAAGTTAACGACGTGAATACTTCAAACTGTGAAAGTGTCAAAGTACAGTTAGAAGATTCAGTTGGTTCTTGGACAATGTTGCACCGTACAGTCTTGAAATTACAGGCGATGAAGGACGGAACATTACTAGCAATAATGTAGACCGTGTTCCCGGTGCTGCTCTACAAGATATGGGAGCTTGGCCAAGCGAGGTATCTCAATCCTTCCAAGATATAATGGTGAATAGAGAAACAAGTCAGTTGCAGAATAAGTACAGCCATTTTCCTGAAGATGAAGCTGGATGATCCTTAAACAAGTATTGGTTTGATAAAACCTTGCAAAATGGCAGAAAAGTAAATTGCTCTTGGATGTGTTTTTCTCCAATTAAAAAATCTCGAATTTGCTTTTGTGGTACTTTATTTCCACAAAAACCTATCAAAGAAGCCATTTCAATAGTAAAAATAGGTTTTTTCGTGGCTAAAGTTAAATCCCCGTATTCAGGATTATGAAAATAGTCCTGTTCATTGCTCTGCGTTTTTGGAATGGAAGGAATTGGAACATTCTTTAAACAATAGGGGACTTATTGATGATCTACTTCATGAACAAATTAGTAAAGCAGTTAAGACATGGGAAGAAATCCTTGAACAGGTAATTGCAACAGTACAAGCTCTTGCAAAACAAAATCTGACACTGAGAGGACATCGAGAGTCAATTGCTAATGATCCAAATCCTGGAAACTTTCTGGCTTTGTTAAAATACTTCGCTAAATTTACCCTGTCTTGAGATATTTGAATTCAGTCTCTTGAAAATTTAGGTGTATATTGTTTCTTTCGCCAACTATTCAAAATAAAATAATAAGCCAGTTAGGAGAAAGAGTGCTCAAATATATGATTACTGCATGTAAGAAGGTGAATTACTTTAGTATTATATTTGACACAACACCAGATGCTCCACATGTAGAAAAAATGTCTCATATTATAAGATTTGTTGAAATTAAACACAATTCTGTTGACATCAAGGAAACCTTCAAAGATTTTATTCCTTTAGAAGAGAAAACAGCAGAGGGGATCACAGAAGCTATTACATGTATTACAAGTAAGCTTGAGAGAGATGGATTGAATCTTAGCGATTGCAGAGGGCAGTGGTATAACAATCAAGCAACAATGGCTGGTATCCATTCAGCAGTTCAGAAGAGAATATTAGATTTGAATCCACTAGCTGTGTTTGTTCCCTGTCACAACCATTCACTTAACTTGGCTGGAGTTCATGCAGCTCATGTAAATGTTTAGGCAGTGAGATTTTTTGGGACAGTAGAACGGCTATTCACCTTTTTTCCTGTTCCACTCATAGATGGAGTGTTCTTAAAGACTTCGTAAATATTACTCTAAAAAGACATTGTGATACCAGGTGGAGTTCAAAAGCAGATTCGGTGAAAGCGATATCCACTCAGCTAGATGAAGTGATCGCTGCACTGGAGAAACTGAGGGATACACCGACTGAAACAATTGATACGAGGAAAGATGCAGCATTAATAATTAATACGATAGAAAACTTTAATTTTTTGACCTTGCTCTTTTTCTGGACATATACTCTTTCTTCTATTAACAAACTATAGAAAATCTTGCGGACCAAAGGAATAAGCTTTATTCAAGCATTGACACTTCTGGAGACGCTAACGGACAAATGAAAAGTGGAAAGTTTGGAGGAATGAGCTGTGTGACAATGTCGTTACTAAGGCAGAGCAGGTATGTAATGAATGGAGTGTCACTATAACAAAAATGATAAGAAGGAAGTGCATGATGCCAGGGGAGTATGCAGACGATTCTGCATTAACCGTCCGTCAAGAAATACGACGTTCTCTAATACAAATTTGGACAAACTGTCAGTTGATATTCCAAGCCGTTTTCTAACATAAAAGAGTTAGAAAAACGCTTTGAATTTCTCTGTAAATTTGAGGCATACATAAAAGATGGGGATATACATTTTAAGAAACAGCTTTCCCAAATCAATATTAACTGCACAGTGCTTGCAAAACTGTATCCACATGACCTAAACAGTGAAGAATTGTTCGGCGACTTGAAAGACGTCATACTTTTATTTAAAAGGGAAGAAGTTAACGGAGAACAAAAAAGACTTTACATCTCACAGACTGCTACAATACATTTCTTCAATGAGAATTGAAGCTAGCATCAGCTTTAAAAAGTTTTGTTACTTTGCCAGTGTCTGTGTCGTCTTGTGAAAGTTTGTTTAGTAAGCTTAAATTGATTAAATCGTACCTACAATCAACAATAGCTCAAGACAGGGTAACAAATCTAGCGATACTTTCAATTGAAAACGACATTGCTTGGTCTTTACATTATAGTGATTTAATAACCCACTTTGCAGCAATTAAGACAAGGAAAGTTACATTTTAAAATGCCTCATTTTAAATATTTATTAAATATTAAAAATAAATATTAAGTGTTTATTAATAGAAGACAGGACCATTAACCTGTAATTGTAAGTGATTTATTTTATTACTTTTAATGTAATTCTTTGTTTAACTTTATGTTGCTTTAGGGTATTGTTTTGATGATGCCCTTTAGACCTACACAGAATTTGTGTGTTTATTAGAACATTTTTATGTTATAAAGTTTTTATATTATTACATTTTTATAGTCTACATTTGTTAATAATAAATGTATACAAACTGAATACCGGTAATATTGTACTCTGTAATTTCTTTATTTTGACTTCACAAATGTTAACAAAGACCTTTGCTGGACGTGCTTTCATACTAAAATCTACACATTTGCGTTAATTAGTTATTAAGAACTTTGTTTACTGTATGGGCCTTCATGTTTGCTCTTTTGTCCCCTTTTAATTGTGAAAGCGAGGCGGTCAACGATCTCCTTGCCCCAGGCATCAAAAAGCCTAGCTACGCCACTGAATATCTCAATATCCCATTATAAATTACAGAATATGTTTTATAACTACTCACCAATACATCACATTAAAATAACCATTTCAAATTTGAATTTCACATTTCAAATTTCAATTATCAAATTTTGATCATTTATAATTTATGATAACATTCATCTAAATTTTTTGAATATATCACCAGAATTCACGTCTTAAACCATTTAAAATCAATTTAATTACATAATAAAAATTTAGTAATGTTAATTATTATTCAATCAAAATTATAAACATTACTGCCCAAAATACAATATACACACACAACAAAAAAGGTATTGCACGCTCTTTTTTAGCAAACGTTAACACACATGTGGATTCATTTGATATCAGGTGAGTTGCACATTTTTCTATATTTTTAGTCTACTTGCTCCGAACTCATCAGAGGGTATAATTTATTATTAGTAAATTGACATTTTTGGGATTATAAATATGTTTATTAAACGTAACATATTATGAACATCACCTAAAAAATGCCATATCTGTTATTAATTATGTAAGGTACAATTACACGTATAAATAATATAATAAATTGTACATCAATATACTAATATGTTTTAATTCTTAAACAATTTTATCTCACTATTATAATAACAATCCAACACTTGGAATTGGAATCGTTATAAGTGACATTTTAGTGAGGATGTTATATAATACTCTAGAACACATTCCAAACAAAAAAAAATTTCAACACTTACACAATTTACATTTCTTTTCTTAATCGAAATTTGCAAAAACTTAATTCATTTTGAAAATAAAATACAAATTAGCTTATAATAATAATATTAATAATAATAATAATAAGTCACTGGCTAACCTCTAATTGGTCTGATATAAACAACCACAATTATTATTATTTACCTTACTAAGCTGATTCCTTTATAAATGAATAAGTAATTACTTATGAAGTGATGGAAACCTTTAAGAACAACATAGAAAGTTTACAATATGACTGTAAAATTTTTGTATAAAATAAGATTAGCGAATAAATTGAGACACAATGAAAATATCAGTCAATCTACAGCAGAAAACTGTTATAATATGATTAAAGAATGCATACATAGTGCAGCGAGAGAAGCATTAGGTGAACAAATTATAGACAGAAGGAAGAACCCAGAATGGTGGACAAAAGATATAGAACAAAAAATGTGAAGGAAAAGAAACAATTGTATCAGAAATGGCTAAATTCAGGAGATAATGAAGACCGGAAGTCCTACGCAAGAAGTAATAGAGAAGTAAAAAGAGAAGTTACAAAAGCAAAGCAGGAATTATGGGACAAATAATGTGATGAAGTTAACAAATATATCGGAGGGACAAAAGTACGAGAGGCCTGGAAACTAATAAAACAACTTCAAACAGAAAGAAAAGAAAAAGCCAATATTCCAATAATTAACATGAGTAAGTGGAAAGAACACTATGCAAAACTATTAACTGAGAACAGAAATGAATATAAACAAATATATACCGAATAAGAGAGGAAGGAAGAGAGAATGTGGAACCCATTTCATCAAGGTAGGTAGAAAATACAGTTAAAGAAATGAAGAACAATAAATCCACTGGACCAGGAGGCATTCCTATTGAATTGGTAAAATATGGACCAAGTATTTTGTGGGAACTATTAGCAAATATTTTTAATAAGTTAATGATTAAAGGAGACGAATTACCACAAGATTTTAACATCTCTTTGATTAGTTCTATATAATAAAAAAGGGAATAAGCAAGATTGTAATAACTACAGGGGGATTAGTGTAACTAGTTCAATAGGAAGACTATATGGTTGACTCCTAAAAAACAGAATTGAAGGAGGAATTGGTAATGTGGAAGAACAGAGTGGATTTAGAGTGGGAAGATCCTGTGTTGACAACACATTTCGTTGCGACAAATAATTTAGAAATGAACGGAAAGGAATTTAGAAACGCATTTGGTATTTATAGACCTCGAAAAGGCTTATGACAATGTCCCACTAGTCAAATTATTTGAAATTTTAGAAAACAGTGGAATTAACCCCATATAAGTAGGAAGTGTATATAACATCTACAAAAACGTTCAAGCCAGAGTAAAAATAGAACAAGAAGTGTCCGAGTCATTTAATATTAGTAAGGGACTGAAACAAGGATGTTGTTTGTCTCCCACTTTTTTTAAAGTATACAAGGACCACTGGAGACATGGAAAAACAAATGCAGCAGAATGGGAATAGAATTAGAAGAAAGTGTTTATACACTCTTTTATTCGCAGATGATCAAGTGGTGATAGCCAATGATGAAGAAGATATCACTTATATGATGAGAAAACTAGTATAAGAATATGATCGATGGGGATTAAACATAAACTTCAAAAAAACAGAGTACTTAGCCACAGGCAGTCGAACATCAGATCTTCAGTTATCAGATAATACTCCCATCAAGAAATGTGAAAAGTATAAATATTTAGGAAGTATAATTAGCTATGATGGAATATGTGATGAAGATATAAGACATCGATTAGTTTTAGGAAAAAGCACCATACGCCAATTAAACCCACTTTTATGGTCCACCAAAATCGGCCTACCAACAAAGATCAATATTTATAAAGCCATTGTTGAACCAATTACCACCTATATGGGTCAGAATGTTGGACAATCAACGAAAGGAACCACAGGAAGATTGAAGCTGTAGAAATGGACTATCTTAGACGAGCTTCCAGAGTTTCTTGTCTGGAAAGTGTAAGGAATGACGTAATAAGAGAAAGAACAAATAGAAAAGAAACTGTAATAGAAGATATAAAACGTAAATAGCTTTCCTGGTATGGACACCTAATGAGAATGAGTGAAGAAAGAATACCTGTGAGTGTGTTCAAATACAAACCTAGCAACAGAAAGAAAAGAGGCAGGCGTATATTAAAATGGATAGAAGTGATCGAAAGGAGTATGGAAGAAAAGAATCTGAAGAATGAAGATACACAGAATAAGTTGATATGGAAACTGAGATGCGGGATGCGGCAGTAGCTGTGGGATCCCACCCCCCTATATATATAACGACGATACAACGATATAAACGTTGTTGCAAATTTAATATAATTTAAATTTGTGAAGCCCCACGATCTAGTAGCGCCAATTTTATACAACGATACAACGTTATTAAATGTAAGTGTGTCGGGCGCACGCTCATGAGCGATAAAATTATACAATGGTAAATAACATTTCTAACAATGTGTATGTGTAATTAGGGGTTCAGGTGTAATTATAATAATGGTAGCCTTTTTAGGAAATTCAAAAATGTTTTCATTTATTAATGTAAACAAACATAGCCTATCAAGAAATAATAATATACAAATAATGATTAATTCGTTATATGATATTCATTATATATGGTTGCAAAATTTCTTTGTTTGCTGTAATCTCGTCACAAACATAAATCTTATATAATATTATTAATTTTTATAATAATAAAAAATATTTCTTCATTATGTTATATTGTCTGGACTACTCAGTCTAAATGTGTGCTTTCAATATAAAATATTTAACTAAGTTAACTATTTGTTCATTATTTGAACAAATCTAATTGATTCTTTCAAATGTATATTAAAATATTTTCACTCATTATCAATTCAAAAATTATGCTTTCATAATTATTCTACAATTTAAAGTTACGTATTTTCAATAAATTATTACTGCAAAAATTATGCTATAATTTTTATACAAGACATTTACATCTATAAGTTATAAATTACACTTTCTGAAATTATTGTCTTTCTTTTGACAACGTTTTTCAAACTTTGATTAAGTCTTTTGTTATGAGGAATACATGGCTTTCTTTCACCTTAATTGTAGCGGTCCTCAGCATACCCTGTCCTGGTCCTGAGTCCCTGATGTTGTGAATCCTGCGTAGTCTTGAAGTCCTGGATCCTCTCCTCGTTCTCCAGGTCCTCTCGGAAGTCCTGGATCCTCTCCTCGTCCTCCGGGTCCTCTCGGAAGTCCTGGATCCTCTCCTCATCCTCCGGGTCCTCTCAGAAGTCCGATGACTCGTCCTTTATGTCTGGAAATTATGCCATGTAGTGCTGTCGTCCTCGGTCTGGAGTAGTGCTCCTAGATGTAGATCACTTGTAGACCTCTGACGATTTGTGTGTTACGTTACTTTTTAATTACTGTTTTCCATTATTATGTTAAATCGAATATTTATCGTAATACTTTACAAGTTACAATTAACAAAAAAAGTCTTATTGGTGTTAGGGTTGGGATTTGGTTTTTTTGGGGAAACATGTTAGAAGGTGAGGTGCGCTGTGGTGGGTATCTGTTCGATTTTTCGGTGTTGGGATCTCATACAGAGAAGTCCAGTGATCTCGTTCAGGTGCGTCCATAGTCGCCGAGCCAGGGGGTGAGGTGTAAGAGTAAAAGGGGGTTGTTGGCACCAGTTCCTCACCGGTCCTCTTAGGGGTTTTAGCAATGAGATTTCTTCTGTTTCGGCAGAAGATCTCTCATTGGGGGGGGTATTGTAACGTGACAAATACAGGGGATTTCATTTTATTAAATTTTTGGGATTTAGAGAAAATATTTGTAAACGTAATATCCAACTGTGACCAGAACACATGGTGAATTGAAACGGGGTATAACAAAGGAACGATACATCTCAACAGTTGTGCAATCGCTAACAAGGAATGCACCCAGCATCAGTTTCCTAGAACTTTGCGAGTGTGTGGTCGTGCGCCCGAACGCACCCGACAACCAGGTGCGCGGACCGACGCTGAACTGTAATACAAAAAATGGCTAAGAGTAGAATTTCTGTTCACTTCGTTTACCATGCTGGCGGATGCGAGCTTAAGCCAAACCCTTTTTGTGACGTCAGCCAGTGCTGCACAAATATCTTATACGAACAGCACACAAACATTTACATGGGTTAAATAGGACGGAGCTGTGGCAACGAACCATGAGGCCTTGGTTTCCACCAAGAAAGACGAAATCGAGTTGGCCGTGAACATATAGCCGTTCTTAGCAGTCCGATTACAGACAGTACCTGGCCAGGTACAAGCCCAATGGGGCTCTTTTCAAAATTGATAATTTTAAAATAAAAAGTGAGTTTTAATAAACAATAATGCGACAGTGGTGATAGTGTGCAAAGTAAGGACCACAAAACTCTATTTTGTTCGGCGTCGATGAAGTTAAATATGGAATAAATCGAGGTTGTGCGGACGCCTCGTGCCGGCGTGGGGTATATGTTTTTCAATTTCTATAGATATGGGGTTATAATAACTAAAAGGTTTAATTTAATGTGAATGTGAGAGAGAGAGAGAGAGAGAGAGAGAGAGAGAGAGAGAGAGAGAGAGAGCGCAGACTGGGCAGTCTACATAGTCGTAAGTAGTCTAATTTAAATATAACAATATAAGATGTGTGACCAACAGGAATGAAAATTTTAATTTAATTTGTCAAATTCTATTGGAAAACTAATAGTATAACTTTGAAATACTTGCTTATTAAAATGTTAGTTCTCTTCAAATAATGAGTAGAGTACATTATTACAAAAACCCATAAACCATGTTTGCATCTTACGTTCGTGTGACTGGATTTTGGACCCAGATAGAATCTTTGAAGGTAGGTGGAATTGAATTATATATTTATATCTTTTAATAGATGTAATTAACATCACAAGTGGCGCAGCCGACAGGGACCGTTTTTATGAACCAAAATTTGATGTAAAAAACCGCACCTACAAATAAGATGCAAACGTGCTTTTAAGGTTAAAGTAGTGAAGGAGGAATAAATAGTTTACACATTATATATGCAAGATTGAGATTGTAATAAAGTAAAGTAATTAATTAATTAAGATTGAAGTAAAGTAATAAGTTTTCGAAAATAATAAACAATGGAGAATAATAAGAGTATCAATAATGAAGTCAGCTTCTCTGACAGTCAAACCGAGAGTCAAATAAATACCGACTCAGGTATTCAAGCAGAGTCACTATCAATAGATGAGCATAATGTAGAAGAATCTGTAATTAGTACGCCGGGAGCGATTTCCACTCCCGTAATAATTAAAACAAAAGAAAAAGAGATGTCCATGAATGACTTATTTAACCTTCTAAGTAAACGTTTTGACAGTAACGAGATAACATTGAATGAAATGAAAAGTGATTTTAACGGTAAATTAGATGAACAGAAAAATGAAATGCAAGAATTTAAAAGTAGTGTAAATGAAAAATTAGATATACAGAATGACAAATTTGATGAATTAAAAAATGATATTCAAGAAATTAATAGACGTTGTAAAAATAATAATGAAATAATAAGAACTAGTTTGAATAAATTAGAACAGAGTATTGAGAGAATGGGAGTGAGTGTGATGAATACAGACAAAAGTAAAACAAATGAAAATTATAATGACATGTGTAGAAATGTGGTACTAGATAAAGAGTTAACAAATGATACTGATGATGTTGAAAATAATAAAAATAATATTGAGAATAGTAATGTAATTGAAGAGGTAGTATCAGAGAGTGATATGTTGGAAATAAATGATGAGAGTACTGATGAAGTTGGGGAATGTAATAATGAAATGTTAATGTGTGTTTATGAGTTACAGAGAAAGTGGAAAGATAATATAGTGGTAGAATGGGGGCAGAGGGTAAATTTTCCCCTTATTTATGATGATTCAATGTGTTCACAAGTGTTGTTTTTGAAGGGCAAGAGTCCCGTGTTAGTAGAAGATTTGAGTTGTTTATTTTTTTTGTATAAGTTTGTACCCTCTGTCTGGAGTAATATTGAAGGGATGAGATGGTGTTATGATGAGAGAGAGTTAGATAAAGAATTGTGTGTTGATAAAGAGACAGAATTGTATGAATTAAAGAGAGATTATAATGAGTGGAAAGCGATGTTAGAAGTGTGTCTAAACAATAATGATTTAATTTATAATAAAAAAGTAACTGACCCGATATTGGAAATATTTACTAATGGAGACTTGACGGAAATACTCAATCTTGACTTGGTTCATGATTATTGTGATAAAACGGATGAATTTGATTTGCATGGTAGTGACACACAAAATAGCAATATGTGTGTCAATAAAATTGAAAAGTGTTATTTGAAACAAAGATTAATATTTGACGATGGAGGGTAAACCATAAAACAATAAATGGACCATTTTAAGTATTTTATTTTATGGTTTTTGACCTCGCAACCTTGGACATTGAAGTGTGATATAACTGAGTAATCAATGATGAAGGATTGTAAATAAGTGTAGTGAATCTAATTGTGTGTATTGTAGGATGTCAGGTAAACAATGTGTGTATGTAGTAGGTAATTGTTGTAATAATAAAATTAATATTTTGCAATCTAAATAAATAACAAAATTAATTTTGGAGACTGTCATTAGCGAATTGTAATTGTTTTGATAGCAATGGAACTTGTATTTTAAATAATTAATTTAATTAAAATGATTGGAGATGTTTTAAATATTTTGATTGGTTCAAATGTTGTATAATTGAAATTTTCTAATGGATTTAAATTATTTCTGGAGGTGTGAATTTGGTAATTAATTGTTAAATTGTTTGATTTGAAATAACATTTTGTTAAATGTTTCAGAGGTTACTTGGAGATATTGGTGTGTATGGTGTATATATTTTGTGTATGTCAGTATGTGAATAATGGACTGTAAGTATAAAAATTTTATAATACCAGTCAGCCATAATAAAATGTTTACAGAAATGAAAGAATTTTAACTTTAATGATGAAAATAACTTGAGATAATAAATAAAAAAAAATAAAATAAATAACTAAATTATGATGTAAAATAAATGTTAATAATCAATTTGAAAATTTTAAGGAATTTAATGTTTAGAAAGTTATGAATGATTTAAATGATGATGGATAAAATGGTTAATGAAAAATGTCATATTATAATGTTTTATATAATTTTTTATTATTTAGTTATTAATGTGCTATTGCTGGGGTGGCCTGTGCCCCAGTAGATAGTGGAATGGGTTGGGGGTAACAGTGAGTGTTACCTCCATTGGAGGCCAAAGTGGCGAGAATGTACGGCACACCTTTTTGTACAATTACTTAATTGTACCATGATAGACTTTCGTGCCGTACAGAATAATGATGAGTAGGACAGGCATTAAAGTAAAGTTTGATTTCCCCGACTTTTCGGGTGATTACTGCCTTACCAGCACTAATCGTGGTTTTGGCTAGCGGTCAGCTATGGCCATAATCAAGTCCCTTGACCATAGCTGACTTGAAATTGGTTGATACTAGAAATTAATAGGGGGTGAAACTAGGGGAATCCCCGGAACTATGGAACAGCGGCTGCCACTCTGTCCGAGGAGGGACAGCATAGCCAGGTGGTAGACCCGTTTTAAGGGCTTATAACTATAATACGAAGGTATGTCGATACCTAAAATCTTTAAAATGTAAAGCCGAAGCAAGGACAAGGAGATGTTCAATTCCTCCAACTATGCAGTCTTTGTGAAAGCAAATGGGCGTTACAGTCCAACATAAAATACCATAGTGTGTGTGGATTGGGGGGTTGCTCCAGCGAGCAACGAATTTAAATTTTGTAAATTGAAAATGATAACTAAATTTTGCTCTAATAAAATGCTTGTATTATGCTTTGATAAATAGGGGTTCATACATTCAGTATACTGTGTTCATTCTATTTTAGCAATGTGTTATTTTATTGTAGTAGGTTAGATATAAGGATTGATATAAGGATGTATTTCATGTAATTTGTGTAATTTTGAAATGTGTTTTCACTTTGCTAGGAATGTCAGCTGATCAGTAGGAAAAGGTCACTGTTAAATTGTTTATAAATGTTCAAGGTAGTTAATGTCAAATATAATGTTTAAGGTGTTAAAGATGCTACTTCAAATGATGAGAAAAGTAATTGGATAAAGTTAAGATTTTAATTGATTTGTAAAAGATCAAAGGTAGATTCTGGGTGATTAATATTTTGTGGGACCTATAGATCAGTCCAAGTTAAAGTTAAAGTGGTAGTAGAGAGAATAATATTGTTTTGAATTAATGTAATGTTGTTGTGAGTTAATGTAATAGAATTTTAAAAGTATTGATGTTGACACAGTAGATATGGGGAATATATATACAGTAATGAGTGATATATTGATGTTTATAATTGATGATGTTATTTTGTAATTGAAGTGAGGTAATAAGAGTGTTAATTTGGAGATGGTAATTTTGTAATAGGGGATAGTGTAATGGAGGAGTCCGCAACAAAAGGGTTGGGACAGGAAGGGACCCTTTGGCGCCGGAAAGGGTTACCTTAGGTAGAATCCAGGAACCAATATAAGGGAATGAGCTTTTGGGGGGGGGAACACGTATCCTAAGTACAAACGGTTAGAGAATATTTTTTTTATATATCGAGAGAATGTAGCAATTTGAGTTTAATAGTAAGTTGGGTTTAGAGGTTGTTTGATAGATGTTTTGATAGAGATGGGTGTCATATTAGTTAAAGTTGTTAGTGGTATTAGAGTCAGAGTGAGAAAGATTATATATGTATAAATGCCAAATGGCAAATCAAGCTAGTATAAATGATTAAATCACCCAAATTAATGGAGAATGAGATGATTAAATAAAGAGATGTATAGTAAAAATATAAAATTTTGATTGAAACCAGTGAAAATTTTTGATAGAGTTGGAAAATAATGTAAAGCTATAAAGTGTTTATTTTGAGTAACTTAAATATCAATTTGATTGTTAATTATAATAATATTTTGTTCTTTAAATGTTTTATTTTATTGTGTTTTGTGTTTGAAGGTAGAATTTTACAGATGTTCAAGGTATTTTCAGATGTAACTTGTGTATGATTTATGTAGGTCAAGGTTCTTGACTTGACCCAGTTTTGATCAGCTGATAGGTGATGCCCTATACTAGACACGTTTAGCAAGGAAGTAAAGCCATTTTTTGCTTTTAATTGATTTGAATAATTTTAAAATAATTTCAATATTGAAAAAAGGAATATATTTTAATAAACTTAAATTTTTTGAATTTAAAAATTTTTTTTGAAAAAAAAAATTTTTCTTGATTTTGCGCCTGCCATCTAATTGATGTTTTTAAACTTTGATTATATTATTGTTTGTGTATTATTAGTGTTTTTATTGAATTGTATTGTTAGGGCATATGTATAATCACATGTTAGGTTAAGGATGTTCATATTTTAAGAAATGTTCAATTTGTTTATTTTTCAATAATAAAAAATAATGAAGAGAATTAGTCAAGGTAGGTAAAGGATTTGTGTTCTGATTTAAAGAAAATAGCTGCTGATTTTGACTTAAACAAAATTTTAAAACAAAGATGTTCCAATGTTTATATGATGTAGTATAAGTGTGTGTGTGAGCCCAGTAACTGCTAAAGGCAGCCCAGTTTGCATGTAAGGGGAAACATATCGGTTGAGGATCAACATGATCTAAGCCAGGGATTTGGATTTTTTGGGAAACATGTTAGAAGGTGAGGTGCGCTGTGGTGGGTATCTGTTCGATTTTTCAGTGTTGGGATCTCATACAGAGAAGTCCAGTGATCACGTTCAGGTGCGTCCATAGTCGCCGAGCCAGGGGGGTCGTTTACCCATGAGGTGTAAGAGTAAAAGGGGGTTGTTGGCACCAGTTCCTCACCGGTCCTCTTAGGGGTTTTAGCAATGAGATTTCTTCTGTTTTGGCAGAAGATCTCTCATGGGGGGGGGTATTGTAACGTGACAAATACAGGGGATTTCATTTTATTAAATTTTTGGGATTTAGAGAAAATATTTGTAAACGTAATATCCAACTGTGACCAGAACACATGGTGAATTGAAACGGGGTATAACAAAGGAACGATGCATCTCAACAGTTGTGCAATCGCTAACAAGGAATGCACCCAGCATCAGTTTCCTAGAACTTTGCGAGTGTGTGGTCGTGCGCCCGAACGCACCCGACAACCAGGTGCGCGGACCGACGCTGAACTGTAATACAAAAAATGGCTAAGAGTAGAATTTCTGTTCACTTCGTTTACCATGCTGGCGGATGCGAGCTTAAGCCAAACCCTTTTTGTGACGTCAGCCAGTGCTGCACAAATATCTTATACGAACAGCACACAAACACTTACATGGGTTAAATAGGACGGAGCTGTGGCAACGAACCATGAGGCCTTGGTTTCCACCAAGAAAGACGAAATCGAGTTGGCCGTGAACATATAGCCGTTCTTAGCAGTCCGATTACAGACAGTACCTGGCCAGGTACAAGCCCAATGGGGCTCTTTTCAAAATTGATAATTTTAAAATAAAAAGTGAGTTTTAATAAACAATAATGCGACAGTGGTGATAGTGTGCAAAGTAAGGACCACAAAACTCTATTTTGTTCGGCGTTGATGAAGTTAAATATGGAATAAATCGAGGTTGCGCAGACGCCTCGTGTCGGCGTGGGGTATATGTTTTCAATTTCTATAGATATGGGGTTATAATAACTAAAAGGTTTAACTTAATGTGAATGTGAGAGAGAGAGAGAGAGAGAGAGAGAGCAGACTGGGCAGTCTACATAGTCGTAAGTAGTCTAATTTAAATATAACAATATAAGTAAGTCTAACTCTGTCCAAAATAATTAAAATTTCGCGTCTCTGACAGACATAGCGTTCCGCCACTAATGAACACTGTTAGAAGAGAGAGATTAGCTCTCCTGGGCTTCTATTTATATTCACCAAGAAAACTGCAGCTGTCGATTCAGGAATTAGCCTGTCGACAGTTGAACCATGGCGTGATAGCCCCCACTCTCGTCCTATTTCACATAATTGCACTTTTTCGCCAATCACATTGTTTAGCACGGATTTCAATTAGACAAAATATTGTCTAATTTAATGACCTATGTGATGTGCAATTATCATGATGCTCGCACCACTAATGTAATTATAATGCTTTAAAAATCGCACTGGATTCGCACTGATTGTCTGAATTACGTAAAATTCGCACTGCACTTGTGTCTGATTTTTACACATTTTTAGAAGTTTTTACCTTCTCGCTAACATTTATGGTTTGCTTAATATTAAATATATTCTTAATATAGCATTGACTTGGGGTTAGGTTGCAAACTTTCAGGAACAAACAGGCTTCATGCACACACACTATTTACTTGTATACACACAGCAGCGGTAATCACGTGATCCTGCTTGTTGACTCCTGTTTGCAAGCCGGCTTACAATTTCACACCTGCTCGTCTATTATATATTATTAAAATTAAATTAAATATTTATTTTATATTACATATGCGCATTACAGCCTATGCTTGTATTGTCGCATTATTCCTCTACTTGGTAAAAAAAATTTTTAATAAATTTATTTATTAAAATATTTTTTTTCTATCATTAGACATCTTATATATTTATATTTCATATTACTTATATATATATTTTTTATTTGTATTTATACACTACTATCCATGATAATGAATATTAATTGTTCAAATTCCCTTAGTTGGAGGGTAAAACAAGTCTCGTTCCTATCTCCCCTCCCTACGAGTTGCTAACAATGCATAAGCGTAGCTGCTTCTTCCCATTGTTCTTCTTCAATCTGTTTCTACTGACCTATTTATTTTTACGTGTAAAACTTTCTGAGTGAACTTGCATTCTTGCATTGGTAAACATTTTGCATCTTAACATATTATGCCATTCTTCAATCTGAAATTTTATATTATCTTTTACATTCTTACGATTCTTTACTTTTTTTTTCTTACATGAACATTCTATATCTTTCTTAACCTTTCTTACATAACTTATCTACTAGATTGACCTTCATTACCTTTTATTACATTTCTTTAACATTACCTTTCTGATCGCTAATAATTTTCTTCATTCTTACTTGAATTACACTTCCATAACAGAATACTCTTTCAGCTTTTTAGTGTGTCACATGACCGGTTACAGATGAACTGCATTAGAAAACAACGATATTTTACTCGTAGTCCTAATTTCTAAGTAGTCTCTGCCCTTTTGACTTTTCATTCTCGCTTTCTTCTGTGTCCTTGTATCTCCATGAAGTTTTCGCTTGATCAGCCGTCCTGATAATTACACATTTATTGCTCATCTCTAATCCTTCTTCACATTAATAACAACATTGATAATAACATTCCTTTACAATCATTCCTTACACTAACATTAACATTTACATTCTTTGCCATTTATAATACATTTCCTACCTTTCTTTGAACATACTTTTATTTAGTATAACATTCTTTATTATTTAATTCCTTATTTCTTTCCACTAATATTTCTTTTTATTTGCAATCATTAACCTTAATAAATAACATTTCTTAATTATGCTCTCTTATCTTTTTACACATATTATTTCTTATTAATTTAACTCCTTTTCTTATTATTAATAATTAATAGTAATATTATTTTTCATTTAAAAATACTTATTCATTCCATTCGGGTACTGAGTGCTGAGTTCGGTGTGTCGTTTGATCTCACACCCCTCATTATAACCATTGCATTGTCCGTCGTCTCCCAGACGTATATTAGCCGACATGTACAGTTATTTCCGTCATGCACCCTCATTGTGTTAACATCCCATTGTACAGCTATGACGTTTGTTTTGATCGTGGAAGTCACCTGTTTATAGGGCAACGTTTTCATCTTACTTGTTGACCACACAAAATCTCTCCTCTTCTCTCTTTACAACCGTTTCGCTCTTTCTCATTAGTTCAGTGGAGTGAACTTACCTGAACAGCTGTTGACATTTTTTTCATTCGTCGTTTATGATAATACTCACCATAGTTATTATAATTACAGTTATAATTATCGTTTGCTTTATAATTATCGTGCGTATATCTAACATCATATTTATCACAAGTTTGCATAGTATTTCGTATAATACGACGTTTTTCGTTACAGTGATAATTATTGTGTTTCACACGTGTTTTTATCTTATGTGATCTACTAGTGTGTGTGTGTCTCACAATTGGGATATTGCTACTAATAAGGTACGTTTTCTTAACCTTTATTTTCTCCTCATCCTTAATGTTAATTACTTCTTCATGATTATCGTTATTAATTACGAATGTATTTTCAACTATTATGATTTCTTCCCATACCATCCTTTCACATATTAGCTCCGTTTGTTTATCAATTATTCCACAGACATTTTCTGTGATCGTGTCAATACGTAAGTTGGTATCAACAATTTTTTCGGTTAATTGTGCATTACTGGCTATTATACTTTGTTTCATTTCAAGATTACCATTCTTTTAAACTTTCAGTTATTCTTATAGTGTCTTGTTTAGAATGCTCAAACTGTTGTTCTAATCTATTTTCTAAACTTTTTGTTTGTTTGGTATTTATTACATCACATCTATTTTTTTATTTGCTTGATATTCTCCTCTTTTAATTCTTCTTTAAATTTTTCGGTTTGTTTTATGACTAATTCATCCATCATTGCTAGTATCGAATTTTTAAATGCTTCTAGATTCAACCCTCGTTCTGCCATATTGAATAATTATTAAAATATTTATTTACAATATTTAAGGATATTATTTTTATGGAACCGACTTATTAATTTTATTTATTTAGTGTTTCATTATTATTATTTCTTTATTCTTATCTACTTATATTACAATTACACCTGTTTGTTGGGGTGGGCGCCAGTTGCGTTATTACAATACATACACAACAAAATTAAACACATATAAAAATATTCATTAATACACATCAATTATTATACATAAATCCTATGCACACATTTAACAATAGAGCATACATTTATATATTAAATGTAGGCATGACATGCCAAACGTTGACGGGCGACAATTTTATACAACGATATAATTACATATATCGAGCCACACGTTGCAAGCGGCAATTTTATACCACAATATAAACGTTGTTGCAAATTTAATATAATTTAAATTTGTGAAGCCCCACGATCTTGGAGCGCCAATTTTATACAACGATACAACGTTAATAAATGTAAGTGTGTCGGGCGCACGCTCATGAGCGATAAAATTATACAATGGTAAATAACATTTCTAACAACGTGTACAATTATTACAATTAGGGGTTCAGGTGTAATTATAATAATGGTAGCCTTTTTAGGAAATTCAAAAATGTTTTCATTTATTAATGTAAACAAACATATCAAGAAATAATAATATACAAATAATGATTAATTCGTTATATGATATTCATTATATATGGTTGCAAAATTTCTTTGTTTGCTGTAATCTCGTCACAAACATATATCTTATATAATATTATTCATTTTTATAATGATAAAAAAATATTTCTTCATTATGTTATATTGTCTGGACTACTCAGTCTAAATGTGTGCTTTCAATATAAAATATTTAACTAAGTTAACTATTTGTTCATTATTTGAACAAATCTAATTGACTCTTTCAAATGATATTTTCAATCATTATCAATTCAAAAATTATGCTTTCATAATTTCTCTACAATGCTTTCATAATTATTCTACAATTTAAAGTTACGTATTTTCAATAAATTATTACTGCAAAAATTATGCTATAATTTTTATACAAGACATTTACATCTATAATTTATAAATTACACTTTCTGAAATTATTGTCTTTCTTTTCACAATGTTTATAAATCTTTGATTAAGTCTTTTGTTATGAGGAATACATGGCTTTCTTTCACCTTAATTGTAGCTGTTCCTCAGCATACCCTATCCTGGTCCTGAGTCCCTGATGTTGTGAATCCTGCGTAGTCTTGAAGTCCTGGATCCTCTCCTCATTCTCCGGGTCCTCTCAGAAGTCCTGGATCCTCTCCTCGTCCTCCGGGTCCTCTCTGAAGTCCGATGACTCATCCTTTACGTCTGGAAATTATGCCATGTAGTGCTGTCGTCCTCGGTCTGGAGTAGTGCTCCTAGATGTAGATCACTTGTAGACCACTGACGATTTGTGTGTTACGTTACTTTTTAATTACTGTTTTCCATTATTATGTTAAATCAAATATTTATCGTAATACTTTACAAGTTATGATTAACAAAAAAAGTCTTATTGGTGTTAGACATATTGTCTAACTATGTCCAAAGTAATTAAAATTTTGCTTCTCTGATGGACATAGCGTTCCGCCACTAATGAACTCTGTTAGAAGAGAGAGATTAGCTCTCCTGGGCTTCTATTTATATTCACCAAGAAAACCGCAGCTATCGATTCAGCAATTAGCCTGTCGACAGTTGAACCATGGCATGATAGCCCCCACTCTCATCCTATTTCACATAATTGCACTTTTTCGCCAATCGCATTGTTTAGCGCGGATTTCAATTAGACAAAATATTGTCTAATTTAATGACCTATGTGATGTGCAATTATCATGATGCTCGCACCACTAATGTAATTATAATGCTTTAAAAATCGCACTGGATTCGCACTGATTTCCGATTTACGTAAAATTCGCACTGCACTTGTGTCTGATTTTTACACATTTTTAGAAGTTTTTACCTTCTCGCTAACATTTATGGTTTGCTTAATATTAAATATATTCTTAATTTAGCATTGACTTTGTAACGGGGCAAATAAAGCTGAGGGTTTACCCCCCAATGAGAGGTTTTCTGTCGAAACAGAAAAACTCTCAACTTGGGGTGGGGTTGCAAACTTTCAGGAACAAACAGGCTTCATGCACACACACTATTTACTTGTATACACACATGCAGCGTGATCCTGCATGTTGACAAGTGTTTGCAAGCTAGCTTACAATTTCACACCTGCTCGTCTATTATATATTATTAAAATTAAATTAAATATTTATTTTATATTATATATGCGCATTACAGCCTATGATTGTATGCTTGTATTGTCGCAATATATATATATATATATATATATATATATATATATATATATATTGTACTGCTGTTAAAATTCAACACAGTACATAAGAGTAAAATAATAATTTTAAAAGAAAAATATATGAATTTACTAGTAATTGGAACATATGTTTGAATTGAAGAGATAGGGAGAACATCTGTCACAAGAAGGAAAATCAAGAGGATTTACAAATAATGCCTGTCAACAATGTTATCTAAAAATAGCTACAGAAAATAAGAAGGAATCAAGAAGAAAAAGGAAATATATAATCAAATGTAAACAGCAACAGCGTGAATAATCCCAAGAGTGTTTCTTTGTCAGTCGCCAATCGACTACTTGTAAGTTTTTAATATATAATGAATTGACTGTAGAAATGTTCCAGCAATCATTTTCCTGAGCAGACGGTATGTCCCTCTGGACTCAGAAGGTGTAAGGATGGACAGCGGTGTAATGGACCCAAAAGTGGCCACCCGAACTGAACCACCGCACATGATAGGGAAAAATGTTAGGGAAATTAAATATTTAAGGGACAACAAACCAGCTAAGAAGATATTATATCAGATTCCAGATTTATGAAGGAAGAAAACAGAAAGAATATAGCAGACAGAAGCTCAATTAAGCAAGGACAGGTATAGAAGAAGATAGAAATATGAGAGCGTTAGAGCAAGTTTTTATTGACATTTGTGGACCATTCCCAACTAGTGGTAGGAGACGTAGTAAGTACATACTGATTATCATGGACAGTTTTAATAGGTTTACAAAGTTATATCACATCACTAAAGCTAATACCCATACTATAGTAAAAATAATTAAAAGAAAAATAATTCTGAAATAAAGAACACATGAAATTTATGACCAGGATTGGGAAGGTGAGATTTAAAAGAAAAGATAATGTTTGTATTCATGTTTTTAAGTTTCTTAGCCATGATAGTAGGCACAATTGTTATTTTATACTTATTATTTCTGATGTAAAACCAGTTGGTTTGATTAATGTTATTTTAACTCATAAATGAGTGTGTCAGATACGGTGATTCGTGATAGTGATGAACCGTAGTTGTTATGTAATAAAAAAAAAAAAATTTATGAAAAGAACTTTGTGATATACAATTAGCGAATTAATCAAATGTTGTCAACAATATTAATGTTAGGCCCATGGTGGTGATAAGAAATTAATTATTTCAAAATCTCATATCAAATTATATCTGAGATTGTGAAATAAGGGAAGGTATTATGTACTGCTGTTAAAATACAACACAGTACATAAGAGTAAAATAATAATTATAAAAGAAAAAATATATGAATTTAATAGTAATTGGAACATATGTTTGAATTGTAAACAAAAAAACACTGAGTTGATAGTCCCAACCAACATAGAGGTAGACTCCAATATTAGATAGAACAGCATTAAGATATATGTTTTGACAAGGATTATATTAAATTTGAAATAAATATTAAAATAAAAGGAAAGAGTAATAAAATTACAATCTAATAAATACAAGTTAGAATTAAGAATGTTAGAAATCAAATAAATGTATTTAATAATAATTAGAAACGTTATATATAATTTTAAGAGTCATATGATGTAAAGATGTAACAAATGTAGTGAGGTATCAATATGGCAAAATGTAAATTGTTAGATTTGTATTGTATAAAAATAGAAGAAAATTAGTTAGTCTAAATTTACATTCAATATGATAAACATCACTGAGAGAGCCTGTAATATTTAAATAAGTCAAAATTTATAATTCAGAAGATACACATCACAAAGTCTAATGTTATATGTAATAAGATACGCATTAAAAGAGTTTAATTTTTCATAAAAGAGTTTAATTGTCTATTTAATAAAGGAACCGTCAAAGGAAGGGAGTCAACATCGATATTGAATTTAATAGATATACGAGAATATCAATCTATAACATTGCAAGAATCATAATTTGTATACAACTTAATAAATAACAATATTTCAAGAAGTCTGAATATATCATTGAGAGAACGCCGAACTAAAAGAAGAAGCCTGTGCTGGAAGATAGTTTGAGTGTCAATACAATAAAATCCAATATTCCGAAGAAGTATCCATGTCGTAATCATAGAAGAAAATATAATTCAACCTTAAATCTCATAAGAATTATATTTATATTTATATTTGGTATTTATATTATATTATATTATATTATATTTATACAAATAATCTTCTGTTCTCCGTGTACGTCAACGATGTACCCAGAGAGCCTGAAGTCCAGATGGCCCTGTTTGCCGACGACACGGCGGTCTATACCGCCGATCGGAACGCTGACAGGACTATCCCACGACTCCACAGAGCACTCGATGCTTATTCGACGTGGACGGAAAGCTGGAAAGTTGCCGTTAACGACACCAAGAACTCCGCGGTGCTATTCTCAAAGCGCCGGAAAGAACCACGAGGCCGAGTGAGACTCGGTAGAACATACCTGCCCTGGTCGAGAGAAGTTAAATACCTCGGTGTCCACCTTGATCGTCGGCTCACCTGACGTGCCCACGCTGAGACGATGCGAAAGAGAGCGTCCGCTCGTCTCGCGCAACTGTTTCCGATACTTGTCAACAAGGCTATGACCCGCAAGCTGGGTAAGTTGATTGTCAACGCGTATCTGTTGCCGATCATTACCTACGCTCTTCCCGTATGGGGATATCTCGATTCTTGGAAATGGCCTCGACAAGTACTGTACTAGTATGACCTAATACGAGCATGTCGTTGTAGCGGCCATTAAATAATTAAATAATATTCCGTCTGGACAGGATCACTAGGCAGGAGCCCCTACCGGAGGCTCGGTACTAAGAAACCATTGGGTCATCTCACGGCGCGCAACCCAACAGCTCTGGTAGTAGTACTCCCCCGGGTCTTGAATGCTCTCCGGTAGCCAGCCTACTGCTCTTCTCCGGATCTTGTAGAGGCGTCTGTTGGGCGCCATGTTGATTGGTGTGCCCGGCTGGTAGCTCGCTGGTGTGGCTGGATCTTGCATCCGCAAGATGATCGTCGCCCCACGTTGGATGCCACTTGTCGCCGGACAAAAGGCTTGCCGTATGACAAATGGCGCCAATCGTACACTCTAGTGTTTTTGGTGGCCCTAAAAAGGACCTGGTGGCAAGAACACTGCTGTTGGTAGTGTCGCGCTGTGATGTTCGGCGGCTGCGCCTGCTGTTCGTGGCATATGGCATACTGCAGTCCTCCTCTTCTTTCGGCATCGGTTGTAGAGTCGACTGCCGGCCCAGCGAAATCCTTCGCTGACGCGGAACTGGAGGGCGAAGACGCAAGAACGCCGGTTCTATTCTTTGGCCGTTCCTTCCGGCTGGCTCCGCACCGATGTCGTCCGAGAGAGGAGAGGAGATGAAGTGCGTCCGATGGCGTGGCGATGAAGGGTGCCCAAAATTTTCTGCCGGCCCGGATTTTATGCACTAACCGGGATCGCTGATTGGCTTGCTCCGAACACGTAGTTGGTCACGTCTCGGCGGCTGCTGATCCCGGATTGGTTCGCCTCGTATTCTTCAGGTGTCATGCGCTGTGTCGCTGGTACCGGAGACCAGACGTAATGAATCGCTGTTGCCACAATATATATATATATATACATATTGTTACACTACGGAAATTCTCCCGTTAAAGCCCAAGTTGGTATCGCCAAATTTGTAACAACTCCAATTATTTATCTACGGGTTAATGTTTGTTATTTTAAGGATGAGTATGTTGTCAGAGTAATGTTGGTTGAGCGCCAATTTGCAATCAGATGTTGCAAATAAAATGTATTGGTAAATTGGCAAGTAATATTGCATATAGAATAAGGGTTTCTTTTTCCTTCTAATTTTTATCTTTCTTAATATCTTTTATTTAATATAATATTAGGAATACTAATTCTCAGTAAGGCAGATTCAAATCAGGTGCCATAATTTTCTTGTCGGGAGTGTCACCAACCTATGCCAGCTGATGAAAAAATTAACATTCGATTATATGTTGTACATAATATTATATACATAAAATTATCCACCAAGTAAAGAAAAGAAAACCTTTTATCTGGTGTTATTTAACTCAAATCGTTTATTCCCCTTATTAAATGTTTTTAAAATAAAAATATAATTGTTAACAAAGTCTTGCCGACTGTTCTTTATCTTTGCTCAGAATGGCAGCAGTTACTCCTATTTCTCAGGCAAACCGTGTGTACGTTTTAATAATTACTAAATCAAATACAAATAAAATGGTTTTACGTTAGATCCTTTTGACTACGGTATAAACTACAATGCTCTTAGGAAAAGTACCAAAATACATAGACTTAAAATTAAATACAGAGTGTCTTAACAAGAGTTTATTATTAACTGTACAATGTTCAGTGTCTAGGTTATGTTGAACTACGTATTTTCAATGTTTAATTTACTTTAAATGGTTATATTACCGTACATTAATAGTTTTTTCCATGAAAATAAGACTGTTTATTAATTATTTTTCTAGTGAAAGTTCAAATATAATTTTAATTAAAAAGTGTAAACTGTTTCTTTGTCAAGTGTAAACTTAAGACATTAAGGTAATTTCCTCAGTTTAGTTATTATCAAAAATACTTCTCTTCCTGGATATGTTGAACTTGCTTCTTCGTATGTTAATTAGCTTCCTTTTTTCGAATAATGGTTTACTTCTTTCTTCTAAACATTTAATCTTGTATAATGATTTAACTTTAATTATCTGCTCTGTTATTACACTCGAAATATTTTTAGATTGGTTCCTCGTTTTTCTATATCAACTTTCTCGTTCAGTTCTAATAATGGAATCCCCCTAATTAATTTTATAACATATCTGTTGCTAAGGCCTATAACTTTGCTTTCATTGGTTTAAACTGTATCATATTGAGTTTCTATGGTTCTCAAAATAAACAAACTTCTAACATCTTACATACAATTTTCTTAAAATTGTTATAACTTTTTTATATGATCTTTGATCTTCAAGATACTATTATCTTTGAATTTCTGATGGAATACTGATTGTTTTGATATCACTTTTAATTAGTTTCCCTTCCATGTTTCCAGAGTTACTAGTTTACACTTTTTAACTACTTGTACAAAATTTTTTTATAATTAGTTCTTTTTTATTACCCTTCACTTTACTAAAACTATTAGATACCATCAGTAATAACATAGTTCAACATGACATTAATTATTCTAGTTTTACTGTAAACTCTTTTCCAAATCCTTAACTATCTAGGCCTAACATACCTAGTTTCACAAAGAACTCTATTATTATAATTTTTGTAGCCTTCCAATAACATTAACATTTCTTTAAATAATATTACAGCATATATTATTTATCAACATCAAACAATTAATTATTAACAACTATTATGAAACATATGACAATTCTGATTAAACTTATGGATCCATTCCAGTTTTTACAAACATAATAAAACTGGTATTCACATGGTAAGTAATCCCCAAAACATTGTCCTCCTTAATTACTAACTTTAATATCTCAAAACATAAAGAATAAAACATCTATTATTAATCAATTCCCTTATAAACATAACACAACTCATATTGAACTTATGAATTCATCTCAACTTTCACACACATAGTGGGATAAGTATTATCATGGTAAGTATTTATAAAACATTGTCCTCCTAGTCTTATTAACTTTAAGAGTTCAAACATAATTACTAGAACATTATTTAGTATTAGTCATTAGTATAAAACCTATACTTAGTAGTATTTAAACAAGCTCCTTTATGTTTCATGGTACTTTCCTAGAGTTTGTAAATATCTTTACTTATGCAATTACACAATAAGATGATGGGAAAAATATCAAGTAACAATATATATTGTGACATGAAAATTCCCTTCACATAAAAATAATCTAATAAAAGAAACAATGAAATACAAAACCATAAAAGACTCTAAGCTTAATTTATAGAATCTTATTTTATGCCTGAGTAGTAGGTAAAATAAGACAATTATTGTATAAAAATTTGTGTTAAACCTTGCTATATATTATAATAGGTATTGTGTTTTATTTAATTTGTGTATGTCAGAATCAATTATAATTGTCTATAATTGATCATTTATAATGTAAATAAGAATGTATTTGCTATAGACAAGAAAAAACTTACATCTACATAGGAATGTGGAAAGTATTATTGTAGTATAGTCTACTGAAATTTTTTTAAACTATAAAATATATAAGAATAGGCAGTGTGATTAATTAGGTTTAATTAATAAATGTAAAATTATAAAAGAAATAAGAAAATTTATGATATAAATGAATTCTAACTTGAGTAACATTAGGCATTATAAGGCCTACAGTTTAATCAAAAGATTTTATAGAAATTAACAATATTATTATGAATCATGAATAACTAAATGTATAAATGTTAACAAGAATTTATTTATACAACTACAATAATAAATTAGGTACAAAAAGATTACTGTAAACCTAATTTGTTGAAGTAGTCAAAATTTTATAAAATGTAACTTTGGAATTAATGAATCATGTAACTGATCATGTAAGATATCTAAATAATCAGTAAGAAAAGATCTATTCAATGGTACTAATAAATTCAAGCTAGTACTTAGTACAAGAAAATTAGATCAGATATAAAAAAATTTGTAAATTTTAATCTTAAAAAATGATGTCATCACTAACAATGTTTTGGAATTCCACCAAAGGAAATTTTACACTTTTGTCTCTTGACAACCCAATATTTAAACAAAAATTATTTAGTCCTTTGTTAGATTTGATACAGTACACTTGAAAAAAATTTGTAATCTTCTGAAGAAAGAAATTGAAACTGAAATCAAACCAAAGATCAAGTTATATGGAGGAAGACCTAATGAAGATTTATTGAAGATAGAAGATTATATTAAACCAGATTAACAGAAAAGAAACATTTTAAAGTGATTAAAAAGTGTTTAGAATAAATAAAAAGGAAAGTATTGTGGATAGGTATTCAATTTAGAAAACGATTAACTAACAGTTACCTACAATTCACTATTATACTTTTTACACACTTAAACAAGATTGAATACACTTTCACTGAAATAAGACACTCATATTTTATAATTATTTCACTTATGAACTCTTATTTATTTGTATTTGAGAATTATTAGAGGCAAATAATTTTATAAGACCTAACTAACCTATAAACAATACTGTTAACTTATTCACTATTTATAACACTATATTTTATTTACTGTTGTATTTTACTATAATTTATTTATGTTTATGAGGTTTTGTACTTCATAAGTGGTATTTTCGTCAATTGTTTGTAGTCTAAAAGGATCCACGACATTAGTAAACTATGAGTAATTTATTAATGTCAGTGATAAATTGTACTTTCACTTATGAAAACACTTATGTTTCTTAATGTCCTCGTACGTTTCGGTGTGGTGTACACCTTCCTCAGCGAGGTTTAAATACAGAATGTCATGAAACAGTTGTAACAGATTTTTTCACAGGTTGGTGGAAGTGTGGGGGTTTGTTGGTGGGAGGGGGTTGGCGCTGGGATTCAAAGTATAGTTTTGGTTTGTGTATGATTGTGTCAAATAGTACGTGTGATTTTAAGTGTAGTTGGTCATTTAATATGTTGTTCGGTTATAGTGTGTGGTGTTTATATATTTCATACTGTTCAGCCGTGTTGAGTTTCCTACTTTTTGGTAAGTAGTGTAGTATTTCGAGGTTGCTTTCTATGTTGGTGTAGCTGTGGTTTTCAGTCTGTATGTGTGTGGCGAATGCGGAGTGTATGTAGTTATTAGAGAGGGCTTTTATGTGTTCGGAAAATCTTGAAGAAAAAGATCTTCCCATCTGGCCTATGTAGAAATGTTAGCAATCACTGCAGTTTAATTTGTATACTCCTGTTTTGTTGTATGTGTCACTGTCTGTGTTTGTATTGTTTATGTGTTTTTTGATGGTATTGTTAGTTCGGTAAGCTATTTTATAGTTGTGTTTCCTGAATGTGTTTGCGATTTTGTGTGTGTTAGAGTTGTAGTATGTAAGTGTGATGTATTTATTAGGTTGTGTGTTGTTGGTATTTTGTGTTTTGGTGTTTTTGTTTAGGATGTGTCTGTGTAGTTTGTTTAACTCAGGGGTGTATCCATTTTTTATCACTATGTATTTGATTGTGTTAAGTTCTTCCTTATAATCTTGTTTACTTTGTGGTATTGTTGTGAGTCTATGGAGCATATAGTTGAATGCGGCATGTTTGTGTTAAGTTGGATGGTTAGATGTGTTGTGTATGACCATGTCAGTTGTGGTAGGTTTCCTGTATATTTTATATGTGTGTGTGTTGTTTGTTTTTTTAATTGTAAGGTCCAGGAAGTTTATACTATTGTTATGTTCTGTTTCTAGTGTGAATTTTAGTTTGGGGAGTATTGTGTTTATGTATTTATGGAAATTTTCAATCTGTCTTTTATTGCCTTTATATAGAACTAAAATGTCATCTACATATCTGTACCAGTAGATGATTTTGTTTGTGTATTTGTTGTTGTTTAATATATGTTTTTGTTCTATGTTGTGTATGCATATTTCAGCTAGTATTCCTGAAATAGGGGAGCCCATGGGGAGTCCGTCTGTTTGTGTGTAAATCATGTTATTGTATGAGAAGTAATTTTGTTCAGTAATTATTTTGGTGAGTGTGATGATCTCCTGTATGTGCGTTTCTGGTGTGTTGTTTTGTCTTAGTAAATGTTCAAGTGTTAGTATGGTGTCTTTGATGGGTACGTTGGTGTATAGATTGGTTATGTCAAAAGAAGCTAAAGTTGAATTGTGCGGAATATGGATGTGTTCAGTTTTGTTAACTAATTCTATGTTATTTTTGACGGAAGTGTTGTTAGTTAGATTTATGTTTTTTCTGATTAATTTATCTAGGTGTCTTGCGATTTTGTGGGAGGGTGCTAGTGTGTTGTTTATTAATGGTCTGATGGGAGTATTGGGTTTGTGTATTTACGGTAACGCATTTAGTTGTGGGGGTCTGGTTTGATTTGTTTGAGGTATTTGATGTTGTCTGTTTGGATTATGTGTTTCGCGTTATTTATGAATTTGTTTATTTGTTTTTGATATTTCAAAGTGGGGTCTTTATCTAATTTAGTTATATTGTTTTTGGTGAAGAATGTCTCGATTTTATTGTTTAGATCTTGTTTTTCCATTATAACGTTTATGTTTCCTTTATCGGCTTTTAGTATTGTTAGGTTATGTTCATGTAATTTAAGTTTTATATTTTTTAGCGTTCGAATTTCGTTATTGTGGCTTTTTGGTTGGTGTTTTTGTGTGTGTTGTAATTTACGTTTTATGTCATGTCGTATGGTGTCTTGGTCGTTGATGTGTGTATTTTGTATAGCTGTTTCGGCGTATATGATTAAGTCGCGTATGTGTCTGTTGCTGTTGTTGTTATTGGATGTACTGCTTTTTAAATTATGTTTTAGTCCTTTGTCTAATAAGGTTATTTCATCATTTGTGAAACTGATATTAGTTGTGTTTACTGTGCGTGTGTGGAATTTGTGTGTCGGTGTGGGGATTGTTTCATTTATGTGTGTTATGATGTTATTAAATTTTTTGTTATGTCTATCTTGTATTTTCGATGTGAGTTTTTCTATGTTGTTTTGCATGTGCTGTATTACGTTTTCAAGTTCTATATGGTGTAATACTTGTGTTAGTTTTACGTGTAAGTTGTAGGCCAGTTTGTTGAGTGTATCTTTCTTGTGGTATAAATCATTAATTATGTTGTTTAGGTATATGTTTTCAGCTTTACGTTTGGTTTGAAGTGCAGCATGTGCGTTTTGTTTTCTTGTAATTTGTGCGTGTGCAGGTATGATGTTGTGTTTGCGGTATGTTTTGTTGTAGGCGATGTTTAAGGATGTTTTTGTTACCTATTTTTTGACATTTCTGTATTTATGGATGAGATACGCCTTGTTAGCAGTGTTACAGTTGTTTTGATAGTTCATCCTCTTCATTCACGCACTTAATATTAGTGATAAATTGTACTTTCACTTGTGAACACATACGTTTCTTAATGTCCTCGTACGTTTCGGTGTGGTGTACACATTCCTCAGCGAGGTTTAAATACAGAATGTCGTGAAACAGTTGTAACGGATTTTTTCACTGGTTGGTGGAAGTGTGGGGGGGATTGTTGGTGGGAGGGGGTTAGCGCTGGGATTCAAAGTATAGTTTATTTGAATCTTGGATTAAATCACACGTACTATTTGACACAATCATACACAAACCAAAACTATACTTTGAATCCCAGCGCCAACCCCCCCACACTTCCGCCAACCTGTGAAAAAATCCGTTACAACTGTTTCATGACATTCTGTATTTAAACCTCGCTGAGGAAGGTGTACACCACGCCGAAACGTACGAGGACATTAAGAAAAGTAAGTGTTCACAAGTGAAAGTACAATTTATCACTAATATTAAGTGCATGAATGAAGAGGATGAACCATCAAAACAATTATTAATGTCAGACAAAGCCTGAGTTTAAAGAGTAATGCAGCCAACTGAGAAACAATATTATTAGCCTGGACAAATGTATTTATGATAAAGAGTTATTCAGTTTAATTTAACGGAAAATATAAAGAAAAATAAAAGATTATTGATGAATATAATTTGCACGGATAATTATTATTTTAATAATTAACAATTTTGTGGTATAGTGAATGTTAGTTTTTTCTATAACCAGAGAAGAAAGGTTGGCAAGCCCTATTTTTTGGCACGAAGATTGATTTGAATGAAAATAACTAGGTAAGTTCAATTAAATACAAGAAAAGGAAGGATACTATTTAATACAATTTGTTTTTAATTGTTTATTTTAAAACAATTTGGCGCTCAACACCTGAAAAATAATTTATAATAATTATTTACTTTGAAGAAACAAAAAATATCCAAACAAAAAGCATTACAAATACAAGAGGTAAAATCATGGCATATTACAATATATATAATTACTCTCAAGCATTATTACTTAAATTAAATTTAATGATTTTGGAGGTTTTAAACAGACATAACCTCTTAATGTTGTATAAACTTTATAAATTACAACAAAGTCATACAGTTCATTTAGGAAAAACTATACCACCAAGGAAATGAAGTACACAATTTACACTCATCTAATTGCATTTATGGCAATGACATTAAAATTGGCTGATGGCAAACATTTTAAGTCTTCAAAATAAAAACAACCCACCTCAGTTACTCTGTGCCGTCCCATTAACGGTATAGTGGACTGCTTTACAATAGTGACGTCCTCTTCATTATCACTCTCATCTTCATTGTCCTCATTATTATCATGTTTAGAAGAATGGCCACCAAAAGCATCACAGTCTAGCTCATATACTACAAAATGCAGGCGCCTTAAGATTTCAAACAAATCAAGACCACCTGGGCACTTAAGGCTCTTCACCTGAAAAAAGAATAAAAATCCAGTCTGTAAAATTTATAATATAGAGTAGTGTGTGGGAATAGAACACTCTGAATGTTAAACTCCATTTAGTATAACTCCATAAATGAATTTGTGATGACACGTTCTGCAGAAAATATGTATTATAAAAACAATTATTGTTGTGAAGCTACATAATGAGAATTCAAGAAGTTTGACTTCATGATCCAGTTCCATCAGACTTAGGTTGAAATATTTGTATCAACAGATTCGACACTAAACAAGAAGAGTTACAAAAAACAAACCTGTTTGAAGACCAGGAACAGTTGAAATGGAAGGGACATGCTGTTTCATAGGTTAAAGGATTTTTGCCTATGCTCATCACCTTTATAGTAGTAACAAACTGAAAGCTAGAATTCTGAAATCTCCATTGCAACATTACAGAAAGTTACAGAGAACTTATGGTGAAGGATTATGTGTGTAGAGGACGTATCTACAGGAGTTACCTACAAGATGTGACTGTTGATTCATATAGAAGATTAAAGGTATGGTTTTAGCATTCTGATGGCCATGACTTTATACAATAATACTGATATCAAGTTACATTAACGTGCTATTATAAATTCCAGTTTCCGCACATACAATGCTGAACATGGGTACCTATTTAATGTTTCTTCTGTACGTAATGTTCTATTATATGCAAATGAGACCAAGAGAGACCACTGCTGAATCTCAAAATAGTAAAATTTGATTTGACAATTGGAATTCAAGTCTTCTATCCAACTCACACAGCAAACTGACAACTGATGGCATGCCATAAAAAGTTTGTGCTCAGGCAAAGCCACTATTTGGTACCTCTTACAAAAACAAATGAAATATGTACAATAGTTTTGGCAGATATTATCCATTTGTTTTAAGATATATTAAAATAAAATCAGTCCAAACATTAAGTAGCATAAAATGTTAAGCTTAACTAAGCGTACAATACTACACAATTCAAATAGTTATAGAAAAAATTAAGCCTAAATTTGGTTTTTAACACTGGCTGAACTGAAACATAAGAAAAACTAGAAATGATTAGCAGTTTACATGAAACTGCAAAATGCACAATTATTTTAACATGACCTTCCTTGCTTTTAGAGTTGTAAAACCCACCTCTCCTTTTTCATTACCTTTTTTAAATCTAATGATTCCATTATGCCATGACAATTTAAACTTAAATTTCTAACATGAAACTTTTTTGTACATATAATTTAGGTGTCCACATTCAAGAATAAGGTTTGTTCTGTGGAGGAAGATACATGTGCAAACGAAATATGTCTAATAAGAATATATCATTTGCAGCAGTAACACAAACAGATCAACTTCCAGAGCTTTCTGTGTGGTAGACTCATAAAAAGGATTCCAAAATTCTGACCAAACACAAGTCTGCAATTGTCATTTATACCTCACTCACACATAACAAGGATAGGTAAACCCCTTAACAACAGAGTGTTGGCAAACAGATGCCAGCGAGTCTTTCACTACTGGACAAAAGAGAAAGTTCTGGAAGCTCGCTCAAGTCAGCAAACAAAGCATTAACTAGAACAAAGAACGTAGGCTTTCACGGGTATTTGACTGTAAAACAACTGCCAGGCTGTGGTCCAACATTATTAAAATTATAGTTGCTATCTAAAAACTGGTCCATGACACCAACCCCGTCAACATAAACTATATATAAAACACTCAAAAAATTCACAAAAATAAAGACAGATGTTTCAGTCTGTAATATTACATGCAACACCTGACACCTTTTTATGTGACCTGTGACCTTATCTTGGAAAACCAATGTAATAACTACTTTATTTACTTTAATAAGTAAATAAATGAAGTATTATTTTAAGACCATTATTTTAATGGTCTTAGGTGAAACCTATGAAAACTTGTTCATTCACAAACGTACAGTAAATTTTTTTGTTTTATTTGTTTATGAAATATATAATTATTTGGTATCTTATATTTTCATGATATTTCAAGATCCAGTATCAAGTAGCCTTCCATCACTCGGCTAACAGACATGCACTTGTCCTATATTCTGCCTTTGATTTGTAATCAGCTGTGTCTGTTATTCAAAGTTAAATTTAAGTTTTTCAACTCGATGTGGACATTCCTAATTTAGTGGCTGCAGCAGATCGACCTCAGTTTTCACACTGAAGACGGTATGTAATTATACAATGTTTAATATCTTTTTTAGTACACAGACATAATACAGATTGTAGTCTACCATTAAATGTTACAGATATGTTAAAATACAGTAAGATATGTTAAATTAGTAAATTACTTTGTTTTACTTTACATACACACAATTAAATACTGCCAATTTTATTTTTAAGTTACTTGTCGAAAATTGATCGGTTGTGATGTAGCCTGCTGGTAGGTTCCTGAGTTCAAATGTGGCCCTTGTGTGCTTTTTAAGTTGCAAACCATTGGTTTAGATTTTCTCTCTCTACTGATGAGCATAAATTAATTTGTATCTGCACCTGCTTCCTCTCTAGATGAATCACTGAATCACTCTAATTGTCTCAACTGTATCTTGTTTTAGCCAAAAACTTAACATTATGTACATCATCATAATGGTACATACATGACACTCCATGTTATAAGATTACACTTACTGACTTTATGTACATTGATGTCTAAAAAATGTAATTTTCATTAAGACTCCTGTGATCAATAAAGAATCACTTCAGTGGTTAATAAACCATGGCTTTAAATAACGCCAATGAAATAGAGACTTCCTTTTTCATATCTAGTTTAATTCAGTCCGATATCATAACAGGAGATATTATTTTTACAAACTAATGATAACAACATTAGTCTGAGGGTCACTACACTTAAAAAATTATACTTCCACGTTCTACTAAAGGGACAGAAAGATACAGGACAATTTAAGAAGAGAAACAGAGTAAACAGAAGAATAGATTAACTGTGACCCAACCAACAACAGACCTGTCAGAGCCCAAAAGATGTTATGGTCACATATTTATAAGAAATATGCATATACTTACCACATACTGACTATTTTTTGAAGGATGTTTCTTGAGTGCTACAGAACATGTTTTATCAACAATTATATTACGTATAAGTTCTAAATACTCCTGTGGCCACTTTCCATCTGATGAATTCTGAAAAAAAAATTTGTTTTTTTAATTAACAAACCACTAAGTAAATTATATTAATCATATAATTCATAGTCTCAATCTGGTTTACTCCAGCCAAACGTAGCTTATGGATACCACGAATAGTTGATCTTCCACCATACAATTGAACTTCTCACTTTTTTGGCATACCAAGATGTAAAAACACAGATATACAAAAAAATCAAAAAGTCTTGGCTATCTCTAATCACTTAGCTAAAATTTAAAAGATAGAATAACTATGAAAATGCTTGTACTTGTGGAAATCTTGAAGGTCAGAAGCAACAAAATTAAGGTTACTATACAAGATTGCACACTCTCTTACGTGTACAAAGTGTAATAAACTAACATAGAACTGACAAATAATCATTTTAAAATTTAGATTAATTAAAGAATATATTGTATGTAGGTTCTTGACCAGAACAAAAAAAATTCATGAATTTCATCACTTCAAAATATTATGTCTGAAAGAACTCGCCATTCCTACATTACAAATTTGTATAGTAATAAGTAATAAATGTACACAAAAATTAACCAAAAAGGGAATGATTTAAAGAACTATAAAATTATGAATACCACAGCAGTAAAATATATAGACTAATAATAATAATAATGATAAAAAATGACAACTTGAATTCTACATAGTATAGATTTTAATTTACTGCTCAAAGATTTTGGTAATGTACTACTGATATTTTTAGAATATTTTTAAATTTAGTAACTTAAAAAATGAATTAAAAAAATGTGGAGACACACTTGCAATTGTTTACAACTGTGTTTATTCAAAGGGATAAACTCAAACAAAAAATTAAAAAAGTCCTAATGGTTTAAAATATTTTTTCCTGGTTGGCCTGATATGGAGACCCATCTGAAGTAATACTTATTGTAATGGTATAGGTAAAACCTTCCAGAGACATATTGAAAATGTAAAGATTTTATTTATAAACTGTATTGGGTAAAAACAATGTATACGAATTGGAGTCAAATTATGGGCGCGCCCAAATATACAAAATATAAAATGTAAAAGAAAACAGTTTTTATCAATATAAAATGAAGTAACAATTGCGGGTCACATAGTGAAGAAATAAAAACTGTGAAAGAAAGTGAAATGTGAGGAGTGATCACAAGTGTGGGACAGTGTGGAGCCATCTGAACAATTCAGCTAAGTAACAAATGGGGGATAGAACAAAATTTTAACAAGGGTTAACCAAAATTTTAACAAGGGTTAACCAAAATTTCAACATCATTCTTTTTTATATTATAATCACAAAAATGGAAATCTTATAAAAGCCTGATGTGTGTGTGTGTGTGTGTGTGTGTGTGTGTGTGTGTGTGTGTGTGTGTGTGTGTGTGTGTGTGTGTGTGTGTGTGTGTGTGTGTGTGTGTGTGTGTGTGTGTGTGAAAATTACGTAATGAATATAAAAGCACTGGTTTGCGTTAAGTAAATTTAATTTGTGTTTTCAATATCTGTTCTTTTTCACTATTTTGATTTAATGTAACTAATATAAAATAAGGATCAATTTCTAATTAACCATGTAACGGGACAAGTAAACCCACCCAGGGATATTTTTTAATAGTAAAGTTATATTTGTAATTTGAATGGGACAATAAACATCGTACACGAATGTGGACTCAAGGCCAACGGATTAACCGCAGGAGACAGTTATTTTTAGAAATCTGACCTCTGAACTATGCACAAATTGGGGTCACGCTATATGACGTCAGTAGCTGAACCCATAGTTACATTACATTGGAATGTGTGGCTGGTCAACAACGCCTTAAAATCTGTCAACGTAATACCAGGAAACAATAACACGAGATCACGTGATCCCCCTTCAGCTCAGATTTTTGAACAGTTTCAGTCGTCCCAGTTGAAAATATACTCTCGTCTGGTATGGCCATACAAATAATTCGCGGACGAAAATAATTACGCCAAACACCAGAAGGCGTAAAATGTGAAACAGAAAAATAGAAACTTAATTAGAGTGGATTAATTAATTAATAACAGTTAAATCTTTTTCAAAACATGTAAGATCAGTGAAAATATGGAATAATCGATGTAGTGCGTATGAAACGAGGTGACGTCTTCTGGACATTTTCAAGCTAAGTACTACCTAGGGAAAATAAACAAAGAATTTTCAAGTAAAGTAAACCATTCAAAATTAAAATTCAAACCATGCAAAATTAAAAAGAAAATAAAAGATCTCAAAGGGGAATTATACAATATGTACCATGTGAGAGTGTGTGTGCGTGTCATAATTATGGAATAAAGGTAAGAAGCAGTGGTTTGCATTAAATAAATTTAATTCTGTGTTTTAAGTATTTCTATTTTGAACTTAGGTGCTATCAATGTATGTAATCATGTAATCATTGTTATTGTTTTATCGTTAAAAAATCGCATCAGAATTAAGAGAGGGAGAAGGGATATTTTTTTTGGTTCATGATGGGAGTCAAATGACTTTAAATTGTCTTTTTGTAATTAAAATGAATTTAAATTTAAATGCATAATAAAAGAGATCAAATGGTGTATGCAAATAATCAATCTGTTTTTATTTAAATAACCATTCTGTTCTCCAGTTCTTCTAACCGAACCCGGGTAAGTAAAAAATTATGCAGTTGGTATCAATGAAAGATGGTGTCCGAGTAAATAGACGCACAATGGAGTGTAAACAAATAAAAGTAAATACTAAATTTAGGTAAGTAAAAAGAACATTACAATTGGCACTGTCTGAACAGGGACATTTACATAAAACTTATTTATGTAAACGTAGGCCTAATTTGGAGGACAGAAGGGGTTATTTAAAGTAACTAAATAAGATGGAAATAAATGTATGTATGATGTTGTTGTAATGTAAAGTGCTGGGGAGGTTATTACTTATTCATGTTTATATTATAAGTAATGATTAAGTATTCATTGATTAATAAAAACAAAAACAAAACAAAAAATAATCAAAATGGCAAATAACGAAAGCAGTTTTACTGAATCGATAATAATGAGTAGGTAATGTAGAAGCAGAGTCCACTCGAACGACAACTAGAGTAAGAGAGTTGTCGATGGATGATAAGTTTAATCTAATGAGAACAATGTCTGAAAATATAAATAGTAATCTAAATGAAAAGTTGAAAGAACAAAATAATGAAATAAAGAGTAATTTCAATGAAAAGTTGAAAGAACAAGACGTTAAAACGAAAGTAGACTCAATGAAATAAATAGTAATTTCAATGAGATTAGAGACGAAATAAAACAACAAAATGTCGATATTAATAAAAGTTTAAAAGAAGTTGACGAACATTTTAGTATTATTGTAAAACAATTACAAGATGAAGTAAATTAAAGTAGAAAGAGAAAGGAGAGGAGAGAAAATAAACGGAAACAGGTAAATGAATCTGATAATGAAGATAGTGAAACTATAAGTGACAATTATAATGAGGAGATAATAATGAAAAATAACGAAGAAGTAATAGTGGTAAGATAGTTGAAAAAGGGGTATCTAAGGGTGATACAGAGAAAATTAATATGAGATGATGACAATATAGATATAGTAGGGGGTAGTGAGAGTAATGGGAGTAGGGGGTAATGAAGGAGTAGAAATAAGTGTTCATGAGTTAGAAAAGGAGTACGAAGAGAGTTTAAGTAGAAATATGGGGCAGAGGGTAAATTTTCCCCAGGTATATGGTGAAACAAGGTGTTCACAGGTGTTTTTGAAGGGCAAGAGTCCCTTAATCGGAGACGAGGTGTCTTCAAGTAGTCCCTTAATTTTTTGTAGTTGTTCTGGAAGAGCCAGGAGGTGTTTTTATGATGTAGTAGTGCCCTCTGCATGGAATGAGAGAGAGAAAGTAAGATGGGGTTGTGTAAGCGATTTTGAGAGAGTGAGAGAGATAGAGTTGTTCAGTTGAAGAAAGATTATAAAGAATTGTTAGAAAGAATAAAGATTGAGAGAGTTGATGATTTTGAGTTCTTACCTTATGATGAAAACATTAGGACGGTGGTGAATGATGACAGCGTTGATAATTATATTGAGTACTTACCTGTGCATAGAAGTGGGATATTAATAGCAGCTGACTCTGATAATAAGGAGATGATAAAATGCTTAATTGCGACAGATAATAATACTGACGGTGACAGGACCAGAATTACTGATGTAGACAGGTTATATGGTAGAATAATATGTGGGATAACCCAGTAAATTATTATGTGGGTACAATGGAACAATTTAAAATATTAAATAGTTATAATAATAATAATAACAAAATAAAAATAATTAAAAATGAACTGTGTTGTAATAAAACAAGATTAATTTTCGATGATGGTGGTTAGATATATAATGAATGAACATTTAATTATTTTAGTTTATGGTAATGACTTGACTAACTTATGTAATGAGGTGTGGTAAACAATAAAATGATATGATGAAAATTGTAGATAAATTTGTATTGATGTTAAATGTATTGTAGTAAGGTTATGTTGTTGTAATGATATGTTTGATAAAATAGCTGAATTAATTTGAAAGGAACTAATAAATGAAATGTTTTATAAGATGAACGTTATATAATAAATTTAAATTTTTCGGAGATTTTAATTGTATAGTAAATGATAAATAATTAAAGGTTGATTATTAAAAGGTTAAATAGAAAGTCAAAGTTGAAGTGAGAATGCAAGATAAACAGTTAAAATGTTTAATTAGGGAAAATTTGAAAGTAAAGTTGTAATGTTTGTGAGATGTTTATTTAAATGAAATTTAAAGGTGAGATGTTTATTTTAATGTAATAATGTTAATGTTTAATTTGAGTGTCTATTATGTTGTATTATGTCGATTATGAGAAGCATAAAGTGTCTAATTGAGTAGTATGTAATTGTGTAGGAATATAAAACATGTAATTGTATGTTTTAAAGCGATTCCCACTTTCGGGCGATTCCGGAAATTTAAATTTAAATGCAGAATAAAATAGATCAAAAGGTGTATGCAAGTAATCAATCTGTTTTTATTTAAATAACCATTCTGTTCTCCAGGTCGTCTAACCGAACCCGGGTAAGTAAAAAATTATGCAGTTGGTATCAATGAAAGATGGTGTCCGAGTAAATAGACGCACAACGGAGTGTAAACAAATAAAAGTAAATAGTAAATTCAGGTAAGTAAAAGAACATTACAACCAATATGTTGTTTTATGGTTAAATAGTAACACGTGTAGAAGAGGGAGAAGAATATTTTGTTTATAATGGAAAGTAAATCAGTATATTTGATTTAAATATCAGTTTGTTTTGAATATGACAAATAAAACTAAATTCATTTGAAAATAAGTAGATTCAAAGCATTTATTTCAAATAACCTAAATTCTGTTCTCAAATAACGCCTACACGAAACTCTGGGTTGTCCTAGGTGGTATGGAAGTCATTTTGGTAAAATGGCATCCAGTAAATATGGGCACAGACAGCTGTTTGGTGTATAAAAATGGTAAGTATATAATAAAGAAAGTAGTAAATAATATAACATTGGCGCCCGAACAGGGATGTTTGCATAAAATTCATTTATGTAAACATGGGCCTGTTTTGGAGAGCAGAGTGGGTTATTGGAAGTAAATAAATACATTTTTTAATTACGTCTAAATAGACACATGTTGTAATCATTAGAGGATATGAGTTGTTTATATGTATATTATAGTAAGAATAATAAAAATAAATACAATGGAGAGAAATAACGATGAAGTCAGCCTAACTGACATTAATACAGAAAATCCATTAAATACAACAGTAATTGAAACAAGTCTAACAGAGTCTATCATAATGAACGGTGGGGCGAATCAATCAACGCCGATCAAAAGTAAAAAATCTGAGGAGAATGAAATGCTGAAAATGATACAAGCAATGTTAACTGAACAAAGCATTAAAAGTGAAAGAAATTTTGATAAAATAAATTACCAAATAAATAGTCTTTTTGATGAAGTAAACACTAACATGAATGAACAAAATACAAAAAAAAAAAAGAAAGCAATTTTAATGAAATTAGAGACGAAGTTTATTTAAACCAACTACTGTTGATGAACAGTTTACTTTTAACACTTTGTTTATATCATTATTATACATATTCCATTGCACAGACTCGCATGTGTATTGTAACATGACATAAGATAGCACCAAAAAGCACTAATAATTGATACAAGAAGAAGCTGAAAGTAGAAAGAAAAAATAAGAACTTATAACCTGAAGATTGATAGCCCAACACTACCAAATAAAAAATTGACTAAGACACTGACTACGACTTAACCCAATAGATTGGATAAGGTGAGAGAACAAGAAACCATGAAGCAACCCAAAATATGACTACAATCATTATAGCCCATAATGTAGCTAAAACAAAATGTAAAATAAATGTACTAAAATCAGATAGGGCATAATTGAGATGTAAACTATATAAAACATAAATGTAAAATAGATATTTCTTTTATGAATTTGCTAACTGCTATAATTTTTTATTGTTCGACTAAGCTTTTCGTCATTACTGACATCTTCAGGTCTTAAACAACAGGTTGTTTAAGACCTGAAGATGTCAGTAATGACGAAAAGCTTAGTCGAACAATAAAAAATTATAGCAGTTAGCAAATTCATAAAAGAAATAGTAAGGATGGCTGCTAATTTAAACATTACGAAGAATAAAATAGATATATTATGTGATTTAAATGAAAAGAAAAGAAAAAATAAATGTATAAACCCAAGATAGGTAGATAGGAATAAAAATACCCTATTAAATAATGGGTTAGTCAAAAGCAAGTAGAATAAAATCAAGCTTAGCAAAGGTAATAATGAATACAAAAGTGACAAATGAAAAATAATAATAAAGAACTGTTAATGACAGATAGCAACCCAGTGATATATATTAAATAAATAAACAATGTGTGAAATGTAAGGTGAAGTATAGAACCATATAAGTAGAAACTAATGACCACAAACTAGGTAAATAACATAGAATAAAAAGTGATAGTGATATGGTAAATAAATAAACCCTACGTGAAATGAAAAGTGAAGTGTGAGTGTCTATATTGTGAAATACAATAAACCACAAACTATATTAATATAGCAAACCAATCTTTAGTAGTATGTTAGCTAGTAATTATCTAAGACTTGTTGTGTTATTAATTTAAGTAATAGAAAATAAGAAATACTTAGAAATAAGATGAAAGGTAATATATTAGAGTGGAAGCTGGGAGAAGTGGACACTATATCTTAGTGAAGGAGTTTGTAAGGGAGTTATATTGCTTAGAGTAATGTTAAAAATTATTATTATTATAAGAGTTTTGTTGGTAAATGAACCATAGTATTAGTAAATTTAAAAGACATGTGATGTAGAAGTCAGAAAACAATAATAAGTAGAAGCTTAGTTTCAGGCATGGACCTGGAAAGAAAAATATGTTAATTATATAAAATGTGTGATGTTAAAAGCACAAATGTTTTATAAAGTTAGTTTGTTTCTTTAGAATAATGTTCAATAAACAAATAAATAGAGTTAATGAATATAAAAGATTGTAAAGAATATTGAATAGAAGTATTGTGAAACCTAAGCATTAGGCCTAGCATGGGTGAAAGGAATTTTGTAATTTTCAAGACAAAGCACTAGAAAAAAGTCAATTAAAGTATATAATATGTTTAGGTATTCAAGTAAGAATATTAGGTACAAAAATGTATACATAATGTTTAGTTTAAAGATAATTACATAAAGAAATATCAATAGGAAAAATAAGAAAAATGTTATTAATGAACCAAAGGTAACTATAAGTGATATCAAAATAATCTTTAAAAAAAGCAAAACAATGGTGTTAGTGTAATTAAGATTGCTGCTAACATAAGAAAGTAATTATAATTTAAAGGATTTTTATAAATTTGAACAGAAATAATACGTTAGAATATAACAATGTTATAAGATATTGGCCAATAAGAATTAGAGTATTTTGAAGAGTTGCCACGACAACCAAAGCTTGTTACATGTTTGACCGTTGAAATTTAATTATTCCATTATTGACCAGCATAGAGGGCGGATGTATGTAGCCCATGAAGACAAATAAATCATAAAATCATTAAGTTTTACTAAATTGGGATGAAGAAGGTACAATAAGCAAACATAAGTTAACTACTGATGAGATATACAATAACTAAACCAATTATATAATAAATATTATATTAAAAAAGTTGGAAGAAGCGAACCAATTTCATAGATGACCAACTACTGAAGGAAGAACAGGAGAAACCGAACTCAACCTGAGGATACATCTGAATCTGCAAGACTGAGGGAAGCTGAACCTGGAATTTAGATCATTTGAACCTGGATCTCACAACCATACAAGAAGGGACCATTAGACGGATTCCAGAAGAAGAGGATCGCCCAAGAGAAGCAGCGATAAGGAAGTGTTGAGTATAAATTAAATACTTCACCAAAATTAAGACTTTAAATAACCAACAGTAACTGAACAATTTTATTTTCACTTCACCAGTCACTTAAATAACTTTTCGAACTGAACTTTATTAAATAATCACCTGTGATAAACCAAAACTATCACTGAATTTTGATTTTATATTAATAGGTTTTAGAAAACGTAAACTTGCTAAATAAACATTAGCCTAACAGTAACCTAATTCTCATTTGCGATAACTTACTTATCATATTTAAAGATATCACATATTATGTATTAGTTGTAAGGTATATTATAAAATTTTGTGCATTTACTAGTCTGTAACCCAACATTCTGTAGTCCAAAGAACTTTTCCCTGAGATAATATTCAAAATAAACAGACGAAGCAACATACGCCATTACTAAGCGTCTCTACACACACTGAACTGAGCAGACTGCCAACTACGCAACTCGTAAACGCCGGCGCTATGATAAATGTAAGATTTATTTCAGAATTGTAATTGACCAAATTATATAAAGTGTTAATAAATCCTCTTACCCATCAACAACTGTATGTTTGATTAATACCAGGATTAATATAAGAGTTTGGGATAAATAAACAATAAAAATACATTAATTGAGAAATTCGACTCTGCCAGACAGTGTGAACCAATCAGACGGCGAGGCGGAGAATTTAAACTGAACGGCGAGAATACGGTCAACTTCGTAAGTATTTAGAAAAAGTAATAAACGACTCGTTACTATTTCACGAACGACAAAGTAAGTACAGTAGAGTCCCGGTTATCCGCCATAAACGGGCTGGCGGAAGGGTGGATAAGCTCGAATGGCGGATAATAGGGAGAGTTAAATAAAACGCAAATTTATCATAAAATTACGTTGTAATTTTGGAAATGTAATTAATAAACATCACATTTTACAACAAATCAATAGTGAAAACAATACAGTATTGTACAATTATATTACAAAATTATAGTAAAACATTTTACAGAACAAGCAACAATATTAAAGTTATACACTTACAAAAAAGAGAAAACAATTACGCCTACTTTAGTACTTCACGCTTCAAGTTTAAGAATTCAGTAAATTTAACAAGAAAAATTTACTAAAAATAAATATAGAATCTGACTAATGTGTACGTAATAAAATTGACTTACACTGTCAGAAATGTTGGAAGTGAGAGTTCAGTTCATGATGAGTGAAAAAAATTAGTGATATTCGACTGCCTCCCTGATGACTCCCGCTTCTTTGCTGCCAAGTCTCGCCATCTTTGGAGCATCACTATGTCGACAACCCTGGATCCTCTTGCTGCTCAACGTACTGAATGGCTGCTTCAAGAGCTTTAACCCCTTCTTTGTGTGTGATCTTTTGGGGCTCAACAGTTTCAGAGTCTTGATCTTCAACAACATCATCGCTATTAACAAGTGTTACAATTTCTTCGTCAGTTATTTCATATTGGTCATCTCCAGAAAGCCAATTCCTTATTTCATCCAATGATGCATCCTCACATCCAGGGATACGTTGCACCAAGGGCAAAATACTTTCATGAAGTTCATCCAGCATGCTTTCAGCCATATTTTCGTCCTTGCCCAACAGCTTATGCCATGACTTCGCATTGTTTGTGCCCCGACGTCGGCCCAGGCCCTTGCGACCCAATAAGCGGCATCCTTCAAATTTATACTTTTCAACTTCTTAATCAAGTTTTGCCCATCTTCAATTTCTTGTATGACTGTTGACAGAAGTTTTCTTCGATAGTTTCGTTTAAGTGTTTCCAAAACACCCTGGTCCATAGGCTGACAAATGGCAGTCATATTTGGTGGCAAAAACATAGCCTTTATGTCCCCATCTCTAAGTTCGTCTGGATCAGGGTGAGTTGGGGCATTGTCTAGCAGTAAAACTGCTTTTCTGGGTAGGTTGTTGTCTTTTAAAAACTTCTCTGTAGAAGGAACAAACTCTTTAAAAAACCATTCCTTAAAAATTTCACTAGTCATCCATGCACTTTTTTGATTTAAATATTTTACTAGAAGAGCATGTTTTGAAATGGTTTTAAAAGCCCTAGGGTTTTTGGACTTTCCAATCATTGCCAGGTCCATTTTATGGTTTGCTGTGGCATTACTGCATGCTAAAATAGTCACTCTCTCTTTACTATGTTTATAGCCAGGGGCTGCAGCTTCAGTTCTAGCTGCAAGGCTCTTACTCGGTAACATTTTGAAATTAAGGCCTGTTTCATCACAATTAAATACTTGATCCCCTGTTAAGCTTTCAGTTTCAACAAAGTCTTGAAATTCTTTCTTAAACTGCTCCATTTCTTGAAAGTTTGATGACAGTTTCTCGCCACAAATATTCAACTGACAGATTCCATAACGCTTCTTCCATCTATCAAGCCAGCCAACGCTTGCTGTAAAATCTGCATCACCTTCGTTAAATTCTTTTTGAAACTGCAACGCCTTTTCTTTTAAGATAGGTCCCAAAAAAGGCACCCCTTTCTCCATGAACTGTGTAAACCAAATGTACAACACTTCGCTAACTTTTTCATAATCACTATTTTTCATAGTTTTTCTATCTTTAAAAGCAGTCTCAGTAACTCGTGAGGAACACCATTTTTCTAATTCTAATCGTCTCTTCTTCCAATCTCCAACTGTGCGATGACCGACGCCATAGTGGTCAGCCACCTTCTGCAGCGTTTCCCCTTTATCCAGTCTTTTTAATGCCTCAAGCTTGTCTTTTATTGATAAAACAATTTTCTTCCTTTTCGTAGCCATAATCGCAACACTATTAACAAGACTACACTACGACACTTTCACCAAAACTGCACTAGTCACTCACGGACACACCGCGTAAAAATAGCCTCACTGCTCACTACAGCACACAACAAGAAACTGCAGTCTACTAAGCGATGAGCATGTGAGCGATAGCGTTGGATGTTGGGGGTGGGGTGGGGTGAATGACACATGCGTCACAGCTAGGCTATAATAGGCGATGGACAGTAGGCCAAATTCCTGCGGTACAGTCAGGAGCAATCACAAAGAGAGCACGTACACTCACGCCTGCAAACTATTGGCACACTATTTTCATTGCAGTAATTAAAGAAAATATTTTTTACGTTTACGTTTTTTTACGCCGCTTGGGCGGTGGATAACACGGAACGGCGGATAATCGAAGGGCGGATAACCGAGACTCTACTGTACTTATATAAAATAAACCCACACACCGTTCTTTTACAATATAAAGGGATTGAGTCCCACTGTTGAACTAATCTGTAGATTCCCTGCTGGTAAAATTCTTGCAGCTGTACGCAGAACCATTCGCTAACTGCAAACTCTACATCAGCATCTAATTTGAATGGCCGTCCTTTTAGTGATTTCTTTAATGGGCCAAAAACATAATCACATGGGGACAAGTTGGGACAGTAAGGTGGATGTTGTAAGACTTCCTACTTCATATGACCTAGCAGATCTTGAATTGTCTGGGCTACATGGGATCGAGCATTATCATGCAGAAGAATGACACCATTTGTGAGCTTCCTGGGACATTTATTCTTCATGCTGACCCGTAAGTGTCTGCATATCGCTCAGTGTTGATGTTGAGACCAGGTTCTTTAAAATCTAAGTGCAGCACACCCTGATAATAAAAAAATACGGTCACCATTACTTTTCCTGCTGAAGGTTGGGACCGACATTTTTTCGCCTTCAGAGATTGTGCATGCTTCCACTGCATACTCTGACATTTGGATTCTGGTTCATAGTGATACCACTAAGACTCATCACTGGCAACAATTTGGTGTAGAAAGGCATTACCTTGTTGTTGATAGCACACACAAGCTCTCCATGGTCGTGGTGTTGACTCTGATGGATGAATCACCCTGGGCCATAGCAGTCAGGGTGCCAGCGGTAGCACACCGGTGCATACACCGAATGAAGGATGCTCAGTCCAAAGGCCGAGCGAAGATCAACGGCGGAATGCACCGGGGCTGGGTAGGTTGGGAAGCCATGGTGGATTGGCCCGCAGTTGAGCCACAATACGAGGCCCGATCGGAGTCCGTGGAGGTGGCACTCCCACGCCGTTTCCTGCTAACAGATTGCCATTCTCCATCAGTTTCCACAGCCGAGTCCGCACCGTGGTGTGCCCATGATGAGGAAGCAGATGGATGGTCCTGGGAAGGACCATCCAGAAGAGGTTGCGCGAGAGCGCCGGGCAGGATCGAGAGGTGCTGAGAAGGACCGACGGAGGTAGAGTGGTCCTGAGAAGGACCGACGGGAGAAGTGGTGCAGGCAGTCATCGGTGAGGCAAAACGGAGCGGACTACTACTACCAAGTAAAGTAAAGACAAGCAAGCAAAAAGTAATATTTCACTTACCCAAGAGCTCCAGGCAGCAGCGGGAACACATTCAAAACACTGCACGGCACAAGAAACACTACACTGCACTTGCTTCTTGAACTGCTTGATGTTACAGCACTGCACTGGTGAAGTGCACTGCACTGCACTGTTTCTTTAGTCGGCACTGGTCATGGTAAAACACCGGATACTTGATGCGCAGAGGTCAATTGACAACTTGAAACTTTACTTCGCATGAAGAGCTAGACATCTTCACTCCACAAGGTGCAGGTGTCTTTTCTCTTGTGTCCCACAACAGAAACAAAACAACAGTCGAAACAATGGATGCATAGTGATTCGCTGCCCCCAAAACGGTAAAATCAATTTTGTCAGCTGGAAAGTGTATGGATCTATTTTTCTGGGATGCTAAGGGGATATTGTTACTAGATTGCCTTGAAAAGGGTCAAACAATAAATGGAGAGTATTATGCTAACCTTATGGGCCAATTAAATGTGAAAATTCGAGAAAAAAGACCAGGTTTAGCAAAGAAAAAGATCATTTTCCATCAGGATAATGCACGCCCTCACATATGCGTTGTATCTATGGCAAAATTCGCCAAGTTGAAGTACGATCTTTTGCATCATCTGCCTTATTCAGCACCGTCTGACTTTCATCTATTCCCAAACCTCAAAACTTTTTTGGGGGGGAAGCGATTTTCCTCAGATGACAAGCTGAAAGCGGCAGTAAATGGTTATTTTGAGGACCTAGAAGAACCGGACTTCCTCAACGGGGTAAGTGATGGGTTAATGCCTTGGCTCTTCACTGCTGTTCGTGGGGCGAACGTGGCGTCATGATGCAGTAAAAACAGAAACGCCACATTCGTTTCTATGGTAGGCTGCAAACTTTTTCAAATCCCCCTCGTATATTCATTCTGCTAATATAGGCCTACCACTGTGTGGTTCATCAGTTTGGCTTGTCCAACCCATTTTAAATTCAGAAAGCCAAGCACTTAACTGTTGTATTCTATTGAGACGAGTCCCCAAACATTGAAGCTAGCTCCCTTTACATATCTTTTGCACTCAACCCTTTCACAAAAATGTGTTTAATAAAACTTCCAAACAGCCCACTGTTAAAGCAATGCTTGTCGTCCTTCCTGCGGAACACTTACAGACTAATATTAAACAACTCATTAACTTGAAATTTCAAACTTCGGCCTAAGAAGGATGAAATATTATACAATATGTTCAAAATAATGAGTATAGTGGTGCCATCTCTATGTGAGGCTCAGAACTTTTCACCTTACCCAGGCACAATTACATATAATGATATAACTGAAAAATATCTCTAAAGTTCTTCAAAATTACAAAGATGGAAACATACTTATTACGAAAATGTAGTAATTCATCATCATAATCTTTTATACAGATTTATCATCATAATCTCATATACAGATTTTATAATTTTATGTTATCAAATTCAATAGTACTACAAGAAACTTAGCAATAATTATTTTAAAACAATAATAATTCAATTACATTAATTGTATCAATCATTCTATAAATTATAAAGACTTTATACTTACTGGAATAATTCCATCAGTCCTACACTTATGACATTGAATAGGAATGTGATCCATACATATTTTCTTACGGAGTTCAGAAGCTTTACATTCTTCTACATTTCCATAATCTACAAACAATACGTTCAGCGGGTTGCCATGTCGTACCTGCACAAAGCATTATTGAATATTGAAATAATGTATTTACAATCTCTACAGTTTACACTTACTGAAATTCAAATAATTAAAATCTAGTCAAAAAAAATAAAAATGAATTAATTTAGTAACATCTGGTGACATATTTGGGGAACCAGGCTGCTACTGAACGAATTACTGTAAATAGTACCAATCACCAAAAACAGGAAGGCAACAAGTAAAGTGGGCTGTCAGAGCTGCAACTAGGGTCTGTGTCAGAAGGAGCAAACTTGGTCCCTCCTCTCCCAATGGGTTTGTAAGGGAGATGTTGGCAAGAACATCGATATAACACCCTGTAATCTTACCTTTTATTACATTTATTAATTTATTTTGACATAAACACTTGTGAGCGTCTACTCTGTTTGGACGCCATCTTATATTACTGCCAACCATAAAAATTAAAAATTTTTACTCACCAGGGTTCTTCTAAGTGAACAGGAGAACAGAATTGGTTATTCAAAAAAGCACAAATGGATTACCTTCACACACTATTGTTATACTTTTATTTAAATTCATTTTCTTTTAATACAACAAAAGAAAAACCCATTTAACATCGTTCAATCTTGCCGTAAACAAAAAATTTTTTTTTTAATTTTTATTTCCAATTTTTCCTTCATATACAAAATAGTTACATACGAAGGACCTATAGTGGGCATAAAAATACCCGTACATAGGTTGGTCCTACATAAATATTTAAAAATAAAATTCAAAAATACAACAGTTGTAAATATTAACAAAATGTGAGAGATACATCACTAGTTTATACTAATATAATTCAAATAGTAAAGCATTAAATTTATATGAGATTAATATACACAACATCAACCAGATATGGCAATATGTTAATCACAATAATTATTAAATTTATACAGACACCATTTATTCCATTATTCAGTCTATAACAAAATTTCTGATTTTATCTTTTAACTTCTTTTTTAACAATTTATTACTAACGCCCAAACCTTTAAGATATATAGGAAGTTCATTGAAGTACTTTATTGCATAATAAACATAACTCCTTTGGCCAATTGTCAATGTGTGTTTAGGCAGTGGGATACTTTTGTAGTGTGTGTTATTTGAATTTCGGGTAAAAACGTCATCAAGTTTACCATATTGATATATTATGGCTTTAAGAACAAAAACTTGTTTGAGATCAAGTGGTCTGTCCTGATCTTGTTCTTCCACTCCAATTATTTTTAATAATCTATTTTGAAGTCCAAGCAGTGGTCTGAAGGATGTATCATAAAGACCACCCCAGGCCACAATACCATAAACTCCAATACTATGGAAAAGCCCGTAGTATATTTGAATCATCTGTTTTCTAGATAATATTTGCCAGAGTCTGTAAAAAACGTATACTAGATATTTGGTCTTATTAACTACATTATTGACATCCAAATCCCACTTAATATTATAATCATATGTAACACCTAGATATTTACAGCTAACGACTCTCTTCAACTGACCACCATTCAAAAAAACATCTAATTCATCAGGAATAGAGTCTTTGTAATTGCCAAAAGTGACATAAACAGACTTGTTAGTATTAAGTATAAGTTTATTTTGATAAAGCCATGAAAAAATAGAGTCAAGTTTATCTGACACATGAACTGAAAGTTCCCTCCATGAGTGCCCATTCATTGGGACAGCTGTATCATCAGCATATGCAATCAATTCTTGGTGTATTTCTAATAAATCATTTATGAAGAATAAAAACAGTAATGGTCCAAGAATAGATCCCTGAGGAACTCCTAAATTGGTATAGACTGGTTTACTTTTAACACCATTGACCTTTACAACTTGAACTCTGTCTTGTAAGTAACTTTTAATAAGATTTAGAACTATACCCCTTATACCCATATTATGTAGTTTGGACAGAAGGATTTGATGATCAACAGTATCAAAAGCTTTTGAATAGTCAAGAAAAACAACTAGTGTTGGATTGCTGCGGCAGAGATTGTCATATATAAACTTGCTTAACAGGGAAAGAGCATCATCAGTTCCTTTATTCTTCAGAAAACCAAATTGTTTAGCACTTATTAGTTTATGCTTCATAGCAAAATCATACAGTCTTGAAAAAATAACCTTTTCAAAAACTTTTGTTAGATTTGATATTAAAGCTATGGGTCTATAATTATTGACCTGGTTTTTGATCCATCCTTATATACTGGACAAATTTCAGCAGATTTAAAATATCTTGGACAGGAACCTTGTGATATAGCATTGTTTATTATATGAGCCAGGACAGGTGCAATGTATGAAGCAGCCAGTTTTAAGATGACAGCATGGATACCATCGCATCCTCCAGCTTTATTCTTAAGTTTACTAATGATTTTAGTAATTTCTAACTCGTTTGTAGGAAAGAGGAAACGAGTATGCTGATTAAATGGTATATCAGGTAGCCGATGAATTTGTTGGGGTGGAGTTGAGAATTACTTAGCCTTGAGATTACTGTACTGAAAAATTCATTGAAAAAATTTGCTTTACATAGATCATCATTGTTCAGAGAGTTATTTATCATGATTCCATTAATTTTGGGATTCTTAGTCTTATGATCCAATTTACATTGCACATATTGCCAAAGTCTTTTAGAATCGGCCCCTTGGATTTGATTCTGATCATGTCTATCTTTGGCAGTTCTTAGTAGGCTCTTAAGTCTACTCTCATAATTCAAATATTGTTCTTTCTTTACACTATCAGCTGGATCATTTTTCCATACTTTGTAAAGTTTATTTTTAATATTAATTGTAGCCTATTTATCAATGCAGGTGTGATCCAATCTTTTCTTGGTTTTTGAGTTTTCAGTATGGTGTTAAGTGATCTTTGATTTATAATGTGTATTTTGTGGATTAAAAAATCAATTCTTGGATTTCGTTGTCCATGACGTGTCCGTTACTTAACTAAATATCACTATAATATTGACGACTCGGAACACTAAGTTTTTTATAAGTAAAAACGTAAAGTTTTACCTTACAGCCTAAACCGGCTTTCACCTATAGAAGGCTTCATCAGAGGCTGTCGTTAGTAGCGCTGCTCGTCTTGTTGTTGGCGACGAGATAGTGTTTCGAAAGATTGAAGCTGTGTGTGTGTGGTGAGATGTATTCGAATAATGCGTGCGATTTGAATTGTGTCTGTTCGTTTAGGATGTCGTTTTTATTTGTTTTTGTGTGTTTGTATATTTCTAATTGTTCTAGAGTGTCTAGTTTTCGGCCTTTTGTGTGTACGTGTAGTATGTTCATGTTATTGTAGATGTTTTTATATGTGTGGTTTGCTTCAATGAGGTGGTTTGCGAAGGTAGATTCTGTAGTGTTGTGGAGTGCTTTTGTGTGTTCAATGTATCTCTGTTTGAAGCTACGTCCTGTCTGGCCTATGTAGAATTTACTGCAATTTGAACAATTTAGTTTATATACACCGGGTAGATCGAATTTGTTTTGTGCTTTGGGCATGCGTTTTGATAGTGTGTGTTCTGTTTTGTTAGTAGTTTTGTAAGCGATTCTGTATCCTGCTTTTTTGAATTTGTGGGCAATTTTTTCTGTTTGTTTGTTGATGTATGTTAGTGTTATGAATTTGTTGTTTTCTGTCTTTGTCTGTTGTTTGTTTTGTGTTTTGTGTAGGAGTTTACTGACTATTGTTCTGTCATAACCGTTAGATTCTGCTAGATATTTTATCGTGTTTAGTTCGTCTTTGTAGTCTATTTCATCTAAGGGGATGTTGTTAAGTCTATGTATCATGGTTCTAAAAGCAGCTAGTTTGTGTTGTATTGGGTGATTGGAGGTGTTGTGTATTAGTGTGTCAGTTGTAGTTGGTTTTCTGTACTTTGTACAGAACAAACACTCCTTAAAGGCCTAAAATGAACAAACACTCCTTGATAAAGGCCTAAAACATAACATACATTACAAACATAACAACCAAACACTAACAAAGCTCATAATTGACACAGAAACAAATATACAAAACACAGCACCAGAACATCAAGACACATTAAGACATAATATAAACAACACAATAGGAGTACATAAGACACCAGACAACAACAACCACAACTCAGAAATACACACAGCCATCAAACTGAGGGAAAAGGCACACAAACACAACATCACATTTGTAAAAGCTGACAAAGGCAACACGACTGTAATTATCCCCACAGACAACCTACACAAAAAAGTACAAGACTTCATAGAACAGAACAACATCACAGAACTAAAACACGACCCCACCGACAGATACCAAAACTCAGTAAAACAAATAGTCAACAAAGCCAAACACATTATGACACATAAACAAAAGCCCTACATGAAACAAATCCGACCATCAGCACCTACACTCCAAGCGCTTCCCAAAATCCATAAAGAAGACATTCCGATCCGCCCCATTATCAACTACCGTAATGCCCCTGCACACAAACTGGCAAAATATCTAGACAAAATTATTAGACAACACACACAAATAGACAACAACATTGCAGTAAAAAACAACACTGACCTAGTAACAAAAATAAAAGACATACACATCCCCCATAACGCCACATTAGCCTCCTTTGACATTAAAAACCTGTACACAAACATCCTCATCTCTGAAACAATCACCATCCTACAAAATAAACTCAAACATAACAACACACCAGACGAACTTATCAATGAAATAACAGAAACTCTGAACATTATCACAAAACAAAACTACTTTACTTATAACAATAAATACTACACACAGAACGATGGCCTACCCATGGGCTCCCCCATATCCAGCATTCTAGCAGAAGTCTTCCTCCAACACTTAGAAAAAACAAAAATACTCACAAACAATGACAGACACTTACATAAAATACTACATTGGCACAGATACGTTGATGACATTCTAATACTATACAGGGGAAACAAAAGACAATGTGAACAGTTACTAACGCACATAAACAAAATACATAAAAACATAACCTTCACTGCCGAATATGAACACAACAATACCATAAACTTCTTAGACATCTCCATCACAAAACTAGAACACAGGCACAAATTCAGTATATACAGAAAACCAACTACAACTGACACACTAATACACAACACCTCCAATCACCCAATACAACACAAACTAGCTGCTTTTAGAACCATGATACATAGACTTAACAACATCCCCTTAGATGAAATAGACTACAAAGACGAACTAAACACGATAAAATATCTAGCAGAATCTAACGGTTATGACAGAACAATAGTCAGTAAACTCCTACACAAAATACAAAACAAACAACAGACAAAGACAGAAAACAACAAATTCATAACACTAACATACATCAACAAACAAACAGAAAAAATTGCCCACAAATTCAAAAAAGCAGGATACAGAATCGCTTACAAAACTACTAACAAAACAGAACACACACTATCAAAACGCATGCCCAAAGCACAAAACAAATTCGATCTACCCGGTGTATATAAACTAAATTGTTCAAATTGCAGTAAATTCTACATAGGCCAGACAGGACGTAGCTTCAAACAGAGATACATTGAACACACAAAAGCACTCCACAACACTACAGAATCTACCTTCGCAAACCACCTCATTGAAGCAAACCACACATATAAAAACATCGACAATAACATGAACATACTACACGTACACACAAAAGGCCGAAAACTAGACACTCTAGAACAATTAGAAATATACAAACACACAAAAACAAATAAAAACGACATCTAAACGAACAGACACAATTCAAATCGCACGCATTATTCGAACACATCTCACCACACACTCACAGCTTCAATCTTTCGAAACACTATCTTGTCGCCAACAACAAGACGAGCAGCGCTACTAACGACAGCCTCTGATGAAGCCTTCTATAGGTGAAAGCCGGTTTAGGCTGTAAGGTAAAACTTTATGTTTTTACTTATAAAAAACTTAGTGTTCCGAGTCGTCAATATTATAGTGATATTTAAAAAATCAAGTGCTTCATCATTATTTTGTGCATTATATACCTCCTCCCATGGCTCAATATTACAAAGCTCAGTAAACCTTTTTTTATTAATTTTATGTATTTCTTTCTGAGCAGATTTTATATCATTTCCATGTAAAGATATCAGTATTGGATAGTGATCAGTTATTGAATCAATGCATTTACCAGCACTTGCTTGATATCTACTTTTAATAAAGACATGATCAATACAACTTCCTTCATCATGACTCTGTATTGGGTGTGTGACAGTATTAATCATGGATTGATAACCATTTTGGGCTAAAAAGTAAAAGTAATCCTCAGCTTTTTTATCAAACTCTAGCAAATCAATATTTACATCCCTCAATATAAGATGATTAGCTACTTTTTTATTGGCTTCAATAAATTCATTATGATCACTAACAAAAGAGTCAATATCATAGTCATGACATGTATAGACACCAGATATTTTATAAACACTTTTATTATTTAGTTCAATTAGTAAGCTTGCAATTTTTAATTTTTCGTACTGCTCAGACATAACCTCATAAATTACTATATTTTTTACATTTATGACAACTCCATCTGCCTTGTTAATTCTACTATTATTGTCTAGACGATTATATCGAGTTAAATTTACAAATTTAATATCATCTATTAACCAAGATTCCGAACAGATTATAACATCAGGTTTGGATATAAAAGAATTTATATCTTCAATAGCTTCAAGTTTAATAAAGTTCTTTCTAATACTTCTGATGTTTACATGTAGTATCAAGAGTTCAAAAAATGTTGGTTATCATTAATTTCGGCAACCTCATTAAAACTTAGTTCATCATTTAAATTATAATTTTCAATTTCCATAAATTATTTACAGAATAAAAAACTATAGAAATTTCTATAAAGTAATTGATTTTTCAAGAACTAGTGGTATTAGTTTTAAAAGGAGGTTCCGGTTTCCAAGGATAATTAGTGTTATTGACATATTGTTCCCACTTAACCTTATAGGTTTCACAATTACTGATATAATAAGCTGCATGATTTATTGCTCTTTTCTTGGATAAATATTTATTCGCGCTTATACAATTAATACATAATTTTACCTCAGATTGGAAAGCATCAGCTGCATGGTCACCTGAAGATTTAAAACAAGCTTGAGGTCGTTTGATTGTCTCTTTGCATATTTTAAAACTATGATTATATCCACAACAATTTTTACATCTATTAATATTATAGTTATCGTACACCTTACAATTCTGGTATCCAACGAAGACATGTTCAGTTTTCATAATTTTAGCATAAGCGTCACAAGTAACTTGGGCTAATGCAGCATGGTTATCATTTTTCTGTTTATACGTGTAGGTTATGATAACACTATTCGGCAGCAGCTGATTTCTATTGATTATATCATCTGCGAGTTCTTCTTTGCCGACATCAGATAAAATATTTGTTATTCTGATTTGTGGATTATTTTTTTCACAAACAAAATATAAAATATAATATAATATATTCACAAAATATTCCCCCTCCCTTTCTTAAATCAATACTCTTTCACCGACAAAATATACAGTGTTTATCGACTAAATGATTACATATTCTGATGATTAAAATCTTAGAAACAGTATTTAATAAAATTAATACCTTTTTGATCGATCTATAAAATATAAAAACATTGATTATTTATGCACATAAAATGACATCGATATTATCTCGAATGATTTACAAAACTAGCTTACACAAACCAACGCTTCATTCCCACACGCATCCTCTTTCATACTTTACATATTTTCACTACCCCCCTCTGAGCTCATCATTTTATAATTTAAATTTAATTTAAATTTTCCTGAAAATACAAAAAATTGGTTTACTCTTCCCGTTGATTACTTAGCTGTTATGTTAATCCACAGTCGAGTCTCCTCACGGATTTTCTGTCACTTCACATCTTTCTTCCTTCACTAAATTTTATTAAAACAACTACTGTTACTTAATTTTTATGATTTATTAGAAAATGATCACATTTTAAACACCTTTTGGTGTTTGGGCATGCCCGTAATTCGTTCCGGAACTTTTTAACGGCTGTACAGCACGAAGGAAACTTGTCGACTGCGACTTCGAAAAGATGACAATTCTTAATTTGGCGAACGATCACGTGATCTGATTTCATTGTTCTTCTTGTGTCTTAACACCAATTTTGACGGCATCATTAATTTGGATCGACATTCCAGCAGTGACGTATAGCTGGGATCGGCACTGACGTCAGATGTTTTGATCTCTGAGTACAAAGAGGTTAAAGTTCGTTCGGCTAAAAATAGCTGCTCCTCTGTCATTTCGCTAGTGACCTTGACACTAACTCGTGCACATTGCCTACGTCATTATTATTTCCAATAAAATTCACCATTATAATTTCTTTTTACATTTCCCCAAAAATATTCTTAGGTGGGCTTAAATGTCCCGTTACAACCCCTACGATATAAAGCGACCCTTGATGTAATGCTTATTTTCCATGGTCCCGGCATATTCCCCATATAAACAATTGAATATAAAATAAACCTTGATATGGCGCCCCAGTTTCAGTATCCACCCTTGATGTAACGCTCTTTTTGCCAGCAGACAGTAAGGAATTTTTGAAATTCATAACACCCTTCATTTGTTCCAAAGTGCAGGGCCGTCATAAACAGTGGTGCAAGGTATGGACTGCAACACAGGCGGCACAATCAGTTGTGGCAAACCACATCATTATATATGTTTTATGTTTCACATCAAATCACGTTTGTTTTTTTAACCAACCCAATCTTAACTTTTTAAAGTATCTCAAAGCCTTCCTCTTCTACAGTCTGTGGAATAATGCTCAAGGCACTTTTGTTATTCTCTGTACAAAGTTTATTTATTGTAATTAAAGAATACTGAATAAATGTTGACAAGTTTTTTCTTCATTTTTCATATTTTCATCCCTAAAGTTAGTTCTCAAAGGTTTTAGAATAACAGATTATCTATGATTTACAACATATATTATTATTTTTTTTTTTTTACATAACGTGGTTTGCAAGGAGCTGGTTCCTTTATAGGAACTCTTACAAGAAGTCATCCCAGACTGACTCTAATAATTATGAAGTTTAGGTTCCCAAATGTCACCAAGACACTACGTATGACGTAAAAAAATTTTTAAGAAATTTCTTTACATTTCTACTTGAAACCTTTATATAAAACAACCCTTGATATAAAGCGCTTTTTGGTCAGTCCGCAGAAGAGTGTTATATTAAAGTTTCACTGTAATTATTAATCAAATTTTAAAACAGTTGGAATTTTTTTAATTAAAACAATTTAAGCTATAGAAATATATTAGTCACAATCAGCCTAAAAATTACCCAATCTACAGTTTTAACCTTACTCACAATTTAATTTTGTATACAACAGATTTCTGGGTTTACAAAATAAAGCACAGAATATCTTGGAATGTTATCTATTCATATTCAACACTGTCTACTCATAATAAAAATAAGTCTAATGAATGAACCATATAAATACTTCAGGGTTCAACTTGTGAACTTTTGCAGAAAACATTTGATGGTGGCATCACAACAAACAGGTAATGCTCTCTTATATTTTAATTGATAGTGCTCAAAAAATTATTTTCAATTTACTAAGCAGCTTCTTTTGCTTGAAGCAACAGTTACAGGACGAGTTAGAAATATCCATAAGGCTGTAGTCAAGTTTAAATTTCCTTTGAAGTCTGTGTTCGTAAATTAGGCTCACAAATGTTGCTGCAGATACCATTATCAGCTGCAAAGTCATGATGTTCCAACATTCTCACTTCTCTAAGGAATTCTCCACTTCAGTTTTGTTGTCTTAGTATGTCTCTTGCTAATTTACGGGCTTCAGTCCTTCTCTTCCATCTTTGTGTTTCACTCCAACCCAGAAAGCTAAACTTGTCATTAATTTGGTCTAATGCCATAAACCACATTTTAGCTCATTTACAATATTGTCAATTGTTCCTAATAAAGCAATTAAAAACAGATCCTCATCTGTTAGGTTGGAATTTTCATCTTTGCAGTATTCACCAAACATCTTATAGCTTTTATTTATTTTTTTTTAAGAGTTTGTGACTCACTTATCTACAGTTACATCAGGTTGTTGGAGAAACTGGTTTACACCATAAATTTTACTTATAATACTACACCAGAAACAGGTAATGGTAATAAATTCAAACTTCCTAATATTTCTTTAAAAAGAGATAGGATTGGTCTTTGTGTTGGGAGTGGAGAGAGGACTGACCAACTATTCTTCTAAGGCCTTGATAATCTTGTCGAAATATTTATACACAACCTCAACAGGTTCCATCCTTGATGACCACTTGGTTGTACGAGGGTCATTCAATAAGTAACGAGACAAATTGCTCTAGCTTAAAACACGTTTATTGAATCAATACAAAGTGATGGTTACTTTTCAACATAATCCCCCCCCCCCAACTGTAATACACTTATCCCATCATTTTTCTAACTTCCGAATGCCCCTGGCATAAAATTCTGTGGGTTGCTGATGGAGCCAGTTTTGCACATGAATTCTGACCTCTTCATTGGAACCGAATTTTTTCCCGCATAGTGCCTCCTTAAGGGGTCCAAACAAAAAAAAGTCTGATGGAGCAAGATGTGGGCTATAAGGTGGATGTGACAGGACCTCCCAGCCAAGTTTTGTAAGCATTTCTTGGGTCAGTTGAGCCATGTGTGGGCGAGCGTTGTCTGGAAGGAGAATCACACCTTTTGTCAAGAGTCCACGACGTTTGGTCCTGATGGCAGGCTTTACCTTGTTTTCCGGCATATCACTGTAATACTGACTGTTGATTGTTCGTTGGTCTTCCAGATAATCACAGAAAATAGGGCCTTGAAAGTCCCAAAAGGTTGTCAACATGACTTTACCTGCTGATGGCTGTGTCTTGAATTTTTTTTTTTGAGTGGGATAGCTGGTGTGCTTCAATTCAAGGCTTTGTCTTTTCGATTCCGGCTGAAAATGGTGGATCCAGGTTTCATCGCACGTAACAATTCTTTCAAAAAATAATTCTTTTTCAGTTAAACCATGTGCTTTCAACTGTCTACAGATTTGAAGCCTAGTTTCTTTGTGAGCATCCGTAAGTTGTCTTGGCACCCATCTCGCGCAGGTTTTGTTGTATTGCAGCTTATTCTGAATAATTTTATGGACAGTACCAAAACTTACTGAGACTTCTTCAGCAATCATTTCAACAGTTATATGCCTGTTAGCCCGAATAAGCGTGTCAATGCGGGTTTCAAGCGAGGGAGTTGAAACTTCGACCGATCGGCCATGGCGCTGCTCGTCGCTGACATTTGTACGACCACTTTTAAACTGTTCTACCCATTTGTAAATGTTCGAACGGTGTAAACAATGATTTCCGTACACTTTTAACATCCTTTCATGAATTTCAGATGGTTTGACACCTTCTGCGACTAGAGTTTTTGAGCTAGAGCAATTTGTCTCGTTACTTATTGAATGACCCTCGTACTTTGGGATTTTAAGGAAGGTGGTACAGTGTGATTTACCCACCTTTATTTGATTTTTTAAAAATATTCAATGGTTGAAAAAACACATAATTTAGTGTTCCAAAGAAAGTCTGAGCTTCAGGCGATGATTCTGCAGCACACGGTCCAACTAAATTCAGAGAGAGGACATGACACAGAATATACAAGTTTATGTTCCTGGAGTATTCTTGATCATACCCCTTTATAGATACCAGCCATATTGGCACCATTGTCAGATGACTCCCTCCTGCAGTTCTTTATATTCAAGCCATATTTTTATACCGTTTTCAAAATCCCTTCAGTTAGGCCAAAATATGTTTTGTCATTCATAATTTTAAAAAAGTCGAAGTTTTCCAGAATTTCTGGTCCACTCACTGCTGTTTACGTATTAATTACTTTCTCTGCTATAATATCTAGAGATTCGTTTTGTAGTTTCCATTAGACACAGCTCAATTGCAGTTTTTTTATGTCTTTCAAAATGTTCATATAAATAAACATTTATGGAATATCAGCTCAATTACATTTAGAAATTTGCCACTCCTGGTATCACAAAAGTTGCATTGTGCTTGTGAACTCTTAACGGAATTCCTTGTTTTGCCAGAACACTACAGCAATAACAAATAACACAATGTAGTACTTCTTTCCAACAACTTTCTTCTTTTACAATCTAATCTGGAAGCTCTTTGTTTATTCCTCCCTCTCCTAATGAAGACTCCAGAGCTTTCCACAGCCAAAAACGAAGTTTGTTCTCATGATCCCTACTCATTTTGTTTAGCTTTCTCCAATGTGTGGAGCCCTCTTTTTTAGCTAAAAGCAACAAAGCTGGCTTTGGCAGTCCTGAGAGGAGTGAAAATATTCTACACAGAACACAGAATAATTTTTTAATCTTGCTGTATCTTAGCCATGACCTCTTTATATGAAGCCCATTAGGTAACATTAAAAAAAATTTCTTATGAATTTTCAGCCATTTTCAAGACTTCTGCTTAAACCAAGACTGTGTGGATATTCTGCCTCACACATAATATAATCATAATAAAATCGTTATCGATACATAAAAGCAAACACACAATAATTTCACAGGCAGTTACACTACCCAAACATAACCATAAAATATATGTTTAACATGTACAATACTTTCACAAATATGCCGTTACCCAAAACTTATGTTCTGTGCTTCAAAACAGGTCTAATTCATATAATAATTATACGAATATCCTGGCAGGGTCGCTAATTGTGAAGAAACAAACATTTCTTAATTAAAAAAAAATATATACTCTGCCAGAATCTTACCTTGCGATCTTTTCTCGCTGACTTATCTTTTGTAAACGCCAACAGAAGTTCAGGGCCACCACCAATATCTTTGAAGGACAGATATGGAAACCTTTATACTTTACCTTAATTAATACACTGGACAATTTTGCAATCTGACTTCCCATAATTCAGAAAATTCCACGGAACGTTAGACGAGTTTTTCAGCACAGAATTATTAGGAAATGGTAATGGCAAAATAACTACGCTAACACACAATGGGTTATGCAATTAACACAAAATATTTATTTTATCTCAAATTTACTCTTTCTCTTTCTTTTTATGTTACTTCCACTAATCTCAATTATTTAAAATTTTCTTATAATAATTTCTATTTACAGACCAGTACTCTCTCTTTTACTTTTTATTTCTCCCCTTTTCCCTCACACACACACTCACTCTCTTTACCCTCCGTTTTATTAACTGAGCTCTTTAGTAATTCAAATGTTTTACCTTACATAAACTTTTGGCCAAAAAGAAATTTGTTTCAATATTATACTGAACTGAATTCAGTATTCCGTGACCGTTACGCCACATGTCGGTTTACACTTTCCTGCAAAACTATCACAAACTCATTTTATAAATGGGGTGGTCAGAGCACAAGCAGACCAAGTCCATTCTGTCATATTTCGAGAAACATAAGGATAAAATTAATCATCAATGATTAGTTCTGGGGAGCATTTTCAATCTCAGTTGACTGTTATAATTGCATTTAAGATATTAACTTAAATAATGATCATGGCTAAAAGTGCTGTTATAATTATTTTAATAATATTTTCTTTCTTTAATACTAAATATGAGGACTTGGTTCACTTGTGCTCTGAAAATATATGTGAATTGAAACCATGACTGCCACTAGTGCTGCTACAGTTGGCTAAATAACAAAGCATGGGCTTAATCTGTTGTTGCTCTGAAAAGTATTCATTGTTGTGCTAGTACTGCATGCAAAATAGAGAATATGACAAAAATGGACTTGGTCTACTTGTGCTCTGAACACCCCATGTTACTTCTGTTGAACCCAACTGTTTTCTGTTGCATTACATCACAACACACTCTTTGGTAGACCTACTTTTACATTTTCGGTCTACCAAAGTTTTTCCGAGGCTTCTGTGAAATTACGTTTGTACTGTTTAAGTAGTGGTGTCCAACTGCTCGGCGACAACTGTGTGAACATCGTGCGCGTGGTTGCCTAGCCGCCATGCGTTAGGCGTTGCCGTCAATTCATACTGTGATTGGTTTAAAAGTAATGAGCAGGAATAATTCACCTCACCTCCGCTATGAATTTTGGATCGGAGATTACATACTTTCCCATGCCCTTTTGTCCTCTGAGCACATGTCGCAAAAAAGTGGCACACACGCACGCTCTTACACATTCCCAGACGCTAATAGCTTTTGTGTGCCTCGTATGGCTTGGTACCGCACTAACTACAAGGTGTTCAAAAAAGTCAACCTTTCGTGATCAAGACTGTTGCCTAGCATGGTTGGTTACAAATTGTTAAACTTATTATGAAATAAAAAATAAACCCTGGGATTGCCCCGTTACAATACCCCCCCAATGAGAGGTTTTCTGTCAAAACAGAAAAAAACTCATCGCCTAAAAACCTAAGAAGACCAGCTAGGATATGGCACCGCAACCCCCCTTAATTTCTTACTATAATCATGGGTAACCTACCCCCCTAGTCTGGTGATTGTGGCCTCTATATCACCAGACTCTGAAACAATTCATAAAAACATCATTATCTGGCCTTTCACTATACCATATACTCAACTGATTTGGTTCCCCTTAGTCGTACTGGTTTGTCTTTAGCAAAGTACTGGTTTGTTATTTAACTTGTTGATATACAAATACATTTGTTCTACATTTATACACAATTACCTAATACTCAATTCAGCACTTTATGTGTCACCAATAAACATGATACAACATAATAAACATTCCAAATAAACATTACCATTATTACATTGAAATAAATCTTTCACCTTTGAATTTGCATAAAAATTACAAACAAAACATTACCACCTTAGTACTCAATGGTAACACGATGACTTCAACTCTGAATATCTATTAAACATTTCAATCATTTAATTTTACTTGTCTACCATTTATTATCCACTTCAAATCAAAAAATAAATTATTCAAATTTATTACACATTTTTCCATCTTTTAAATTAATTAACTCAGCTCAAGTTATTTAAATGCATACTCAAATTTCATTAATGTCAATTAATAACAATCAATTATCATGATTACCATAAATTCAATCAGAATTATTAACGTTAAATGCACAAAATACAGTGTACAGACACACAATATAACCTATTATACAATCCATACTGCCTGTAATCTCAATGCATAAACACCTTTTACGTTTAATTATTTATCATTTATTATACAATTCAATTCAAAATAAATTTCTCAAAGTTATTATCAAAGTTTCACATCATTCACATTTTCCAAAACACTGTAAGTTACTTTAATTACACTATTCAAAACAATTTCAATTAATCTAATTCCCTATAAAATTCACAATTACATCCTGTTAATTATTTAGTAAAATGCAATATTATTATTATTATTATAAAATCAATCCCTACTACAAACCTTTGTAGCATAAAATACTGTGTACAACATAACCTATTACACAAATACATTTAATACCAATACACATTTATATACAATCTGTTTTACATTAATAGTCATTGTTTACAAAAACAATAATTCCTTTCATCAAAATTTAGTCTGATATTATTCCAACACTTTTCATTTTGTTTACATTTATTATATCTTTTTTAATATAATACCCATTTAAACCCAGGTAAGTGCTTATTCTCAAAATATTCACCATTTGCTACTGTGCTGTTTACTTTATAAGGTAAGTCTTTATTTTATTAACTCTCTCATTTATACTCTGTCTTAACTCTTCATGATCTCTATTCACCTTAAATATTCATCTCTCTCTCTCTCTCTCTCGCTCATAATACATCTTCCAACCCAATTTCACGTTTTCATTCCCTCCAGAGGGTAATACAACAACATTTAAACACCATCTGGCCTTACCAGATACACCAAAAACAACTTATTGGACTATTTGCTGACACATTGTCACCCCCAATATCTTACAACATTTGTGAAGCTTTTCTTGACATATAACCCGGGAAAATCTGCCCTCTGACCCTGATATCCACTAAAACTCTCTTCCTACTCCCTCACTAATACTCCTTGTAACGGCACGAAACTGTAGGGCCAAGGTAACATTTTAAAAATTATATTTTCCACATAGTCATTGTTCACCCTTGTAGAACCCCGAGTTAGTCAACCAGACAGGCTATGTTTTGTCTCCGTACTCAAGCAACGTAGACCGATTGTGAAATAACATCCAACTTCGCATCAGCCGTGAATCACGGAGAAAATAACGCCAAGTTATGAATTGCATCAGGTGGCAAAAACATTGCTAACCTTCCCGCCTACGCTAAGGCGCCCTTTCAATAGCACCAATGGGAGCACATATGCACGATCACGTGACCAAAAAAAACACTGTATGCAATTTAGCGAACTAACGCCAGTTCCAGTTGTGACTCAGGGCTGCAAGGCCAGCCTAAAAAACTTCAAGTGACTTTCTAAGTGCGAAAAGTTACGTCGGCCGACTAAATAAATAATATACGTATAATTTGAACAGTGGTGACTGACGGTCATAACATTGACGTGAATTAACCAGTGTACCAAAGAAAAAAACAACTAAACGCGGAGTGAACCGTAATGTTGAACAAACAGCGATTGTACAACTCACCGAGAGATACCTGGAACGGTTAAGTACCATCAGTAACTAATTGGCCAAAACTTTTAAATTTCACAGATATAATGGGTAGAATACTAACAAAATTAACTAAATGAAATAGAAGGGCGAGAGAGAGAGAGCGTAAGTTTGGGGTGCGTACCTACAAAGTAAAATACTGGTTCATAGATTGAGTAAATTAATTAATTGTAAAATTTTTTGCATTATCTTGCTGTTGTAAGGGGATGATGCAAAGACCATTGTAGTAACTTTTTTATATCACTTTCATGTAATAAGTAATTAAGCGATTTTTGTGTAAACCGTTGTTCTACAGAGAGTAAAGAGGGAAATTAATTAAAGAAAAATAAATAAGCGCCATTCATTACATAACATGTGTTAGCGTAATTATTCGTAGCTCAAACAAATAATCCTGTCTACAGCCGTTTCTTCTGAATGACTCTTGGAAAAAACCCGAAGGTAAGAAATAATTATTAATGAGAATGAATTGAGTAGTTACATTGGCCCCGAACTAGGGACCCGAGTTATATATAATTTGTCCATAAAACGAGTAGTTACATTTGGCCCCCGTACAACGACGCGAGTATAGGGTTTATAACCTATATTCGCCAGACCTAATTAAGCTGCAGAACGGGTTATTTGGGAGTGGGGCGAGGTTGTAAATTGTGACTGTGAAAGCAAAACTAGGCATATTTGTATATGTAAAAATAATAAATAAAAATGGAAAGTAATAGTTTGACCGAATCAACTGTCATGAGTGGGTTGGAGGTCCATTCTACCCCAATACCAGTTCAAAATAGAGAATCAAGTAGGTCAGATGAAATAGATGACTCAGGGATTCAGGTAACCCCACCCGTAATGAATCAAAATAAACAATCTGAGGACAATGATATGATAAAAATGATGCAATTGCTTTTCAAAGAACAGAAGAGTGATTCTGATGCTAAATTTAATACAATTCATAGCAAATTCCATGAGTTAAAGAGTGATATAAATAATATTGACCAAAAATTTGATAAGCGTTTATGTGAAATGAATACACAAAATGTTAAGTTCGAAATCAGTATGAATAAACGCTTAAATGAAATGAATGAATGCGTTGACACACTCAGAGAACAAATATTAGAATCACTAAGTAGCAGTTGTGAGAAAAAGATTGATGAAATGAATAAAAATTTTGAATGTAAATTCAATCAGACACTGAATAAGAAATTAAATGACAATGTGATGGTTATGACAAGTATTAATAATGACGAAACAGTGGGAGAGGTAGTGGTAGATAGTAAAGTATTGAGTAGTGATGATAATGATGTTAATTGCAATTCTGAGAATATAGTGGAAGTGGTATGTGATAAGAAAGTAGTAGAAACAAATGTTTGTCAGTTAGTGAGCGTGTGTAATGAAAATTTAGATGGGCAAAGGGCAAATATTCCCCAAGTTTATGGTGAAACAGAGGTTTCACCGATGTTTAATGAGGACAGAGTTTCCTCCAGTAGCTATGTGGGAGACATGGTGTCTCAAAATGGTCCATTAGTTTTTTGTGATTTAGCTGGTAAAGCCAGGAGATGTAATAAGTATTTTGTGTGGCCCTTTGCATGGAGTGAGATAGTTCAGGGGGGTAGTGATAGGTGTTATGATGATGAAAGATGTTTTGAGAGAGAGTTGTGCATTGATAAAGAAATAGAATTATATAAACTAATGAGAGATTATCATGAGTTGAAAGAGATGTTAATTGATATGAATTACGTACTTGTTAAAATAGAGAGTGAGAATTGTTTTGATGATACCTGTTTAAATAATAATAATTTACCTTATGATGAAAAATTAATTGATTTGATAAGGAATATAATTACTAATGGAGACTGGACAGAAACAAATAATGTTGACTTGTTTTATGATTATTTTGGTAAGATGAATGAATTTGGTTTTTATGGTGACAACACACGAAACAGTAATTTGTGTGTTAATGAAATTGAACAATGCTATATAAAACAAAGACTTATCTATGACGATGGTGGCTGAGCCTTAAATTCACAAATGAACAATTTTAAACAGTTTGTTTATTGGTTCTGACCCCGCAATCTTGGACATTGAAGAGTGATATAACTGAATAATTAATGCTAAAGAATTGTAAATATATGTTTAGTGAAATTAATTGTATGTATTATAAAATGTTAGATAAATAATGCATGTATGTAGTAGAAATTGTTGTGATGATAATAATAACATTAATATTTTGCAGCTTAAATAAATAACAAAAATAATTTGGAATGAGTTGTAATTATTGCAATGAGTGAAAGTAATTAAAAATGTTATATTCAATAATTGATTTAATTAAAATAATTTGAAATGTTTAAATATTTTGCTTGACTTAAATGTTATATGGTTGAATTTTTCTAATGGAGTTAATTTGTTTTATGAGATTTGATATTAATAAATAAATGTTAAATTGTTTGTATGAAATAACATTGTTGTTAAATGTTTCAGAGGCTACGTGGAGATTGGTGTGTGTGTGTGTGTGTGTGTGTGTGTGTGTATTTTGTGTTCAGGTCAATAGGTGGATAATGTATTGTAAGTATAAAGTTTATAATACCAATCAGAGAGAACAAAATGTTTACAGGTAATTAAGGAAAAAATAATTTTGGAAAATATTTTAAAACAAAAGCTATGTAACCAAAAGGTTTAATTATTATTTTGTGGTACCTGCTATGTTAGGTTATGAGTAGGGGATAATGGTATTAAGAATGTGATTGTGAAGGAATTTAAAGAGAGATTTGAAACAAATGATGTAATGTTTGTAAAATTTATTGAAATATTAAGAAAAACTGAAACACTTAATCACGTAGAATCATTTTGAAAATTGTAATCAAAGTAATGGAAATTGTTTTGAATGTACTAAGAGATGAAATTGAATTGTAGCTGCCCCTGGAGTAACTTAATATTGTAAATGTTAGTGCTGTGTTTAAATTCATTTTGATTCAAATTGAAATTGTAATTTTATATATTTTATACATTAACTTCATACAGCTGTAATTAAAGTCAAACTGTTGTGGGTGGAGTTGTTAAAGAACTTTCAAGTTAAATAAATAATTTAAAATGGCTAATTTGATTATTGAAGCAAAAGTAACTTTGAGCTGAGTTGGTGGCAATTGATAGATATGTTAACACGAAGATTTATAGAAATAAAAATTTTGCAGGAAGTATATATGCCAGTACATGATGTAACCAGAATGTTTAGACTATGTGAGTGTTGAGACAGAGTGTTTATAACTGTGTTTATGTAAACAGTAAACAGGTATGCTGTATGTTGTGACTAATGTCTACAGACATACTTGGTGACCATAACAAAAAATGTTGTAGTCTGCTGAATCAGTATCTGGAGCAAAATCTTATTGTGACATAAAAGAATTGAAGTTAATTTTTTTTACAGACCAAATAATAATGAGGCAATTATTGTAACTTTTGAGATTAATTAAATTAATTAAAGTAAATTAAATACAATTAAATTAATTAGGTAATTAAAGTAATTGAGAAGATGATTTTTAATAATGAACTTAACTATATTTTCATTTGAATGTAAACCGGAATTATAAAGTAAATGCTAACTGAAGTAAATAATGGTTAAAATATTCATTTAACACTGACAACTGATGAAAAAAAGTATAGGTTAGATAATGTGTGGGAACTTAAGATGTGTATATTACTGTTTAAGTAACCTTTTTTTTAAATGTCAATCCATGTTTTATGTGTTAACTGTAGATTCCCCACCTAAGTGCGGTCATGACCTCACCGGATCATGACCGTGAAAGTAGTTAATTGTGGCAAATCATAAATTTTACCTGATATAACCGGCTTGTGGTTTGTTTTAATTTTGCTAATCTGGTGGTTTGTTAGATTTAGTAGGGGGGTTATTTTTTGGGGAATCTACCAAATTTTGGAACAGGGCTATTTTCACCCAGATAGGGGTGGTAGTCCATTAGGGGTGTATAAATAAAAAGTAGTAGGTATAATACCGAATTTTATTGTAACGCCGAAGCAAGGATGGGGGTGGAATAAAAGAAAAAAAAGGTCCACCCCTTCCGCATCAGTCCTTGTGAAAGCAACTAGACGCTACAGTCTAGGGGAGGTAATAGTGAGTGTGGATGGGCGGTGACCCAGTTACAGGTCACGAGGGAGATGTGGTTTACGGCTAGGATGAGGCTGGAAAAAGCCAAGAAGCCTAGCGCAGAACACATTAATATGTAACGGGTATCAGGGGTTAAGGGATTAAAAGGGGGGTAGTAAAGAAAAAAAAAAATTTCATTTTATAGTAGCTAAGTATAAATGGATTTAATGTCATTTTGTATAATTAAGGTGTTATTTTGGCGGGGCAATATTGTATGGGGAATATTATTTAATTTAACTGGAATTTATTACTACTGTAAACCTATATTGTTTTATTAACACTATATTTTTTTGGGGTCTATAATATAAAATGAGCCAGTACGTTGTCAATGAACCAGTACGGCTAAGAGGAAACAAATCAGTTGTGGGATATGGAGTGATGGAAGGCCGTTGTTGATTTTTAATTGAATGTTTTAAAGTTAGGCGATACTGGGTCGGGTATCTGTTCGATTTTTCGGTGTTGGGATCTTGAACAGAGAAGTCCAGTAAGATCGGATGGGTGCTGTCGCAGTCGCCAAACTAGGGGGGTAAGAACCCACAGTTTTAGTAGAGTGTTCAGGGGGGTTGCAGCGCCATATCCTCACTGATCCTCTTAGGGTTTAGGCAATAAGAGTTTGAACGCTTCGGCTTTCAATCTCTTATTGGGGGGGTATTGTAACGGCACGAAACTGTAGGGCCAAGGTAACATTTTAAAAATTATATTTTCCACATAGTCATTGTTCACCCTTGTAGAACCCCGAGTTAGTCAACCAGACAGGCTATGTTTTGTCTCCGTACTCAAGCAACGTAGACCGATTGTGAAATAACATCCAACTTCGCATCAGCCGTGAATCACGGAGAAAATAACGCCAAGTTATGAATTGCATCAGGCGGCAAAAACATTGCTAACCTTCCCGCCTACGCTAAGGCGCCCTTTCAATAGCACCAATGGGAACACATATGCACGATCACGTGACCAAAAAAAACACTGTACGCAATTTAGCGAACTAACGCCAGTTCCAGTTGTGACTCAGGGCTGCAAGGCCAGCCTAAAAAACTTCAAGTGACTTTCTAAGTGCGAAAAGTTACGTCGGCCGACTAAATAAATAATATACGTATAATTTGAACAGTGGTGACTGACGGTCATAACATTGACGTGAATTAACCAGTGTACCAAAGAAAAAAACAACTAAACGCGGAGTGAACCGTAATGTTGAACAAACAGCGATTGTAGAACTCACCGAGAGATACCTGGAACGGTTAAGTACCATCAGTAACTAATTGGCCAAAACTTTTAAATTTCACAGATATAATGGGTAGAATACTAACAAAATTAACTAAATGAAATAGAAGGGTGAGAGAGAGAGAGCGTAAGTTTGGGGTACGTACCTACAAAGTAAAATACTGGTTCATAGATTGAGTAAATTAATTAATTGTAAAATTTTTTGCATTATCTTGCTGTTGTAAGGGGATGATGCAAAGACCATTGTAGTAACTTTTTTATATCACTTTCATGTAATAAGTAATTAAGCGATTTTTGTGTAAACCGTTGTTCTACAGAGAGTAAAGAGGGAAATTAATTAAAGAAAAATAAATAAGCGCCATTCATTACATAACATGTGTTAGCGTAATTATTCGTAGCTCAAACAAATAATCCTGTCTGCAGCCGTTTCGTCTGAATGACTCTTGGAAAAAACCCGAAGGTAAGAAATAATTATTAATGAGAATGAATTGAGTAGTTACATTGGCCCCGAACTAGGGACCCGAGTTATATATAATTTGTCCATAAAACGAGTAGTTACATCCTCTATCCTCAACTCTCAATGTATTTTCGTTATCACTACCATTACTTACTGTATCATTCTTAGATATCCCATTTTCAACTATATTACCATTATTACTTGTTATTTCGCTATTAAACTCATTACCATAATTACTACTTGCCTCGTTAATTATTTCTTCATTACTCATTTTCATTTTCACTTAACCTATCAACCTTATTATATGTTACCTGATCGTCTTTATTCTCATTCATTTCGTTCTTTCATATTATTAGATATTTTTCCACATTATCAATTATTTGTTTTTGTGTATTAATTAACTTATTAAAACCCTTATCCCATGATGGACCTACTTTGTTTTCCCAAAATACCCCACACATAAAATCGTTATCAATACATAAAAGCAAACACACAATAATTTCACAGGCAGTTACACTACCCAAACATAACCATAAAATATACGTTTAACATGTACAATACTTTCACAAATACGCTGTTACCCAAAACCTATGTTCTGTGCTTCAAAACAGGTCTAATTCATATAATAATTATACGAATATCATGGCAGGGTCGGCGACCCAATTGTGAAGAAACAAACATTTATTAATTTAAAAAAAATATATACTCTGCCAGAATCTTACCTTGCGATCTTTTCTCGCTGACTTACCTTTTGTAAACACCAACAGAAGTTCAGGGCCGCCACCAATATCTTTGAAGGACAGATATGGAAACCTTTATACTTTACCTTAATTAAAACACTAGACAATTTTGCAATCTGACTTCCACAATTCAGAAAATTCCACGGAACGTTACACGTGTTTTTCAGCACAGAATTATTAGGAAATGGTAATGGCAAAATAACTACGCTAACACACAATGGGTTATGCAATTAACACAAAATATTTATTTTATCTCAAATTTACTCTTTCTCTTTCTTTTTATGTTACTTCCACTAATCTCAATTATTTAAAATTTTCTTATACTAATTCCTATTTACAGACCAGTACTCTCTTTTACTTTTTATTTCTCCCCTTTTCCCTCACACACACTCTCACTCTCTTTACCCCCCGTTTTATTAACTGAGCTCTTTAGTAATTCAAATGTTTTACCTTACATAAACTTTTGGCCAAAAAGAAATTTGTTTCAATATTGTACTGAACTGAATTCAGTATCCGTGACCGTTACGCCACATGTCAGTTTACACTTTCCCACAAAACTATCACAAACTCATTTTATAAATGTTACTTCTGTTGAACCCAACTGTTTTCTGTTGCATTACATCACAGCACACTCTTTGGTAGACCTACTTTTACATTTTCGGTCTACCAAAGTTTTTCCGAGGCTTCTGTGAAATTATATTTGTACTGTTTAAGTAGTGGTGTCCAACTGCTCGGCGACGACTGTGTGAACATCGTGCACATGGTTGCCTACCCGCCAGGCATTAGGCATTGCCGTCAACTCATACTGCGATTGGTTTAAAAGTAATGAGCGGGAATAATTCGCCTCACCTCCGCTATGAATTTTGGGTCGGAGATTACATACTTTCCCATGCCCTTTTGTCCTCTGAGCACATGTCGCAAAAAAGCGGCACACACACGCGCTCTTACACATTCCCAGACGCTAATAGCTTTTGTGTGCCTCGTACGGCTTGGTTATTGCACTGACTACAAGGTGTCCAAAAAAGTCAACCTTTCGTGATCAAGACTGTTGCCTAGCATGGTTGGTTACAAATTGTTAAACTTATTATGAAATAAAAAATAATCCTTGGGTTTGCCCCGTTACAACCCACGACCTCCACTCTGCTATAAGGATCAACCTGTTGCTCTTGTCTCTCTTTTTGTATACCTGCCACCAGATCTGGATCTTCACATGATCTTAGACTGCCTTTGGTTTCATTTTAAGTGGAAAAGGGGAAAATAAAAATTCATTAATATTTTCAATTTACAGGAGCAGCAAATTTAGTGTTTACTTTCTTCTGTAAGGAGAATATTTTAAATACTGTAATGGAATCAAAATTTCAAAGCTCAGCAACAGATCAGAACAAGTAGAAGAGTTTGAGCTGCCTAGACTGCACTATCATCGAGGCCTGAGCTTCTGCCAGTGCATCCACTTTGTCATGCAGAGTTCTGTTCTGGCTCATACCACAAGGAGGCTGCACTTATCACCCATACTTATGCGTTGTAATGGTACATATAACACATCCATCACCAACGTATCGCAAATGAATTGAAAGCCACTACAAATGAAAATATCTACAAAGTTGAACTTACAATCATGGATAAAGGAAGTATCATAAGCCAAAATAGATGAATAAAATGAATAATGAATAACCAGTAAATGTACAACTGAAGAAAATAAAACAAGACTAACGACGAGACGACATACATAATTACCCAATAGATCAAACAGTGAGAAGGAAACTAGTGACAACACCACAAAGAAGAAATCTACTAAGAATGAGGAAGGAATCGGTGCAGAGAAGAAGAAAACATATCAAGGTCAAACACCAAAGGGAGATAATATGGATTAGAATGAATTAACAGGTGCAAATAAAAGTATTATCATACAAGAAGAAAGTATAAGTGAAATAAACAACACGATTTAAATCCCTAAGCTGTAAAATTGACACTGACCTAAACTTATTAAGCAAATACCTTCCTTAAGAATACAATACAAACAGAACTCAATAAGAGTTAATTATTGAAAAAGTAGTTAATAAGGAGAATGAGTAACAGTATGATAATTTCATAGTATAGAAAGTGTAGATGAAATTGTGAGAGAGTGTGAAGAGAGGTTAGGTGGGCAAAGGGCAGATTTTTCCCAAATATATAGTGAAACAAGGTTTTCACCGTGGTGTTATGAGGACAAGGTTCCCTCCGGTAGTTGTGTGGAAGACAAGGTGTCTTCGAATTGTCCCTTAATTTTTTGTGGTGGTCTTGGGAGAGCCAAGAAGTATAGTTAAGTTAGTTGTGCCCTTTGTGTGGTATGAAATAGGTCAGTGGGGTTGTGACAGGTATTATGATGATGAGAGATATTTGGAGAGAGAAAGAATGATAAAGGTATTTACGTTAAGTAGGAGTTATAAAGAGTTGAAAGAGAGGTTAGAACTGGAGAAAATAAACTATATGAAATGCTTACCTTGTGAAATAGATATTGATGATTATTTTGAGGATACCATTGTAGATGATAAACCTTACCTTATGATGTGATGAATATAGTGAAGGAATATGATGATAGAATGTGCCTTATATTAACAAAAAATACAGACGGTGACAAGACCAAAACTAATGATGTAGACAGGTTATATGATTTAATAATAATGTGGAATAATCCTGCAGATTATTATGTGGGTTTTACGGAACAATTTGAAATATTAACGGGTTATTATATAAATAACAATGATGTAAGGAGTGTAATTAAAGATGATAATTGTTATATAAAAATAAGACTATTGTATGATAATGGGGGTTAAATAAAAAATCAGTGAATGGACATTTTAATTATTTTAGTTTATGGTGATGACCTAGCTAACTTATGAAATGAGGTGTGGTAAACAGAAAATTAATGACGAAGAATTGCAAATAAATTTATAGTGAAATTAATTGTGTTTGTAATAAATGAATTGTAACTGTTTTGACTATTGTCATTAAAGTAACTTTGTGTTTTAAATAACTAATTGAGTTAAATAATTTTAGATTAATTAATTACTTAATAAATAAATGTGGTAGAAATAGATTTTGATAATGAATTTAAATGATGTTTCTGAGATTTGAGCTTTAAAATAAATAGTAAATGAATAAATCTAAAATGTGTTTAGTTGTGGAGTCATATGATTGTTATGTTTCAGAAGGTACATATGGTTGTATGTGATATTTGTGGAAATGAATGTTTATAATTTTGTGTCTATGACAGTAATCATGTGTTTATTCAATTGAGCGATGTAATGTAAGTATGAAGTTTATAATGCAGTTTAAATAAAGTAAAATGTTTAATGTTTGAATAATAAATTTTAAATGTGTTTAAAAGGTTTTAAATTAAATGATGAAATTAATTCGAGGTAGTTATGAATTTTCTAGTGTAATTTTCAATGATCATATTAATGTGGAATGTTGTAAAAGATAGAATTTGGGTGATAATTATTTAAATAAGGCATTAAGACAGTCAAAGTTAAATCTTAAATGGGTGTTAGACAGAATAAGAATTCTGGAATAAAAATAATACAGAAACGGGCCAGTAGTAGGGACACAGTAGCGATAGTGCATATATGTAGAGCAGTGGTTCCCAAAATGTGGGTCGCGACCCACTAGTGGGTCGCGGGATCTATTGAGGTGGGTCGCCGGACGACTTTTAAAATATCTAAGTAAAATATCTTACCGACTGAAAGAAATGTGAAAGTGTATTTCAAGAGGAAAGTTTTATAATCTGAAAAATCTGGCAGTCGTGGGACTGCCGACAGAAGTGTTAACTTAAATAACATGGTTACTGAATAATATATGTTGTCTTTATAAGTGACCATTCTGCAATATTAATAATTAATATAAAAACTCTTGTGCATAATAGAAATATTTTTTCTGTACTTGTGCACAAAACTTGGTGCATAATTTTTAGTGTACAATAATATCGTGTACAATTCTTATGTGCACAAACCATACCATGCCTTCGGAGTTATGCGCAAACAAACAGAAAAAAATATATACAGGTCAAATTGAGAACCTCCTCCTTTTTCGAAGTCGGTTAAAAATAACACTTTTGTTTATTATCTTACATTTCAATATACTTCTTACTGGTAAAACTGGGTTCATGCACAGACAGATTGTGCACAGAAAGTTTTTCATCGCATAATTATTTAATATTATTTTTTACACTTAACAAAAATAAACAAAATGAATTATACACCGTGCACGAATAATTGTGCATGAGCAATTATTAAAGTGAAAAACTTTCTGTGCACAATATTTCGTGCAAAATGTGAAAAAAATTATTAACTCGTTTTTAAAATTGAACATACTGAACTTTTTCTTTTAACAAATTAAATTTTGATACCCATTTTGATTATTGAGACAAAATATCTTGTTAAACCTTGAAAATTCTTTTGGTAAAATTTACCATTCATTATTTGTAATCTCCTTTATCATTTGCGCGTATACTTTTAGTCCCTAATTATTCTCTAAATTTAAATTTACATTCCCCGCTAAAGAATTCAATTTTTCCCTCTCCTCTGCTATAAGAAGAGTGGGAAAGAACATGGGATGCAGAGAGGGGGAAATTGTTACGGATTCTTGTCGCATTCCTTTGTGATGACGTCACATTCTACCGATTCACTCCCGTGTAAATTTTTTCCCTCTCCTCTGCTATAAGAAGTTAACACTTCAAAAGTTATGTACAAAACCCGTTCTAAAGAAGAAACTAATGTGGCTAATAACGCGCAGCCGTAGGATTCGTTCGTAATTGCGATATGGCAACGCCGCGTTCCCTTCCACTTGCGACATGTGTCAGATGAGTAACCTTGAGTTGATTTAGTCTTTCTCTGACTGTGGGATCGTGCGTTAGTTGCTTGTTGTTTAGTCAAGTGTGTTCATGCGTGTTTATAGTGGCGGTTTGTTTTATTTTATACTATATTTCTATTTTCTATTTATTTCACTATGGATGCGTGGATTGAGACTGGATCGTGCCGTAAAAGACAGACTTCAGCTAATTATGACGAACCTTCCACATCTGGTACCAGTGCTTCATGTAATACACCTAAAGGTGACAGTGTTAGTGAAGTTAGCGAACTGAACTCCTTCCTGAAGAAGGCAAAACCCTGCTTTCGTAAATACAACGCTGACTATTTGAAATATGGGTTTGTGTTTTGTGGCACAGAAGACGAGCCGCTTCCTCAGTGCGTTGTGTGTTTTGAAGTACTTGCTAATGAAAGTATGAAACCCTCAAAACTGGAAAGACATTTATCAAGAAAACATGCAGAATACGTAAGTAAGCCAATCGATTTTTTCCAGAACAAAAAACGAGAATTTTTTAAGTCAAAATCAGTGATGACAAAATCGACTTCTGGTGAACAAAATAAGCGAACTACAATCGCTTCATATCGACTATCCTTATTGATAGCCAAAAAGGGGGCAGCTCACACCATAGGAGAGGATATTATTTTACCAGCGGCCAAAATAATATCTGATGCTTTATTTAGCGAAAAGCAACCAAAATTAATTGGTGAAATACCCCTATCAAACACAACGGTAAAGAGAAGAATCGATGAAATGTCAGATTTTGTGAAACAGTCCATGATCACAGTTTTAAAGCAAAGTGAGTACTTTTCACTTCAGCTTGATGAAAGCACAGATGTAGCTGGCGAGGCTATTCTGTTAGCTTTTGTTAGGTTTGAATTTGATGGGAGGATAGAAGAAGAAATGCTCTTTTGTAAATGTTTGCCATCGACAACAATGGGAGAAGAAATTTTTAAATGTCTTGATGGCTTAATACTAGAAAATGAAATAGAGTGGTCAAAATGTTTTGCACTGACGACTGATGGTGCCCGTGCTATGTCTGGCATTTACTTAGGTTTGATTGCCAAAGTTAGGGCAGTTGCCCCTTCTGTTCAGTGGACTCACTATAGCGTGCACCGAGAGGCCCTTGTACTTAAAGGTCTGGCCGAAAGCCTAAAGAAAATCCTTAATGATGCAGTGAAAATTGTGAATTTCATTAAATCAAGACCTAAAAATTCAAGACTGTTTGCCATACTGTGCGATGAGATGGGCAGTGAGCACAAAACACTTCTCCTGCACTGTGAAATACGCTGGCTGTCAAGAGGGAAAGTGCTATCAAGATTATTTGAGCTTCGAGATGAACTGAGAATGTTTTTGTTGGAGCAAAAATCTGTGAGCAGTTTTTTGGAAATGTTAAATGACGAAAACTGGCTAATACGGCTTTCATATTTGGGTGACATATTCAGTGCTCTCAATACCCTCAATTTATCGCTGCAAGGGAAGGATGTCCACAAGTTCTATGTTCAAGATAAAATAGAAGCAACTATTAAAAAACTTGAAAGATGGTCCAGTAAAGTGACAGACAGTTGTTTTGATGCATTCCCACTCCTCAATGACTTCTTAGAAACATATGGAATCAAAGTTAACGAGGAAACTGCAACTGCCATGAAGGAACATCTTGAAGCACTGGCCTCTATTTACAGGTAATTATTCTCAAATGATTTTACTAATAACCACTTAGATTTGAAGTATTTCTTATTAAACATAAGTCTTATTATTTTCATGATATTATTTTTCACCCAATAAAGAAAAGTAACCATTAAGTTCTACTGCTTCTTTTGTAATGGTACAGAATTGTATGAAGCCCTAGTTTTAATTTTATATCAATTCAATCAATCTTAAAATTGTTAACTTTCACCTGTGGGGAGCCCCAGTACAACATACATACAGTTAGCCTAAACAATTGCCCAGACGTATTGCATAACCGCCCAGCAGCAGGCTCTTTGTGAATCACAGTCTGCAGTTTGTCATCAGAGAGTGTACAACAGTAGTAAGTAGCATCAGACAGAAAAGTTCGTGTATTACAAATAGTGGCCTCGGGAGTGTAATATAGGCCTAGAGTAAATGGGCCTATCCAGTAAAACATAATATTATTTTGCTGCAATTTACAAGGCAGCACGGTCATCACCTAAGTGCTCGAGCAAAATAAAGTTGACCGACAAACTGTTACAAAAGTGTAATCGGAAATCATGATAAATTAAATAAGACGTAGTATACCGCGTCAGTGTAAAAAATTTGTGAACTGTGGAAGTAACATTTTGAAGTGACCAGAAACAGCTAACTCCATGAGGCGGTAATGAAACTGTAAGGAACGCCGGGGATGGGTTAAGTACTCTTCATAACACTAATAGAACAATGCCATAAATAATAAATCTAAATACTGAACTGTAATAACGGGGTTTAAATGAAAAAGAATGTAAAAGAGTATGAATGAGAGAATGTCGCAAAGTACTGGTTAATGAAAATAACTCTATCATTAAGTAAATTTTTAGAGTAGTTTATACGGGGTGATTAAATATCTAGGTAGTCTTGTTTTATTGAACTTGTAGTGTGAAGATAAGGTGAAAGGGTATAATGCAGGCTAATAAAAGAAAGCCAGTTTGTTAACATACGCAAAATTTGTGTTAGCATAATTATTTCAAAACTCAAATCCAAATAATCCTTTCTGTAGCTGTTTTCGTCTGTACGACTTTGGACCCTATCTCGGAAGGTAAGAGTAAGATAATATATATATATTTGAACAAATTAATATTGTTTCATTGGCCCCGAACTAGGGACCCGAGTATTATAATATTTGCCGTAATTATTATAGTTTCACTGGCGCCCGAACAGGGACTCGAGTATTATAATTTTGTCAGTTAATTATTATAGTTTCACTGGCCCCGACCAGGGACGGCGAGTATAATTTGTGGTTATATTCGCCAGACCTAACCAAGTTGCAGAACGGGTTATTTGAGAGGGAGGGTGTTTTGGTAAATTATACAAACATAGTGATATATTAAAAGGATTAAGTCAATATTGGATAAGATTGAAATTCTTATGTAACATTTTATAAACTTATAAAAAATGGCAGGGAATAAGGACGATGTCGATGAAATAATGAGTGTTGACAATGGTGACGAGTCAAAAGTTATGAGTAATTGCGAGATACATTCGACTCCGAGTGCGAGTCAAGATAAAATAGAAGTAAATTTAATAGATGAAACTATGGTTACAGAGGACTCTGGGGTTCAATTAACCCCAACCTCATCAAAATGTAATAGCCAATCTGATAATAGTGATGTGATGAGATATTTGTGTGGCATGAATGCAATGTTGTGTGTTAAATTCGATGAACAGAATGTTAAATTCCATGAGTTAAAGGGTGACATAAATAATATGAAACAACAGAGTGTTAAGTTAGAAGATAATATTAATAAACGTTTAAATGAAATGGATGAATGTTTCAATACATTTAGAGAACAAGTGATAGGATCAGTAAATGAACAATTAAATAATCATATCATTAATGTAAACCAACAAGTGTCAGAGACAGTCAAAATACAAGTTCATGAGCAAATTCAAGAGATTAAAGATAATTTTATCAGTAATGAAGTGTTGTTAGTAAATGCCAATGAGAATGAGAGAGAGTGTGAAGACAGTTTAAATGAAGAGAGTGTACAGAGGGTAGAATTTTCCCGTGATGTGGTTGTGGGTGAAGAAAATGCTTCACTAGTATTGTTGGAGGACAAAGGTTCCTCCTTAGTTTTTGTAAAAGACAAAAGGTCTTTGAATTATTTTTGTGTATCTGGTAAAGCCAGATGTTGTAATAATGTTGTGTTACCCTCTGTAGGGAATGAGAATGTGAAATGGTGTGAGAAATATTGTGATGAGAGAATTAAAGAAAGAAAAACCGAAATATTTAAGTTGAATAGAAATCATGAAATATTAGTACAGAATTTATGCATGGAGAGGGAGGAGCAAATTGATTTACCTGTTAACATAGAGTTTGATAATTATTTTGATGAATATGATAATGATGTAATGGTAATAACAAAAAACACTGACGGAGACTTTATACAAAATACTGATGTCGACTTGATTTATGATAAGATAATTTTGGGGGGTAACCCTATAGATTATTATTTTGGTACAATGGAAAAAATAAGTTCTTATGGTTGTAAAACAAAAAACAGCCGTATGCTGTGTATCACCAAAATTGACAAATGTTATACAAAAATAAGACTATTATACGATGATGGAGGTTGAAAGCAGTGTATGGACAATTTTAAATATATTGTTTTATGGTTCTGACCTCGCAACTTTGGACAATGAAGTGTGATATAACTGAATAATTAATGATGATGATTTGTAAATAAATGATGTGAAATTAATTATGTGTATTGTAAGATGTTAGGTAAACAATGTGTGTATGCAGTAGAAATTGTTGTGATGAGAACAATAATATTAATATCTGGCAGCTTAAATAAATAACAAAAATAATTTGGAAGAAGATAATGAATGAGTTGTAGTTATTGCAATGGGTGAAAGTAATTAAAATGTTGCGTTTTCAATAATTGATTTAATTAAATAATTTGAGATGTTTAAATATTCTGATTAATTTAAAGGTTGTATAATTGAATTTCTAATGGATTTAAATTGTTTTATGAGATTTGACATTAATAAATAAATGTTGAATTGTTTGATATGAAATAACATTGTTGTTAAATGTTTCAGAGGTTACGTGGAGATATTGGTGTGTGTATGTGGTGTGTATTTTGTGTTCATGTTAATAGGTGGATAATGTACTGTAAGTATAAAGTTTATAATACCGATTAGATAGAATAAAATGTTTATAGGGGTGAAAAGATTGGATTCAATAATATAGATGAATTGAGATAATGGTATTAAATAAAGACTGTAATTAAAAAAGTAATAATAACTAAAAAGGTGAATTAAAATTAACTCTGATTTGAATTGGTAGACTTTGACAAATATGTTAACATTAAAAGATTTATAGAAACAAAAAATTTGTAGGAAGTATGATGTAAGCAGAATGTTTAAACTGAGAGTGTTTATAACTGTGTTCATGAAAACAAGTCTGGCACACAACTGTTTATGTAAACAGGTATGCTGTATGTTGTGACTAATGCCTACGGTCATGCTGAGTTGACAATAACAAAACTGTTGCAGTCTGTTGAATCATTGCCAGCAGCAAAATCTTATTGTGAAATAAAAGAAAAGAAGGTAAAATTTTTGAATGGTGTAAGGAAATCACCTAATGTTTTGATTGTGAGACAGTTAATATTTGTGTGATAGGATGTTGTTAATGTAAAATCATTTTGATCAAATGTAATTAATTTTGAAACTGTTAATTAAATAAAAAGCAAATTAATATGGTAATTAACGTAATAATTAGAGGATTTTTAATAATAAAGTTAAATTTATTTTGGACTAAATTTCAAAGGTAACGGTAGATTAAATAGTGATTGATAAAAAACATAATGATTAAAATATTCATTTAAAATTGAAAACTGAAGGAAATTTTGTGTAAATGTAATTTTGTATAATTAAGGTGTTATTTTGGATGGGTAATATTATACGGGGAATATTGTTTTGTTTATATGATTGAACTGCAAGTAGACTGTAAGATTATATTATTATTTTAAACTAAAGCCAGTACTTTGCAAATAACAGAACCAGTACTTTGCAAAGAATAAGCCTGTATGGCCAAGAGGAAACAAATCAGTTGTGGGATATGGAGTGATGGAAGCCCGTTTATTAAATTTTAATTGAATGTTCTAGAGTCAGGCGATACTGTGGTGGGTATCGGTCCGAGCTTATGGTGGTGGGATCTCGAGTAGAGAAGTCCCGTAAGATCGGATGGGTGCTGCCGCAGTCGCCAGACTAGGGGGGTAAGAACCCATGATTTTAGTAGAGTTCTCAGGGGGTTGCGGCGCCATATCCTCACTGATCCTCTTAGGGTTTAGGCAATAAGAGTTTGAACACTTCGGCTTTCAACCTCTTATTGGGGGGGTATTGTAACGGTACAGAATTGTATGAAGCCCTAGTTTTAATTTTATATCAATTCAATCAATCTTAAAATTGTTAACTTTCACCTGTGGGGAGCCCCAGTGCAACATACATACAGTTAGCCTAAACAATTGCCCAGACGTATTGCGTAACCGCCCAGCAGCAGGCTCTTTGTGAATCACAGTCTGCAGTTTGTCATCAGAGAGTGTACAACAGTAGTAAGTAGCATCAGACAGAAAAGTTCGTGTATTACAAATAGTGGCCTCGGGAGTGTAATATAGGCCTAGAGTAAATGGGCCTATCCAGTAAAACATAATATTATTTTGCTGCAATTTACAAGGCAGCACGGTCATCACCTAAGTGCTCGAGCAAAATAAAGTTGACCGACAAACTGTTACAAAAGTGTAATCGGAAATCATGATAAATTAAATAAGACGTAGTATACCGCATCAGTGTAAAAAATTTGTGAACTGTGGAAGTAACATTTTGAAGTGACCAGAAACAGCTAACTCCATGAGGTGGTAATGAAACTGTAAGGAACGCCGGGGATGGGTTAAGTACTCTTCATAACACTAATAGAACAATGCCATAAATAATAAATCTAAATACTGAACTGTAATAACGGGGCTTAAATGAAAAAGAGTATGAATGAGAGAATGTTGCAAAGTACTGGTTAATGAAAATAACTCTATCATTAAGTAAATTTTTAGAGTAGTTTATACGGGGTGATTAAATATCTAGGTAGTCTTGTTTTATTGAACTTGTAGTGTGAAGATAAGGTGAAAGGGTATAATGCAGGCTAATAAAAGAAAGCCAGTTTGTTAACATACGCAAAATTTGTGTTAGCGTAATTATTTCAAAACTCAAATCCAAATAATCCTTTCTGTAGCTGTTTTCGTCTGTACGACTTTGGACCCTATCTCGGAAGGTAAGAGTAAGATAATATATATATATATTTGAACAAATTAATATTGTTTCATTGGCCCCGAACTAGGGACCCGAGTATTATAATATTTGCCGTAATTATTATAGTTTCACTGGCGCCCAAACAGGGACTCGAGTATTATAATTTTGACAGTTAATTATTATAGTTTCACTGGCCCCGACCAGGGACAGCGAGTATAATTTGTGGTTATATTCGCCAGACCTAACCAAGTTGCAGAACGGGTTATTTGAGAGGGAGGGTGTTTTGGTAAATTATACAAACATAGTGATATATTAAAAGGATTAAGTCAATATTGGATAAGATTGAAATTCTTATGTAACATTTTATAAACTTATAAAAAATGGCAGGGAATAAGGACGATGTCAATGAAATAATGAGTGTTGACAATGGTGACGAGTCAAAAGTTATGAGTAATTGTGAGATACATTCGACTCCGAGAGCGAGTCAAGATAAAATAGAAGTAAATTTAATAGATGAAACTATGGTTACAGAGGACTCTGGGGTTCAATGAACCCCAACCTCATCAAAATGTAATAGCCAATCTGATAATAGTGATGTGATGAGATATTTGTGTGGCATGAATGCAATGTTGTGTGTTAAATTCGATGAACAGAATGTTAAATTCCATGAGTTAAAGAGTGACATAAATAATATGAAACAACAGAGTGTTAAGTTAGAAGATAATATTAATAAACGTTTAAATGAAATGGATGAATGTTTCAATACATTTAGAGAACAAGTGATAGGATCAGTAAATGAACAATTAAATAATCATATCATTAATGTAAACCAACAAGTGTCAGAGACAGTCAAAATACAAGTTCATGAGCAAATTCAAGAGATTAAAGATAATTTTATCAGTAATGAAGTGTTGTTAGTAAATGCCAATGAGAATGAGAGAGAGTGTGAAGACAGTTTAAATGAAGAGAGTGTACAGAGGGTAGAATTTTCCCATGATGTGGTTGTGGGTGAAGAAAATGCTTCACTAGTATTGTTGGAGGACAAAGGTTCCTTCTTAGTTTTTGTAAAAGACAAAAGGTCTTTGAATTATTTTTGTGTATCTGGTAAAGCCAGATGTTGTAATAACGTTGTGTTACCCTCTGTAGGGAATGAGAATGTGAAATGGTGTGAGAAATATTGTGATGAGAGAATAAAGGAAAGAAAAACCGAAATATTTAAGTTGAATAGAAATCATGAAATATTAGTACAGAATTTATGCATGGAGAGGGAGGAGCAAATTGATTTACCTGTTAACATAGAGTTTGATAATTATTTTGATGAATATGATAATGATGTAATGGTAATAACAAAAAACACTGACTGAGACTTTATACAAAATACTGATGTCGACTTGATTTATGATAAGATAATTTTGGGGGGTAACCCTATAGATTATTATTTTGGTACAATGGAAAAAATAAGTTCTTATGGTTGTAAAACAAAAAACAGCCGTATGCTGTGTATCACCAAAATTGACAAATGTTATACAAAAATAAGACTATTATACGATGATGGAGGTTGAAAGCAGTGTATGGACAATTTTAAATATATTGTTTTATGGTTCTGACCTCGCAACTTTGGACAATGAAGTGTGATATAACTGAATAATTAATGATGATGATTTGTAAATAAATGATGTGAAATTAATTGTGTGTATTGTAAGATGTTAGGTAAACAATGTGTGTATGTAGTAGAAATTGTTGTGATGAGAACAATAATATTAATATTTGGCAGATTAAATAAATAACAAAAATAATTTGGAAGAAGATAATGAATGAGTTGTAGTTATTGCAATGGGTGAAAGTAATTAAAATGTTGCGTTTTCAATAATTGATTTAATTAAATAATTTGAGATGTTTAAATATTCTGATTAATTTAAAGGTTGTATAATTGAATTTTCTAATGGATTTAAATTGTTTTATGAGATTTGACATTAATAAATAAATGTTAAATTGTTTGATATGAAATAACATTGTTGTTAAATGTTTCAGAAGTTACGTGGAGATATTGGTGTGTGTATGTGGTGTGTATTTTGTGTTCATGTCAATAGGTGGATAATGTACTGTAAGTATAAAGTTTATAATACCGATTAGATAGAATAAAATGTTTATAGGGGTGAAAATATTGGATTCAATAATATAGATGAATTGAGATAATGGTATTAAATAAAGACTGTAATTAAAAAAGTAACAATAACTAAAAAGATGAATTAAAATTAACTCTGATTTGAATTGGTAGACTTTGACAAATATGTTAACATTAAAAGATTTATAGAAACAAAAAATTTGTAGGAAGTATGATGTAAGCAGAATGTTTAAACTGAGAGTGTTTATAACTGTGTTCATGAAAACAAGTCTGGCACACAACTGTTTATGTAAACAGGTATGCTGTATGTTGTGACTAATGCCTACGGTCATGCTGACTTGACAATAACAAAACTGTTGCAGTCTGTTGAATCATTGCCAGCAGCAAAATCTTATTGTGAAATAAAAGAAATGAAGGTAAAATTTTTGAATGGTGTAAGGAAATCACCTAATGTTTTGATTGTGAGACAGTTAATATTTGTGTGATAGGATGTTGTTAATGTAAAATCATTTTGATCAAATGTAATTAATTTTGAAACTGTTAATTAAATAAAAATCAAATTAATATGGTAATTAACGTAATAATTAGAGGATTTTTAATAATAAAGTTAAATTTATTTTGGACTAAATTTCAAAGGTAACGGTAGATTAAATAGTGATTGATAAAAAACATAATGATTAAAATATTCATTTAAAATTGAAAACTGTAGGAAATTTTGTGTAAATGTAATTTTGTATAATTAAGGTGTTATTTTGGATGGGTAATATTATATGGGGAATATTGTTTTGTTTATATGATTGAACTGCAAGTAGACTGTAAGATTATATTATTATTTTAAACTAAAGCCAGTACTTTGCAAATAACAGAACCAGTACTTTGCAAAGAATGAGCCTGTATGGCCAAGAGGAAACAAATCAGTTGTGGGATATGGAGTGATGGAAGCCCGTTTATTAAATTTTAATTGAATGTTCTAGAGTCAGGCGATACTGTGGTGGGTATCGGTCCGAGCTTATGGTGGTGGGATCTCGAGTAGAGAAGTCCCGTAAGATCGGATGGGTGCTGCCGCAGTCGCCAGACTAGGGGGGTAAGAACCCATGATTTTAGTAGAGTGCTCAGGGGGTTGCGGCGCCATATCCTCACTGATCCTCTTAGGGTTTAGGCAATAAGAGTTTGAACACTTCGGCTTTCAACCACTTATTGGGGGGGTATTGTAACGGTACAGAATTGTATGAAGCCCTAGTTTTAATTTTATATCAATTCAATCAATCTTAAAATTGTTAACTTTCACCTGTGGGGAGCCCCAGTGCAACATACATACAGTTAGCCTAAACAATTGCCCAGACGTATTGCGTAACCGCCCAGCAGCAGGCTCTTTGTGAATCACAGTCTGCAGTTTGTCATCAGAGAGTGTACAACAGTAGTAAGTAGCATCAGACAGAAAAGTTCGTGTATTACAAATAGTGGCCTCGGGAGTGTAATATAGGCCTAGAGTAAATGGGCCTATCCAGTAAAACATAATACTATTTTGGTGCAATTTACAAGGCAGCACGGTCATCACCTAAGTGCTCGAGCAAAATAAAGTTGACCGACAAACTGTTACAAAAGTGTAATCGGAAATCATGATAAATTAAATAAGACGTAGTATACCGCGTCAGTGTAAAAAATTTGTGAACTGTGGAAGTAACATTTTGAAGTGACAAGAAACAGCTAACTCCATGAGGCAGTAATGAAACTGTAAGGAACGCCGGGGATGGGTTAAGTACTCTTCATAACACTAATAGAACAATGCCATAAATAATAAATCTAAATACTGAACTGTAATAACGGGGTTTAAATGAAAAAGAATGTAAAAGAGTATGAATGAGAGAATGCCGCAAAGTACTGGTTAATGAAAATAACTCTATCATTAAGTAAATTTTTAGAGTAGTTTATACAGGGTGATTAAATATCTAGGTAGTCTTGTTTTATTGAACTTGTAGTGTGAAGAAAAGGTGAAAGGGTATAATGCAGGCTAATAAAAGAAAGCCAGTTTGTTAACATACGCAAAATTTGTGTGCGTAATTATTTCGAAACTCAAATCCAAATAATCCTTTCTGTAGCTGTTTTCGTCTGTACGACTTTGGACCCTATCTCGGAAGGTAAGAGTAAGATAATATATATATATTTGAACAAATTAATATTGTTTCATTGGCCCCGAACTAGGGACCCGAGTATTATAATATTTGCCGTAATTATTATAGTTTCACTGGCGCCCGAACAGGGACTCGAGTAATATAATTTTGTCAGTTAATTATTATAGTTTCACTGGCCCCGACCAGGGATGGCGAGTATAATTTGTGGTTATATTCGCCAGACCTAACCAAGTTGCAGAACGGGTTATTTGAGAGGGAGGGTGTTTTGGTAAATTATACAAACATAGTGATATATTAAAAGGATTAAGTCAATATTGGATAAGATTGAAATTCTTATGTAACATTTTATAAACTTATAAAAAATGGCGGGGAATAAGGACGATGTCAATGAAATAATGAGTGTTGACAATGGTGACGAGTCAAATGTTATGAGTAATTGTGAGATACATTCGACTCCGAGTGCGAGTCAAGACAAAATAGAAGTAAATTTAATAGATGAAACTATGGTTACAGAGGACTCTGGGGTTCAATTAACCCCAACCTCATCAAAATGTAATAGCCAATCTGATAATAGTGATGTGATGAGATATTTGTGTGGCATGAATGCAATGTTGTGTGTTAAATTCGATGAACAGAATGTTAAATTCCATGAGTTAAAGGGTGACATAAATAATATGAAACAACAGAGTGTTAAGTTAGAAGATAATATTAATAAACGTTTAAATGAAATGGATGAATGTTTCAATACATTTAGAGAACAAGTGATAGGATCAGTAAATGAACAATTAAATAATCATATCATTAATGTAAACCAACAAGTGTCAGAGACAGTCAAAATACAAGTTCATGAGCAAATTCAAGAGATTAAAGATAATTTTATCAGTAATGAAGTGTTGTTAGTAAATGCCAATGAGAATGAGAGAGAGTGTGAAGACAGTTTAAATGAAGAGAGTGTACAGAGGGTAGAATTTTCCCGTGATGTGGTTGTGGGTGAAGAAAATGCTTCACTAGTATTGTTGGAGGACAAAGGTTCCTCCTTAGTTTTTGTAAAAGACAAATGGTCTTTGAATTATTTTTGTGTATCTGGTAAAGCCAGATGTTGTAATAATGTTGTGTTACCCTCTGTAGGGAATGAGAATGTGAAATGGTGTGAGAAATATTGTGATGAGAGAATTAAAGAAAGAAAAACCGAAATATTTAAGTTGAATAGAAATCATGAAATATTAGTACAGAATTTATGCATGGAGAGGGAGGAGCAAATTGATTTACCTGTTAACATAGAGTTTGATAATTATATTGATGAATATGATAATGATGTAATGGTAATAACAAAAAACACTGACGGAGACTTTATACAAAATACTGATGTCGACTTGATTTATGATAAGATAATTTTGGGGGGTAACCCTATAGATTATTATTTTGGTACAATGGAAAAAATAAGTTCTTATGGTTGTAAAACAAAAAACAGCCGTATGCTGTGTATCACCAAAATTGACAAATGTTATACAAAAATAAGACTATTATACGATGATGGAGGTTGAAAGCAGTGTATGGACAATTTTAAATATATTGTTTTATGGTTTTGACCTCGCAACTTTGGACAATGAAGTGTGATATAACTGAATAATTAATGATGATGATTTGTAAATAAATGATGTGAAATTAATTGTGTGTATTGTAAGATGTTAGGTAAACAATGTGTGTATGTAGTAGAAATTGTTGTGATGAGAACAATAATATTAATATTTGGCAGCTTAAATAAATAACAAAAATAATTTGGAAGAAGATAATGAATGAGTTGTAGTTATTGCAATGGGTGAAAGTAATTAAAATGTTGCGTTTTCAATAATTGATTTAATTAAATAATTTGAGATGTTTAAATATTCTGATTAATTTAAAGGTTGTATAATTGAATTTTCTAATGGATTTAAATTGTTTTATGAGATTTGACATTAATAAATAAATGTTAAATTGTTTGATATAAAATAACATTGTTGTTAAATGTTTCAGAGGTTACGTGGAGATATTGGTGTGTGTATGTGGTGTGTATTTTGTGTTCATGTCAATAGGTGGATAACGTACTGTAAGTATAAAGTTTATAATACCGATTAGATAGAATAAAGTGTTTATAGGGGTGAAAAGATTGGATTCAATAATATAGATGAATTGAGATAATGGTATTAAATAAAGACTGTAATTAAAAAAGTAATAATAACTAAAAAGGTGAATTAAAATTAACTCTGATTTGAATTGGTAGACTTTGACAAATATGTTAACATTAGAAGATTTATAGAAACAAAAAATTTGTAGGAAGTATGATGTAAGCAGAATGTTTAAACTGAGAGTGTTTATAACTGTGTTCATGAAAACAAGTCTGGCACACAACTGTTTATGTAAACAGGTATGCTGTATGTTGTGACTAATGCCTACGGTCATGCTGAGTTGACAATAACAAAACTGTTGCAGTCTGTTGAATCATTGCCAGCAGCAAAATCTTATTGTGAAATAAAAGAAAAGAAGGTAAAATTTTTGAATGGTGTAAGGAAATCACCTAATGTTTTGATTGTGAGACAGTTAATATTTGTGTGATAGGATGTTGTTAATGTAAAATCATTTTGATCAAATGTAATTAATTTTGAAACTGTTAATTAAATAAAAAGCAAATTAATATGGTAATTAACGTAATAATTAGAGGATTTTTAATAATAAAGTTAAATTTATTTTGGACTAAATTTCAAAGGTAACGGTAGATTAAATAGTGATTGATAAAAAACATAATGATTAAAATATTCATTTAAAATTGAAAACTGAAGGAAATTTTGTGTAAATGTAATTTTGTATAATTAAGGTGTTATTTTGGATGGGTAATATTATACGGGGAATATTGTTTTGTTTATATGATTGAACTGCAAGTAGACTGTAAGATTATATTATTATTTTAAACTAAAGCCAGTACTTTGCAAATAACAGAACCAGTACTTTGCAAAGAATGAGCCTGTATGGCCAAGAGGAAACAAATCAGTTGTGGGATATGGAGTGATGGAAGCCCGTTTATTAAATTTTAATTGAATGTTCTAGAGTCAGGCGATACTGTGGTGGGTATCGGTCCGAGCTTATGGTGGTGGGATCTCGAGTGGAGAAGTCCCGTAAGATCGGATGGGTGCTGCCGCAGTCGCCAGACTAGGGGGGTAAGAACCCATGATTTTAGTAGAGTGCTCAGGGGGTTGCGTCGCCATATCCTCACTGATCCTCTTAGGGTTTAGGCAATAAGAGTTTGAACACTTCGGCTTTCAACCACTTATTGGGGGGGTATTGTAACGGTACAGAATTGTATGAAGCCCTAGTTTTAATTTTATATCAATTCAATCAATCTTAAAATTGTTAACTTTCACCTGTGGGGAGCCCCAGGCAACATACATACAGTTAGCCTAAACAATTGCCCAGACGTATTGGGTAACCGCCCAGCAGCAGGCTCTTTGTGAATCACAGTCTGCAGTTTGTCATCAGAGGGTGTACAACAGTGGTAAGCAGCATCAGACAGAAAAGTTCGTGTATTACAAATAGTGGCCTCGGGAGTGTAAGATAGGCCTAGAGTAAATGGGCCTATCCAGTAAAACATAATATTATTTTGCTGCAATTTACAAGGCAGCACGGTCATCACCTAAGTGCTCGAGCAAAATAAAGTCGACCAACAAACTGTTACAAAAGTGTAATCGGAAATCATGATAAATTAAATGAGACGTAGTATACCGTGTCAGTGTAAAAATTTTGTGAACTGTGGAAGTAACATTTTGAAGTGACCAGAAACAGCTAACTCCATGAGGCGGTAATGAAACTGTAAGGAACGCCGGGGATGGGTTAAGTACTCTTCATAACACTAATAGAACAATGCCATAAATAATAAATCTAAATACTGAACTGTAATAACGGGGTTTAAATGAAAAAGAACGTAAAAGAGTATGAATGAGAGAATGTCGCAAAGTACTGGTTAATGAAAATAACTCTATCATTAAGTAAATTTTTAGAGTAGTTTATACGGGGTGATTAAATATCTAGGTAGTCTTGTTTTATTGAACTTGTAGTGTGAAGATAAGGTGAAAGGGTGTAATGCAGGCTAATAAAAGAAAGCCAGTTTGTTAACATACGCAAAATTTGTGTTAGCGTAATTATTTCGAAACTCAAATCCAAATAATCCTTTCTGTAGCTGTTTTTGTCTGTACGACTTTGGACCCTATCTCGGAAGGTAAGAGTAAGATAATATATATATATTTGAACAAATTAATATTGTTTCATTGGCCCCGACCTAGGGATCCGAGTATTATAATATTTGCCGTAATTATTGTAGTTTCACTTTATTTAAAATGATAATGGTTACGGGTTAATGTTTTAAGTTTAAGGTTTTTACGAACTGATATTTTTACGTTAGGCCACTGAAAGTTGTTTGTTTATGCAAGAGTATTATTTAAAATTGGTACTTGTTTTAGGAGTTACTTTCCAAGAATTCCTGATGAATTGTTATGGATAAGAAATCCATTTGTAGAGGACAAACTGAAAAAGCTAAAACTGTCTGCATCTGAGGAAGACTCCCTGATGGAACTATCATCTGATTCTTCTTTGAAAACTTTCTTTAAAGACTCAAGCCTAATCGCATTTTGGATCAAAATAAAGGGAGAGTATCGAGTGCTTGCAAATATAGCTTTAAAGGAATTAATGGGATTCACAACTACTTACTTATGCGAGCGTGCATTTTCTAGTTTGGTTTTTTTAAAAAACAAATATAGAAACAAACTTTGCGTGGAAAACGATTTATGCCTAAAACTAACAAGCTTCAATGCAGATATAGAAAGTATCATTAACACCAAGACTAAACAACACCACAAATCTCATTGAGTTTACCATTTAATTTGTATAAAATAAATTTCTTATTGGACAAAATATTGTTTATTTTCTTTAATAATGTTCCCTTCACCATTTTAAAAATTCTTACTCAGCAAAGCATTTGCACATATAATAATAACTTCAGTTTCATATTACATATAATTTTACGTGTATATATATATATATTGTACTACCTCGGGATTCTCGTTCTTTCCGGCCCAACGTTGCCGGCGTCAATTTGTACTGATATCGGTTTCCTCTCCTTAAAACCCCACTGTTGGATTTGTCGATTTGTACATACACCTATGCCAATGTGTTTTGAATTATTTTAATTATGTAAATCTCGGAGATATTTGGAGTTGTGGGATGTATTGATGTAAGTAATTAATTATTAACTTAGCTTTCTAAAAACTATCAGTGTTTGTGTACCTGCAACTTAAATAATTAATGAGTTATTTTATAATTCCGTCCAACCCTATTATACCTTGAAGAGAATTCTGTCTAATTTTGTATTTTTACGCTCTCTCTTTGGTGTCAGATAATTCCGCTATAAGCGCTGTAGTATCGGCTCAATGGAACTTATAGGTTAGTTCAATTTTTATGTTAACCAATTATTCTATACTTATTCAGTTACTTTTTTATTCCTAGCTCATTAACCATACTCCAAATAACAAGATTTTGCCAATATATATAGGTTCTTTATTTGTTTACTTCTTTAACATTGAATAATATATGTTCTAATTAACATATGCTTGGGCTATAGATTGTATGAATCGATTGTTGATTATTCTGATACCTTATTTAAGTTTAGTTATATAGTGTGTTTTAATTTGTAATTAATTTAATTCAGGGTGTGAAGGTTCTTGTAACTGTGGGGAAGATTAAAAATATATAGATAAGAATGCAAGATTTACAAATTTGAAGTGTTGTGTAGTTAGTATGATTAATATAATAATAATTTACCAGACTAGAACGAAGCAAATCGTGTAGGCGGTTGATTGATAAATTTACTGTTCTGTACGATTTTCTTTCTTCGGTTTACTAAAATGGAATTCTTCTCCTGTCCACTTCGGAATTACAGCTTTCTAGATTGGTTTACAGCCCAATGGATGCTTCTTCTGCAACGACAGGACCCAAATACGTTCTTCCCTCGGTTGAAGCAATTAGTGTTGTTCCGTGTTTTTTGAAAGGTTATAAATTCTGGTGTAGTGTATATTATTATTTGTGATACTTTTGATTCTTTCTATTTGTTTTAATGTATCGTCAATTCCTCTCGTATATGGGATGGTTCAAGTCCTTCCTTGTATAATCCAGTTATTTATTCTCTATTCAGATTTCATTCTGTAGTATTATTTGGTTAAACTGTACTGGTGATTCATATATATTGTCATTAGGATTTTGTATTTTATTATAGCGTCTGATAAGTTAGACTATTCTGATTAAAAAAATATTTCTTGGGTTTTTAATCTCATCACATTCAGTTCATCAAAGAAATTATTGTTAAATCAACAACTTCCTCTTCTTTTTTCGTCCCTAGCAACACCTGACTTCTTCCTCCTACATGTTTGAATATAATGTTTATTTCATATATTTTTTGTCTATTCCTTATAAATTTGCTATCCTATTGAAATGTAACTTTACCAATAGTTGGTTTATTATTTTCTACACATATTCTGCTGGTTTTATTATATAAGCCGGTTTTTTTTCTTTTTTATATTTAATCCACTTTCGATATTATATGTTACTAATCGATACAATGGCATTATGGTATTATCATAATTTGTATAAATTTTATAATATATTATTATTAATTTAATGTTTTTTCTAGCTCTTCCAATCGTATTCATTAATTATTATTTATTGATATACCTAACCTTTATGTTATGAGTGGTTATATAGTGGTTTTGGCTGTTAGGCCTTTTATTGTAAACGGACCTATCTGTGTTTATACCTGGTACACATCTATAGCCTCTTTTACATAAATTCATACATACAATCAAATCTTAACTCTTAACATTTACATAAACAATTATTTTTTCCATATCTAATAACAATTTTACCTTGACCTATGGATCACATATTAGAAATTCAAATCTATTAACGTTAATTAGCTGCTTCACACTTCATTCTACAACAGTTATTGTATAATACAACTTGTTTCATTATCTTTCATTAACTCAACACATATTTGGTATAACATAACACAAACTTTATCATAATACTTGTTGTCATAAAATAATATCTCTTAACTCAAAATTCTTATTTGTTATTACTATAAAGTAAATTATTGTTTCATTTTTTGTTTGTTTTTTCATTGAACATTTGTCATCAACTATTATCTAACTTACAGGTTCGGTTATACTTGTTAATATTATCTTGCATCCTTATTTACCTTTATCTATGATTATAAGTGTACTTATTAGATCTTTGTTCTATCATGGGGTTAGATATTCACTTGTTTATTATTCTGTGAACCTTGTTTTTATGTAACATGAATGCTAGCATTTCTGTTGCGTTACATATGCTCCCCCTCCTAAAAAAGTTTAGTTTACCTGAATGAAGTTTAGGTCAAATAAACTTGTCTTTTTCATATGCCTTTTCTTCATTTAATTGTTAATGGTTGACGATGGGATTTTCATTGTAACTTCATTAGACTAGTATTAATACCTTTTTTTTTATTTAATAACATTTCATCATTTTAATTAACATTCTTGATCATTTTTAATGTCTGTAAACATTATTTGTTGATAGTTGGCTACAATATTCAATGATACATTAGTTTCACATCTCTTCTACTTATAATTACTATTATCACTGTATTTCTCAATTACTCTTCTGTCAACTCATTTCTTTTTGTTTTCTGTCCTTCTCTTTTGGAAACTGAAGTTATTCTTGCAACTATTCTAATATTCCTTAAATATTTAATTTCCCTAACAATCCCTAATACATGTGTTGGTACAGTTCAGAGAGGCACTGTTTGGCTTCATACTCTGCTGCCCACACCACATTTAATATAGTACTGCTGGAATTCATCTACAGTCAGCTATAAAATATAATAATAATCTCCTAATAATCTCTTTAATTATTTAATAATAAATATTAGGGAAAAAAATGTTTTTCTTTGTTGCCTTTATATTTCTTCATTACCTTCCTTCATATTTTGTGATTTCATTTTAGTTCCTTATACATTCTTTGATATTGAATTTGACAGTTATCATTTGTAATCATTTTTGTTATTATTTTTGTTGTGATTGTAATGCTAAGTATCTTCTTCATTTGTTTTTTCTCTGATCTCAATATTTTCTAAATAGTTGTTGTGTGATGATCATTATAATTGTATTTCTGACTAAATATATATTCCTTATCCCAACTACTCTTCTCTTTATCGTATTTCATTATTTTGGCTGTTTATTTTTCGATGAATTGTGTTCATAAGTACTCTTTCTTTCTTGTCTTCTTTAACATTACATTGGTTACATCCATCGTTTACTGAATTTGTTTTCATCATTTGGCAATGTAGTATGTATTTTTTTTTTTTTTTTTGCATAGGTAGATTTGAGGTAATAACTTTTATCTTGGGGTTTCATTATTCATTATTCACACTATTTCTTTATAAACATTTAATAATAATTCTCGCTTTCTTCTGTAATCTTGGGGTTTCATTAAACATTATTCACACTATTTCTTTATAAACATTTAATAATAATTCTCGCTTTCTTCTGTAATCTTGGGGTTTCATTAAACATTATTCACACTATTTCTTTATAAACATTTAATAATAATTCTCGCTTTCTTCTGTAATCTTGGGGTTTCATTGTTCATTATTCACACTATTCCTTTATAAACATTTAATAATAACTCTAGTTTTCTTCAAAATCGTTAATAAGTGGTTCTTATTGTATTTTAGAATTTAGTGGTAGTCTTCAACTCAAATTCTTTTTAATTCAAAGTATTTTCTCTTCAAGACTGGTAATAAGTTGTTCTTATTATATTTTAGAATTTATTCATTATATTTCTTTATGGACTCTTGGTTGTTTGTTCCCTTAATTCTTTTCGTGATAGGGTTCATTATTTCATACGTATTGTTATTATTATTTTTTGTTATCACATATGGCCCAGTATATAATAATAATAATTTTTTAGTTATTCCCTCTAGAGTGCTTGGTAACTCCCTGTTTCTTATCCTCTTCCAATAAATCTTCCCTGATATTCTTTAAATAGTGGTTATTAATTATGGTTATTTTACGATTACTCTCAATTTTGTTTATAATTCGCTGTTCCCCAAGATTACGGTTCAGTGAAGGGTATTCATTAATTTTCACTGCCTCTGTTAGTTTAAATGAGGGCTTACCCCCTCTTCTCTATTTTCATTTTGATTACTGTGTTGATTTTGTAAGGTTTCAGTGCGATCCTCCTTATTAGGTTCCGCTATCCTATAATTTCCTTCAGGTGGATAGTTGACTTCACGCCGGGACTGGTCATAATGGTTGTCATATCGATGACTCCTTGGGTAATACCGTCGCTGATTACCTTGAGGCCTGGAGTAGATATAATTGACGTTATGCCGATAATTATTGGGTCGTCTGTCCCCATCTCCTCTATTATTGCGACTATCACGATAATTATAATTATTATTGCCACGATAATTATAATTATTATTGCCACGATAATTATAGTTCCTTGAATTATTATTCGCGTGCTCATTTTGGTTTCTATTGGCATTAACGTTCTGCGCAGGTCGATTGTGATCACTATTATTAGAATTGGTTGGTGGCGCGTTATTATTATATTTCTGATATTTATAATTCAACATTCTATTTCTTTGGTATTGGTTCTCGTGCTCATAATTCTCCTAAAATTTGGCCATGGCTGGAATCGTTTTGATTTGACTACACATACGTGCATTTTTTATCCCTTCCTCGTAATGGTAGGATAGTTGTATCACCAAACATTCTTCGGGAATTCTGGGCTCTAAGTTCCGCGCCATACATACCTTTCCTAGAAAGTATGAAGTAGGAGACTGGCCTATGTTTGTTTCATATTTACCGTTACTCAAATTATTCCTAATCATGTTTTGGGTCGATTCAGACCAATACTTCTCTTTAAACTGTTTTTTGAACTCAGTCATGTCCAGTATATCCGGGCGCACCACTGTCCACCAATTATCATAACTATCTTTAAATGTTTCATCAATCATACTGCGTATAATACTCCAGCGACCTTCTCTATTTCTTGTGATTACCTCTTCCAATCTCTTTAAAAATTCCATCGGATTGCGCTTGTAATTACGAAAATTAATCGATTCCCGGTTCTCGTGGTTATTTGTATGACTATGTTGGCATGTCCTATCCCGCCATGAATCTACTTCTTCTTGTAATTGTAATTCACATCTATTAATTTCTTCTATTTTATTTTTATTGGTATTGATTTGACCTTCCATACTATTTAAATTGCCATAGACTCTTTCGAGTCGTTCGCCCATGTCTGTCTGTATTTGCGTAATACCTTCCTTATTCTCTTCCCGTACCTGATGTATTTCGTTTTTAATTTGCTTATATTTTTCGACAGTTTCCTGTTGGATTTCTTCGACCAATGTTTTATTCTCAATTTTTGTGTCATTAATTTTATTCTGTAATTCTTCACGAACCTGTACTATTGTTTCGTTAGTTTTTTCTAACCCTTCATTTGTTTTGGCTATTTCTAATTTTATTTCCTCATTATTTTGGTCCACCTTCTGGTTAACTGTCACATTAATATTCTCAATTTTTTCATTAATTTGCCTTAAATTTTCTTCATGTATTTGTAAGATGTCTTCTTTCATTTGTTTTAAACCCTCATCATTCCTATATAACCTTTCGTGAATTTGGTTTAATCTTTCGTTCATTTGTTTTGAGGTTTCTCTAATTTCCTCATTTGTTTTGTCGAATTTCTCATCCTGTTTCCTAAATTGTTCCCTTAAGTTTTCCTTATTCTCCTCATTTGTTTTATCTAATTTTTCCTCCAGTCTCTTTGAGTTTTCCTTATTCTCCTCTTTCATTTGTCTATTACTTTCCATTATAATCCTCAACAGCTCCTGCATACTCATGTCTTCCTTTTTGTTGGATTTATCTGGTTGGTCCCCTTGGGCAACTTCTTCCATTACTTCCTTTTCCTTGTCCGTAATTATTTCAGTTTCCTTTATTTCGTCTGTCTGTTGTTCCATTTCACTGTCTGTTATTAGTTCTATTTCCTGTTCTTGTTCACCTTCTTCCTTCTCAGTATCTTCTGCCCTCCTCTTTGATCTAAATCTGGTATCATACATTTTTATTCTCCCACAGTTGCCTGCTCTGGTTAAGTAATATTATTATACTTATAATTATTTAACTTAAGCCCTACACAAGTTGAGCGCCAATTTGTACTACCTCGGGATTCTCGTTCTTTCCGGCCCAACGTTGCCGGCATCAATTTGTACTGATATCGGTTTCCTCTCCTTAAAACCCCACTGTTGGGTTTGTCGATTTGTACATACACCTATGCCAATGTGTTTTGAATTATTTTAATTATGTAAATCTCGGAGATATTTGGAGTTGTGGGATGTATTGATGTAAGTAATTAATTATTAACTTAGCTTTCTAAAAACTATCAGTGTTTGTGTACCTGCAACTTAAATAATTAATGAGTTATTTTATAATTCCGTCCAACCCTATTATACCTTGAAGAGAATTCTGTCTAATTTTGTATTTTTACGCTCTCTCTTTGGTGTCAGATAATTCCGCTATAAGCGCTGTAGTATCGGCTCAATGGAACTTATAGGTTAGTTCAATTTTTATGTTAACCAATTATTCTATACTTATTCAGTTACTTTTTTATTCCTAGCTCATTAACCATACTCCAAATAACAAGATTTTGCCAATATATATAGGTTCTTTATTTGTTTACTTCTTTAACATTGAACAATATATGTTCTAATTAACATATGCTTGGGCTATAGATTGTATGAATCGATTGTTGATTATTCTGATACCTTATTTAAGTTTAGTTATATAGTGTTTTAATTTGTAATTAATTTAATTCAGGGTGTGAAGGTTCTTGTAACTGTGGGGAAGATTAAAAATATATAGATAAGAATGCAAGATTTACAAATTTGAAGTGTTGTGTAGTTAGTATGATTAATATAATAATAATTTACCAGACTAGAACGAAGCAAATCGTGTAGGCGGTTGATTGATAAATTTACTGTTCTGTACGATTATGCTGTACGATTTTCTTTCTTCGGTTTACTAAAATGGAATTCTTCTCCTGTCCACTTCGGAATTACAGCTTTCTAGATTGGTTTACAGCCCAATGGATGCTTCTTCTGCAACGACAGGACCCAAATACGTTCTTCCCTCGGTTGAAGCAATTAGTGTTGTTCCGTGTTTTTTGAAAGGTTATAAATTCTGGTGTAGTGTATATTATTATTTGTGATACTTTTGATTCTTTCTATTTGTTTTAATGTATCGTCAATTCCTCTCGTATATGGGACGGTTCAAGTCCTTCCTTGTATAATCCAGTTATTTATTCTCTATTCAGATTTCATTCTGTAGTATTATTTGGTTAAACTGTACTGGTGATTCATATATATTGTCATTAGGATTTTGTATTTTATTATAGCGTCTGATAAGTTAGACTATTCTGATTAAAAAAATATTTCTTGGGTTTTTAATCTCATCACATTCAGTTCATCAAAGAAATTATTGTTAAATCAACAACTTCCTCTTCTTTTTTCGTCCCTAGCAACACCTGACTTCTTCCTCCTACATGTTTGAATATAATGTTTATTTCATATATTTTTTGTCTATTCCTTATAAATTTGCTATCCTATTGAAATGTAACTTTACCAATAGTTGGTTTATTATTTTCTACACATATTCTGCTGGTTTTTTGATATAAGCAGGTTTTTTTTCTTTTTTATATTTAATCCACTTTCGATATTATATGTTACTAATCGATATAATGGCATTATGGTATTATCATAATTTGTATAAATTTTATAATATATTATTATTAATTTAATGTTTTTTCTAGCTCTTCCAATCGTATTCATTAATTATTATTTATTGATATACCTAACCTTTATGTTATGAGTGGTTATATAGTGGTTTTGGCTGTTAGGCCTTTTATTGTAAACGGACCTATCTGTGTTTATACCTGGTACACATCTATAGCCTCTTTTACATAAATTCATACATACAATCAAATCTTAGCTCTTAACATTTACATAAACAATTATTTTTTCCATATCTAATAACAATTTTACCTTGACCTATGGATCACATATTAGAAATTCAAATCTATTAACGTTAATTAGCTGCTCCACACTTCATTCTACAATAGTTATTGTATAATACAACTTGTTTCATTATCTTTCATTAACTCAACACATATTTGGTATAACATAACACAAACTTTATCATAATACTTGTTGTCATAAAATAATATCTCTTAACTCAAAATTCTTATTTGTTATTACTATAAAGTAAATTATTGTTTCATTTTTTGTTTGTTTTTTCATTGAACATTTATCATCAACTATTATCTAACTTACAGGTTCGGTTATACTTGTTAATATTATCTTGCATCCTTATTTACCTTTATCTATGATTATAAGTGTACTTATTAGATCTTTGTTCTATCATGGGGTTAGATATTCACTTGTTTATTATTCTGTGAACCTTGTTTTTATGTAACATACATGAATGCTAGCATTTCTGTTGCATTACAATATATACACAACGTAGTGGTAGTGTATATATTATATATACTAGGTCATGAAAATTTTTCCAGAAAGATTGTGGGTCCCATTACAAAAAAGATTGGGAACCACTGATGTAGAGTAATGAGAGTGATGTAATTGGGGAATAAATAGATGATGGTGAAATTTTGTAAAGAGTGTGGTGTGGTAAGGAGTCCTCTACGCAAGACGTTGTGGCGGGAGGTAAATAGTTTTAAATGAGGTTTGGGGGAGTTACCTGCGAAAGGGTCAGGAACTAATAAGGGAATGAGTATAAGGGAGGGAACACACATCCTAGGTACAAAGGGGGTATCAGATATTTTGTTATAAGAGTAGAATGATTCAAGTTGAGTTAGAGTAGTAAGTTAATGGGAGTAAATTTTATTGAGAGATTGGTGTCACCCTATGCAAATCTAAATGGTTGTTAAAAGGAAGAAGGGGTAAGATTATATTTTAATGCCTTTTCAGTAAAGTAGATCATTATGAATAACTGAGAATCACCCAAACTAATTGATAATGAAAATGATTAATAGAAATTCATAATTGAAATGTAATAATAAAATGTAACAAGATAAAGAGTTAATAGAATTTGAAACTAAACTTAAATTTGAAATGTTGGTAATTTTTATACAGATGCCAATTAAATGTTTATTTTAATGGAAGGAGAGAGAGTAAATTCCTTTCATTAAATTGTAAATTAAATTGTAATTGAAGATTTAATCGTGAGTTGATGCTCGATTGTGTAAGTAGGAATAGATTAGTTTAGGTGAACAAGCAAATATTTTGTTGTACTCACTATTTTATGTTAATGAAGGTCACAAGTAGGAAAGTTAAGAAAGAAAATGTATGGTGTTAGAACACACAACCAAGACTAGGGACTTCATGTAATGAAAATTGTAAATTTTAAACATAACTATATCAAATGTATAAATATCTTTTACTTGTGATTCCCCAACTTTCGGGCGGTCACGGAGTCACCGAACCCTGACTGTGGATTTCGATTATTGGTAGCAAGTGTGGTTGGGCAGGTTGTATCCTAGCCATACTTGTTATTATTTTCAAAATTGGTGAATTTAGAAATTAACTGGGGGGTACACTCAGGGGAACTATGGAACAGGGGCTATCATCGTAGGGGGTGGTAGTGCCGTGTTAACGGTGTGTAAATAATATTTAGTAGGATTACTGGTGTCCTCAGACATCAGTAATGCCAAATTTTTTCATAACGCTGAACCAAGAACGGTATAGGCAGCATCTATACCATATATATATATATATATATATATATATTATAACAGCACCAAATATTAATTATTTGGGGTTATATGTCATCTGCATACTAAAATCATGTTTAAATAAACTGTAATAGTCAAAACTCCATTTGTATGTAGGAGCGATGAAAATAATGCTTTGTAAAGCGATGCACACGTGGCCGTTATGTAATCAGCTCGCTGTACAAGGAAGGGCCACACCCAAACTGTTAATTATTAATATCTCGGAAACTAATAAATTAAGGCAAAATCCAAGATAGCCAAAATGTTTGCCAAAATATTAATAATGATGTGCGCAAATTTTACGCAATATAATTAACAAATAAAAGAGTTAATTAATTTAATTGAATAACTTCTGTAAAAATAGAGCTACATTAATGAGATTTGAATAAGTTATAAAGATAATAATTTCCAACAGATTGTATGTTTTAGATTTAGCAACATCCGGAGCGACAATTTGGTTCCGCCGAATAATAATAATATTAATTCTCCGTCTGTGGGAATCTAACTTCATTCTCACGGACCAAGGGAATTCAAATTTTATGTAGTAGGGAGAGTGTCAGCCAATCAAATCATTTGACCAAACCCCGACCAGCGCGGTGTTTTCTGGCTGAAACATCACTCTTCTGCCAGTACTTGCGAAGTAAAGATGTAATTCTTCGATCATCTCGTAACCATAGTTGCGAAGATTCATCAGAAGACTCTACGTGGTCAACACACACAATTACGAATGCAGTAAATACAGATCAACTGTACAGCTCGTAATTATTGCGTAAAGGCGAGATACTCTTCATTACATCAACCAAGCTTATTGTGTACTGCAAGCCGTGGTCATAAGCACGCAAGAGATCCACCAGACTTCAAGACCAGACTTCAAGAATACAGCAGAGAGGCCGTCTCAATTATTGGTGAACATCTGACGAGCAGAGCTACCACTCGAATGAAACACACACACACACGCTGACGTGCAACGTGCGAATCGACGAGGGACAGAAACCAGTTCCAGCAGAGAGCCGCAGACGTTAAAATATTCACGAACAGCAGGAAAGCAGAGTGTTACCGAATTCTGAACTCAACGACCGAATCCAGGAGCTCTAAGCAGATTACTTTCTCCAGCGATCGGACCGGAATCAACGAGGGACAATTGGGAGCAACTCTAACATCCTCTTCAATAACAGGAAAGCAAAATCAACTTATTTATTTTTCAACATCAAATTTTCTATCTTTCCATTTAAAAGCATTGTAATTTGAACAATTCAGGTGCCATACAAAAATCAAAGACTCTAGTAATTAAGAATAAATTCATTGTGATAATCTGTATAGCAGTCTAAGTCATTAGTAAGCTGTAGTTAAGAAAATAGAAATAACATAAAAGCGCTATACAAATCTTAACTAACAATCTAATTATTAGCTCATACTGCAGTATAACAGAAGTCAAATCACTAGAAATGAAATGACGTGAACTAGACTGTCACGCCTAATTTATTTTTGTTAATTATTCTAATTAACTTCAGAGTTTTCATATTTTGTTTTATTAACATTTAAATTCAATTTAGTAAAAGCAATTTAATTTAATTAAATCAATCAATTAATTAAAATTTTCAATTGCAATTAACTCGTCAAATAACGAGTTTAGTTTATTTTCAATTATTAACCAATTGAAAAACATAGATTCATTGTTTAGACCGTAAGATAATTGATAATATAATAACCATTTTATTCTTGTGTGTTATTGGAGTAATAAACAACGTTTTATTACCCCATATTTCATTGTTTTATTGTTGTACAATAAAGTCTACCAGTCTCACAAAACTCTCCCCCTATAAAGTAACTTATTTTGTGTGTTGTTGCAATAAATTTGAGATTACTAGCTTGCGAAATTCAAATCCAAAATCCACACGCCCTAGTCGGAAGAATCCGCAAGATCGGACAGCAGGTAGGTACTCATACACAACACAACACAACAACAACGCATATAAGTAGAGTTGCAATATATATTGTAACACAACAGAAATGCTAGCATTCATGGTACATAAAAACAAGGTTCACAGAATAATAAACAAGTCAATATCTAACCCCATGATAGAACAAAGATCTAATAAGTACAATTATAATCATAGATAAAGGTAAATAAGGATGCAAGATAATATTAACAAGTATAACCGAACCTGTAAGTTAGATAATAGTTGATGATAAATGTTCAATGAAAAAGCAAACAAAAAAAGAAACAATAATTTACTTTATAGTAATAACAAATAAGAATTTTGAGTTAAGAGATATTATTTTATGACAACAACTATTATGATAAAGTTTGTGTTATGTTATACCAAATATGTGTTGAGTTAATGAAAGATAATGAAACAAGTTGTATTATACAATAACTATTGTAGAATGAAGTGTGAAGCAGCTAATTAACGTTAATAGATTTGAATTTCTAATATGTGATCCATAGGTCAAGGTAAAATTGTTATTAGATATGGAAAAAATAATTGTTTATGTAAATGTTAAGAGTTAAGATTTGATTGTATGTATGAATTTATGTAAAAGAGGCTATAGATGTGTACCAGGTATAAACACAGATAGGTCCGTTTACAATAAAAGGCCTAACAGCCAAAACCACTATATAACCACTCATAACATAAAGGTTAGGTATATCAATAAATAATAATTAATGAATACGATTGGAAGAGCTAGAAAAAACATTAAATTAATAATAATATATTATAAAATTTATACAAATTATGATAATACCATAATGCCATTATATCGATTAGTAACATATAATATCGAAAGTGGATTAAATATAAAAAAGAAAAAAAACCGGCTTATATCAAAAAACCAGCAGAATATGTGTAGAAAATAATAAACCAACTATTGGTAAAGTTACATTCCAATAGGATAGCAAATTGATAAGGAATAGACAAAAAATATATGAAATAAACATTATATTCAAACATGTAGGAGGAAGAAATCAGGTGTTGCTAGGGACGAAAAAAGAAGAGGAAGTTGTTGATTTGACAATAATTGCTTTGATGAACTGAATGTGATGAGATTAAAAACCCAAGAAATATTTTTTTAATCAGAATAGTCTAACTTATCAGACGCTATAATAAAATACAAAATCCTAATGACAATATATATGAATCACCAGTACAGTTTAACCAAATAATACTACAGAATGAAATCTGAATAGAGAATAAATAACTGGATTATACAAGGAAGGACTTGAACCATCCCATATACGAGAGGAATTGACGATACATTAAAACAAATAGAAAGAATCAAAAGTATCACAAATAATAATATACACTACACCAGAATTTATAACCTTTCAAAAAACACGGAACAACACTAATTGCTTCAACCGAGGGAAGAACGTATTTGGGTCCTGTCGTTGCAGAAGAAGCATCCATCGGGCTGTAAACCAATCCAGAAAGCTGTAATTCCGAAGTGGACAGGAGAAGAATTCCATTTTAGTAAACCGAAGAAAGAAAATCGTACAGCATAATCGTACAGAACAGTAAATTTATCAATCAACCGCCTACACGATTTGCTTCGTTCTAGTCTGGTAAATTATTATTAGATTAATCATACTAACTACACAACACTTCAAATTTGTAAATCTTGCATTCTTATCTATAATTACAAGTTAAAACACACTATATAACTAAATTTAAATAAAGTATCAGAATAATCAACAATCGATTAATACAATCTATAGCCCAAGCATATGTTAATTAGAACATATATTATCCAATGTTAAAGAAGTAAACAAATAAAGAACCTTTATATATTGGCAAAATCTTGTTATTTGGAGTATGGTTAATGAGCTAGGAATAAAAAAGTAACTGAATAAGTATAGAATAATTGGTTAACATAAACATTGAAATAACCTATAAGTTTCGTTGAGCCGATACTACAGCGCTTATAGCGGAATTATCTGACACCAAAGAGAGAGCGTAAAAATACAAAATTAGACAGAATTCTCTTCAAGGTATAATAGGGTTGGACGGAATTATAAAATAACTCATTAATTATTTAAGTTGCAGGTACACAAACACTGATAGTTTTTAGAAAGCTAAGTTAATAATTAATTACTTACATCAATACATCCCACAACTCCAAATATCTCCGAGATTTACATAATTAAAATAATTCAAAACACATTGGCATAGGTGTATGTACAAATCGACAAACCCAACAGTGGGGTTTTAAGGAGAGGAAACCGATATCAGTACAAATTGACGCCGGCAGCTTTGGGCCGGAAAGAACGAGAATCCCGAGGTAGTACAAATTGGCGCTCAACTTGTGTAGGGCTTAAGTTAAATAATTATAAGTATAATAATATTACTTAACCAGAGCAGGCAACTGTGGGAGAATAAAAATGTATGATACCAGATTTAGATCAAAGAGGAGGGCAGAAGATACTGAGAAGGAAGAAGGTGAACAAGAACAGGAAATAGAACTAATAACAGACAGTGAAATGGAACAACAGACAGACGAAATAAAGGAAACTGAAATAATTACGGACAAGGAAAAGGAAGTAATGGAAGAAGTTGCCCAAGGGGACCAACCAGATAAATCCAACAAAAAGGAAGACATGAGTATGCAGGAGCTGTTGAGGATTATAATGGAAAGTAATAGACAAATGAAAGAGGAGAATAAGGAAAACTCAAAGAGTCTGGAGAAAAAATTAGATAAAACAAATGAGGAGAATAAGGAAAACTTAAGGGAACAATTTAGGAAACAGGATGAGAAATTCGACAAAACAAATGAGGAAATTAGAGAAACCTCAAAACAAATGAACGAAAGATTAAACCAAATTCACGAAAGGTTATATAGGAATGATGAGGGTTTAAAACAAATGAAAGAAGACATCTTACAAATACATGAAGAAAATTTAAGGCAAATTAATGAAAAAATTGAGAATATTCATGTGACAGTTAACCAGAAGGTGGACCAAAATAATGAGGAAAGAAAATTAGAAATAGCCAAAACAAATGAAGGGTTAGAAAAAACTAACGAAACAATAGTACAGGTTCGTGAAGAATTACAGAATAAAATTAATGACACAAAAATTGAGAATAAAACATTGGTCGAAGAAATCCAACAGGAAACTGTCGAAAAATATGAGCAAATAAAAACGAAATACATCAGGTACGGGAAGAGAATAAGGAAGGTATTACGCAAATACAGACAGACATGGGCGAACGACTCGAAAGAGTCTATGGCAATTTAAATAGTATGGAAGGTCAAATCAATACCAATAAAAATAGAAGAAAAGTAGACGCAAAGTAAAAAAATTCGTAACTTATTGAAAAAACAGAACGACACGCAAGAGAACAATGTAATAAATCACCAGTTTTACCCACGTATTGTTAATCTTACCGGAATACAGTTCAACAACGAAGAAACCAACTTATTGAATAAAGGCTTAAAATACAATCTTAAAAACAATAGTTCCAAACAATCACTCTGTAACGAAATATTAAACGCTGAAACCGCAATAAATTCCATACCTAATGAAGAAACGAAAACAGTAATAAGACATGCAATTGACAATAAAATAAAAAACGTTTTAAAAGCCGAAAACATAATGAATACAAAAACTATTTACCATAGCGAAACAAGGGTGTTTAACGAGATAAAGACGAAATTAATAGACCATAACGCAATCGTCACCAAAGCGGACAAAGGTCAAACTCTCGTAATTTTAACTTATGATGATTATAAAAATAAGATACTGGACTTCATTAAAAACAATAACATTATTGAGATTCATAGCGATCCCACTCTTACATTTAACAATAAAGTGAAATCAATATTGAATAAATCAAAATATGTCATTACGCACGATGAGAAAAAACACTTAAAAATGATAGACCCCAAGGCCCCTAGACTTAAGGGCCTTCCAAAAATACATAAAAATAATATGCCTATCCGTCCTTTAGTTAATTTTATGTCTGCACCTTCATATAAAATTGCCAAAAAACTTGAAAAAATTTTTAAACAACACATAACGTTTAATAAAAATTATAGTTTAAAAAACAGCTTAGAACTGGTCAAACTTACAAAAACTATTACAATCGAACCGAGACACACTCTCGCCTCATTCGACATAGTAAATCTATACAGGAACATTCCTATTACCGAAACGTTAGAAATAGCTAAAAATTTATTACTATCTAAATCCACATTAAATTATGAAGCAGTTGATGAGTTAATCAATTTGACAAAAGTAATATTAGAACAAAATTACTTTACTTTCGAAAACAAATATTATTTACAACGGGATGGTTTAGCTATGGGATCCCCATTGTCAGGCATCCTGGCTGAAATTTACCTAAATCATATTGAAACAAATGAAATTTTATCAACTAAAAACAAACATTATACAAAAATTTTATTTTACCGACGATATGTGGATGACACAATAATGATTTACAATGGCAATTGCAGACAATTAGAAATGCTTAAAAAATATATGAACACTATTACAAATAATTTACAATTCACATTAGAAACTGAAATGAATAATAAAATTAATTTTTTAGATTTAACTTTAACTAAAATAAATAATAAAATTAGCTATAATATTTACAGAAAACCAACAATCACAGATCATGCTATTCACGCCTCATCGTATCACCCTATGTCACATAAAATGGCTTTTTTTAACTGCATGATTCATAGATTGCTGGCATTGCCCTTATCTACAGATGATTATAACAGTGAACTAAACATTATCAAGCACATAGCATTGGCCAATGGATACAAAAGTCGTATAGTAGATAGATTAATTAATAAAAAACAAAACAAACCAATAAATATTGATGTATCCAAAGAAAACAAATACATTGCTATAGAATATGGTGAAAATCTATACCATACTTTAAAAAACCTATTAAAAAAGCATAATATTACATTGGCCTCAAAGGCAAGTAATAAACTTGAGAAAAAACTCACTTTTACCAACAAAAATACACCCTCCGATATATTTGATGGTACTGGTGTATATAGACTTAATTGTTCTGATTGCACACGGTTCTATATAGGACAAACAGGTCGTTCTTTCAAATTACGCTATAAAGAACATATCCCAAGCTCCAAGTCTAATGTAACAAGATCTACATTTGCAGAACATTTGAGCTCATATAACCATAATATAAAAAGTATCAACGATAATTTAGATATCCTACATAAATGTAAAAAGTCACTAAAGCTGGACACCCTTGAAAGATTCGAGATATACAAAGCCATAAAGAAGGATCACAATCGTGTCCTAAATGAAAAAGCGATACATAACAATAATGTTTTATTTAATAGAATCGATCTTATGGAACGAGAGATTGGCTATATCAGATCGATGAAATTGAACCGAGGTCAAACCGGCATTGATTAATCTTACCGTGGGGTGCGTTCCTGTGCAAGATCGTTTGCGGCCGCGTTGTTTTTATATTCTTTTATTAATGTTATTTTATTGTGATATAGTTTATTTATTGTTTTATATAATGTTATGTGTTGTTTTTAATCTTTTAAATATCTAACGAGATGCATATGCATCGAAATGTTTTAACCTAATTCACCGATCTGATGATGACACCAAATGGTGTTGAAACTCGAGTCATCCTAAAAGGATTTTAAGAAACGTCGACAGAAGGTAAATAACCTATTTTATAGTCAATTAATCGTTTCTGGAGGCAAGAAAAATGTTTAAATTAAAAATAAAAATAAAATAGAAGAAATTAATAGACGTGAATTACAATTACAAGAAGAAGTAGATTCATGGCGGGATAGGACATGCCAACATAGTCATACAAATAACAACGAGAACCGGGAATCGATTAATTTTCGTAATTACAAGCGCAATCCGATGGAATTTTTAAAGAGATTGGAAGAGGTAATCACAAGAAATAGAGAAGGTCGCTGGAGTATTATACGCAGTATGATTGATGAAACGTTTAAAGATACTTATGATAATTGGTGGACAGCGGTGCGCCCGGATATACTGGACATAACTGAGTTCAAAAAACAGTTTAAAGAGAAGTATTGGTCTGAATCGACCCAGAACATGATTAGGAATAATTTGAGTAACGGTAAATATGTAACAAACATAGGCCAGTCTCCTACTTCATACTTTCTAGGAAAGGTATGTATGGTGCGGAACTTAGAGCCCAGAATTCCCGAAGAATGTTTGGTGATACAACTATCCTACCATTATGAGGAAGGGATAAAAAATGCACGTATGTGTAGTCAAATCAAAACGATTCCAGCCATGGCCAAATTCTTGGAGAATTATGAGCACGAGAACCAATACCAAAGAAATAGAATGTTGAATTATAAATATCAGAAATATAATAATAACGCGCCACCAACCAATTCTCATAATAATGATCACAATCGACCTGCGCAGAACGTTAATGCCAATAGAAACCAAAATGAGCACGCGAATAATAATTCCAGGAACTATAATTATCGCGGCAATAATACTTATAATTACCGTGATAGTCGCAATAATAGAGGAGATGGGGACAGACGACCCAATAATTATCGGCATAACGTCAATTATATCTACTCCAGGCCTCAAGGTAATCAGCGACGGTATTACCCAAGGAGTCACCGATATGTCAACCATTATGACCAGTCCCGGCGTGAAGTCAACTATCCACCTGAAGGAAATTATAGGATAGCGGAACCTAATACGGAGGATCGCACTGAAACCGTACAAAATCAACACAGTAATCAAAATAAAAATAGAGAAGAGGGGGTAAGCCCTCATTTAAACTAACAGGGGCAGTGAAAATTAATGAATACCCTTCACTGAACCGTAATCTTGGGGAACAGCGAATTATAAACAAAACTGATAGTAATCGTAAAATAACCATAATTAATAACCACTATTAAAGAATATCAGGGAAGATTTATTGGAAGAGGATAAGAAACATGTAAACAGTAATAGTAATAACGAAATCATCTATGTAACGCAAAATTCTAAAAGACAGTAAGACCAACTTACAAAAATTATTTGAATAACTATTATATATAAAACGAATTTAGTAAGAAAAAAAAAATTACTAAATCCAAAAAGAAATATAATGAATAAATTCTAAAAATAATAAGAACAATTTATTACCAGTCTTGAAGAGAAAATACTTGGAATTAAAAAGAATTTGAGTTGAACACTACCACTAAATTCTAAAATACAATAAGAACAACTTATTATCGATTTGAAGAAAAAAAAAAACACTTGTAAATAAAAGAGAATTTCTTGAACAATAAAAAAAAAAAAAAAAAAAAAGTGTCATTCAAAATGAAGTAAGTCTGAATTAAAATATAGTTATGAAGAAAGTATTAAGAAGTGTGAATAATGAATAATGAAACCCCAAGATTACAGAAGAAAGTGAGAATTATTATTAAATGTTTATAAAGAAATAGTGTGAATAATGAATAATGAAACACCAAGATTACAGAAGAAAGCGAGAATTATTATTAAATGTTTATAAAGAAATAGTGTGAATAATGAATAATGAACCCCCAAGATTACAGAAGAAAGCGAGAATTATTATTAAATGTTTATAAAAAAAAATAGTGTGAATAATGTATAGTGAAACCCCAAGATTACAGAAGAAAGCGAGAATTATTATTAAATGTTTATAAAGAAATAGTGTGAATAATGAATAATGAACCCCCAAGATTACAGAAGAAAGCGAGAGTTATTATTAAATGTTTATAAAGAAATAGTGTGAATAATGAATAATGAAACCCCAAGATTACAGAAGAAAGCGAGACTTATTATTAAATGTTTATAAAGAAATAGTGTGAATAATGAATAATGAAACACCAAGATTACAGAAGAAAGCGAGAATTATTATTAAATGTTTATAAAGAAATAGTGTGAATAATGTTTAATGAAACCCCAAGATTACAGAAGAAAGCGAGAATTATTATTAAATGTTTATAACGAAATAGTGTGAATAATGTTTAATGAAACCCCAAGATTACAGAAGAAAGGGAGAATTATTATTAAATGTTTATAAAGAAATAGTGTGAATAATGAATAATGAAACCCCAAGATAAAAGTTATTACCTCAAATCTACCTATAAAAAAAAAAAAAAAAAATCATATGACCTAAAATACATACTACATTGCCAAATGATGAAAACAAATTCAGTAAACGATGGATGTAACCAATGTAATGTTAAAGAAGACAAGAAAGAAAGAGTACTTATGAACACAATTCATCAAAAAATAAACAGCCAAAACAATGAAATACGATAAAGAGAAGAGTAGTTGGGATAAGGAATATATATTTAGTCAGAAATACAATTATAATGATCATCACACAACAACTATTTAGAAAATATTGAGATCAGAGAAAAAACAAATGAAGAAGATACTTAGCATTACAATCACAACAAAAATAATAACAAAAATGATTACAAATGATAACTGTCAAATTCAATATCAAAGAATGTATAAGGAACTAAAATGAAATCACAAAATATGAAGGAAGGTAATGAAGAAATATAAAGGCAACAAAGAAAAAAAATTGTTTCACAAATATTTATTATTAAATAATTAAAGAGATTATTAGGAGATTATTATTATATTTTATAGCTGACTGTAGATGAATTCCAGCAGTACTATATTAAAATGTGGTGTGGGCAGCAGAGTATGAAGCCAAACAGTGCCTCTCTGAACTGTAGCAACACATGTATTAGGGATTGTTAGGGAAATTAAATATTTAAGGAATATTAGAATAGTTGCAAGAATAACTTCAGTTTCCAAAAGAGAAGGACGAAGAAAACAGAAAGAAATGAGTTGACAGAAGAATAATTGAGAAATGCAGTGATAATAGTAATTATAAGTAGAAGAGATGTGAAACTAATGTATCATTCAATATTGTAGCCAACTATCAACAAATAATGTTTACAGACATTAAAAATGATCAAGAATGTTAATTAAAATGATGAAATGTTATTAAATAAAAAAAAAAGGTATTAATACTAGTCTAATGAAGTTACAATGAAAATCCCATCGTCAACCATTAACAATGAAATGAAGAAAAGGCATATGAAAAAGACAAGTTTATTTGACCTAAACTTCATTCAGGTAAACTAAACTTTTTTAGGAGGGGGAGCATATGTAACGCAACAGAAATGCTAGCATTCATGTTACATAAAAACAAGGTTCACAGAATAATAAACAAGTCAATATCTAACCCCATGATAGAACAAAGATCTAATAAGTACAATTATAATCATAGATAAAGGTAAATAAGGATGCAAGATAATATTAACAAGTATAACCGAACCTGTAAGTTAGATAATAGTTGATGATAAATGTTCAATGAAAAAACAAACAAAAAAAGAAACAATAATTTACTTTATAGTAATAACAAATAAGAATTTTGAGTTAAGAGATATTATTTTATGACAACAAGTATTATGATAAAGTTTGTGTTATGTTATACCAAATATGTGTTGAGTTAATGAAAGATAATGAAACAAGTTGTATTATACAATAACTTTTGTAGAATGAAGTGTGAAGCAGCTAATTAACGTTAATAGATTTGAATTTCTAATATGTGATCCATAGGTCAAGGTAAAATTGTTATTAGATATGGAAAAAATAATTGTTTATGTAAATGTTAAGAGTTAAGATTTGATTGTATGTATGAATTTATGTAAAAGAGGCTATAGATGTGTACCAGGTATAAACACAGATAGGTCCGTTTACAATAAAAGGCCTAACAGCCAAAACCACTATATAACCACTCATAACATAAAGATTAGGTATATCAATAAATAATAATTAATGAATACGATTGGAAGAGCTAGAAAAAACATTAAATTAATAATAATATATTATTAAATTTATACAAATTATGATAATACCATAATGCCATTATATCGATTAGTAACATATAATATCGAAAGTGGATTAAATATAAAAAAGAAAAAAAACCGGCTTATATCAAAAAACCAGCAGAATATGTGTAGAAAATAATAAACCAACTATTGGTAAAGTTACATTCCAATAGGATAGCAAATTGATAAGGAATAGACAAAAAATATATGAAATAAACATTATATTCAAACATGTAGGAGGAAGAAGTCAGGTGTTGCTAGGGACGAAAAAAGAAGAGGAAGTTGTTGATTTGACAATAATTGCTTTGATGAACTGAATGTGATGAGATTAAAAACCCAAGAAATATTTTTTTAATCAGAATAGTCTAACTTATCAGACGCTATAATAAAATACAAAATCCTAATGACAATATATATGAATCACCAGTACAGTTTAACCAAATAATACTACAGAATGAAATCTGAATAGAGAATAAATAACTGGATTATACAAGGAAGGACTTGAACCGTCCCATATACGAGAGGAATTGACGATACATTAAAACAAATAGAAAGAATCAAAAGTATCACAAATAATAATATACACTACACCAGAATTTATAACCTTTCAAAAAACACGGAACAACACTAATTGCTTCAACTGAGGGAAGAACGTATTTGGGTCCTGTCGTTGCAGAAGAAGCATCCATCGGGCTGTAAACCAATCCAGAAAGCTGTAATTCCGAAGTGGACAGGAGAAGAATTCCATTTTAGTAAACCGAAGAAAGAAAATCGTACAGAACAGTAAATTTATCAATCAACCGCCTACACGATTTGCTTCGTTCTAGTCTGGTAAATTATTATTATAATAATCATACTAACTACACAACACTTCAAATTTGTAAATCTTGCATTCTTATCTATATATTTTTAATCTTCCCCACAGTTACAAGAACCTTCACACCCTGAATTAAATTAATTACAAGTTAAAACACACTATATAACTAAATTTAAATAAAGTATCAGAATAATCAACAATCGATTAATACAATCTATAGCCCAAGCATATGTTAATTAGAACATATATTATCCAATGTTAAAGAAGTAAACAAATAAAGAACCTTTATATATTGGCAAAATCTTGTTATTTGGAGTATGGTTAATGAGCTAGGAATAAAAAAGTAACTGAATAAGTATAGAATAATTGGTTAATATAAACATTGAAATAACCTATAAGTTTCGTTGAGCCGATACTACAGCGCTTATAGCGGAATTATCTGACACCAAAGAGAGAGCGTAAAAATACAAAATTAGACAGAATTCTCTTCAAGGTATAATAGGGTTGGACGGAATTATAAAATAACTCATTAATTATTTAAGTTGCAGGTACACAAACACTGATAGTTTTTAGAAAGCTAAGTTAATAATTAATTACTTACATCAATACATCCCACAACTCCAAATATCTCCGAGATTTACATAATTAAAATAATTCAAAACACATTGGCATAGGTGTATGTACAAATCGACAAACCCAACAGTGGGGTTTTAAGGAGAGGAAACCGATATCAGTACAAATTGACGCCGGCAACGTTGGGCCAGAAAGAACGAGAATCCCGAGGTAGTACAATATATATATAAACTTCAGTTCTTGGGGATGCAAATGGGCGCTACAGTCCACCATCAGGAAACAATAGTGTGTGTGGAAAAGGAGCTGGCTGTTACAAGCCAGGGGCACAGATAACGCATCTGTGCATAAGGCAAACGCTCGATCCGGTTTATCCGGTGGGTGGTTACCTAATTGTAACTGGGTATAAAGGGGGAATTAAGAAAATGATGTAGTAGGAGTGGTAACTGAGCAATCAGTGAGAGGGTAACGACCTCTGTAAACAGTGGGACATTCAATTTCACTTACTCTAAAGAGAGAGTTGGTGGTTGGTGACCCAGTTCCTGTTCAGTAACAGTTATTATAACTATGATTCAATGATTAGTGATATATTTCACTTATGAGAACAAATGATTTTAAGTGTTAGGTTCAATTGTAATGATTTTAATCTACAAGAACATTTATGATTGTAACTATATAATTTTGTGTATTTGTGTTAGTTGTATGCAGTGTGTCTAGAGAAAGGTCATTCACCTGTTAGTAAGACATCAGCTGATGACTGGTGTGAACTGTATAATGTTCTTTTAATAATCAATGCAGTTTTATTTTATAATTTTTCTTTCTATTAATTATCAGAATATACGAAAAAAAAATTGATTTGTGTTGAGGTACAATTTGTTGTGTTTTCATGTTCAAGAGATATTGCTAATTGTGGGTAGTAATAATGTCTTAAGTGATTCGTAGTATTCATATTATATGTTTGTACACAGATGTAGTGATAGGGGCATTTATAATAGTAAGAAGTTGTTTGTTTTTATTTTGTTTATTATGATTGTTAGTATCTAGATAAGAGGAGATATAAAATAAATTCATTTGAAGGGTTTTGGAATTTTAAGAATTATGATTAAATTAATTAATTGAAGTAGATAATATGAATTATCATAAAAGGGAATTTTTGATAAGGGACTTGGGTTTATTGCATTAATTGAACAAAATTTAAACACTTTAATTTGATTTGAATTAATAACATAAGGTAAATGATTAAAAGTTGAAAAATGGAATGGGATTTAAAAAATAAAATATTTCTGTGAATTTTAGATCAAGAAGTAGGATGTAGATGTTGTGTTTAATATAATAATGAGTATGTGTACGCACCCAGTACTTGCTAAAGGCAATCCCAGTATGTCTGTAAGGGGAGATATATCGGTTGAGGATCTGGTATGCTATAAGGCTAGTTATTGATTTTTTGGTGAAATGATACAGGGTTAGGTGGTACTGTGGTGAGTAACTGTCCGACTTTACGGTGTTGGGATCTTGAACAGAGAAGTCCAGTAATATCGTTCAGGTGCAGCCATAGTCGCCTAACTAGGGGGGTAGTTTACCCATGATGTGTTAAGAATTAAAGGGGGTTGTTGGCTCCATATCCTCACTGATCCTCTTAGGGTTTAGCAATGAGAGTTTTTTTGTTTCGGCAGAAAAGGGGTATTGTAACGGTACAAAACTATAAGGTTTTGTAATTGAAAGCTATTTGAATTTTATTCCAACAAAGAATATATGGTGTACGGAGTATAGCGCCGAGACTGTGGCGGCCCGGCACAGGAATGTAAAATTGTCAACAGGGGTGCGCGTTCCCAGACACATACGTGAACGGCGGCCAATGTTCTCACGCTAACGGCATGCACAGGTACATTCTTTCTCACCTGGTGTGCAGAGAACACAGTCAGTCGCCTAAAAAACACCCATCCGGCCGGATAAACACAAAGGCTCGCGAGCCGAAAATTTATTAACAGTATGTAAAATGTGATTTGAGTTTTAAACTAAATGGATCTAAATTTGTGAAGCATCAAATAATCCTTAGTGACCAAAATTTTAACAGTGAGAACATAATTCGGACAACAAGTGACTAAAACAAACCAGTGCAGCCAGAGGTCGACCCAAATCATCAAAACCAAGTAACCGTATAATATATAAACTTTTACAATCATGAAAATTATAAAGTAAAGCGATCTAAAGTATGGGGAAAAACTAAATACTGTATGAATGAGAGTATGCACAAGTACTGGGTTGTCCTTACATAATCTAAGTAATTAATAACTGGTAGTTTAATTAATCAGTTGTATTTAATGGTAATTAATAAATGTAAAGAAAAATGAATGCTAAATTTTGTCGGTAGTAGTTACGTTTTAATGTTCAAATCTGCTTAAATTTGGAAGGCTATATAAAAGAAAAGTCATACTAGTATTTTATAAAAAAGAAAAAAAAGAATGAAAAACAAAAAAATGGTGAATAAAAGTTGTTAGTTAACAAATAATATGAGCATAGTTATTGCTATACGTAACCCTAAGTCACGCTTATAATTCACAGTTCGTGTGCCGAATCCTGGGCTAATACAAGGTAAGTTTGTTTGATATAGTAATTAATAAAACTGTTAAAGGTGTGTAGCTTCTCAAAGGGCTAGACCAAACTTTAAACCAATAATATGGTATAAAAGAGAAGGTAGACCTCAAAAAGAAATGTATGTTTAAATACTAAAATTATCTGTTAAAGGTTTGAAGGTATTGTTATGATGTTATAAATAAACGCAGAGAAGAGAATAGTAATATTATAGAAATGTACAACTGTTATAATTGTTGAAATAGTATTAAGAGGAAGTTGTATTATGTTGAATGGTGATGAAAGCCTAAAAAACAGTTCATGTTAAAGTTATAAATTTAAATATAAAAGGCATTCATATGTCAGAGAAGCTGTAATAGTCATATACTAAGGAATGTAAATCAGTAATTAAGGTAAACTAGCTAAAACTAAACAATAATAAACTAGTAATAAGAGTAAAATTAAAGTTTAAACAATGTCAAAATGATAGGCAAAGTAGCCCTAACACTAGGTGAACAGAAATTGTAAAATATAAACAAATAACAGTAGACAGTGAGGGAAAAAGATAAGCAATCATAAAATACCACACCAAGGGACAATACAAACCCAAAATAATTGCAAAAAACAACATAATAAACAAAATAAGTGAAAAGAACAAAAATAGCCAAATGTCAGAACAGCCCAGAGATAATAGAAAATAGTCATGTTTGATGTCTAAATAATCTACATCAGAAAAGCTATTCAATGATAATAATAAAAATCATATTGATAATAATACAAGGAAATTATCCTAATTAGAAAATATTTATTAATTTTGGGCAAGAAATCCAAGCCATATAACAATGAGTACAAAATTCTTTCAGCCAATAGAGATAGGAGTCTGGCTACCATGACAACGAAACTTTATTAGAAAAAAACCATTACAAACGAATTAAGAGTCCATTTTTAGCATCAGAAGAGGGCGGGTGACAAAATAGTAGCTCCATAAAAAATTCGAAAATAAACCTACCAGATGAATTAAAACCAATAATACTAAATGGAAATGAGAAAACAAAATTAACAGAACATAATAACAAGATACATCCCATTTAATCGAGAATTACTGAAAATAAAACCAATGAAATAAGAGAAGGAAGGCCTGAACACCAGACTTTATGAAAATAATCTACCAAACATCGATGAAATTGTAACGTATAATATTTAATTAATTTACTACACCCATGAGAAGGATCACAACACTTCCCTATTAACGCACAATATCCAAAACTTGGTTCAAACACTAAAAACACTGAATGACTATTAAAATAAGGAATAATCATTCTAAAAGATTATTCAAATAAATTATTAACACATTAGGAAATAAGAAAATATTTGTACATGATATCTAACTTAACCTGTATTTGTAAATTGAACTCACTATTGTTTTAAATACTAAGAAAACTGTTAAAAAGAAGAATCATAACATTTAATTAACTTGATGTGAAGGATTGTACTTTCAAAAAATCATTTTGTTATCTTTTTGCCATAATCAAAAGAACTCTTTGACTGAATAAGTGAATTAAAAAAAATTAACGTCGAGATAGACGCTAGTTTCAGTCAATGACCCAAATCAACATAGCCAACTGCTGAGTTGTAATTTCTTATTAGCCGGAGCAAAAAAGTAATATAGTTTTATAATTTCATGTCTTAATAACTATTACAAGCAGAACGGATAATTAATAAACCAATACGCAAAATAATACCTGTTCATTATTTCAGTTAATAATATTTATGTTTATTTCATTAATGTAGCACCGTGAAAATTTTCTACCAGAATTACAGGTTGGTACGACTGCCACGAGAGAGCGGAATTCGAATTTAGTCGAATCCAAGCAGCGAGAGATACGGTTGCACACAAAGAAAGAAATTCAAATTTTTTAATTATTTTAAATTAAACAATTTGGCGTCTATAATTAGGAAAATAACATGTACTTGGAACACGTAAACACGTATTGGCGAGGTAAAAAATATGACGCAAGCAGATCGTTACAAACAGACGACACAACTTGGGAATTTTACACAGGACGACAAGAACTTATGTTATAAATCTATCAACTCACTAACAGAAATTTGCAATATTTAACATTAAATTTATGTGCTACTGATCAGTCATAGATATGTAACAGTCAACTTACATGGAGGACTTTACCACGATACCACATTTTATCCACATGAAACTGTGCAATACATAGTTGTCCTGGAAACCAATACCTGTCACATCGTGATGGTTTTGAATTGTCGTAGCAAGACGTAAGCGCAATTTTCATATCATCCAGTGTACACTTACCTGTGAAGTAAAAGGCAATTTAAACTCAAATCTCAGCAAGCTCAAAACATTACAATAAGTAAGATACATGCATGTTGTAACGGTACATAACCCGGTCCCAATAAATTAACTCTTGTAATACCATAAAGGTCAGAAATGGGTAAACTATAACGAGCTCAAAATTAAATTGTATCACTAAACATTATAAATGGTTAAAGTGATATACAGTGACAAGTGAGTTATAGTGTACCCAGTGAGGTAATAAGTGAAAGTGAAGGGAACTTCTTACAGAATTGTGCTGTAGCTGTGAGAATTATAAACGATGATAGTAGACTATAATGCTACTAACTAATTATGTATTTTGTTAATTTATTGTAGTATTTATATTGTGTAGACAACCAAGTTTAATACCTAAGTTAATTTTATATTTTTTTAAATATTTGTGTTATAGTATAAGATAACCCAGGGTTCGTTTTAAAAAACATAAAAGATTTAAATATCAGATGATAATAAAAAATTAAAATAATACTGTATGAGGGAACTGGCAGAAGGAAGTAGTGCAGTGTAGGAATACTATAAGAGACTAATAAATAATATATAAATTCCTTTAAAGTTAATAAAAATATTAAATACTTATAACCAAAGTTATAAGAAAATAAACAGAAAACTATTATGTAAACCAAATTGGGAAAGAAACCAAAATTAAAAAGAATTATTTTTCTGTAAATCAAAAATAAATTTATAATAATTACAAACCGCCTATATACTAAAAAGTGAATAGCAGCACCAATAAAAAGGTATATAAAAATTATGGGTTACTAAGAGTAACGAAATAACAAGTATTGTTTAATCGAATTGGAAATTGAAAACCGTCCGGTTGACAAAATGATGAGACAAAAATTGTATTAAAATATCCTTTAGAAATCTTTTGAACAGCACAAAATTGTTACAAAATTTAAATAACAGTATAAACATTATGTACCACTACCTTAATTATCAAAGTTAACTTGCTATACTCCATAATAAAAGTGAAAAAACCATTTTGGACGATCAGGCCTAGCCTAGCCGCGTTTTGAGTTTTGACGAGATAGTATTTGACAGACGGTTATGAAATTACAAACAACTAAGAACACCACCTGAGAAACAGCTTCACACAAGTAAGAACTTCGAGAAGAGAGGTAATATAAACAGTTCTTTTAATATTTAACAAAGAAAACTCAAATCAAATTGTCGTTCAGTACAAAACTTTCCAAGTGTAATCACATGTTTTAATAAAAATAAAACAATCTGCTCTCTTACGGACAAATCCGGAACTACGTACTCAGAGAATAAACAAATTTTTGAAGTTTTTCTATATTTGTAAAGCGTAGTATAATTATCCATTTCTGACCATCTCATAACAAAAAGAACTTACCCTTAACCCTGGGGAAATAAATAAAAGAATTATATGTTGATTGATGTTTAAATAAAAGATAAAATTGGTCAAAACCCGATTTTATGACGATTCCATATTTACTCAATGAAGTTGATATCATGTACTAGTTAATGAAAATATCGATTGTAATATTTGTATTTTGGCGGAAGAGAAAAACCAATAATATTATAAATAAATATTATTGAGAAATGATATTGAATAATAAAATGTGTTTCCTTTATTGTAGTGGGTAGTTGTAGTAGATTTCAGAAAAAATAAGAAGAGGACGATCCACCAGGTCGTATTCAGCAACAGTGTCGTTTGGTTAACCTATATTTGAAGACTAATGTCAAAATCAGCTGATTCGGTTCACAGCAAATATTTGAAAAACTTTAGAAATCGTCTAAACCGAGGGTAAACAAACGGTACTTGCTCTCTCTTCAAAAGAAGGCTAAACAACTTCCCTACTTGACCCAAATCACACACACTCAATTTCTGCTTTGTTTGAGTAACATTACCAACAACTTTATTTAAACTTCAGTCTTTATAATTCATAAGTGGCGATTGCTAAGAGGTGTTCTGACCGATCCGAGACTGTAAAAAAGACGGACGTCACACCCTCACTCTAAAGGCGGTACGTTACAAAAATAGGCGCTTACTACAGTGGGGCTGAATTAACTACAAACCCGTAATTACAATACACTCTTGGAGAGGCGGAAACCTTTGATATAAGCGATAACGTTACAGAATTGAACCCAACATTGGGACTTGCATAAGACGGACGTTTCGCTAACACCTCTTAAGCGTTACGTTATAATGTTCATTTGACATTATGACATTCAGTTGATGGAACTATGTGACCAATTTTATTGTTCACTGCACCTTTCACATACTGCAGTGTACATAATAAGGTATGAAAAACAATAGTAGCAAGAACATTTTAAAATTAATATCAACTCACTATACAGCTACAGACCTCACAAAAGGAAAACATAACTTACTATGCCTTATATCTTGCAAATAAATGCAGCACTCTTCATCTACATAAGTTGGATAAGCTTTAAACTCTAACTCTTCAAATGGAGCTGGTGGTAACCAGTCGGTAATTGATTTCACCTTGTCTCCTGTCCGTAGTACTGATGTAGAAGATGGTATGGAATGTGAGGTGCATGCAACTGATTGCCTGTCATCATCCTAAACAGGCAAAATTTTTCATATAAAAATTTAATATATTGTAGCATAACGGAAATTTTGCCTTATTTTTACAATTTAATACTACATAGAAAATGAAAGGAAGAACCAATCTGGAATGAGTAGCATAAACCTATAAAAGTAACATAACCGAAGTAATCACTATAATAAATAAAACGCCTTAACAGTACTATAAAAACTCTCAATCCAAAGAAATTAAGCACATTCAATTCAGAACAAAAGTGTTAAACCATATAGGATGATTATTATCCCAGTAACATCATCAGTATACCCAGTAAGATAAGGAGCAGTAAGGAAATATAACCAGGATTAAATTAATTAAAATAAAAATATCAAAGGGACAAAACCTATTTTAAAGACAGAACACTCTATCAGAGTCAATCAAAATAAATCAATGAACTAAAAAAAGATTATTATACAAAAAAATTAGAAACCCATATAAAATATTGGTATGGAGAACAATACATGACTTGGATGTTCTAAGACTTATATTTAAAATCATATTCGAAATGAAATATTACCATAGAAACTACTTCTTTCTGCTTATTGCTTCAGCCTTAATCACGGTACTGTGGTCACTAACGTACACCTCCTGACGTTTTCGCACTTGATTTTCACTGATGATGGCAGTCGATGGACTGCCGAAAAGTCTGGTTTTGCAGAAAACATTGGACTACGTCTAAACAGCCCGGTAAGGAATTTTAACAAAGAACTACTTCTTTGTTGCCGATAACGTAGTACACAAAAAAATTCTCCCCTCCCCAATCAACTATAATTTTCATTAATAGAAAATTACCCCCACCCCGTTCACCTAACCTCTTCATTTATAGATATGTCATCTACGTTTCTACTGTGGATTATTATGAGCTTCTTATTAGGATACATTATTTATCAAAATTAAGTACTTTACTCTTGTTAAAACATAAAACGTTGCAGGTAAACTACCCCTTTCTCTTAACCGATCTTCACCAAAATCAATAGACCTTCAGTCCTCTACAATTCAGGGATGCATGCAAAAAAATATTTGATTCTGTTTGAATGTGCGACAGTTATCGTTCGTCATATAAACAATTACCCTTGTTAAAACATAAAACGTTGCAGGTACACCTACCCCTCTCCCTTAACCGATCTTCACTAAAAACAACAGATCTTGCAAACTCTACAATTCAGGGGTGTATCCAGAACATTATTTGATTCTGTTTGAATTTGGAGGCAGTTATCATTCGCAAAAAAAAATTACCCTTCTTAAAACATAAAATGTTGCTGGTAAACTACCCCTTACCTTTAACCGATCTTCAACAAAATCAACAGACATTGAGTTCTCTTTAATTCAAAAAGGTATGCAAAAACGTAGTCGATTCTGTTTGAATTTGCGGCAGTTACCGTTCGTCATATAAAAAATTACCCTTGTTAAAACATAAAATGTTGCTGGTAAACTACCCCTTTCCCTTAACCGATCTTCACCAACAATAATAGGACTTGAGAACTATACAATTCAGGGCTGTATGCAAAACATTATTTGATTCTGTTTGAATTTGCGGCTGTTATCATTTGCCGTAGAAAAATATCGGTATGGAGAACCATACATGACTTCCATGTTCTAAGATTTATATGTACAATCATATTCGAAATGAAATATTTCCATAGAAACTACGTTTTTCTACTTATTGCTTCAGAATTAACCACAGTACTGTGGTCACTAACGTATACCACCTCACATTTCGCACTCGATTTTCACTGATGATGGCAGTCGATGACACTGCCGAAAAGTCTGGTTTTACAGAAAACATTGGACTATGGCTAAACAGCCCGGGAAGCAATTGTAACAAAAAACTACTTCTTTGTTGCCGATAACATTATTTGATTCTCTTTGAATTTTCGGCAGTTATCATTCGTCATTAAAAAAATTATTCTTTTTAAAACATAAAATGTTGCTGATAAACTACCCCATTCCCTTAACCGATCTTCAACAAAATCAACATACCTTGAGTTCTCTTTAGTTCAAAAAGGTATGCAAAAACGTAGCTGATTCTGTTTGAATTTACGGCAGTTATCGTTTGTCATATAAAAAATTAGCCTTGTTAAAACCTAAAATTTTGCCAGTAAACTACCCTTTTCCCTTAACCGATCTTCACCAACACCAATAGGTCTTGAGTACTCTACAAATAAGGACAGTATGCAAAAAATTATTTGATTCTGTTTGAATTTGCGGCTGTTATAATTTGCCATAGAAACAAATTACCCTTGATTTAAAAAAAAACCATTACAGGTAAACTACCCTACTCCCTTAACCGATCTTCACCAAAACCAACAGGTCTTGAGAACTCAACAATTCAGGCCTGTATGCAAAACATTGTTTGATTCTGTTTGTATTTTCCGCTATTATCGTTTACCATAGAAAAAATTATTACCCTTGATTAAAAACCGTTGCTGGTAAACTATTCATTTCCCTTAACCGATCTTCACCAAAAACAATAGGTCTTGAGAAATCTACAATTCAGGGCTGTATTCAAAACATCATTTGATTCTGTTTAAATTTGCGGCTGTTATCGTTTGCCATAGAAAATACCCTTGTTAAAACATAAAATGTTTCCGGTAAACTACCCCGTCCCCTTAACCGATCTTCACCAAAAACAATAGGTCTTGAGAACTCTACAATTCTGGGCTGTATGCAAAAGAGTAGTTGATTCTGTTTGAATTTGCGGCTGTTATCGTTTTCCATAGAAAAAATCTACAGACACACAGACACACAGACAGACACACACACAGATACTTTTGAAAAATGACTTTTTTCATGTTTTGAGTGTAGTACAATCAGAATCTGCAATAATCTCGAACACAATTTTTTTTGCCATCACCATAATTCAATTTCCTTAAGGAACAAGTAATATCGGTATGCAGAACCATACATCACTTCCATGTTCTCAGATTTATATTTAAAATCATATTCGAAATGAAATATTTCCATAGAAACTACTTCTTTCTACTTATTGCTTCAGCCTTAAACCACAGTACTGTGGTCACTAACGTATACAACCTCACGTTTTCGCACTCGATTTTCACTGAGATGGAAGTCGATGGCACTGCCGAAAAGTCTGGTTTTGCAGAAAACATTGGACTATGGCTAAACAACACGGGAAGGAATTTTAACAAAGAACTACTTCTTTGTTGCCGATAACGTAGTACACAAAAAAATTCTCCCCCCTTCAACTAAAATATTCATTTATAGAAAATTACCCCCACCCCATTCACCTAACCTCTTCACTTATAGATATTTCATCTACGTTTCTACAGTGGATTATTATGAGCTTCTTATCAAGATACTTTACTTATAAAAATTAAGTACTTCACTCTTGTTAAAACATAAAACTTTGCAGGTAAACTACCCCTTTCTCTAAACCGATCTTCACCAAAATCAATAGACCTTGAGTCCTCTACAATTCAGGGCAGTATGCAAAACATTATTTGATTCTGTTTGAATTTGCGGCTCTTATCGTTTGACATATTAAATACCATTGTTAAAATATAAAACGTTGCAGGTAAACTACCCCTTTCCCGTAACCGATCTTCAACAAAATCAAAAGACCTTGAATTCTGTATAACCCAAAAAGGTATGCAAAAGAGTAGTTGATTCGGTTTGAATTTACGGCAATTATCGTTCGTCATAGAAAATATTACCCTTGTTAAAACATAAAATGTCGCAGGTAAACTACCCTATTCCCTTAACCGATCTAAAGCAAAACTAGCAGGTCTTGAGAAATCTACAATTCAGGGCTGTTTGCAAACAATTATTTGATTCTGTTTGAATTTGCTGTTCTAATCGTTTGCCATACGAAATACCCTTGTTAAAATATAAAATGTTGCCGGTAAACTACCCCTTCCCCTTAACCGATCTTCACCAAAAACAATGAGTCTTGACAACTCTATAATTCAGGGCTGCATGCAAAAGAGTAGTTGATTCTGTTTGAATTTGCGGCTGTTATCGTTTGTCACAGAAAAACATAACCCTTGATTTAAAAAAAACCATTGCAGGTAAACTACCCCTTTCCCTTGACCGATCTTCAACAAAAACAATAGGTCTTGAGTAATCTACACATAAGGGCTGTACGCAAAAAATTATTCCATTCTGTGTGAATTTGCGGCTGTTATCGTTTGCCATAAAAAAAAATTACCCTTGATAAGAAAAACGTTGCTGGTAAACTACCCCTTCCCGTTAACCGATCTTCACCAAAAACAATAGGTCTTGAGTACTCTACAAATCAGAACTGTATGCAAAAATGTATTTGATTCTGTCCTATTCCCTTAACCGATCTACACCAAAACTAGCAGGTCTTGAGAAATCTACAACTCAGGGCTGTATGCAAACAATCATTTGATTCTGTTTGAATTTGCTGCTCTTATTGTTTGCCATAGAAAATACCCTTGTTAAAATATAAAATGTTGCAGGTAAGCTACCCCTTTCTCTAAACCGATCTTCACCAAAATCAATAGACCTTCAGTCCTCTACAATTCAGGGCAGTATGCAAAACATTATTTGATTCTGTTTGAATTTGCGGCTCTTATCGTTTGACATATTAAATACCCTTGTTAAAATATAAAACGTTGCAGGTAAACTACCCCTTTCCCGTAACCGATCTTCAACAAAATCAAAAGACCTTGAATTCTGTATAACTCAAAAAGGTATGCAAAAGAATAGTTGATTCGGTTTGAATTTACGGCAATTATCGTTCGTCATAGAAAAAATTACCCTTGTTAAAACATAAAATGTTGCAGGTAAACTACCCTATTCCCTTAACCGATCTACAACAAAACAAGCAGGTCTTGAGAAATCTACAATTCAGGGCTGTTTGCAAACAATTATTTGATTCTGTTTGTATTTGCCGCTATTATCGTTTACCATAGAAAAAAATATTACCCTTGATTAAAAACCGTTGCTGGTAAACTATTCGTTTCCCTTAACCGATCTTCACCAAAAACAATGAGTCTTGACAACTCTATAATTCAGGGCTCCATGCAAAAGAGTAGTTGATTCTGTTTGAATTTGCGGCTGTTATCGTTTGTCATAGAAAAAAATTACCCTTGATTTAAAAAAAACCATTGCAGGTAAACTACCCTATTCCCTTAACCTATCTTCACCAAAACCAACAGGTCTTGAGAACTCTACAACTCAGGCCTGTATGCAAAACATTAGTTGATTCTGTTTGTATTTGCCGCTATTATCGTTTACCATAGACAAATTTATTACCCTTGATTAAAAACCGTTGCTGGTAAACTACCCATTTCCCTTAAGGGGAGCGGGAAAGCCCTATATCGCCCATGTTAATTACACTAACTTAAGGTACACTTTTCTAACAAACCAGAACAGCTATAGACTTGAAATTTTTACAGCACTCTCTTATGCTTCTGGACTGTATTTAGACCCATTTATATATTAATTGCTCATGGTTTAGTTAATTAAAAATTTTTTTTCATGTATTAAAAAATTCCTTGGTTTGGAAGCGTAATATACCTTTTTCTAAGAGGAAAATTTACATATATAGATGAAAATGGGTCTAAATGTGCAAATCTGCGTTGTTAACCTGTGTAGAAAATTTGACGTCTCTACCTATGATAGATCCTGAGAAAAGTGTACCTAAACTTGAAAAAGTTAAACTTTCGGAAAAAGAGATGTAAAGTTATACTTACCATTTTGTGCCTTCAAAAGAGTCCTGCACCATAATCTGGATCTCTAGCTTCATTTTCATCCTCTAACAGTGTTTTCTGCCTCCTTCTTGCTTGCCTTGCTTCCTTAGACATGCTTTCAGTGGCTTTTTCAGATTTTTTAACCCTTAAAATGTCTATTTCCCACAGCACTTTCACGGCTCTTTGGCACAGTGTCAGTCCCAACTTCTTGTAGATAGCAAGTTTGCTACTTTGACCATCATTAAATGTTACAATACTATCATAAACACCTAACTTTAAAGTGTGACGCCTCACAAACACAAGTTTTGGTATTTTGGACCAAACTACATTATTAAAATTCTCGTTTGGGTTTTGGGTATGGCCATGTAGGCATTTTTTTTAGAAGATCAGGTTGAGATAAGTCTTGATATATTTTCTTTGTTGATAACACATCTGATGGAAGGCTACATTCATGGTTGTATGTCTGATTCAATGCCTGTGCCTTATACAAGTTCACATTAGCCGATCGCCCGCTCGATCTCCTGCCCAATATCTCGTACATTGGTTCGGTTATTATTTTTTTTAGTGACTTTCTTGTTATATTTGAACAAAAAAACTTGTATATTCTTAAAAAGGACATTTTCACGTAACAGAATCAAACATAAACAAATTTTTGAACAAAAAATTTGTTTTGCTTTCCTGCTCCCCTTAACCGATCTTCACCAAAAACAACAGGTCTTGAGATCTCTACAATTTAGGGCTGTATGCAAATAATCATTTGTTTCTGTTTGAATTTGCGGCTGTTATCATTTGCTATAGAAAATACCCTTGTTAATACATAAAACGTTGCTGGTAAACTACCCCTTTCCCTTAACCGATCTTCACCAAAAACAACAGGTCCTGAGATCTCTACAATTTAGGGCTGTATGCAAATAATCATTTAATTCTGTATGAATTTGCGGCTGTTATCGTTTGCCATAGAAAATACCGTTGTTAAAACATAAAACGTTGCAGGTAAACTACCCATTTCCCTTAACCGATCTTCAACAAAATCAACAGACCTTGAGTTCTGTATAATTCAAAAAGGTATGCAGAAGAGTAGTTGATTCTGTTTTAATGTATGGCACTTATCGTTTGTCATAGAAAAAAATTACCCTTGATTTAAAAAAACCATTGCAGGTAAACTACCCCTTTCCCTTACCCGATCTTCAACAAAAATAAGAGGTCTTGAGTACTCTACACATCAGGGCTGTACGCAAAAAATTATTCCATTCTGTGTGAATTTGCGGCTGTTATCGTTTGCCATAGAAAAAAATTACCCTTGATAAGAAAAACGTTGCCAGTAAACTACCCCTTCCCATTATCCGATCTTCACCAAAAACAATAGGTCTTGAGTACTCTACAAATCAGGGCTGTTTGCAAAAACGTATTTCATTCTGTTTGAATTTGCGGCTGTTATCGTTTGCCATAAAAAATACCCTTGTTAGAACATAAAACGTTGCTGGTAAACTACCCCTTTCCCTTAACCGATCTTCAATAAAATCAACAGACCTTGAGTTCTGTATAATTCACATAGGTACGCAGAAGAGTAGTTGATTCTGTTTTAATGTACGGCAGATATCGTTCGTCATAAAAAAATTTACCCTTGTTAAAACATAAAACGTTGCAGGTGTACTACACAATTCCCTTAACCGATCTTTACCAAAACCGACAGGTCTTGAGAACTCTACAATTTGGAGCTGTATGCAAAATATTATTTGATTATGTTTGTATTTGTGGCTGTTGTCGTTTGCCATAAAAAATTCCCTTGTTAAAACAAAAAACGTGGCCGGTAAACTACCCCTTTCCCTTAACCGATCTTCACCAAAAACAATAGGTCTTGAGTTTTATGGAAATAAAATTCCCTGAGTTGCATACAAATCAGGGATGTATGCAAAAATTTATTTGATTATGTTTGAATTTACGGCTGTTATCGTTGCCATAGAAAATACCCTTGTTAAAACATAAAATGTTGCTGGTAAACTACCCCTTTTCCTTAACCGATCTTTACCAAAATCAATAGGACTTGAGAACTTTACAATTCAGGGCTGTATGTAAATATTATTTGATTGTGTTTGAATTTGCGGCTGTTATTGTTTGCCATAGAAACAAATTACCCTTGATAAAAAAAAAGTTGCAGGTAAACTACCCTTTTCCTTTAACCGATCTTCACCAAAAACAATAGGTCTTAGGTACTCTACGAATCAGGTCTGTATGCAAAAAAAAATTTTGATTCCGTTTGAATTTGCGGCTGTTATCGTTTGCCATAGAAAAAAAATCGAAGAGAGACAGACAGACACACAGACAGACACACAAACACTTTTCGAAAAACGACTTTTTTCATGTTTTGAGTGTAGTACAATCAGAATCTGCAATAATCTCGAATACGATTTTTACTTCCATGTTCCTTTATGGTCATGGCAAAAAAAAATCGTGTTCGAGATTATTGCAGAATATGATTGTACTACACTCAAAACATGAAAAAAAGTAATTTTTCGAAATGTGTGTGTGTGTGTGTGTGTGTGTGTGTGTGTGTGCAGATTTTTTCCTATGGCAAACGATAACAGCCGCAAATTCAAAAACAGAATCAAATAATTTTTTGCATACAGCCCTGATTTGTAGAGTACTCGCGATCTGTTGTTTTTGGTGAAGATCGGTTGAGGGAAAGGGGTAGTTTACCTGCAACGGTTTTTTTTGATTAAGTGTAATATTGTTTGTTTGGCAAACGATAACAGCCGCAAATTTAAACACAATCAAATAATATTTTGCATACTGCCTTGAATTGTAGAGTTCTCAAGACCTATTGTTTTTGGTGAAGATCGTTTAAGGGAAAGGGGTAGTTTACCAGCCACGTTCTTTGTATTATCAAGGGTATTTTCTATGGCAAACAATAACAGCCGCAAATTCAAACAAAATCATATAATATTTTGCATACAGCCCTGAATTGCAGAGTTCTCAAGACCTATCGTTTTTTGTGAAGATCGGTTAAGGAAAAGGGGTAGTTTACCGGCAACGGTTTTTTATCAAGGGTAATTTTTTTCTATGGTAAACGATAAGAGCCGCAAATTCAAACAGAATCAAATACGTTTTTGCATACAGCCCTGTTTTGTTGAGTACTAAAGACCTATAGTTTTTAGTGAAGATCGGTTAAGGGATAGGGGTAGTTTACCAGACACTTTTTTGTTTTATCAAGGGTGTTTTATATGGCAAACGATGACAGCCGCAAATTCAAACAGAATCGTATAATATTTTGCATACAGCCCTGAAATGTAGAGTTCTCAAGACCTGTGGCTTTGGTGAAGATCGGTTAAGCGAATAGGGTTGTTTACCAACAACATTTTATGTTTTATCAAGGGTAATTTTTTTTTTTTGACATACGATAACTGCCGTACATTAAAACAGAATCAACTACTCTTCTGCATACCTTTTTGAATTATACAGAACTCAAGGTCTGTTGATTTTGTTTAAGATCGGTTAAGGGAAAGGGGTAGTTTAGCTGCAACGTTTTATGTTTTAACAAAGGTATTTTTTCTGTGCCGAACGATAACTGCCGTAAATTCAAAGAGAACCAACTAATGTTTTGCATACAGCCCTGAATTGTAGAGTTCTCAATACCTATTGTTATTGGTGAAGATCGGTTAATGGAATAGGGTAGTTTACCGGACACGTTTTATGTTTTATCAAGGGTGTTTTCTATGGCAAACGATAACAGCCGCAAATTCAAACAGAATCAAATAATTGTTTGCATACAGGCCTGAATTGTAGAGTACCCAAGACCTGTCATTTTTGGTGAAGACCGGTTAAGGGAAAGGGGTAGTTTACCGGCAACGGTTTTTTATCAAGAGTAATTTTTTTCTATAGTAAACGATAACAGCCGCAAATTCAAACAGAATCAAATGATGTTTTGCATACAGCCCTGTATTGTAGAGTTCTCAATACCTATTGGTGTTGGTGAAGATCGTTTAATGGAAAGGGGTAGTTTACCAGCAACATTTTATGTTTTAACAAGGGTAATTTTTTATATGACGTATGATAACTGCCGTAAAATCAAACAGAATCAACTAGGTTTTTGAATACCTTTTTGAACTAAAGAGAACTCAAGGTCTGTTGATTTTGTTGAAGATCGGTTTAGGGAAGGGGTAGTTTATCAGCAATTTTTTATGTTTTAAAAAGGGTAATTTTTTTTTTGACGAACGATAACTGTCGAAAATTCAATGAGAATCAAATAATTTTTTCACCCTTTTCTGAGTTGCAGAGAGCTCAAGGTCTATTCATTTTGATGAAGATCAGTTAATGGAAAGGGGTGGTTTACCTGCAACATTTTATGTTGTAACAAGAGAAATGCTTCCATGACGAACGATAACTGCCGCACATTCAAACAGAATCAAATATTTTTTTGCATGCTTCCCTGAATTGTAGAGGACGGAAGGTCTGTTGATTTTGGAGAAGATCGGTTAAGAGGAAGGGGTAGTTTACCGGAAACATTTTATGATTTAACAAGAGTAAAGTACTTAATTTTTATAAATAAAGTATCCTGATAAGAAGCTCATAGTAATTCACTGTAGAAACGTACATGAAATATCTATAAATGAAGAGGTTAGGTGAAAAGGGTGGGGGTAAGTTTCTATTATTAAAAATTATAGTTGAAGGTGGAGGGGAGAATTTTGTATATGTGTACTACGTTATCGGCAACAAAGAAGTAGTTTTTTGTTAAAATTGCTTCCCAGGCTCTTTAGCCGTAGTCCAATGATTTCTGCAAAACCAGACTTTTCGGCAGTGCCATCGACTGCCATCATCGGTAAAAATCGAGTGCGAAAACGAGAGGTCGTATACGTTAGTGACCACAGTACTGCGGTTAATGCTGAAGCAATAAGTAGAAAGACGTAGTTTCTATGGAAATATTTCATTTCGAATATGATTTTAAATATAAATCTTAGAACATGGAAGTCATGTATGGTTCTCCATACCGATAAGGGTAATTTTTACTTCCATGTTCCTTAAGGAAATGGAAGATAGTGATGGCAAAAAAAAATCGTGTTCGAGATTATTGCAGATTCTGATTGTACTACACTCAAAACATGAAAAAAAGTCGTTTTTCGAAATGTGTCGTGTGTGTGTCTGTCTGTCTTTGTGTCTACCTGTAGATTTTTTTCTATGGCAAACGATAACAGCCGCAAATTCAAACAGAATCAACTACTCCTTTACACACAGCCCTAAATTATAGAGTTCTCAAGACTTATTGTTTTTGGTGAAGATCGGTTAAGGGAAAGGGGTAGTTTACCAGCAACGTTTTATGTTTTAACAAGGGTATTTTCTATGGCAAACGATAACAGCCGCAAATTCAAACAGAATCAAATGATTATTTGCACATAGCCCTAAATTGTGAAGTTCTCAAGACCTATTGATTTTAGTGTCGATCGGTTAAGGGAAAGGGGTAGTTTACCAGCAACGTTTTATGTTTTAAAAGGGTATTTTATATGGAAAAAGATAAGAGCCGCAAATTCAAACAGAATCAAATAAGTTTTTGCATACAGCCCTGATTTGTAGAGTACTCAAGACCTATTGTTTTTGGTGAAGATCGGTCAAGGGAAAGGGGTAGTTTACCAGCAAAGTTTTTTGTTTAAACAAGGGTATTTTGTATGGCAAACGATAACAGCCGCAAATTCAAACATAATCAAATAATATTTTGCATACAGCCCTGAATTGTATAGTTCTCAAGATATGTTGGTTTTGGTGAAGATCGGTGAAGAGAATAGGGTAGTTTACCGGCAACATTTTATGTTTTAACAAGGGTAAATTTTTTATGACGAACGATAACTGCCGTACATTAAAACAGAATCAACTACTCTTCTGCATAACTTTTTGAATTATATAGAACTCAAGGTATGTTGATTTTGTTGAAGATCGGTTAAGGGAAAAGGGTAGTTTACTGGCAACGTTTTATGTTCTAACAAGGGTATTTTCTATGGCAAATGATAACAGCCGCAAATTCAAACAGAATCAAATAATTTTTTGCATACAGCCCTGATTTGTAGAGTACTCAAGACCTGTTGTTTTTGGTGAAGATCGGATAAGGGAAAGGGGTAGTTTACCAGCAACGGTTTTTTATCAAGGGTAATTTTACTTCCATATTCCTTAAGGAATGAAAGTATGGTGATGGCAAAAAAAATCGTGTTCGAGATTATTGCAGATTCTGATTCTACTACACTCAAAACATGAAAAAAAGTCGTTTTCCGAAAAGTGTCTGTGTGTGTGTCTGTCTGTCTGTCTGTCTGTGTGTGTGTCTGTGTGTGTGTCTGTGTGTCTGTAGATTTTTTTTCTATGGCAAACGATAACTGCCGCAAATTCAAACAGAATCAAATACTTTTTGCATGCAGCCCTGATTTGCAGAGTACTCGCGACCTATTGTTTTTGGTGAAGATCGGTTGAGGGAAAGGGGTAGTTTACCTGCAACGGTTTTTTTTTAGCAAGGGTAATTTTGTTTGTTTGGCAAACGATAACAGCCGCAAATTCAAACAGAATCAAATAATGTTCCCCATACAGCCCTGAATTGTAGAGTTCTCAAGATCTGTTGATTTTGGTGAAGATCGGTTAAGGGAAAGGGGTAGTTTACCTGTAACGTTTTATGTTTTAACAAGGGTATTTCCTATGGCAAACGATAACAGCCGCAAATTCAAACAGAATCAAAAGATTATTTGCATACAGCCCTAAGTTGTAGAGTTCTCAAGACCTATTGTTTTTGGTGAAGTTCGGTTGAGGGAAAGGGGTAGTTTACCTGCAACGTTTTTTAACAAGGGTATTTTATATGGCAAACGATAACAGCCGCAAATTCAAACAGAATCAAATAATGTTTTGCATACAGCCCCGATTTGTAGAGTACTCAAGACCTGTTGTTTTTGGTGAAGATCGGTTAAGGGAAAGGGGTAGTTTACCTGTAACGTTTTATGTTTTAACAAGGGTATTTCCTATGGCAAACGATAACAGCCCCAAATTCAAACAGAATCTAAAGATTATTTGCATACAGCCCTAAATTGTAGAGTTCTCAAGACCTATTGTTTTTGGTGAAGATCGGTTGAGGGAAAGGGGTAGTTTACCAGCAACGTTTTTTTAACAAGGGTATTTTCTATGGCAAACGATAACAGCCGCAAATTCAAACATAATCAAATAATTTTTTGCATACAGTCCTGATTTGTAGAGTACTCACGACCTATTGTTTTTGGTGAAGATCGGTTGAGGGAAAGGGGTAGTTTACCGGAAACGGTTTTTTTTTACAAGGGTAATTTTGTTTGTTTGGCAAACGATAACAGCCGCAAATTCAAACAGAATCAAATAATGTTTCGCATACAGCCCTGAATTGCAGAGTTCTCAAGATCTGTTGATTTTGGTGAAGATCGGTTAAGGGAAAGGGGTAGTTTACCTGTAACGTTTTATGTTTTAACAAGGGTATTTCCTATGGCAAACGATAACAGCCGTAAATTCAAACAGAATCAAAAGATTATTTGCATACAGCCCTAAATTGTAGTGTTCTCAAGATCTATTGTTTTTGGTAAAGATCGGTTGAGGGAAAGGGGTAGTTTACCGGCAACGTTTTTTTAACAAGGGTATTTTCTATGGCAAACGATAACAGCCGCAAATTCAAACAGAATCAAATAATGTTTTGCATACAGCCCTGATTTGTAGAGTACTCAAGACCTTTTGTTTTTGGTGAAGATCGGTTAAGGGGAAGGGGTAGTTTACCTGCAACGTTTTTTTATCAAGCGTATTTTCTATGGCAAACGATAACAGCCGCAAATGCAAACAGAATCAAATAATTTTTTGCATACGTCCCTAAATTGTAGAGGTCTCAACGATTTTCGATTTTGGTGAAGATCGGTTAAGGGGAAGGGGTAGTTTACCTGCAACCTTTTACGTTTTAACAAGAGTAAAGTTCTTGAAAATTTATTTAAACTTTTTGAAACAATGGTAATTGTTAAAAATAAAATAATTTTGTTGCCAGGCAATAAAATTATAATTTTTTCATTTTAATGTAATATAATATTTTTCATTTAATACAGCAATAAAAAGGCAGGTAAGACACAGCCTGGCTGTTTGGCTGAAAATGATTTTAAATATAAATCTTAGAATATGGAAGTCATGTATTGTTCTCCATACCGATATTTTACTTCCATGTTCCTTAAGGAAATGGAAGATAGATGGTGATGGCAAAAAAAATCGTGATCGAGATTATTGCAGATTCTGATTGTACTACACTCAAAACATGAAAAAAAAGTCGTTTTTCGAAAAGTGTCTGTGTGTCTGTCTGTCTGAGTGTCTGTTTGTCTGCTTGTAGATTTGTTTTCTATGGCAAACGATAACAGCCTCAAATTCAAACAGAATCAAATCATTTTTTGCATACAGCGCTGATCTGTAGAGTACTCACGACCTATTGTTTTTGGTGAAGATCGGTTAAGGGAAAAGAGTAGTTTACCAGAACCATTTTTTTTAAATCAAGGGTAATTTGTTTATATGGCAAACAATAACAGCCGTAAATTCAAACAGAATCAACTACTCTTTTACACACAGCCCTAAATTATAGAGTACTCACGATCTATTGTTTTTGGTGAAGATCGGTTGAAGGGAAAGGGGTAGTTTACCAGCAACGTTTTATGTTTTAACAAGGGTATATTATATGGCAAACGATAAGAGCCGCATATTCAAACAGAATCAAAAAAGTTTTTGCATATAGCCCTGATTTGTAGAGTACTCAAGACCTGTTGTTTTTGGTGAAGATCGGTTAAGGGAAAGGGGTAGTTTACAAGCCACTTTTTTGTTTAAACAAGGGCATTTTATATGGCAAACGATTACAGCCGCAAATTCAAACATAATCAAATAATATTTTGCACACAGCCCTGAATTGTAGATTTCTCAAAACCTGTTTGGTTTTGGTGAAGATCGGTTAAGGGAATATGGTAGTTTACCTGCAACATCCTATGTTTTAACAAGGGTAAATTTTTTTATGACGAACGATAACTGCCGTACATTAAAACAGAATAAACTACTCTTCTGCATACCTTTTTGAATTATATAGAACTCAACGTCTGTTGATTTTGTTGAAGATCGGTTAAGGGAAAGGGGTAGTTTACCGGCAACGTTTTATGTTCTAACAAGGGTATTTTTTATGGCAAACGATAACAGCCGCAATTTCAAATAGAATCAAATGATTATTTGCATACAGCCCTAAACTGTAGAGTTCTCAAGGTCTGTTGATTTTGTTGAAGATCGGTTAATGGAAAGGGGTAGTTTACCAGCAACATTTTATGTTTTAACAAGGGTATTTTCTATGGCAAACGATAAGAGCCGCAAATTCAAACAGAATCAAATCATTTTTTGCATACAGCACTGATCTGTAGAGTACTCACGACCTATTGTCTTTGGTGAAGATCGGTTATGGGAAAAGAGTAGTTTACCAGAACCGTTTTTTTTTAAATCAAGGGTAATTTGTTTATATGGCAAACAATAACAGCCGTAAATTCAAACAGAATCAACTAGTCTTTTGCATACAGCCCTGAATTATAGAGTTTCAAGACCAGTTGGTTTTGGTGAAGATCGGTTAAGGGAAAGGGTTAGTTTACCAGCAACATTTTATATTTTAACAAGGGTATTTTTTATGGCAAACGATAAAATCCGCAAATTCAAAAAGAATCAACTAGTCTTTTGCATACAGCCCTGAATTATAGAGTTCTCAAAACCAGTTGGTTTTGGTGAAGATCGGTTAAGGGAAAGGGTTAGTTTACCAGCAACATTTTATATTTTAACAAGGGTATTTTATATGGCAAACGATAACAGCCGCAAATTCAAACAGAATCAAATAATTTTTTGCATACAGCCCTGATTTGTAGAGTACTCAAGACCTATTGTTTTTGGTAAAGATCGGTTGATGGAAAGGGGTAGTTTACCAGCAACATTTTATATTTTAACAAGGGTATTTTATATAGCAAACGATAAAAGCCGCAAATTCAAACAGAATCAAACAATTTTTTGCATATAGCCCTGATTTGTAGAGTTCTCAAGATCTGTTGTTTTTGGTGAAGATCGGTTAACGGGAAGGGGTAGTTTACTGGCAACGTTTTCCTTATCAAGGTTAATTTTTTTCTATGGCAAACGATAGCCGCAAATTCAAATAGTATCAAACAATTTTTTGCATACAGCATTGACTTGTAGAGTACACAAGACCTGTTGTTTTTGGTGAAGATCGGTTAAGGGGAAGGGGTAGTTTACCGGAACATTTGTTTTTATCAAGGGTAATATTTCCTATGGCAAACGAGAACAGCCGCAAATTCAAACAGAATCAACTAGTCTTTTTCATACCTTTTTTAATTATACCGAGCTCAAGGTCTGTTGATTTTGTTGAAGATCGGTTAAGGGAAAGGGGTAGTTTTCCAGTAACGTTTTATATTTTAACAAGGGTGTTTAGTATGGCAAACGATTAGAGCCGCAAATTCAAACAGAATCAAATAATTTTTTGCATACAGCCCTGAATTGTAGAGTACTCAAGACTTATTGTTTTTGGTGAAGATCGGTTAAGGGAAAGAGGTAGTTTACCAGCAACATTTTTTTATCATGGGTAATATTTTTTCTATGGAAAATGGTAACAGCCGCAAATTCAAACAGAATCAAATAATGTTTTGCATACAGCCCTGAGTTGTAGAGTACTGAAGGTGTGCTGATTTTGGTGAAGATCGGTTTAGAGAAAGGGGTAGTTTACCAGCAACGTTTCATGTTTTAACAAAGGTAATTTTTTCTATGACGAACAATAACTGCCGTAAATTCAAAGAAAATCAAAATTTTTTTTGCATACCTTCCTAAGTTGTAGAGAGCTCAAGGTCTGTTGATTTTGGTGAAGATAGGTAAAGGAAAACGGGTAGTTTACCTGAAACATGTTATGTTGTAATAAGAGAAATGTTTCCATGACGAACGATAACTGCCGCAAATTGAAACAGAATCAAATATTTTTTTGCATGCATCCCTGCATTGCAGAGGAGTGAAGGTCTATTGATTTTGGTGAAGATCGGTTTAGAGAATCGGGTAGTTTACCTGCAACGTTTTATGTTTTAACAAGAGTAATGTACTTAATTTTGATAAATAAAGTGTCTTGATAAGAAGCTCATAATAATCCACTGTAGAAACGTAGATGAAATATCTATAAACGAAGAGGTTAGGTGAACGGGGTGGGGGTAATTTTCTATAAATGAAAATTACAGTTGAAAGGGGAGGGGAGAATTTTGTATGTGTACTACGTTATCGGCAACAAAGAAGTAGTTCTTTGTTAAAATTCCTTCCCGGGCTGTTTAGCCGTAGTCCAATGTTTTCAGCAAAACCAGACTTTTCGGCAGTGCCATCGACTTCCATGTCAGTGAAAATCGAGTGCGAAAACGTGAAGTGGTATACGTTAGTGACCACAGTACTGTGGTTTAAGGCTGAAGCAATAAGTAGAAAGAAGTAGTTTCTATCGAAATATTTCATTTTGAATATGATTTTAAATATAAATCTTAGAACATGGAAGTCCTGTATGGTTCTCCATACCGATATTTTTGCCATCACCATACTTCCATTTCCTTAAGGAACATGGAAGTAAAATTACCCTTAATAAAAAACCGTTGCTGGTAAACTACCCCTTTCCCCTAACCGATCTTCACCAAAAACAACAGGTCTTGAGTACTTTACAAATCAGGGCTGTATGCAAAAAATTATTTGATTCTGTTTGAATTTGCGGCTGTTATCGTTTGTCATAGAAAATAACCTTGTTAGAACATAAAACGTTGCAGGTAAGCTACCCCTTTCTCTAAACCGATCTTCACCAAAATCAATAGACCTTCAGTCCTCTACAATTCAGGGCAGTATGCAAAACATTATTTGATTCTGTTTGAATTTGCGGCTCTTATCGTTTGACATATTAAATACCCTTTTAAAATATAAAACGTTGCAGGTAAACTACCCCTTTCCCGTAACCGATCTTCAACAAAATCAAAAGACCTTGAATTCTGTATAACTCAAAAAGGTATGCAAAAGAATAGTTGATTCGGTTTGAATTTACGGCAATTATCGTTCGTCATAGAAAAAATTACCCTTGTTAAAACATAAAATGTTGCAGGTAAACTACCCTATTCCCTTAACCGATCTACACCAAAACTAGCAGGTCTTGAGAAATCTACAATTCAGGGCTGTTTGCAAACAATTATTTGATTCTGTTTGAATTTGCTGCTCTAATCGTTTGCCATAGGAAATACCCTTGTTAAAATATAAAATGTTGCCGGTAAACTACCCCTTTCCCTTAACCGATCTTCACCAAAAACAATGAGTCTTGACAACTCTATAATTCAGGGCTGCATGCAAAAGAGTAGTTGATTCTGTTTGAATTTGCGGCTGTTATCGTTTGTCATAGAAAAAAATTACCCTTGATTTAAAAAAAACCATTGCAGGTAAACTACCCTATTCCCTTAACCGATCTTCACCAAAACCAACAGGTCTTGAGAACTCTACAATTCAGGCCTGTATGCAAAACATTAGTTGATTCTGTTTGTATTTGCCGCTATTATCGTTTACCATAGAAAAATTTATTACCCTTGATTAAAAACCGTTGCTGGTAAACTACCCATTTCCCTTAAGGGAGCGGGAAAGCCCTATATCGCCCATGTTAATTACACTAACTTAAGGTACACTTTTCTAACAAACCAGAACAGCTATAGACTTGAAATTTTTACAGCACTCTCTTATGCTTCTGGACTGTATTTAGACCCATTTATATATTAATTGCTCATGGTTTAGTTAATTAAAAATTTTTTTTTCATGTATTAAAAAATTCCTTGGTTTGGAAGCGTAATATACCTTTTTCTAAGAGGAAAATTTACATATATAGATGAAAATGGGTCTAAATGTGCAAATCTGCGTTGTTAACCTGTGTAGAAAATTTGACGTCTCTACCTATGATAGATCCTGAGAAAAGTGTACCTAAACTTGAAAAAGTTAAACTTTCGGAAAAAGAGATGTAAAGTTATACTTACCATTTTGTGCCTTCAAACGAGTCCTGCACCATAATCTGGATCTCTAGCTTCATTTTCATCCTCTAACAGTGTTTTCTGCCTCCTTCTTGCTTGCCTTGCTTCCTCAGACATGCTTTCAGTGGCTTTTTCAGATTTTTTAACCCTTAAAATGTCTATTTCCCACAGCACTTTCACGGCTCTTTGGCACAGTGTCAGTCCCAACTTCTTGTAGATAGCAAGTTTGCTACTTTGACCATCATTAAATGTTACAATACTATCATAAACACCTAACTTTAAAGTGTGACGCCTCACAAACACAAGTTTTGGTATTTTGGACCAAACTACATTATTAAAATTCTCGTTTGGGTTTTGGGTATGGCCATGTAGGCATTTTTTTTAGAAGATCAGGTTGAGATAAGTCTTGATATATTTTCTTTGTTGATAACACATCTGATGGAAGGCTACATTCATGGTTGTATGTCTGATTCAATGCCTGTGCCTTATACAAGTTCACATTAGCCGATCGCCCGCTCGATCTCCTCCCCAATATCGCGTACATTGGTTCGGTTATTATTTTTTTTAGTGACTTTCTTGTTATATTTGAACAAAAAAACTTGTATATTCTTAAAAAGGACATTTTCACGTAACAAAATCAAACATAAACAAATTTTTGAACAACAAATTTTTTTTGCTTTCCTGCTCCCCTTAACCGATCTTCACCAAAAACAACAGGTCTTGAGACCTCTACAATTTAGGGCTGTATGCAAATAATCATTTGTTTCTGTTTGAATTTGCGGCTGTTATCATTTGCTATAGAAAATACCCTTGTTAATACATAAAACGTTGCCGGTAAACTACCCCTTTCCCTTAACCGAACTTCACCAAAAACAACAGGTCCTGAGATCTCTACAATTTAGGGCTGTATGCAAATAATCATTTAATTCTGTATGAATTTGCGGCTGTTATCGTTTGCCATAGAAAATACCCTTGTTAAAACATAAAACGTTGCAGGTAAACTACCCATTTCCCTTAACCGATCTTCAACAAAATCAACAGACCTTGAGTTCTGTATAATTCAAAAAGGTATGCAGAAGAGTAGTTGATTCTGTTTTAATGTATGGCACTTATCGTTTGTCATAGAAAAAAATTACCCTTGATTTAAAAAAAACCATTGCAGGTAAACTACCCCTTTCCCTTACCCGATCTTCAACAAAAATAAGAGGTCTTGAGTACTCTACACATCAGGGCTGTACGCAAAAAATTATTCCATTCTGTGTGAATTTGCGGCTGTTATCGTTTGCCATAGAAAAAATTACCCTTGATAAGAAAAACGTTGCCAGTAAACTACCCCTTCCCATTATCCGATCTTCACCAAAAACAATAGGTCTTGAGTACTCTACAAATCAGGGCTGTTTGCAAAAACGTATTTCATTCTGTTTGAATTTGCGGCTGTTATCGTTTGCCATAAAAAATACCCTTGTTAGAACATAAAACGTTGCTGGTAAACTACCCCTTTCTCTTAACCGATCTTCAATAAAATCAACAGACCTTGAGTTCTGTATAATTCACAAAGGTATGCAGAAGAGTAGTTGATTCTGTTTTAATGTACGGCAGATATCGTTCGTCATAAAAAAATGTACCCTTGTTAAAACATAAAACGTTGCAGGTGTACTACACAATTCCCTTAACCGATCTTTACCAAAACCAACAGGTCTTGAGAACTCTACAATTTGGAGCTGTATGCAAAATATTATTTGATTATGTTTGTATTTGTGGCTGTTATCGTTTGCCATAAAAAATTCCGTTGTTAAAACAAAAAACGTGGCCGGTAAACTACCCCTTTCCCTTAACCGATCTTCACCAAAAACAATAGGTCTTGAGTTTTATGGAAATAAAACTCCCTGAGTTGCATACAAATCAGGGATGTATGCAAAAATTTATTTGATTATGTTTGAATTTACGGCTGTTATCGTTGCCATAGAAAATACCCTTGTTAAAACATAAAATGCTGCTGGTAAACTACCCCTTTTCCTTTAACCGATCTTTACCAAAATCAATAGGACTTGAGAACTTTACAATTCAGGGCTGTATGTAAATATTATTTGATTGTGTTTGAATTTGCGGCTGTTATTGTTTGCCATAGAAACAAATTACCCTTGATAAAAAAAAAAGTTGCAGGTAAACTACCCTTTTCCTTTAACCGATCTTCACAAAAACAATAAGTCTTAGGTACTCTACGAATCAGGGCTGTATGCAAAAAAGTATTTGATTCCGTTTGAATTTGCGGCTGTTATCGTTTGCCATAGAAAAATAATCGAAGAGAGACAGACAGACACACAGACAGACACACAAACACTTTTCGAAAAACGACTTTTTTCATGTTTTGAGTGTAGTACAATCAGAATCTGCAATAATCTCGAATACGATTTTTACTTCCATGTTCCTTAAGGAAATGGAAGTATGGTCATGGCAAAAAAATCGTGTTCGAGATTATTGCAGAATATGATTGTACTACACTCAAAAAATGAAAAAAGTAATTTTTCGAAATGTGTGTGTGTGTGTGTGTGTGTGTGTGTGTGTGTGTGTGTGTGTGTGTGTGTGTGTGTGTGTGTGTGTGTGTGTGTGCGTGCAGATTTTTTCCTATGGCAAACGATACAGCCGCAAATTCAAAAAAAGAATCAAATAATTTTTTGCATACAGCCCTGATTTGAAGAGTACTCGCGATCTGTTGTTTTTGGTGAAGATCGGTTGAGGGAAAGGGGTAGTTTACCTGCAACGGTTTTTTTTGATTAAGTGTAATATTGTTTGTTTGGCAAACGATAACAGCCGCAAATTTAAACACAATCAAATAATATTTTGCATACTGCCTTGAATTGTAGAGTTCTCAAGACCTATTGTTTTTGGTGAAGATCGTTTAAGGGAAAGGGGTAGTTTACCAGCCACGTTTTTTGTATTATCAAGGGTATTTTCTATGGCAAACAATAACAGCCGCAAATTCAAACAAAATCATATAATACTTTGCATACAGCCCTGAATTGCAGAGTTCTCAAGACCTATCGTTTTTTGTGAAGATCGGTTAAGGAAAAGGGGTAGTTTACCGGCAACGGTTTTTTATCAAGGGTAATTTTTTTCTATGGTAAACGATAAGAGCCGCAAATTCAAACAGAATCAAATACGTTTTTGCATACAGCCCTGTTTTGTTGAGTACTGAAGACCTATAGTTTTTAGTGAAGATCGGTTAAGGGATAGGGGTAGTTTACCAGACACATTTTTTGTTTTATCAAGGGTGTTTTATATGGCAAACAATAACAGCCGCAAATTCAAACAAAATCATATAATATTTTGCATACAGCCCTGAAATGTAGAGTTCTCAAGACCTGTGGCTTTGGTGAAGATCGGTTAAGGGAATAGGGTTGTTTACCAACAACATTTTATGTTTTATCAAGGGTATTTTTTTTTTTGACATACGATAACTGCCGTACATTAAAACAGAATCAACTACTCTTCTGCATACCTTTTTGAATTATACAGAACTCAAGGTCTGTTGATTTTGTTGAAGATCGGTTAAGGGAAAGGGGTAGTTTAGCTGCAACGTTTTATGTTTTAACAAGGGTATTTTTTTCTGTGCCGAACGATAACTGCCGTAAATTCAAAGAGAACCAACTAATGTTTTGCATACAGCCCTGAATTGTAGAGTTCTCAATACCTATTGTTATTGGTGAAGATCGGTTAATGGAATAGGGTAGTTTACCGGACACGTTTTATGTTTTATCAAGGGTGTTTTCTATCGCAAACGATAACAGCCGCAAATTCAAACAGAATCAAATAATTGTTTGCATACAGGCCTGAATTGTAGAGTACCCAAGACCTGTCATTTTTGGTGAAGACCGGTTAAGGGAAAGGGGTAGTTTACCGGCAACGGTTTTTTATCAAGGGTAATTTTTTTCTATAGTAAACGATAACAGCCGTAAATTCAAACAGAATCAAATGATGTTTTGCATACAGCCCTGTATTGTAGAGTTCTCAATACCTATTGGTGTTGGTGAAGATCGTTTAAGGGAAAGGGGTAGTTTACCAGCAACATTTTATGTTTTAACAAGGGTAATTTTTTATATGACGTATGATAACTGCCGTAAATTCAAACAGAATCAACTAGGTTTTTGAATACCTTTTTGAACTAAAGAGAACTCAAGGTCTGTTGATTTTGTTGAAGATCGGTTTAGGGAAGGGGTAGTTTATCAGCAATTTTTTATGTTTTAAAAAGGGTAATTTTTTTTTTGACGATCGATAACTGTCGAAAATTCAATGAGAATCAAATAATTTTTTCACCCTTTTCTGAGTTGCAGAGAGCTCAAGGTCTATTCATTTTGGTGAAGATCGGTTAATGGAAAGGGGTAGTTTACCTGCAACATTTTATGTTGTAACAAGAGAAATGCTTCCATGACGAACGATAACTGCCGCACATTCAAACAGAGTCAAATATTTTTTTGCATGCTTCCCTGAATTGTAGAGGACGGAAGGTCTGTTGATTTTGGAGAAGATCGGTTAAGAGGAAGGGGTAGTTTACCGGAAACATTTTATGATTTAACAAGAGTAAAGTACTTAATTTTTATAAATAAAGTATCCTGATAAGAAGCTCATAGTAATTCACTGTAGAAACGTAGATGAAATATCTATAAATGAAGAGGTTAGGTGAAAAGGGTGGGGGTAAGTTTCTATTATTAAAAATTATAGTTGAAGGTGGAGGGAAGAATTTTGTATATGTGTACTACGTTATCGGCAACAAAGAAGTAGTTTTTTGTTAAAATTGCTTCCCGGGCTCTTTAGCCGTAGTCCAATGTTTTCTGCAAAACCAGACTTTTCGGCAGTGCCATCGACTGCCATCATCGGTAAAAATCGAGTGCGAAAACGAGAGGTCGTATACGTTAGTGACCACAGTACTGCGGTTAATGCTGAAGCAATAAGTAGAAAGACGTAGTTTCTATGGAAATATTTCATTTCGAATATGATTTTAAATATAAATCTTAGAACATGGAAGTCATGTATGGTTCTCCATACCGATAAGGGTAATATTTACTTCCATGTTCCTTAAGGAAATGGAAGATAGTGATGGCAAAAAAAAAATCGTGTTCGAGATTATTGCAGATTCTGATTGTACTACACTCAAAACATGAAAAAAAGTCGTTTTTCGAAATGTGTCGTGTGTGTGTCTGTCTGTCTTTGTGTCTACCTGTAGATTTTTTTCTATGGCAAACGATAACAGCCGCAAATTCAAACAGAATCAACTACTCCTTTACACACAGCCCTAAATTATAGAGTTCTCAAGACTTATTGTTTTTGGTGAAGATCGGTTAAGGGAAAGGGGTAGTTTACCAGCAACGTTTTATGTTTTCACAAGGGTATTTTCTATGGCAAACGATAACAGCCGCAAATTCAAACAGAATCAAATGATTATTTGCACATAGCCCTAAATTGTGAAGTTCTCAAGACCTATTGTTTTTGGTGAAGATCGGATAAGGGAAAGGGGTAGTTTACCAGCAACGGTTTTTTATCAAGGGTAATTTTTACTTCCATGTTCCTTAAGGAAATGGAAGATAGATGGTGATGGCAAAAAAAATCGTGATCGAGATTATTGCAGATTCTGATTGTACTACACTCAAAACATGAAAAAAAAGTCGTTTTTCGAAAAGTGTCTGTGTGTCTGTCTGTCTGAGTGTCTGTTTGTCTGCTTGTAGATTTGTTTTCTATGGCAAACGATAACAGCCTCAAATTCAAACAGAATCAAATCATTTTTTGCATACAGCGCTGATCTGTAGAGTACTCACGACCTATTGTTTTTGGTGAAGATCGGTTAAGGGAAAAGAGTAGTTTACCAGAACCGTTTTTTTTTAAATCAAGGGTAATTTGTTTATATGGCAAACAATAACAGCCGTAAATTCAAACAGAATCAACTACTCTTTTACACACAGCCCTAAATTATAGAGTACTCACGATCTATTGTTTTTGGTGAAGATCGGTTGAAGGGAAAGGGGTAGTTTACCAGCAACGTTTTATGTTTTAACAAGGGTATATTATATGGCAAACGATAAGAGCCGCATATTCAAACAGAATCAAAAAAGTTTTTGCATATAGCCCTGATTTGTAGAGTACTCAAGACCTGTTGTTTTTGGTGAAGATCGGTTAAGGGAAAGGGGTAGTTTACCAGCCACATTTTTTTTTTAAACAAGGGCATTTTATATGGCAAACGATTACAGCCGCAAATTCAAACATAATCAAATAATATTTTGCATACAACCCTGAATTGTAGAGTTCTCAAAACCTGTTTGGTTTTGGTGAAGATCGGTTAAGGGAATATGGTAGTTTACCTGCAACATTCTATATTTTAACAAGGGTAAATTTTTTTATGACGAACGATAACTGCCGTACATTAAAACAGAATAAACTACTCTTCTGCATACCTTTTTGAATTATATAGAACTCAACGTCTGTTGATTTTGTTGAAGATCGGTTAAGGGAAAGGGGTAGTTTACCGGCAACGTTTTATGTTCTAACAAGGGTATTTTTTATGGCAAACGATAACAGCCACAATTTCAAATAGAATCAAATGATTATTTGCATACAGCCCTGAACTGTAGAGTTCTCAAGGTCTGTTGATTTTGTTGAAGATCGGTTAATGGAAAGGGGTAGTTTACCAGAAACATTTTATGTTTTAACAAGGGTATTTTCTATGGCAAACGATAAGAGCCGCAAATTCAAACAGAATCAAATCATTTTTTGCATACAGCACTGATCTGTAGAGTACTCACGACCTATTGTTTTTGGTGAAGATCGGTTAAGGGAAAAGAGTAGTTTACCAGAACCGTTTTTTTTTAAATCAAGGGTAATTTGTTTATATGGCAAACAATAACAGCCGTAAATTCAAACAGAATCAACTAGTCTTTTGCATACAGCCCTGAATTATAGAGTTCTCAAGACCAGTTGGTTTTGGTGAAGATCGGTTAAGGGAAAGGGTTAGTTTACCAGCAACATTTTATATTTTAACAAGGGTATTTTATATGGCAAACGATAACAGCCGCAAATTCAAACAGAATCAAATAATTTTTTGCATACAGCCCTGATTTGTAGAGTACTCAAGACCTATTGTTTTTAGTAAAGATTGGTTGATGGGAAGGGGTAGTTTACCAGCAACGTTTTATGTTTTAAAAGGGTGTTCTTTATGGCAAACGATAAGAGCCGCAAATTCAAACAGAATCAAACAATTTTTTGCATATAGCCCTGATTTGTAGAGTACTCAAGATCTGTTGTTTTTGGTGAAGATCGGTTAACGGGAAGGGGTAGTTTACTGGCAACATTTTCCTTATCAAGGTTAATTTCTTTCTATGGCAAACGATAGCCGCAAATTCAAACAGTATCAAACAATTTTTTGCATACAGCATTGACTTGTAGAGTACACAAGACCTGTTGTTTTTGGTGAAGATCGGTTAAGGGAAAGGGGTAGTTTACCGGAACATTTGTTTTTATCAAGGGTAATATTTCCTATGGCAAACGAGAACAGCCGCAAATTCAAACAGAATCAACTAGTCTTTTTCATACCTTTTTTAATTATACCGAGCTCAAGGTCTGTTGATTTTGTTGAAGATCGGTTAAGGGAAAGGGGTAGTTTTCCAGTAACGTTTTATATTTTAACAAGGGTGTTTAGTATGGTAAACGATTAGAGCCGCAAATTCAAACAGAATCAAATAATTTTTTGCATACAGCCCTGAATTGTAGAGTACTCAAGACTTATTGTTTTTGGTGAAGATCGGTTAAGGGAAAGGGGTAGTTTACCAGCAACATTTTTTTATCATGGGTAATATTTTTTCTATGGCAAATGGTAACAGCCGCAAATTCAAACAGAATCAAATAATGTTTTGCATACAGCCCTGAGTTGTAGAGTACTGAAGGTGTGCTGATTTTGGTGAAGATCGGTTTAGAGAAAGGGGTAGTTTACCAGCAACGTTTCATGTTTTAACAAGGGTACTTTTTTCTATGACGAACAATAACTGCCGTAAATTCAAAGAAAATCAAATTTTTTTTGCATACCTTCCTAAGTTGTAGAGAGCTCAAGGTCTGTTGATTTTGGTGAAGATCGGTAAAGGAAAAGGGGTAGTTTACCTGAAACATGTTATGTTGTAATAAGAGAAATGTTTCCATGACGAACGATAACTGCCGCAAATTGAAACAGAATCAAATATTTTTTTGCATGCATCCCTGCATTGCAGAGGAGTGAAGGTCTATTGATTTTGGTGAAGATCGGTTTAGAGAATCGGGTAGTTTACCTGCAACGTTTTATGTTTTAACAAGAGTAATGTACTTAATTTTGATAAATAAAGTGTCTTGATAAGAAGCTCATAATAATCCACTGTAGAAACGTAGATGAAATATCTATAAACGAAGAGGTTAGGTGAACGGGGTGGGGGTAATTTTCTATAAATGAAAATTACAGTTGAAAGGGGAGGGGAGAATTTTGTATGTGTACTACGTTATCGGCAACAAAGAAGTAGTTCTTTGTTAAAATTCCTTCCCGGGCTGTTTAGCCGTAGTCCAATGTTTTCTGCAAAACCAGACTTTTCGGCAGTGCCATCGACTTCCATCCCAGTGAAAATCGAGTGCGAAAACGTGAAGTGGTATACGTTAGTGACCACAGTACTGTGGTTTAAGGCTGAAGCAATAAGTAGAAAGAAGTAGTTTCTATCGAAATATTTCATTTTGAATATGATTTTAAATATAAATCTTAGAACATGGAAGTCCTGTATGGTTCTCCATACCGATATTTTTGCCATCACCATACTTCCATTTCCTTAAGGAACATGGAAGTAAAATTACCCTTAATAAAAAACCGTTGCTGGTAAACTACCCCTTTCCCCTAACCGATCTTCACCAAAAACAACAGGTCTTGAGTACTTTACAAATCAGGGCTGTATGCAAAAAATTATTTGATTCTGTTTGAATTTGCGGCTGTTATCGTTTGTCATAGAAAATACCCTTGTTAGAACATAAAACGTTGCAGGTAAACTACCCCTTTTCCTTAACCGATCTTCAACAAAATCAACAGACCTTGAGTTCTGTATAATTCAAAAAGGTATTCAGAAGAGTAGTTGATTCTGTTTTAATGTACGGCAGTTATCGTTCGTCATAAAAAAATTTACCCTTGTTAAAACATAAAATGTTGCCGGTAAACTACCCTATTCCCTTAACCGATCTTCACCAAAACCAACACGTCTTGAGAACTCTGCAATTCAGGGCTGTATGCAAAATATTATTTGATTATGTTTGAATTTGCAGCTGTTATCATTTGCCATAAAAAATACCCTTGTTAAAACAAAAAATGTGGCTGGTAAACTACCCCTTTCCCTTAACCGATCTTCACCAAAAACAATATGTCTTGAGTACTCTACAAATCGAGCTGTATGCAAAAACTTATTTGATTCTGTTTGAATTTGCGGCTCTTATCGTTTGAAATAGAAAATACCCTTTTGAAACATAAAACGTTGCCGGTAAACTACCCCTTCCCCTTAACCGATCTTCACCAAAAAAAATAGGTCTTGAGAGCTCTATAATTCAGCGCAGTATGCAAAAAATTATTTGATTATGTTTGAATTTGCGGCTGTTATCGTTTGCCATATAAAATACCCTTGTTAAAACATAAAATGTTGCTGGTAAACTACCCCTTTCCCTTAACCGATCTTTACCAAAATCAATAGGTCTTGAGAACTCTACAATTCAAGGCTGTATGCAAAATATTATTTATTGTGTTTGAATTTGCGGCTGTTATTGTTTGCCATATAAACAAATTACCCTTGATTTAAAAAAAAACGTTTCTGGTAAACTAGCCTTTTCCCTTAACCGATCTTCACCAAAAACAATAGGTCTTGAGAACACTACAAATCAGGGCTGTATGCAAAAAATTATTTGATTCTGTTTGAATTTGCGGCTGTTATCGTTTGCCATAGAAAAAAAATGTACAGATAGACAGACAGACACACACACAGACACTTTTTGAAAAACGACTTTTTTTCATGTTTTGAGAGTAGTACAATCAGAATCTGCAATAATCTCGAACACGATTTTTTTTGCCATCACCATACTTCCATTTCCTTAAGGAACATGGAAGTAAAATATCGGTGTGGAGAACCATACATTAATGAAGTTATACATTAACCAGATTAATGAAGTTAATAAGCATTTAGAGAAAACCAACGAAATATTAGAAACTAACTTTAATAAATTAGAACAGAGTGTTGAGAAAGGGGTAGAGTCAGTAGGGAAACAAATTAAAAGTAAAGTAACTCAAATAATTAATAACAAGGTAAGTGATGAATGTAAAACAAATGAGAATTCTAATGATATGTGTAAAAATGTGGTATTGAGTAGTGATGATAATGATGTTAATTGCAATTCTGAGAATATAGTGGAAGTAGTATGTGATAATGAAGTAGTAGAAATGAATGTTTGTCAGTTAGTGAGAGAGTGTAATGAAAGTTTAGATGGGCAGAGGGTAAATTTTCCCCAGGTTTATTGTGAACCAAGGTGTTTACAAATGTTGTTGTTGAAGGGCAAGAGTCCCTTGTTATTGGAAGACAGGAGGTCTTTGAGTTGTTCCCCAAAATTTTATGAGTTAGTACCCTCTGCATGGAGTGAGAGAGAGAATGTGATATGGTGTTGTGATGAGAGAAAGAGAGAGATAGAGATTTTTGAACTAAATAGAGGTTATGAAAGGTTAGTGCTAGATATTGAGATAGATGAAAAAAGTAACTTACCTTGTAAAAGAGAGATAGATGAATATTTTAATAATACCTTTATAAATGATCATAACTTACCTGAGGTTTTAATGAAGACAGTGAATGAATATAATGAGAAAATAAATTACTTTATGTTGAACAAAAATACTTACGGAGACAGAATTGAAATTACCAATGTAGACTGGTTATATGAATTAATAGATAATAATGGTGTCAAATATTATGTTGATAATGGTCATTATAATAATAATAATAAATGGAAGGTCGATAAAAATGATTTATGTTTTAAATATGTTAGATATCTATACAACGATGGCGATTATATAAGAAATCGATAAATGGACATTTTAAATATATTAAATATTTTAATGTATGGATATGACCTTGCTGAATTAGGAAATGAGGTGCGGAAAACTGAAAAATAATGACAAAGATTTGTAAATAAATTTTAGTGAAATTGATTGTGTGTATTGTAACAAGTATGTAATGTAAACAATGTGTGTGTAGTAGAAATTGATTTTAATGATAATAATATTTGATCAGACAAAAGAAATAATGAGTTGGTAATTAATGAATTGTAATTGTGGAAGTAAGGTAATTAAAATATGTTGTGTTTTTAATAATTGATTGAAGTAAATAATTTGAGATGATTAAATATTTTTTGCTGGATTTAAAATGTTATACAATTGAGTTGTGATGATGAAGTTAAATTATTTTATGAGATTTAAATTTGATAATAATTAATAAATAAATAAATACAAAGGTTTTGTAAAATATATAAAAACACTTGGTAAGTTTCACAAATTTTTTAATTAACTCTGACAGCTGCTTCGACTAACTTAAGCCATTGTCAAAGAGCGAGTGAATGAAATTACTGAACACAGGATGTTAGTGGAGTGTAGGTGGTGGACATCTGTTTAGGGCGTATCTGGAACATCTGTGTTGTGATGGCGACGGTGGGGAGATTTCTGATCATTTAGTCGAAACAGCTGTCAGAGTTAATTAAAAAATTTGTGAAACTTACCAAGTGTTTTTATATATTTTACAAAACCTTTGTATTAATATGTTTCACCAAGTGCACAACGAGTCATCAATTAATATCGTGAAATAAATAAATGTTAAATTTTGTTTAGTTTGTGGAATAACATGATTGTTAAAATGTTTCAGAAGGTACATGGAGTTATGGGTGTTTGGTGTTGATATTTTGTGTTTATGACAGAATGTGAGTGATGAATGTAATAATGATGAATGTATGTAAGTATGAATTTTATGATGCAATTTACATAAATCAAAATGTTCAATGTCTAAATAGCAAATTTTAAATTAAATGTTATGTAAAAGGAAGGTTGATAACAAAGAAAAATTTAACATAGTAAATGATAAATAATTGATAATTAATAGAAGTTCAATTGAAATTCAAATATAATGTTTATAATTTTATATGCAAATATAAGGGCGTAAGGTGTAATTTCTGATCAACCTTAAATGTGAATTGTTTGTTTTAATGGAATAATCACCATGTTAATTATGAGTATATTGTATGTATTATGTTAAGAATGAAAAAATAATTAATATACCCAAACATATAAGAGTTGACCTTCTGTGAACTGTAGTAGCAGTGTCAGCGTTGGCCTTATATGTCTTTTGGTAGTTTCCCCACATTTCGGGCGGTCACGGTTTCACCAGGCCCTGGCCGTGGAATTATGTAAGTAGTTACAAAATTGGTGAACTTTGAAGTTGAACCAGGGGGTAAAAGGGGGAAACTACATAACTGTGGAACAGCGGCTATCGTCGAAGGTGTCGATAGTGCCGTCTTTAAGGGTGTGTGAATCATTTTAGTAGGATTACTGGTGTCCTCGGACATCAGTAATACCGAATTTGTATGTAACGCTGAACCAAGAACAGTATAGTCAGCGACTATACCTTATATATGTAACTTCAGTTCTTGGGGATGCAAATGGACGCAACAGTCCACCAGCAATAAACAATAGTGTGTGTGGTAAAGGAGCTGGCAGTTACAAGCCAGGGGCACAGATAACGCATCTGTGCACAAGGTAAATACCTAGACTGACCAGCATGTGGTTTACCTAATTGTAACTGGGTAAAGGGGGGACGTCAAGTAATGATGTAGTGGGAGTGTAGCTGTAAATGCAGTGAGAGGGTGATGACCTCTGTAAACAGCGGGCGGTCAGCTTATAACACGACTCTATAGAGAGAGTTGGGGGTTGACAATCCATAGAGCTGTTCAGTAACTGTTGCTATGACTATGTCTCAATGAGTAGCGATTTATGTCCCTATGAGAGCAAAACCATTTTAAGTACCAGGTTTAAATAGTAATGAATTCAAATAACATTGTAGGATAACTATATACTTTTGTGTATTTATAGTAATTGTATGTAGTATGTTAGTGATAAGGATTATAAAATTATGTACTTTATATAATATTGTTGTTTACATATCTATAGAAAGGTCATTAACCTTGCTAAGAAAATCAGCTGACTGCTGGAGTTATAAATGTAGTATGTCACTTACAAATAATTTGCAAAATTTTTTATCAAGGTAATTCAATGTTTGAATATGATTAGTGATTGAATAATAGATTTTCAATGTGTTAAAAGATTTTAATTTAAATGATGGAAATAATTTGAGGGAGTTAAGAATTTTAAATGGTTTGTAAAAGATGGTAAATATTAGAATTTGGGTGATTATTATTTTGTTAGGACATTTAAGTCAGTCCAAGTTGAGTTTAGAAGTGGAGTTGAATAAAGTAAGATTGTTGTGAATAAATGTAATGTAGAATTTGAGAGGTAATAGTGACACAGTAGCTATGGGGAAAATAGGTAGAGTAATGAGTGATATATTGAGGTAATAAATAAATGGAGATATTTTGTAAATGAAAGTGATGTAAGGGGAGAGTAATTAGTTGATGGTAATTTTGTAAGGGGGGTGGTGTGATAAGGAGTCCTCAACGAAAATCATTGTGGCGGGAAGGGAACCGATTAGCGCCGGAAAGGGTTACCTAGGGGAAGTCCAGGAACCAACATAAGGGAATGAGCAGTGGGAAGGGAACACACATCCTGAGTACAAAGGGGTAGAGAGTATTTTTTTTATATAAGGGTAGAATGATGCGAAATGAGTTAGAGTAGTAAGTTGGAGGTAGAGAATGGTTGGTAAAGGTTTTGATAGATGGGTGTCATATTAGTTAAAGCTTTTAAGTGAGTATTCGAGTCAGAAGGGGCGAAGATTATAAATATATAAATGCCAAGTTGATAAAATGAGTTATTATGAATAATTAAGTCACCCAAGCTAATTGAGAATGAAAATATTAAAGAAAGAAAGTCATAGTCAAAATGTAAAATTGAAACCAGTGACAGATTTTGATAGAATTTGAGAATAATATAAAGCTATAAGATGTGTAATTTTGGTCAATTTAAATGTAAATTCTATTGTTTATTGTAATAATAATCATGTTAATTTTAAATGTCTTATTTTATTATGTTGTACTATGTTTGAAGGTAGGAATTTTAAAATGTTTCATGTATTTTATGATGTAGCTCTGTGTAACATATGTATGTCAAGGTCGTTAACTTGACCCAGAGAGATCAGCTGATGATTGATGTTATAGACAAAACCAGTTTCTAGAAATTGATTGATGCAATTTGCAATTGAATTAAATGATTTTAAATTTTTCTGAATATTGGGAAACAAAAAATTTTTTTTGACCTGCCATATAGATGATGTTTGAGTTCCAAGTATATTATTGTTTGTGTGTATTACTCATGTTTTATTGCATTACATTGTTTAGTATATCTGTATGATCAAATGTTAGGATAAGTGAGTTCATGTTTTAATGAGATATTCAAATTTTTTGTGATTGTTAGTAATATTGAAGAGAATTAATAGAGGTGATGGATTCATGTAAAAGATATTTTTTTGCTTTTTGAGGAAGTAATGGAGATATAACAATTTGATTTTAAACTCAAATGAATTTTGAAGTTAAAAATAAATATTTTTGAATTTTAGTTTAGGAAATTGTTAGGATGCATTAATGAATATGTGTATGCGCCCAGTACTTGCTAAAGGCAGCCCAGTATGCATGTAAGGGGGAAGATATCAGTTGAGGATCTGGTATGGTATAGAGCCAGGGTTTTGGATTTTGGGGTGGCATGTTGGAAGGTTAGGTGCGCTGTGGTGCTTATCTGTTTGATTTTATGGTGTTGGGATCTCGTATAGAGAAGTCCAGTAATCTCGTTCAGGTACAGCCATAGTCGCCGAACTAGGGGGGTAGCTTATCCATGATGCGTTAAGAATTAATGGGGGGGTTGTTGGCACCATATCCTCACCGATCCTCTTAGGGGTTTAGCAATGAGAGTTCTTCTGTTCCAGCAGAAGATCTCGCATTGGGGGGGTATTGTAATGGGGATATTTTGAAGGGATATATATTTTATTTGCAAATTATCAATTATTTGGGACTGATTTGTTTGGACATCCTTTACAGTCACTCTGACTGGCAAGTAAAGGTTGGCATCCTTTACTTGCCAGTCAGAGCAAGGCACGAGAATGATAACAAAGGAATGTGACTGTAAATGTGTGCCCGTGCGCCGTTGGCGATAATCTCGACGCCAAACTCGGCAACAGAATTGAACAACACGTGACTAATTAGACCAGGCCACGTGAGCGGCTCAGCCAATCACCGCTCGAGCTGGCAGATGTAGCTGGTATGGACGCTGAGGTATCGTCACGCAGTCGTCACATGAAGTGCTCTACCAGCCTTCAACCTGTACAGCAGTTAATTAAAACGTAGTCTTGGATGAGTTCTTGGTAGGCTGAAAAGTATTAAAGTAGGCCTACCAAGGAGTATAAAATGTGCAGCCAGTGTTCAGTGATACAGTAATGAGTGAATGACGCTAAACATGATCGAAGTGAAAACTGTGTTTAGTGAAAACTGTTCCGGACAGCATTTGGATCACGCAAATAGGTAAAAGGGTAAAAAAGGGAAAATTCATTTGGCCAAAACATTATAAACCATAATGAACTCAGAAATAAAACGGGGTTAAAATTGAATATTAGAATGAGAGTGTGTGTGCGCAAAATTAACAGGGAAGAAGTCATTAATTGAAGTACTGGGTACTAGATAATAAGTAGTTGGTAGAAATCTTTTGTTTAAAATAAATTCATGTGTCTAGTGGCAATAAAATCTATTTGTTTCTGGATATATATATATAATGTCTTAGGCTTAGTTATTTCGTCATAACCACTTCCTAGTTTTCTGTGCTGAAAGATTCGTCTAACAATTCCGGGTTCTTCTGAATTTTTATTGGGAGGTAGTCAGATTGCAAAATTGTCCCATTTTTTATTAAGGTAGAGTGTTAAGGTTTCGATGTATAGCCTAAAACATCGTGGCGACTCTGGGCTTCTGATCGAAATTTATACAAGGTAAGTAAGCGAAGCAAAGATCGCAGGTAAGTTCCTGGCAGTATTTTTATTTTATTTATTTCGATTACGTTTGTTCCTCAAAAATTGATATAAATTATTCCCTTTAGCATACAAATACTTTATTATAATTATCACAACAACCTATAGTAGTAATTAAAAGAGACAGAGGGTAAAATTGACTTAAATAAGGATTATACAAGACAATACCTAGGTAATGAATCAAGTATAAGTAAAATGTAAATACATCAGTAAATGTTTAGTATAATGACAAGGTAGTGAAGGCAAATTATAATGATTTAATTAGTGATCTTATTTGAGGACAATGGTAACATAAAACATAGTGTAAACCAATTAATGGGTAATTATGTGAATCATGATAAGGCCTAGAAGTAAATTTCAAGGATTGTAACTTTTGAGTTTAATTCAAACCAAACTAGGTCATATACTGTGCAAAATGGCACAGGATAGAATATTAACTTGTATAAAATCAAAGCAGGAATATAGTTATGTAATTAAAATTTCATAAAAATACTAAATAACTAAATTATAGCCAGTAAAATATAAAAAATATCATTTATTTCTATAAAATTGAATCGGTAATTAGGCAAAAAGCTGATAGTAAACAATGAAAAATGAGATCAAAATCTTACAGAATTTTCTACATAAAGAACAAATAAAAATTAGTTGATTGTTAAACTCCAAGCAGAACGGATGTGTTAGTATTGAGAAAAATCTGAAATCAATTTTAACTAACTAAAACCAAGATGTTATATGGAATTATGAAGAAATGAAGAATACACAGTAAAGCAATGAATCCAATTTAAATAATCGGTGGAATAAACAAAACTATAATACTAAGATAACTATCAAAATGAAAGACTATAGTGGAATTATAAAATCTAACCAATTTATGAACAGCGAACTGAATTGAAGAGACACTCAACACTAAACACGTATTACCAAAACGAAATCCCGTGGGGGACGAAAACTACACACAATAACTTGAAAATCTTCCAATAACTACATCACAGAAGAGGAATTTATCAACTACTGCGTTTTATTGAAGAAAAATCCTAGAGACAGATTATCAGCGGTATAACGCCTGAAGGCAGCCATCTTTTAATTTCAACCAACCCAAGACGGAGAAGGCGTGACGTCAGAACAATCGTCTTGCGGTTTGAATATCTTATTACTTATATATCCTATATTTTTAATAATTATATGTTAATGAATCAGTTTTTTCTAATTGTAAGTATTGAATCCTCTATCTTGCCTTTCCTGACTACTTCGACAGTTCAAAGAATCCGTGTTAAATAATAATTTAATTTGAAATAATTTTGGAACATGTATTAATCGACCTGAGATCCAGTCTTGACTCCGAGAGCAATAGTCAACGCAAGTCGAATAATCACATTGATCATAATAAACATAATTATTTGTGTTAAATTGTCATTTATTTGATTAGTTAAGAACTAAATTAAATAACATCAATTCTCAATTTATAAACGAGGACTTCAGAAAGGAAAAAGACGAGCAGAAGAAGAAAGAAAGACACTGAATTGACAGCTACATTCAATCGATTTGACTACAACAATCTATTTAACACGGTGAAACAAATATTTCTTCACAAATTCATACACAATTATTGTGTATTATTTTAATTAATTTAATAAAAATAATAAAAACACTTAACATAATTAAATAATAAAAAATTAAATTGAAATAAAAAATAAAAGTTTATAAAATAATATTAAAACAATTAATAAAACAAAAAACAAAATAAATTTGTTTTATTACAAATTGGCGCTCAACTTTAGGGGCTAAAAATAGGGATTGATAGGCCTATAAAATAAAGATAATTTGCCCAATTTCCTATTTTAGCTGGCAGCTGTTAACAAGTCAGGAAAGTAATCAAAATGCACAGGAGGGCAACGTCAAAGAAAAGGGCGGCAGAAGGCGAAAAGGAGATAGACATGGAGAACAAGGATGCGACTCCAGTGGAAGATATGGAGATGGTATTACCTCCGGCAGAACCGAACAAGCCCGCACTCCAGGAGAAACAGTTAGAGAAATCCACCACAAAAGAAGATACGATATTGGATAAGATGATGGAAATGTTCCAACAAATGAGTAGGAAGATGGATGAGAACAACAAATCATCAAAAGAAGAATTGAAAAATGATAACCAATCCATAAAAGAAGAATTAAAGAAGGACAACCAACAGTTGAGGGAAGAGTTAAAGGAAAATAATAAGGAGATGGAAGAAGATGACAAGAAAGCCAGGGAAGAGAATCAGAAGAGTATAGAATCAATAAATAAAAATATAGAATCCACAAAAGAAGAATTAAGGAAGGACATTGGAGATACCAATAAGAAAATAGAGGAAACCAGTAAGAAGATGAAAGAGAAGCTGGAGGAAAATAGTAAGAAGATGGAAGAGAAGATGGAGGAAAATAATAAGAAGATGGAGGAAAATAGCAAAAAGATGGAGGAGAAAATTGAGAAGAATAATCGAACAGTAAGAGAAGAATTAAGGGAGGTTAACCAGAAAAATATGGACAAGATAGACAAAAGAATAGAGTTGTTAAAAGAAGAGTTGAGCCAGAAGATGGTAGAGAATAATGAAACAACCGGCAAGAAGATAGAAGAGGAAATAACCGTGATAGAACAAAAAATTATGGAACCTGACGAAAAATGGAGTCAGACTGAGCGAGATGTACAGAGTTTTAAAGCAGAAGTCAACACCAAGGTTAGAAATATAGAAGAGAAACAAAAAGAAGCCCATGAAGAATGGGAGAAGGTGCAGAACCGATTCACAAAAAATTGTGACGGGATTGAAGCTGCTGTTACCAGTATAAATGGTCAGGTACGCCAAAACCAAGCAGATATAGAAACTTGCCTGGGTCGACCGACTAGCATTAGTAATTTTCCCACTACTGAAAATCGAGAATGGGTTAATTTCAGATTATACCAGAGAAAACCCATAGAGTTTATAGCTAGGATCGAAGAATATTTCGCCAAACATCGGGGTAACCGCTGGAGTACCAACAAAGAAGTACTCGACGAGTCATTTAAAGAAATGACAGATAACTGGTGGATGGCTATAAGGGATGACATCACGGACTACCAACAGTTTAAGAGATTGTTTAAAGCTAAGTATTGGTCAAAATCCACACAAGACATAGCAAGAGACAACATATGTCATGGGAAATATAACCCATATCGAGGTAATACTTTGACTGCGTATTTCCTGGGAAAGGTGTGCGTACCCAAACACCTAGAGCCTAAGATACCCGAAGTGTGCCTGGTCAGTAAATTATCATATCATTATGAAGAGGACATAATTAGAGCACACAGAAGTAGTCAGATTAAAACCATACAAGCTATGACGGAGTTACTCGAGATGTATGAACACAAAGATTATTACCGACAGAGTAGAAGGAGAACCAATAGACCTGAATTAAGGAATAATAATAATAATAATAATTATTATTATACCAATAATAATCATTATAACGGGAATAATAATAATTATAACCCCGCGAACCGGAATAATATTAACTATAATAATAATAATAATAGTAGTAATAATAATAACCAACCAAGTAGAAATAATTATTATAATACAACCAGTATAACGGAAATAGTCAGAGAAACCCAAAACAAATTAATAATTATCATTACCCCAAAAACAATAGAAATTATCAACAAGGTGCTAATAATAATAACAGGACATATCGACCTAGAGTGAATTACATAAGAGCAGAAGGAAGTGGTCAGCGAAGGTACCAACATCAAAGAAGGAACAGTTTCCATAAGTATAGACACAACCAATAAACCATGAAGATAATGATAATAGGAACTATGTACACAGGCGAAGTTCTAGCCTTGAGGATCAAAACAGACAACCGAGGAATGAAGTACATTTTGAGGATCGCATTGAATGGCTGGAACCAGTCCAAGGATTTCAGACCGACATTGCAGTCGGCCCCATCAGTGATAACACTAACATTTAAACTAGAGGAAGCGGTGATAAACTACCACAACCCTTCACTGCTCCTATCTACTGGGTATGGACGAGAGTCGAACTACAAAAATGATCAGAAGATCACTATTATTTATAATAATTACTTAAAGGATATTAGAAACGATTTATTAGAAGAAAATGATACAAAGATTAACAATCAGAACATTGAGATAATTTAAATAATGGCAGAGGTAGAAGGTATTTCAGCTCAAATCATGATAGACACAGGTATCGATAATCAGTAATAGTGAATGAGACCGAATACAACGAGAATGTCACCGAACATTACCGGTATTACCAATTAATAATATAGTACTAATGGGAGCCACTGGTCAGCAAAATAAAACAATACGAAAACAAGTATCTTTAAGTGTTACAAGTAAAGGTGTAAGTTTGGACATGGTGTTTCTCATTGCAGCCGGGTTACCATTTAATATCCTCATAGGATGTGATCTGTTAAGAAGAAACTCTGCTGTTATTGACCTGTGCAGAGAGAAGGTGTCACTATTTTCAGAGGGTTCAACATGGGTAGCCGATTTAATAAGTAGCGAGATGGTAAATTCCCAACTGATTCACAACCGAACAATTGAAGTAAACTATTTAGCAGATAACTCATCAGACAATAAACCAATATGCCGGGAGACGGAAGATAAACTATGGGCGCAGAAAATACAGGAGATACGGGATTTCCAGTGCGAGAACACGACGGAAAAATTAACCGAGAACAAAATAAATCATTTGGTAATTATATATGAGAAATATCGTGCCGTATTTTCCGATGAGCCAGGAAAGATCAAGAACTATCAGTGTAAAATCCGATTCAGGGAACCAGTGGAGTTCAACCGTAAATCCTACCCGATAGCCCAGTCACTGAAAGAAGCGGTACGAACCGAAATCAATAATATGATAAGTAGGGACATAATAGAAAGCAGTCAGTCACCATTCACCAGTCCGATTGTGGCTATTCAGAAGAAAAATGGTAAGGTCCGAATCTGTCTGGACGCACGAGAAATTAATAAAATGATTATCAATGATCGCACCTCGCCCGGAGAAATCAAAGAAATACTAAAGAGATTCCACGGCACTAAATTTATTACTACATGGTACATGGGACACCGTGTGTGGGTATTGGCAAGTGGAGTTGCACCCACAAAGTCGTCAATACATGGCGTTTATCTTCGAAGGACGCAATTACCAATTTAAGAGAATGCCCTTCGGCTTAGTAAATTCAGTAGCAATCTTTGTCGCCTGTATGGACCAAATACTCGGTCAAGAAGCGTTCCAGTTAGAACGGTATACATTGATGATCTGTTAATCACCTCAGCCAATTGGGAGGAACACTGCTACCGAGTGGAGCATGTATTAAAGAAATTAGCTGCTAATAATATCACGTTAAAATTAGAAAAATCCAAGCTTATTGCCAAGGAAGTTCAGTTTTTGGGATTCAATCTGAATAACCAAGGAATCTCACCATCCTCAGACAAAATAGACGCCATACAGAAATTCCCTAAACCTAAAAATAGGAAGCAATTTCAATCATTTTTAAGCCTTTGTAATTACTATCGAAAGTTTTGAAACAATTATTCAGAGTTAACAACAAAGTTCCAACATCAACTATCCGCCAAAAACAAATGGAGATGGTGTCAAGAACAAGACGAGACTTTCCAGCTAATTAAAGATAAGTTTTTAGAAGTAGTGATACTTCATCATCCAAATTTTAACCAACCTTTCTTCCTAAACTGCGATGCCAGTAGGCCTAATATCAGTCTGGGAACGACCTTGTACCAAGAGGACGAAAATGGCAATCATCTTGTTATTAGTTTTGCTAGCAGGACACTGAATCAATGTGAGAAAAACTATAACGTAACGGAAAAGGAATTGCTCAGTGTGGTGTTTGCCTGCGGAAAATTTCATACTTATATATTGGGATATCCAGTAATGGTCCGTACAGATCATAAATCCATATAATTCTTAAGGAGGTGTAAGTTAAGCCATGGTAGACTGACCAGGTGGATACTTGCCCTGCAAGAATATAAACTACAGTGGGAATATATTCCAGGGAATAAGAATGTTGTAGCTGACGTGTTGTCACAGGTGGATTTGGAAAATCAGACATTTGAGGGTGAGAAGGAGAGCATACTTAAAATTTCCAATATTATCAAGGACAGGTCCGATTTGGAGGAAGTGGTACGAAACATCAGCATACACCAGCAGTCTGACCCAAAACTAAGCAATATTAAAAATCGTCTAGCAGATCAAGACGTCACAGTAACAAAATTTTATTGTATACATAATGGTGTGTTATTTATTAAAACATCTCTTGTTGAAGAAATCTGGAAAATTATAATCCCTACCAATATTGAGAAGGAAATCATCCTGGACCACCATATCCAATATGGCCATATGGGGGCCATGAAGGTGGTAAAGGCGTTAGAGCAAAATTGCCAGATAAAAAGTGTTAATCATAAGGTAAGAAGATATATTAAGACTTGCTTTATTTGCCAGTTAGTAAAGACCAACAATGAAAAGAAGGAGGGTGTAATGATACCTATTACATCACAGAAAAAGCTGGAAAAGGTTTTCTTGGATATATGTGGGCCATTTCCCTGTAGTGGCAGGCGCCATCGATATAAATATATTATCATAATGATGGATCATTTTACTAAGTTTATAAAATTATACCTGGTTAACCGAGCAACCACTTTGAAAGTTTTGGGAGTGATTACCAACCAATACCTTCCGGAGATAGGAAAACCTATATCAATCATTACCGATCATGGGTAGTAATCCGGCGGAAAGAGTGTTGAGAGAGGTAGGAAGGATACTTAGAACGTACTGCCACCATCAACAGAAAAATGGCAAGAATATCTATTAGCCACAGAAGAATTCCTCAATTTAGCCCATCATGTAGGGATTACACCGTATACTGCAATGCATGAGAAACCACCTCCCCAAGAGATACAAGAGATTATTGAATTTCCTACCAATAACGAATATAAATTTGACCAGATAAAGTTTTACAATAAATTGGCCGAGCACCAGGAAAGGCGAAATAACAAATATAAAAAAGCAATTAAAAAGGTGTTAAAATACAAAATCGGAGAAAAGGTATTACTGAAGAATCGTGAATTACCCAGTACTATGGAAGGTATTACTAAGAAATTATTACTGCTGTATACCAGACCATATGTGATTACTAAAGATAATAACAATAACACTTATGAGTTGAAAGATATTAATTCACATAAGGTAAAAGGCACGTATAATCAGCTATCAATAAAAAAATATTTTTATGAGGAAAAATTATTTAAATTCCACAAGAAGTAAGAACATCTTACAGAATATATTTCAGAAAGACATTATTTTGAATTAAATAATAAAGAGAAGGAATAAAAAATATCAAAAGCCTAAAAATAATGACAATTTATGTTAATAAATTGAATGAAATAATTTTACAAAGAAAAAAAAATATATCCACGAAGATTATCAGCATTATAAGAAGAAGGTAAACCAGTGATTTAAATGAACCATTTCTGAAGGGAAGCATAGAAAATAATGATCACCATTCTGAAGGCTAAATAGTGACAGCTCACAACAACTATGTAAATGAAATAATTCTTGAAACAAAGATGTTATGGAACTTTTAAGTGAAAAGGGAATAAAAGACCAGATCGCTGATATGATTTAAATATTATAATTTGACGAAACTCACAATAAAATTAATTTTATAGAAGAATGAAGAGGAGAACCAATCAACCAAATCAAATAAGGATAAGGTATTAAGACCAGACATTATGCCATGAGCAATAGAATAATTGATTAAATAACAAATGAAAAAAATATATATATTGTAACGTAACAGAAATGCGGTCCCTGACGTTACATAAAGAAAAATATTAAAAATAGAATATGGAAGTAAATATTTTAATATCCCACACTAATAAAAAGATCAGAAAAATAAATTCATCATTGTATAAAAGTAATAAGAATGCAAGGTAGTAATAATAATAAAAAATAAGCATGTAACAAAGATAATAGTGATAAATCTCAAGGTTCAGTATGTAGCGGGGCATTTTGGGGCCTACCTGAGGCAATGTAAAGAAGTTTGTATTTCCTTTTTAATAAATAACATATTTGGCAATAGGGACAACCATAAACAAAACTTACGTAAATTTCCTGTTTGAAACGAAAACAACAGTGGCAGCATTGACTGTGAAGGTTATTCGATGATATTTTGTAAAAACAGATTCAACAGACGCAGAATTAATAAACTGCAACTGTGTCAAGGTCAGACAATGACGAACATGAAACCAGTAAACACATTATGTAACGGTAAACAAATTATGCAATGAAACATCAGGCGAGCGTTACGTCAGAGCCTACCCTTGATGAGTAATTCAGTTATGTAACGGTGACATGCAGCTGGCGGAAGGATACAAACTAAAAAACAATAGGACTTGATCACACCACAACAGCCGCTTCACAAATTAGCGCCAGTAGTTCGGTGACAGTCTAAATTCAATGCTCGCGCGAGCAACACATATTAAGTTCCGGAACATATTTTTGCGGGCCCGCATACAATAAAATGTGATTTTAAATTCAAATTAATAAATTTTAATAGCCATGAAGTAAAATGAAGTGACAGTTTTTGGTGATATGTAAAAAATTATAAGCAATAGAATTGTGCGGAGTGGACAGAATTACGTAAGGAGGCTGGACTGGGTCGAATCGCTAAAGAATGGCAAGGGTAAAACCCAAGAAATTTTCAAAATTGTAAAACCTTTGAATTTAAAAAAAAAAAAATGGCAGCCTAAAATATCTATACATAAATTAAACTAAATATGAGATCTCTAAAATAACTTGGTGTGTGTGTTGCGTGTGTACGTGAGAATGTATCTATATTAAGAAGTCTGGTTTGCGTTTTTTTTTAAAGATTATTTCAATTTAATATCTTGATTCATATAAGGTTTATATAATATTTCAATGTTGTTTTATTCTTTTTTACACTAAAAGTTTTTTTCTTTACATTAAAAGTTTCTTTCTTTCAAATTTATTTTATGTGTGTTTCTTTTTGTTTTGAGAAATGTTAATAAATTTTAATTAATGTGTAAACGTATAAAGTTTTCTTTATTTGTTTAAACAACCATTCTGATCTCCTGTTCGCCTAAAAGAACCCTAACATGGTAAGCACATATTTTATTTATTTTTTCTCTATATACATAGTTGGCCATACAAGATGGCGCTCGACGAAGTGAGAACAATTACTCAATAAGATTAATCAATCATATTTTGTTAAATATCAATATTATCAAACATATCAATGGCGCCCGAAACAAAAGGGACAATTTATATAAATAAATTTATATAAATATAGGCCTACTGGGAAAGCAGAACGGTTGTTTGAGGTAAAATAAATTTTTTTTTATACGTAAAATAGACGTATAAAATAAGGTTATGTCATGTTTTTGGAGTATGAATGAGCAGAACATTTTTTAATGATAATTATGTATTACATATAATAATATTTTTGTGAGAATTATATATTTAAAAGAGGATTTATGAAAAATGGCAGATAGTAATAGTGTCAGCTTATCTGAAAGTCAGTTAAGTAGTGATTCGGGAGTTCAAACGAATGATAGTAATGTAGAGAGTCAGTTGACCGAATGAAAAATAATGAAAGATGTCGAATATCAATCGACACCTATCCAAAATAAAAAAAAATGACGATACGTATGAAATGTTTAAAGCAATACAAACAATGATAGAAAACCAGAGTGTAAAGTTAGACGAACACAAAAACGAAATTCAAGAATTTAAAAGTAGTATAAATAAGAAGTTCGATGTTCAAAAGAATAGTTTTGATTGTAAATTCGATGAGTTAAAAACCCAAATCAAAGAAATGAATGAATGTTTAAAGAATACTAATCAAACAATAAGAACCTGTTTAAATATATTAGAACAGAGTGTTGAGAAGGTAGGTGACAATGTTTTAAGTATGACAAATAGTAAAAATGACGAAATAGTGGAAGATGTAGTATTAAAAAGTAATGATATTAATTACAATTCTGAGAGTATAGTGGGGGTGAAGGATAATGGAGAGACAAATGATGAAAATATAATCAAAAATAGTACTAATGAAATTGCAGAATGTAGTGATTATGAGATGTTAATGAGTGTTTATGAAGTAGAGAGAGAGTGGAAAAATAATGTTGTAGTTGAATGGGGACAGAGGGCAAATTTTCCCCTTATTGTTTATAATGATGATGATGATTTAATGTTGTTTTTGCAGGGCAAGAGACCCTTATTGGTAAATGAATTAATGTTGTATAATGTTGTACCCTCTGTCCATAATAATTGTGAGAATGTGATGTGGTGTTATGGAGAGAGAGATTTGTGTATTGAGAGAGAAATAGAATTATATGAGTTAAAAAGAAATTATGATGAATTGAGAGAAAGAGTAGTAGGGGTGAATTATTTTGAGAATATTTTTATAAATGATAATGACTTACCTGATGAAAAAACAATTTACCTGACATTAACAAATAACACTGATATAGACGGGACAATCCTAACTTATGGTGACAAGATTTATAATGGTACAATGGATGAAATAGAGTTGATAGGTTATTATGATAGTAATAATTATAACAACTGGTATGTGGATAAAAATAATGTATGTCATAAATATATTCGATATTTATATGACGATGGAGGTTGAAATAAAAAATCAGTGAATAGACATTGTTGACTACTGTAAATTTTGGTAATGACCTTGCAGATTTGGACATATGACGAATATTTTGTAAATATAAATATTTTGTGAATTCATTTGTGTGTATTGTGAAATGTTAGGTAAGTAATGTGTATATGTATTAAAAAATGTTGTGTTAATAATAATAATATTATTAATATTTTGGCATTCTAATTAAATAATAAACGTAATTATGAAGACAATAATTAATGATTTGTAGAATTTTGATAATAATTGAAATATGTTATTTTAATAGTCAATTAAATATGTTGTGTTTTAATAATCGATTGAAGTAAATAATTTCAGATGTTTAGATATTGTAGTTGAATGTTATGTGTTTGAATTTTATAATGAATTTGAATTGTTTGATGAGATTCTGATTTAATAATAATTAATAAATAAATGAAGATTAAATGGTTTATTTTGTGGAATATCATAATGGTTAAAAATATATGTTAATAATAAATTTGAGAAATTTTGAAAATCTGATTGCAACACAGGATAAATTCATAATGATGATAAATAAAAAGAGTTAATGAAAAAATTTTCAAATAATAATGTTTATCAGTTTTATATAAATTATTTAAAGAAAAAATAGTTTGTTTAAATGTGCACTAATAATCAAAGTTAATGTTTCTTTGTTTATAATGTTATGTAATGTATTATACAAAATGTGGGGATAATTTTGGGGGTAGTTGGGTGCTCAATGAAGTGACATAACAGTGTAGTGTGGAACTGCTATGGTGGGAGGTTGTAAATTTGTATTTAATATTTTATGTTAATAATGGTTAAGCTTCCATATAAAGTGGGTTAAAACACCATCCAAATTAATAATGTCATTTAAATATAAATTCTTAAATTTAGTGTTACAAAGATATTTTACTTGTGATTCCCCAACTTTTCGGGCAGTCACGGCCTCACCGAACCCTGACCGTGGAATTGGTTTAGCTTTAACAGCTATGGTTGGGGCTCATTGCGTCACGTTCTGCCTTAACTGGCCATAGCTGTTATCGTTGTAAAGGTGTATTTTGAAATTGATGGGGGGTGAAATCAGGGGAATCACCAAACTATGGAACAGCGGCTGCCACTCTGCCCGCTTGGGGGTAGCATAGACAGGTGGTAGAACCGTATTAGGGGCGCATCATTATAGACAAAGATATGATGATATCTATATTTTTAACATGTAACGCAGAAGCAAGGACATGGAGATGTAACATTCCTCCAAAACCTCAGTCCTTGTGGACGCAACTGGACGCCACAGTCCAGGGGGGGTCATAGTGTGTGTGGCTGGGAGGTTATCAAGGGTGATAACGATATAGAAATTTGCTATGTTTTAATAATGATGATTTGCTACTCAATAATTTTGTTTTGATTTGAAAATTAGATGCACTAAATATTTCCTATAATGTGTTTATTATGTCTTATTGTGGTAATTGCATTTAGTATGTTATGTTATGTTAGGAATAAGGATTATAAAAGTATAATATGTTTTCAATGTGTTTGTAGATTTTAAAATAAAATGAAAAATAAATTCGTGATAGTTAAAATTTTCAATGTGTTGCAAAAGATAGAAGTGGGTGATAGTAATTGTTTGAATAAAATGTTTGAGTCAGTCCAAGTTGAATTTTTGTGGGACATATAGATCTGTCCAAATTGAAGTCAGAGTTAAAGAAATAGTAGAGATGAAAATAATGCAATGTTGTTTTGAGTTAATGTATGTTATAGAATTTTGAGAAGTATAAGTGGAGACACAGTAGTAATGGAGAATTTATGTAGCATTGTGAGCGATATATTGTTGTTTATTTTGATGATGTTATTTTGTTGAAGTTGTAGTAAGGTAATGAGATTGAGATTTTGGGGATGGCAATTTTGTAGTAGGGGGTAGTGTAGTGTGGGAGTCCGCAACATAAGGGTTGGGACGGGATTTGGTATAGTTTTAGTGGGAAGGGTTGCCTTAGGTAGAATCCGGGAACCAGAGAACGGGAATTGAGCTTTTTTGGGGGGGGGGAAACACTTACCCTATGTACAAAGGGTTAGAGAGTATTTTTTTTATATAAGAGTAGAAGGTGGCGAATTGAGTTAAAGTAGTAAGTAGTTAGAAGTAGAGAAGGGTTAATAGAATTTTTGATACAGGGGTGTCATACTAGTCAAAGATTTTGTAAGGGAGCGTTAGAGTAATAAAAGGGGAAGATTATGGGTAAATGCCAAGTTGATAAAGTGAATTATAATGAATAGCGTAGAAAAACCCAGATTAATGAAAGGGAATAATAAACGAAATGATGTGTAAAGCAAAGATTGAAAAAAAAAAAAAAAAAAAAAAATTTTTTTAGAAACGAATTAAAAGAGTAAATCAAGTTTAAAAGGCAATTTTCTGATTTTATATGCAAACTTAATGATGTAAAATATGTAAATGTTAAATACAAGTTGTTTATTTTAAGATGAATTATTAATGTACTATGTTTTCTTATGTTAGGTTATGTTAGGTATTCTGATATATATATGTTAGTAATAAGTAAGAAAAAACAAAACCAGTGCTTCTTAGCGCAAACCAGCACCGCTAGGGGGAAACAGATCAGTTGGGGATATGGTGTTGTAAAAGGCCACTATTTGATATTTTGATTTGTTGTTTCAGTGTTTGGTGATGCTGTGGCGGCGGACCTGAGCTGGCCAGCGCATCAGAGCAGGGGCGTTAAGTATCTGTCTGACTCTACGGTGTTGGGATCTCGAGAGAGAAGTCCAGTATTGTCATGCAGATGCGGTCACAGTCACCAGACCAAGGGTGAGTTGATTATATTATTTTGAAAACCATAAAGGGGGTTGTGGCGACATATCCTGGCTGATCCCTCTAGCAAGTATGAATGTGTCAATGAGATTTTTTATGCTTCGGCATAAAACATCTCATTGAGGGGGTATTGTAGCGGGGCATTTTGGGGCCTACCTGAGGCAATGTAAAGAAGTTTGTATTTCCTTTTTAATAAATAACATATTTGGCAATAGGGACAACCATAAACAAAACTTAGGTAAATTTCCTGTTTGAAACGAAAACAACAGTGGCAGCATTGACTGTGAAGGTTATTCGATGATATTTTGTAAAAACAGATTCAACAGACGCAGAATTAATAAACTGCAACTGTGTCAAGGTCAGACAATGACGAACACGAAACCAGTAAACACATTATGTAACGGTAAACAAATTATGCAATGAAACATCAGGCGAGCGTTACGTCAGAGCCTACCCTTGATGAGTAATTCAGTTATGTAACGGTGACATGCAGCTGGCGGAAGGATACAAACTAAAAAACAATAGGACTTGATCACACCACAACAGCCGCTTCACAAATTAGCGCCAGTAGTTCGGTGACAGTCTAAATTCAATGCTCGCGCGAGCAACACATATTAAGTTCCGGAACATATTTTTGCGGGCCCGCATACAATAAAATGTGATTTTAAATTCAAATTAATAAATTTTAATAGCCATGAAGTAAAATGAAGTGACAGTTTTTGGTGATATGTAAAAAATTATAAGCAATAGAATTGTGCGGAGTGGACAGAATTACGTAAGGAGGCTGGACTGGGTCGAATCGCTAAAGAATGGCAAGATAAGTAACCGACATGGGGTAAAACCCAAGAAATTTTCAAAATTGTAAAACCTTTGAATTTAAAAAAAAAAAAATGGCAGCCTAAAATATCTATACATAAATTAAACTAAATATGAGATCTCTAAAATAACTTGGTGTGTGTGTTGCGTGTGTACGTGAGAATGTATCTATATTAAGAAGTCTGGTTTGCGTTTTTTTTTAAAGATTATTTCAATTTAATATCTTGATTCATATAAGGTTTATATAATATTTCAATGTTGTTTTATTCTTTTTTACACTAAAAGTTTTTTTCTTTACATTAAAAGTTTCTTTCTTTCAAATTTATTTTATGTGTGTTTCTTTTTGTTTTGAGAAATGTTAATAAATTTTAATTAATGTGTAAACGTATAAAGTTTTCTTTATTTGTTTAAACAACCATTCTGATCTCCTGTTCGCCTAAAAGAACCCTAACATGGTAAGCACATATTTTATTTATTTTTTCTCTATATACATAGTTGGCCATACAAGATGGCGCTCGACGAAGTGAGAACAATTACTCAATAAGATTAATCAATCATATTTTGTTAAATATCAATATTCTCAAACATATCAATGGCGCCCGAAACAAAAGGGACAATTTATATAAATAAATTTATATAAATATAGGCCTACTGGGAAAGCAGAACGGTTGTTTGAGGTAAAATAAATTTTTTTTTATACGTAAAATAGACGTATAAAATAAGGTTATGTCATGTTTTTGGAGTATGAATGAGCAGAACATTTTTTAATGATAATTATGTATTACATATAATAATATTTTGTTGAGAATTATATATTTAAAAGAGGATTTATGAAAAATGGCAGATAGTAATAGTGTCAGCTTATCTGAAAGTCAGTTAAGTAGTGATTCGGGAGTTCAAACGAATGATAGTAATGTAGAGAGTCAGTTGACCGAATCAAAAATAATGAAAGATGTCGAATATCAATCGACACCTATCCAAAATAAAAAAAAAATTACGATACGTATGAAATGTTTAAAGCAATACACACAATGATAGAAAACCAGAGTGTAAAGTTAGACGAACACAAAAACGAAATTCAAGAATTTAAAAGTAGTATAAATAAGAAGTTCGATGTTCAAAAGAATAGTTTTGATTGTAAATTCGATGAGTTAAAAACCCAAATCAAAGAAATGAATGAATGTTTAAAGAATACTAATCAAACAATAAGAACCAGTTTAAATAAATTAGAACAGAGTGTTGAGAAGGTAGGTGACAATGTTTTAAGTATGACAAATAGTAAAAATGACGAAATAGTGGAAGATGTAGTATTAAAAAGTAATGATATTAATTACAATTCTGAGAGTATAGTGGGGGTGAAGGATAATGGAGAGACAAATGATGAAAATATAATCAAAAATAGTACTAATGAAATTGCAGAATGTAGTGATTATGAGATGTTAATGAGTGTTTATGAAGTAGAGAGAGAGTGGAAAAATAATGTTGTAGTTGAATGGGGACAGATGGCAAATTTTCCCCTTATTGTTTATAATGATGATGATGATTTAATGTTGTTTTTGCAGGGCAAGAGACCCTTATTGGTAAATGAATTAATGTTGTATAATGTTGTACCCTCTGTCCGTAATAATTGTGAGAATGTGATGTGGTGTTATGGAGAGAGAGATTTGTGTATTGAGAGAGAAATAGAATTATATGAGTTAAAAAGAAATTATGATGAATTGAGAGAAAGAGTAGTAGGGGTGAATTATTTTGAGAATATTTTTATAAATGATAATGACTTACCTGATGAAAAAACAATTTACCTGACATTAACAAATAACACTGATATAGACGGGACAATCCTAACTTATGGTGACAAGATTTATAATGGTACAATGGATGAAATAGAGTTGATAGGTTATTATGATAGTAATAATTATAACAACTGGTATGTGGATAAAAATAATGTATGTCATAAATATATTCGATATTTATATGACGATGGAGGTTGAAATAAAAAATCAGTGAATAGACATTGTTGACTACTGTAAATTTTGGTAATGACCTTGCAGATTTTGTAAATATAAATATTTTGTGAATTCATTTGTGTGTATTGTGAAATGTTAGGTAAGTAATGTGTATATGTATTAAAAAATGTTGTGTTAATAATAATAATATTATTAATATTTTGGCATTCTAATTAAATAATAAACGTAATTATGAAGACAATAATTAATGATTTGTAGAATTTTGATAATAATTGAAATATGTTATTTTAATAGTCAATTAAATATGTTGTGTTTTAATAATCGATTGAAGTAAATAATTTCAGATGTTTATATATTGTAGTTGAATGTTATGTGTTTGAATTTTATAATGAATTTGAATTGTTTGATGAGATTCTGATTTAATAATAATTAATAAATAAATGAAGATTAAATGGTTTATTTTGTGGAATATCATAATGGTTAAAAATATATGTTAATAATAAATTTGAGAAATTTTGAAAATCTGATTGCAACACAGGATAAATTCATAATGATGATAAATAAAAAGAGTTAATGAAAAAATTTTCAAATAATAATGTTTATCAGTTTTATATAAATTATTTAAAGAAAAAATAGTTTGTTTAAATGTACACTAATAATCAAAGTTAATGTTTCTTTGTTTATAATGTTATGTAATGTATTATACAAAATGTGGGGATAATTTTGGGGGTAGTTGGGTGCTCAATGAAGTGACATAACAGTGTAGTGTGGAACTGCTATGGTGGGAGGTTGTAAATTTGTATTTAATATTTTATGTTAATAATGGTTAAGCTTCCATATAAAGTGGGTTAAAACACCATCCAAATTAATAATGTCATTTAAATATAAATTCTTAAATTTAGTGTTACAAAGATATTTTACTTGTGATTCCCCAACTTTTCGGGCGGTCACGGCCTCACCGAACCCTGACCGTGGAATTGGTTTAGCTTTAACAGCTATGGTTGGGGCTCATTGCGTCACGTTCTGCCTTAACTGGCCATAGCTGTTATCGTTGTAAAGGTGTATTTTGAAATTGATGGGGGGTGAAATCAGGGGAATCACCAAACTATGGAACAGCGGCTGCCACTCTGCCCGCTTGGGGGTAGCATAGACAGGTGGTAGAACCGTATTAGGGGCGCATCATTATAGACAAAGATATGATGATATCTATATTTTTAACATGTAACGCAGAAGCAAGGACATGGAGATGTAACATTCCTCCAAAACCTCAGTCCTTGTGGACGCAACTGGACGCCACAGTCCAGGGGGGGTCATAGTGTGTGTGGCTGGGAGGTTATCAAGGGTGATAACGATATAGAAATTTGCTATGTTTTAATAATGATGATTTGCTACTCAATAATTTTGTTTTGATTTGAAAATTAGATGCACTAAATATTTCCTATAATGTGTTTATTATGTCTTATTGTGGTAATTGCATTTAGTATGTTATGTTATGTTAGGAATAAGGATTATAAAATTATAATATGTTTTCAATGTGTTTGTAGATTTTAAAATAAAATGAAAAATAAATTCGTGATAGTTAAAATTTTCAATGTGTTGCAAAAGATAGAAGTGGGTGATAGTAATTGTTTGAATAAAATGTTTGAGTCAGTCCAAGTTGAATTTTTGTGGGACATATAGATCTGTCCAAATTGAAGTCAGAGTTAAAGAAATAGTAGAGATGAAAATAATGCAATGTTGTTTTGAGTTAATGTATGTTATAGAATTTTGAGAAGTATAAGTGGAGACACAGTAGTAATGGAGAATTTATGTAGCATTTTGAGCGATATATTGTTGTTTATTTTGATGATGTTATTTTGTTGAAGTTCTAGTAAGGTAATGAGATTGAGATTTTGGGGATGGCAATTTTGTAGTAGGGGGTAGTGTAGTGTGGGAGTCCGCAACATAAGGGTTGGGACGGGATTTGGTATAGTTTTAGTGGGAAGGGTTGCCTTAGGTAGAATCCGGGAACCAGAGAACGGGAATTGAGCTTTTTGGGGGGGGGAAACACTTATCCTATGTACAAAGGGTTAGAGAGTATTTTTTTTATATAAGAGTAGAAGGTGGCGAATTGAGTTAAAGTAGTAAGTAGTTAGAAGTAGAGAAGGGTTAATAGAATTTTTGATAGAGGGGTGTCATACTAGTCAAAGATTTTGTAAGGGAGCGTTAGAGTAATAAAAGGGGAAGATTATGGGTAAATGCCAAGTTGATAAAGTGAATTATAATGAATAACGTAGAAACACCCAGATTAATGAAAGGGAATAATAAACAAAATGATGTGTAAAGCAAAGATTGAAAAAAAAAAAAAAAAAAATTTTTTTAGAAACGAATTAAAAGAGTAAATCAAGTTTAAAAGGCAATTTTCTGATTTTATATGCAAACTTAATGATGTAAAATATGTAAATGTTAAATACAAGTTGTTTATTTTAAGATGAATTATTAATGTACTATGTTTTCTTATGTTAGGTTATGTTAGGTATTCTAATACATATATGTTAGTAATAAGTAAGAAAAAACAAAACCAGTGCTTCTTAGCGCAAACCAGCACCGCTAGGGGGAAACAGATCAGTTGGGGATATGGTGTTGTAAAAGGCCACTATTTGATATTTTGGTTTGTTGTTTCAGTGTTTGGTGATGCTGTGGCGGCGGACCTGAGCTGGCCAGCGCATCAGAGCAGGGGCGTTAAGTATCTGTCTGACTCTACGGTGTTGGGATCTCGAGAGAGAAGTCCAGTATTGTCATGCAGATGCGGTCACAGTCACCAGACCAAGGGTGAGTTGATTATATTATTTTGAAAACCATAAAGGGGGTTGTGGCGACATATCCTGGCTGATCCCTCTAGCAAGTATGAATGTGTCAATGAGATTTTTTATGCTTCGGCATAAAATATCTCATTGAGGGGGTATTGTAGCGGGGCATTTTGGGGCCTACCTGAGGCAATGTAAAGAAGTTTGTATTTCCTTTTTAATAAATAACATATTTGGCAATAGGGACAACCATAAACAAAACTTAGGTAAATTTCCTGTTTGAAACGAAAACAACAGTGGCAGCATTGACTGTGAAGGTTATTCGATGATATTTTGTAAAAACAGATTCAACAGACGCAGAATTAATAAACTGCAACTGTGTCAAGGTCAGACAATGACGAACACGAAACCAGTAAACACATTATGTAACGGTAAACAAATTATGCAATGAAACATCAGGCGAGCGTTACGTCAGAGCCTACCCTTGATGAGTAATTCAGTTATGTAACGGTGACATGCAGCTGGCGGAAGGATACAAACTAAAAAAACAATAGGACTTGATCACACCACAACAACCGCTTCACAAATTAGCGCCAGTAGTTCGGTGACAGTCTAAATTCAATGCTCGCGCGAGCAACACATATTAAGTTCCGGAACATATTTTTGCGGGCCCGCATACAATAAAATGTGATTTTAAATTCAAATTAATAAATTTTAATAGCCATGAAGTAAAATGAAGTGACAGTTTTTGGTGATATGTAAAAAATTATAAGCAATAGAATTGTGCGGAGTGGACAGAATTACGTAAGGAGGCTGGACTGGGTCGAATCGCTAAAGAATGGCAAGATAAGTAACCGACATGGGGTAAAACCCAAGAAATTTTCAAAATTGTAAAACCTTTGAATTTAAAAAAAAAAAAATGGCAGCCTAAAATATCTATACATAAATTAAACTAAATATGAGATCTCTAAAATAACTTGGTGTGTGTGTTGCGTGTGTACGTGAGAATGTATCTATATTAAGAAGTCTGGTTTGCGTTTTTTTTTAAAGATTATTTCAATTTAATATCTTGATTCATATAAGGTTTATATAATATTTCAATGTTGTTTTATTCTTTTTTACACTAAAAGTTTTTTTCTTTACATTAAAAGTTTCTTTCTTTCAAATTTATTTTATGTGTGTTTCTTTTTGTTTTGAGAAATGTTAATAAATTTTAATTAATGTGTAAACATATAAAGTTTTCTTTATTTGTTTAAACAACCATTCTGATCTCCTGTTCGCCTAAAAGAACCCTAACATGGTAAGCACATATTTTATTTATTTTTTCTCTATATACATAGTTGGCCATACAAGATGGCGCTCGACGAAGTGAGAACAATTACTCAATAAGATTAATCAATCATATTTTGTTAAATATCAATATTATCAAACATATCAATGGCGCCCGAAACAAAAGGGACAATTTATATAAATAAATTTATATAAATATAGGCCTACTGGGAAAGCAGAACGGTTGTTTGAGGTAAAATAAATTTTTTTTTATACGTAAAATAGACGTATAAAATAAGGTTATGTCATGTTTTTGGAGTATGAATGAGCAGAACATTTTTTAATGATAATTATGTATTACATATAATAATATTTTGTTGAGAATTATATATTTAAAAGAGGATTTATGAAAAATGGCAGATAGTAATAGTGTCAGCTTATCTGAAAGTCAGTTAAGTAGTGATTCGGGAGTTCAAACGAATGATAGTAATGTAGAGAGTCAGTTGACCGAATCAAAAATAATGAAAGATGTCGAATATCAATCGACACCTATCCAAAATAAAAAAAATGACGATACGTATGAAATGTTTAAAGCAATACAAACAATGATAGAAAACCAGAGTGTAAAGTTAGACGAACACAAAAACGAAATTCAAGAATTTAAAAGTAGTATAAATAAGAAGTTCGATGTTCAAAAGAATAGTTTTGATTGTAAATTCGATGAGTTAAAAACCCAAATCAAAGAAATGAATGAATGTTTAAAGAATACTAATCAAACAATAAGAACCAGTTTAAATAAATTAGAACAGAGTGTTGAGAAGGTAGGTGACAATGTTTTAAGTATGACAAATAGTAAAAATGACGAAATAGTGGAAGATGTAGTATTAAAAAGTAATGATATTAATTACAATTCTGAGAGTATAGTGGGGGTGAAGGATAATGGAGAGACAAATGATGAAAATATAATCAAAAATAGTACTAATGAAATTGCAGAATGTAGTGATTATGAGATGTTAATGAGTGTTTATGAAGTAGAGAGAGAGTGGAAAAATAATGTTGTAGTTGAATGGGGACAGAGGGCAAATTTTCCCCTTATTGTTTATAATGATGATGATGATTTAATGTTGTTTTTGCAGGGCAAGAGACCCTTATTGGTAAATGAATTAATGTTGTATAATGTTGTACCCTCTGTCCGTAATAATTGTGAGAATGTGATGTGGTGTTATGGAGAGAGAGATTTGTGTATTGAGAGAGAAATAGAATTATATGAGTTAAAAAGAAATTATGATGAATTGAGAGAAAGAGTAGTAGGGGTGAATTATTTTGAGAATATTTTTATAAATGATAATGACTTACCTGATGAAAAAACAATTTACCTGACATTAACAAATAACACTGATATAGACGGGACAATCCTAACTTATGGTGACAAGATTTATAATGGTACAATGGATGAAATAGAGTTGATAGGTTATTATGATAGTAATAATTATAACAACTGGTATGTGGATAAAAATAATGTATGTCATAAATATATTCGATATTTATATGACGATGGAGGTTGAAATAAAAAATCAGTGAATAGACATTGTTGACTACTGTAAATTTTGGTAATGACCTTGCAGATTTGGACATATGACGAATATTTTGTAAATATAAATATTTTGTGAATTCATTTGTGTGTATTGTGAAATGTTAGGTAAGTAATGTGTATATGTATTAAAAAATGTTGTGTTAATAATAATAATATTATTAATATTTTGGCATTCTAATTAAATAATAAACGTAATTATGAAGACAATAATTAATGATTTGTAGAATTTTGATAATAATTGAAATATGTTATTTTAATAGTCAATTAAATATGTTGTGTTTTAATAATCGATTGAAGTAAATAATTTCAGATGTTTAGATATTGTAGTTGAATGTTATGTGTTTGAATTTTATAATGAATTTGAATTGTTTGATGAGATTCTGATTTAATAATAATTAATAAATAAATGAAGATTAAATGGTTTATTTTGTGGAATATCATAATGGTTAAAAATATATGTTAATAATAAATTTGAGAAATTTTGAAAATCTGATTGCAACACAGGATAAATTCATAATGATGATAAATAAAAAGAGTTAATGAACAAATTTTCAAATAATAATGTTTATCAGTTTTATATAAATTATTTAAAGAAAAAATAGTTTGTTTAAATGTACACTAATAATCAAAGTTAATGTTTCTTTGTTTATAATGTTATGTAATGTATTATACAAAATGTGGGGATAATTTTGGGGGTAGTTGGGTGCTCAATGAAGTGACATAACAGTGTAGTGTGGAACTGCTATGGTGGGAGGTTGTAAATTTGTATTTAATATTTTATGTTAATAATGGTTAAGCTTCCATATAAAGTGGGTTAAAACACCATCCAAATTAATAATGTCATTTAAATATAAATTCTTAAATTTAGTGTTACAAAGATATTTTACTTGTGATTCCCCAACTTTTCGGGCAGTCACGGCCTCACCGAACCCTGACCGTGGAATTGGTTTAGCTTTAACAGCTATGGTTGGGGCTCATTGCGTCACGTTCTGCCTTAACTGGCCATAGCTGTTATCGTTGTAAAGGTGTATTTTGAAATTGATGGGGGGTGAAATCAGGGGAATCACCAAACTATGGAACAGCGGCTGCCACTCTGCCCGCTTGGGGGTAGCATAGACAGGTGGTAGAACCGTATTAGGGGCGCATCATTATAGACAAAGATATGATTATATCTATATTTTTAACATGTAACGCAGAAGCAAGGACATGGAGATGTAACATTCCTCCAAAACCTCAGTCCTTGTGGACGCAACTGGACGCCACAGTCCAGGGGGGGTCATAGTGTGTGTGGCTGGGAGGTTATCAAGGGTGATAACGATATAGAAATTTGCTATGTTTTAATAATGATGATTTGCTACTCAATAATTTTGTTTTGATTTGAAAATTAGATGCACTAAATATTTCCTATAATGTGTTTATTATGTCTTATTGTGGTAATTGCATTTAGTATGTTATGTTATGTTAGGAATAAGGATTATAAAAGTATAATATGTTTTCAATGTGTTTGTAGATTTTAAAATAAAATGAAAAATAAATTCGTGATAGTTAAAATTTTCAATGTGTTGCAAAAGATAGAAGTGGGTGATAGTAATTGTTTGAATAAAATGTTTGAGTCAGTCCAAGTTGAATTTTTGTGGGACATATAGATCTGTCCAAATTGAAGTCAGAGTTAAAGAAATAGTAGAGATGAAAATAATGCAATGTTGTTTTGAGTTAATGTATGTTATAGAATTTTGAGAAGTATAAGTGGAGACACAGTAGTAATGGAGAATTTATGTAGCATTTTGAGCGATATATTGTTGTTTATTTTGATGATGTTATTTTGTTGAAGTTGTAGTAAGGTAATGAGATTGAGATTTTGGGGATGGCAATTTTGTAGTAGGGGGTAGTGTAGTGTGGGAGTCCGCAACATAAGGGTTGGGACGGGATTTGGTATAGTTTTAGTGGGAAGGGTTGCCTTAGGTAGAATCCGGGAACCAGAGAACGGGAATTGAGCTTTTGGGGGGGGGAAACACTTATCCTATGTACAAAGGGTTAGAGAGTATTTTTTTTATATAAGAGTAGAAGGTGGCGAATTGAGTTAAAGTAGTAAGTAGTTAGAAGTAGAGAAGGGTTAATAGAATTTTTGATAGAGGGGTGTCATACTAGTCAAAGATTTTGTAAGGGAGCGTTAGAGTAATAAAAGGGGAAGATTATGGGTAAATGCCAAGTTGATAAAGTGAATTATAATGAATAACGTAGAAACACCCAGATTAATGAAAGGGAATAATAAACAAAATGATGTGTAAAGCAAAGATTGAAAAAAAAAAAAAAAAAAAAAATTTTTTTAGAAACGAATTAAAAGAGTAAATCAAGTTTAAAAGGCAATTTTCTGATTTTATATGCAAACTTAATGATGTAAAATATGTAAATGTTAAATACAAGTTGTTTATTTTAAGATGAATTATTAATGTACTATGTTTTCTTATGTTAGGTTATGTTAGGTATTCTAATACATATATGTTAGTAATAAGTAAGAAAAAACAAAACCAGTGCTTCTTAGCGCAAACCAGCACCGCTAGGGGGAAACAGATCAGTTGGGGATATGGTGTTGTAAAAGGCCACTATTTGATATTTTGATTTGTTGTTTCAGTGTTTGGTGATGCTGTGGCGGCGGACCTGAGCTGGCCAGCGCATCAGAGCAGGGGCGTTAAGTATCTGTCTGACTCTACGGTGTTGGGATCTCGAGAGAGAAGTCCAGTATTGTCATGCAGATGCGGTCACAGTCACCAGACCAAGGGTGAGTTGATTATATTATTTTGAAAACCATAAAGGGGGTTGTGGCGACATATCCTGGCTGATCCCTCTAGCAAGTATGAATGTGTCAATGAGATTTTTTATGCTTCGGCATAAAATATCTCATTGAGGGGGTATTGTAGCGGGGCATTTTGGGGCCTACCTGAGGCAATGTAAAGAAGTTTGTATTTCCTTTTTAATAAATAACATATTTGGCAATAGGGACAACCATAAACAAAACTTAGGTAAATTTCCTGTTTGAAACGAAAACAACAGTGGCAGCATTGACTGTGAAGGTTATTCGATGATATTTTGTAAAAACAGATTCAACAGACGCAGAATTAATAAACTGCAACTGTGTCAAGGTCAGACAATGACGAACACGAAACCAGTAAACACATTATGTAACGGTAAACAAATTATGCAATGAAACATCAGGCGAGCGTTACGTCAGAGCCTACCCTTGATGAGTAATTCAGTTATGTAACGGTGACATGCAGCTGGCGGAAGGATACAAACTAAAAAAACAATAGGACTTGATCACACCACAACAACCGCTTCACAAATTAGCGCCAGTAGTTCGGTGACAGTCTAAATTCAATGCTCGCGCGAGCAACACATATTAAGTTCCGGAACATATTTTTGCGGGCCCGCATACAATAAAATGTGATTTTAAATTCAAATTAATAAATTTTAATAGCCATGAAGTAAAATGAAGTGACAGTTTTTGGTGATATGTAAAAAATTATAAGCAATAGAATTGTGCGGAATGGACAGAATTACGTAAGGAGGCTGGACTGGGTCGAATCGCTAAAGAATGGCAAGATAAGTAACCGACATGGCGTAAAACCCAAGAAATTTTCAAAATTGTAAAACCTTTGAATTTAAAAAAAAAAAAAAATGGCAGCCTAAAATATCTATACATAAATTAAACTAAATATGAGATCTCTAAAATAACTTGGTGTGTGTGTTGCGTGTGTACGTGAGAATGTATCTATATTAAGAAGTCTGGTTTGCGTTTTTTTTTAAAGATTATTTCAATTTAATATCTTGATTCATATAAGGTTTATATAATATTTCAATGTTGTTTTATTCTTTTTTACACTAAAAGTTTTTTTCTTTACATTAAAAGTTTCTTTCTTTCAAATTTATTTTATGTGTGTTTCTTTTTGTTTTGAGAAATGTTAATAAATTTTAATTAATGTGTAAACGTATAAAGTTTTCTTTATTTGTTTAAACAACCATTCTGATCTCCTGTTCGCCTAAAAGAACCCTAACATGGTAAGCACATATTTTATTTATTTTTTCTCTATATACATAGTTGGCCATACAAGATGGCGCTCGATGAAGTGAGAACAATTACTCAATAAGATTAATCAATCATATTTTGTTAAATATCAATATTATCAAACATATCAATGGCGTCCGAAACAAAAGGGACAATTTATATAAATAAATTTATATAAATATAGGCCTACTGGGAAAGCAGAACGGTTGTTTGAGGTAAAATAAATTTTTTTTTATACGTAAAATAGACGTATAAAATAAGGTTATGTCATGTTTTTGGAGTATGAATGAGCAGAACATTTTTTAATGATAATTATGTATTACATATAATAATATTTTGTTGAGAATTATATATTTAAAAGAGGATTTATGAAAAATGGCAGATAGTAATAGTGTCAGCTTATCTGAAAGTCAGTTAAGTAGTGATTCGGGAGTTCAAACGAATGATAGTAATGTAGAGAGTCAGTTGACCGAATCAAAAATAATGAAAGATGTCGAATATCAATCGACACCTATCCAAAATTAAAAAAAATGACGATACGTATGAAATGTTTAAAGCAATACAAACAATGATAGAAAACCAGAGTGTAAAGTTAGACGAACACAAAAACGAAATTCAAGAATTTAAAAGTAGTATAAATAAGAAGTTCGATGTTCAAAAGAATAGTTTTGATTGTAAATTCGATGAGTTAAAAACCCAAATCAAAGAAATGAATGAATGTTTAAAGAATACTAATCAAACAATAAGAACCAGTTTAAATAAATTAGAACAGAGTGTTGAGAAGGTAGGTGACAATGTTTTAAGTATGACAAATAGTAAAAATGACGAAATAGTGGAAGATGTAGTATTAAAAAGTAATGATATTAATTACAATTCTGAGAGTATAGTGGGGGTGAAGGATAATGGAGAGACAAATGATGAAAATATAATCAAAAATAGTACTAATGAAATTGCAGAATGTAGTGATTATGAGATGTTAATGAGTGTTTATGAAGTAGAGAGAGAGTGGAAAAATAATGTTGTAGTTGAATGGGGACAGAGGGCAAATTTTCCCCTTATTGTTTATAATGATGATGATGATTTAATGTTGTTTTTGCAGGGCAAGAGACCCTTATTGGTAAATGAATTAATGTTGTATAATGTTGTACCCTCTGTCCGTAATAATTGTGAGAATGTGATGTGGTGTTATGGAGAGAGAGATTTGTGTATTGAGAGAGAAATAGAATTATATGAGTTAAAAAGAAATTATGATGAATTGAGAGAAAGAGTAGTAGGGGTGAATTATTTTGAGAATATTTTTATAAATGATAATGACTTACCTGATGAAAAAACAATTTACCTGACATTAACAAATAACACTGATATAGACGGGACAATCCTAACTTATGGTGACAAGATTTATAATGGTACAATGGATGAAATAGAGTTGATAGGTTATTATGATAGTAATAATTATAACAACTGGTATGTGGATAAAAATAATGTATGTCATAAATATATTCGATATTTATATGACGATGGAGGTTGAAATAAAAAATCAGTGAATAGACATTGTTGACTACTGTAAATTTTGGTAATGACCTTGCAGATTTGGACATATGACGAATATTTTGTAAATATAAATATTTTGTGAATTCATTTGTGTGTATTGTGAAATGTTAGGTAAGTAATGTGTATATGTATTAAAAAATGTTGTGTTAATAATAATAATATTATTAATATTTTGGCATTCTAATTAAATAATAAACGTAATTATGAAGACAATAATTAATGATTTGTAGAATTTTGATAATAATTGAAATATGTTATTTTAATAGTCAATTAAATATGTTGTGTTTTAATAATCGATTGAAGTAAATAATTTCAGATGTTTAGATATTGTAGTTGAATGTTATGTGTTTGAATTTTATAATGAATTTGAATTGTTTGATGAGATTCTGATTTAATAATAATTAATAAATAAATGAAGATTAAATGGTTTATTTTGTGGAATATCATAATGGTTAAAAATATATGTTAATAATAAATTTGAGAAATTTTGAAAATCTGATTGCAACACAGGATAAATTCATAATGATGATAAATAAAAAGAGTTAATGAAAAAATTTTCAAATAATAATGTTTATCAGTTTTATATAAATTATTTAAAGAAAAAATAGTTTGTTTAAATGTACACTAATAATCAAAGTTAATGTTTCTTTGTTTATAATGTTATGTAATGTATTATACAAAATGTGGGGATAATTTTGGGGGTAGTTGGGTGCTCAATGAAGTGACATAACAGTGTAGTGTGGAACTGCTATGGTGGGAGGTTGTAAATTTGTATTTAATATTTTATGTTAATAATGGTTAAGCTTCCATATAAAGTGGGTTAAAACACCATCCAAATTAATAATGTCATTTAAATATAAATTCTTAAATTTAGTGTTACAAAGATATTTTACTTGTGATTCCCCAACTTTTCGGGCAGTCACGGCCTCACCGAACCCTGACCGTGGAATTGGTTTAGCTTTAACAGCTATGGTTGGGGCTCATTGCGTCACGTTCTGCCTTAACTGGCCATAGCTGTTATCGTTGTAAAGGTGTATTTTGAAATTGATGGGGGGTGAAATCAGGGGAATCACCAAACTATGGAACAGCGGCTGCCACTCTGCCCGCTTGGGGGTAGCATAGACAGGTGGTAGAACCGTATTAGGGGCGCATCATTATAGACAAAGATATGATGATATCTATATTTTTAACATGTAACGCAGAAGCAAGGACATGGAGATGTAACATTCCTCCAAAACCTCAGTCCTTGTGGACGCAACTGGACGCCACAGTCCAGGGGGGGTCATAGTGTGTGTGGCTGGGAGGTTATCAAGGGTGATAACGATATAGAAATTTGCTATGTTTTAATAATGATGATTTGCTACTCAATAATTTTGTTTTGATTTGAAAATTAGATGCACTAAATATTTCCTATAATGTGTTTATTATGTCTTATTGTGGTAATTGCATTTAGTATGTTATGTTATGTTAGGAATAAGGATTATAAAAGTATAATATGTTTTCAATGTGTTTGTAGATTTTAAAATAAAATGAAAAATAAATTCGTGATAGTTAAAATTTTCAATGTGTTGCAAAAGATAGAAGTGGGTGATAGTAATTGTTTGAATAAAATGTTTGAGTCAGTCCAAGTTGAATTTTTGTGGGACATATAGATCTGTCCAAATTGAAGTCAGAGTTAAAGAAATAGTAGAGATGAAAATAATGCAATGTTGTTTTGAGTTAATGTATGTTATAGAATTTTGAGAAGTATAAGTGGAGACACAGTAGTAATGGAGAATTTATGTAGCATTTTGAGCGATATATTGTTGTTATTTTGATGATGTTATTTTGTTGAAGTTGTAGTAAGGTAATGAGATTGAGATTTTGGGGATGGGAATTTTGTAGTAGGGGGTAGTGTAGTATGGGAGTCCGCAACATAAGGGTTGGGACGGGATTTGGTATAGTTTTAGTGGGAAGGGTTGCCTTAGGTAGAATCCGGGAACCAGAGAACGGGAATTGAGCTTTTTGGGGGGGGAACACTTATCCTATGTACAAAGGGTTAGAGAGTATTTTTTTTATATAAGAGTAGAAGGTGGCGAATTGAGTTAAAGTAGTAAGTAGTTAGAAGTAGAGAAGGGTTAATAGAATTTTTGATAGAGGGGTGTCATACTAGTCAAAGATTTTGTAAGGGAGCGTTAGAGTAATAAAAGGGGAAGATTATGGGTAAATGCCAAGTTGATAAAGTGAATTATAATGAATAACGTAGAAACACCCAGATTAATGAAAGGGAATAATAAACAAAATGATGTGTAAAGCAAAGATTGAAAAAAAAAAAAAAAATTTTTTTAGAAACGAATCAAAAGAGTAAATCAAGTTTAAAAGGCAATTTTCTGATTTTATATGCAAACTTAATGATGTAAAATATGTAAATGTTAAATACAAGTTGTTTATTTTAAGATGAATTATTAATGTACTATGTTTTCTTATGTTAGGTTATGTTAGGTATTCTAATACATATATGTTAGTAATAAGTAAGAAAAAACAAAACCAGTGCTTCTTAGCGCAAACCAGCACCGCTAGGGGGAAACAGATCAGTTGGGGATATGGTGTTGTAAAAGGCCACTATTTGATATTTTGATTTGTTGTTTCAGTGTTTGGTGATGCTGTGGCGGCGGACCTGAGCTGGCCAGCGCATCAGAGCAGGGGCGTTAAGTATCTGTCTGACTCTACGGTGTTGGGATCTCGAGAGAGAAGTCCAGTATTGTCATGCAGATGCGGTCACAGTCACCAGACCAAGGGTGAGTTGATTATATTATTTTGAAAACCATAAAGGGGGTTGTGGCGACATATCCTGGCTGATCCTTCTAGCAAGTATGAATGTGTCAATGAGATTTTTTATGCTTCGGCATAAAATATCTCATTGAGGGGGTATTGTAGCGGGGCATTTTGGGGCCTACCTGAGGCAATGTAAAGAAGTTTGTATTTCCTTTTTAATAAATAACATATTTGGCAATAGGGACAACCATAAACAAAACTTAGGTAAATTTCCTGTTTGAAACGAAAACAACAGTGGCAGCATTGACTGTGAAGGTTATTCGATGATATTTTGTAAAAACAGATTCAACAGACGCAGAATTAATAAACTGCAACTGTGTCAAGGTCAGACAATGACGAACACGAAACCAGTAAACACATTATGTAACGGTAAACAAATTATGCAATGAAACATCAGGCGAGCGTTACGTCAGAGCCTACCCTTGATGAGTAATTCAGTTATGTAACGGTGACATGCAGCTGGCGGAAGGATACAAACTAAAAAACAATAGGACTTGATCACACCACAACAGCCGCTTCACAAATTAGCGCCAGTAGTTCGGTGACAGTCTAAATTCAATGCTCGCGCGAGCAACACATATTAAGTTCCGGAACATATTTTTGCGGGCCCGCATACAATAAAATGTGATTTTAAATTCAAATTAATAAATTTTAATAGCCATGAAGTAAAATGAAGTGACAGTTTTTGGTGATATGTAAAAAATTATAAGCAATAGAATTGTGCAGAGTGGACAGAATTACGTAAGGAGGCTGGACTGGGTCGAATCACTAAAGAATGGCAAGATAAGTAACCGACATGGGGTAAAACCCAAGAAATTTTCAAAATTGTAAAACCTTTGAATTTAAAAAAAAAAAAAAATGGCAGCCTAAAATATCTATACATAAATTAAACTAAATATGAGATCTCTAAAATAACTTGGTGTGTGTGTTGCGTGTGTACGTGAGAATGTATCTATATTAAGAAGTCTGGTTTGCGTTTTTTTTTAAAGATTATTTCAATTTAATATCTTGATTCATATAAGGTTTATATAATATTTCAATGTTGTTTTATTCTTTTTTACACTAAAAGTTTTTTTCTTTACATTAAAAGTTTCTTTCTTTCAAATTTATTTTATGTGTGTTTCTTTTTGTTTTGAGAAATGTTAATAAATTTTAATTAATGTGTAAACGTATAAAGTTTTCTTTATTTGTTTAAACAACCATTCTGATCTCCTGTTCGCCTAAAAGAACCCTAACATGGTAAGCACATATTTTATTTATTTTTTCTCTATATACATAGTTGGCCATACAAGATGGCGCTCGACGAAGTGAGAACAATTACTCAATAAGATTAATCAATCATATTTTGTTAAATATCAATATTATCAAACATATCAAGTAAGAGGTAAATAAATAAAAAACATTGATAAAAATTGTAAGAAAGAAAAACTAATATTGACTATTTTAAAGTAATTGATGTCGTGAAAATAGATAAGAATGAGTCAATAATGTACGTTATAAGTTACTCAAAAATACTTATTATGAATTATATAATGTTATGTTGTTATCATAACTATGATGTTATAGTTTGTGTTATCATATGAAAGTTTACTTGTTGATAGAATATCAAATAATGAAGTAATATGTATTATTCGTTTACTGTTGTAGAACTGTGTTTGAACTCAGTTATTGAGTATTAATTAATTTCATTTTTTTATGTGTTATCTATAGGTCAAGATAAAGTTATTGTTAGATATCATAAAGATAATTATTTGTGTACATGTACGTAGTTAAAGTTTGATTATGTTGTAAACTTGTATAAAAAGGCTATAGTTGTTAACAAGTTAAATTCAAAAGTAGATCAAGGTAAAATAATAGGCCTAACAGCCAATAACACTATATCATAAATCAGATCAGAAAGGTTAGGTAAAGAATTTAATAACAAATACTAAATATAATTCAATGAGTTAGTAGAAACCAATAATAATTAATAATAAATAATAAACAAACTCAAACTAAACAAATTATGATAATGCCATAGTGCAATGATACCGATAGATAATGTTTGGTAACGGAAAAATAATATTTATTAAAAGAAACAGGCTAAGAGTGAAAAACCAGCAGAATATATAGGAATTAGTAAACAAGCTATAAATAAGATTATATTCTGATATAATGGAAGTTTAGTAAGGAATTATTTTGATGAGTGGAAGAATATTATATGAAATTATTACTATATAACAAAATATTGAATAAGAATAAAAAAGGTTGTTGCTATGGACGACAAAATGAATATAATTTGTTGATTTCATTATTGAATTTTATGACATGAGCGAGAAGAGTTTAACCACGAGAGATGGTCAATAAAATACTGAATTAATTTAAAATATTAAATACATCAACATTTACAATAAATGAATGACAAATTGCAGTAATTTGGGCCAAATAACCTTTAACCAAATTGTCTAATTGGATAGTATAAAACAATAATAAGTAATAAAATTCAAAGGAATGACTTGGATTGCCCAATATCAGATCATGAAACGAATGTTAAATTAATGAAGTAATAAAACCAGATAAAGAACTACCTGCATAAAGATTTAATCCTCTAAACCAAACGAAAATAGAATAACCATCAAATCCCATTGGAAATCGCAGTTTACATTTTACAATAGAAAAACGTATTTGAATTCAGAGTTCGTCGAAGCACGTTATCACAAGCTTGGACATTGGTGAACAAAAGGAGCGGTATTTCTGCATCAACCCAGGACCAAGGATTCCACTTTTATTACAACTTTGAAGACAAGACGGAAGAAAATCATCTCATCTGCGTTTGCTACTGAACGACCACTAAAGAGGTTAGATGCTAACAGCCTTCTCGAGCCGTGGTGTCCAGCGAATGGTAAACTTCAATTATTTAAATAATATTAAATAAAATAAAAACTTTATCTTGTAATATCTTGCATTCCTATTTATGTATTTTCTGATCTTCCCAACAGTTGAAAGAACCTTCACGCCCTGTATTAAAAATAATTATAAAAAAAAACCATAACTGAATTTAATATAAAACCTTGTACCAATCGATAATCGATTAATTCAGCCTTTTCGTATCTCAAGTAAGATCAATCTTGTTGGATATTAAATATTAGAACTAATAAAGAATCATTGCATAATTTCAATATATTCCTGTTTATGTATGATTTAATGGAGTGCGAATAAGAAATAAACAGATAGAGAGTATAGCCACTAATCACCGTACGCGGTGGGTTAACCTCTAAAATTCCCTTGTATGGGAACTACGGCGCTAGTTGCGGACTTCTCAGGTATTAAAGAGAGGAGAATTCCATACAAAATTTCTCTTATTCTCTGCAAAGCAGAATAGGCTTGAGCGGAATTTTCGAATAACACCCTATATACATAAGTTTCATTCACACCAACACCTTTAGATTAAACAGAGAGATAAGGTAGTCATAATTAACTATTTCATGACACTTAATAAATTAAAATTCCATATAAATTGACATATTAATTAAATAGAAAACAGAAGATAAACAGAGACGTACGTACTAAGAAGATTATTATTATAAATTGACGAACCCAACAATGGGGCTTAAACCGAACACACAGAGTAAGTAATAATATATATGTATATGCTATTCACAATATAAACAAGAAGCAGGTTGTACAAACAACTAACCAAAATAAGGGAATTTCAAAAAAGAGGATGAAATGGATATTATGCAATATACCGAGTGATACATAATATAAACTGAGCTTTAAAATTTAAAGAAACCATATGGATAGAAGTATTAATTAATCTGAACAATTATGAAGTGGTGATTCTAAGGATGTTTATTATTAGTTGAAATAGACTACTTTTTATAATTTCTATTTTAATGACTGGATGTAGATAATTCCACCAGTTATATAATTGAGCAGAGATGATAATTCCTCTGAGCTCAAATAAGTGAAGTATGGCCAGCAGAGAATGTAGCCAAAATGTGCCACTCTGAACTGTTCTAGCTCACGTGATAGGGAATGTTAGGGAGTGAATATCCCAAGGACGAAGCACCAAGTAAGAAAAGAAAAATATATAATATTAATAATAATAATATAAATCAGATTAAAATGACTATCTAATAAGAGTGAAATAAAAAATGAAACAGAAAATATACATGACAACTTAGAGCTCAAGTATTAAGAGGCAGATATATAAGTGTATACAAAACCAAGAATATAATAAAGACAAGTGTCAGAAGCAATTATTTCATCCATACTAAACGTATGATCTGAACTAATCACTTTTACAGGAGGGCAAATGTAGCATAACGGAAAAAAGTTAGCATAGGAGGAAAGTGAAGTGAACAGTATCGAACCCAAGTAGTCCCAAAAAATTGTGTAATTTTGTATAATAATTATTTCTATCAACTTGAAAAAACGACCAAACTATGACTAAGACAAAACCCCATATATATTATTAAAGTGAATAAGAGTGAAAAAACCATAAGACACTATAAGAGAGAGAAATAATGTCAGAATCTACCAGAATAAAGTCAATAATTATTAAGTTTTATAACTATGAATAGGGTATTAAAAACTATTTTTTGTGAATAAATGGACATGATCCATCATTATATTATGTGATGTAAATAAAATAAATGTATTAAATGACTTAAATACATTATTAGAAAGAGTTTAAGTTAAAATAAAAATTGTATATTTGCAATGACAAAAAATATTAATGTGTTGGATTTGAGACCATACACCAAGATTTCATGAAAAAAATTAATTATTATCAGATTTAAATAAAAACTATATGTAATTGTCAAGCAGACAATAGTGAACAATTTATCTTAAATAAAGGAAGCTGTCAAATGAATAAAAAGCAGCCAAAATAGCCAAAAACAGTGTTAACTAAAAACATGTAATAGGCATCTAATATTGTATAATTTATGAATTTAATGTTGCCAAAATGCAACCAAACTGTATTAGAAAGCTGTAATATGATATAAAGCAACTATACTAATATACCTGACCAACTTTAACATTGTAATAGTCAAGTCAGCAAAATATTTACTTATACCATGTATGGCTGAAGCCAACTATTCAGTACAAAAATAATCATATCTGGCAAAATACTTACAGAATACTAACAAAAATAAGATAGAAAGGTACAATACATCAGAATACCTTAATAAGAAATAAACTCAGTTGAAAGTAAAATCAATTCTAAAAGAATTTAACTATTTAGAGTGAGATTTGTCACACCATAAAAAAATGACATCTCAAGACAATCAATGATGCTATGTGTAGCGTGACAGATATAAGCATAATATTGAATGGCAATTGATCATTAGAATAATAAAGTTATACTGTTTAAATTTGGAAGAAAGCATTAAATTTAATATAAATAGATTAATTCATAGCAACTGTGGAAAGAAATCATTATTATAAAGAAAATACAAGTTAAAATAAAAAGAGTTACTAGTGATGAGTCATCCAAAACCAGTCTCATAACCAAAGGTTTTCAAGGTATAACCCAGGAAGGTAAAATAGTAAATAACAAAGCAGTACACAATATGACCAAACCCACAACGAGGGAGAATAAATAAAAGAGAAACCCTAAAATAAGCCAAGATCAACCAATACAGGTTGTGTATTTCTGAATTAAAGAAGAAGATGGAGAAGATCCCAAGAAACCTGATGGCATCAAGAACAGATGGAGAAGATACCAGGCCCAGAAGGCAGGAGAAAAGAAGACTGAAGAAAGAAGAAGAGGGCAGCATCCTGAAGAAGACGTCATGCTCTTATAAAAGACACCCAAATCCCTATATCCCCAAAATAAATATCTAAAAACAAAAGTATAACGAAATAAAAACCACATGTATATAAATTTAAGAGAGAGGAGTGTATAAAGTAAAAGTTTCCTGTGAACTGAGATGAAACAATAATATAGTACCCATGGAACAAATCTCCATTGAAAAACGCTAACCAATTTATTATGTTGATAAGACTATACGACCATTTAGCATTAACATAATATATAAGTGAAAGTGAACCAGTGATAGTTTTGGGTATTATAAAAAATGAACCTTGTGTTTCATTCTTGGCAATCACAAACATTGGATGCAATGAAATATGCATTTTTCAATGACTTAAAATATGTACTGTGACAATATGTTGTTCATAAGACATGAATCTGTTTAAAATAACATTTTTGTTTTACATGAAAAAAGGAAAACAGAGTTCATAATACCTTTTGAACAATTAATACTATTTATTTGTTGATGACAGGGTACAATTCCCCAAAGACAATGTAAAAGACAGTATAAAAACTGTAGAATCCTACTTATAATAATAGTTAGAAATAAGAATATAGATATAAGGTTTTAATGTATATAGTACAAGAATGTTTAAAAATGTTTTAGATATAAGGCCATTTGTTTGGGTCTGAAACAACTAACATCAGAACTATAAAAATAATTACCACTTGTAAATAGTAGAGAGTAATTAAGATGTTAGTTAGTACAAAACCTTTTTTATAAACCATGTTTACATGTTGGAAATGGGAATTTTGTTGCAAAATGTCTGATTTGAAGACAACCATTTATTTAAAAAAAAAAAGTTCTTTATTTGTTTAACTATTATTTGTATTGTAACCAATACTAATTGTTTTTGTGTAATTTGAAAACATGTTTAATTTATAATACTATTTGTAAAAAGTCAGAGAGGGTATCACACATCATATATTGTTTGTAAATTATTTTGTAAGAAAAATTGTTAAAAAATCATAGGCCAAAAGAATGGAAACCAAACTTCATCAAAACAGAGAAATTGCTCAATTAAATGCAAATAAACAAAAGGGGTTTAGACAAAATAAACTTGAGATCATGCCATATAATTGCACATACCATTTAGAGAGATTTTAATAAATTATATTCAGAATTATGAATAAATGTGAAAATGACTAAACTCAGAAATTTAGACATGGGAGTCATATATTTCAGAATAATGTTTCAGAATACAACTAATTCAATTAATTACCAGAAAATAAGGGAATAGGAACCTTTTAATACAATATAGGATTATTAATATTAAATATAACTGATAAAATGGCTGAATTTATATAATGACAGGAAGTAAATTTTGATGTTTTGGACTCTTCAGAGTATACCCAAACTGAAAGTAAAATTACTATTTTTTGGACAGAAAACACTATAAAATGGCATTATTTAATCTGAAAATAACCAGAATGAACTGAAAGATTAATTTAAATCAAATCTAGTGAATAAAATTGACAAATAACCAAAGTTTAGGCATTCATATAGTGAAATAGTAAAATGTACACAGGATGTGAAAATATTTTTGAACAATGTTAAGGATAATATTATATGGGCTAAGAGTTTAATTGAAACTGAAGGAAACAGTTAGTTAATTATTGGTAGTTGAACGGTCAACATGACATACCTTTGAAAACGTGAATAACCTAACCTATAATCGTCATACAAAGCGAGTGTATAGTGAGTTATTGTGAAATCGCGAGTGACTTGTAAAATACTTCTGAAACTATCATATTATAACAGAAACGATCAAGTAACACTCCATAACACAGAACAATATAAATCTACTCCGAAAAACACCATAAAACACTAGAAAACTGTATAATACATTAAACCAAATTAGTGACGGAATCGGAGAAAGTGTTTGAACTAATAATTATACAGATACACTAAATACAACCCAGAATCACTACACCAGTCACTACACAACATATAACAAGAGATTTGCGGACACGAGAACAGAAATATTGCGTCAAAATACATTATTTGGAACACGGCAGGAACGAGCAACATTTTGATCGACTTGACGGCAGCCATTTTTCTTTGACAATTCCAGTGCCTCCTCTTAGTTCAACAGCTGTTGGGTGAAAACAATTATTATATTTACAAATTATTATTCAATGTCTGTGTTTATTAATAACTATTAATTTGATTGTAACGTTATACTTTTTAAATATTAGCCCGATTTCTCTGACTTTGGTAATAACTGGCTGTTTAAAGAACCCTATATAATTTTTATATCATATACTTGTAACTTTTTTCGATATCCTGAGAATCGATACTAATCGATAAGAGTCAATATTGCTATTACTTAATAAAATATTAATACTTTTCAATACTTAATAGTTCTTTATTTCTTCAATAATACTAATTACCAATAATATAATTCTAATTGATAATCTACAAGGACTTTACCACCCGTAAGTGAAGATAACCTAAAAAATAGAAAGGTAAACAAATATCGATTGGTTTACAGACAGTCTTATGAGTGGTGATAGATTATTTAAATTATACTAAAACTTTAATAAAAATTTTCAGAAGAGCATTACACTGTTTAAAACTTCACAGCCCTATATTAATTAATTGATCCTAATTAATTAATTAATAAAATTAAAATAATTTTTTTTTATAAACAATTTTTTTTTTAAATTTCCTTCAAAACAATAAATTTTGTTTTGAAACGTTCGGCGAAGCCAAGCATATATATTTCTTCACCAACTTTACGCTACTCGACCGGTCTTGCTACCATTGGGACTCGACCAGCTGGGAAACTTAAGGAAGTGTTTCAGGCCAGTAAGACGTCGAGAGCCACACCAATTACACACCAATTAAACACCTTACAACTTACAGATTCACACATCAATCTTATTTATTTTATTACAAATTGGCTAGTCCAAACAGAGGGGCTTGATTACATCGGAGTCACATACTCCATAATAAGTATATTATCAACACACATCAATATTTATTTGTATTTATATTATTACAAATTGGCGCACAACTTTAGGGGCTTTAATTAGCGATTGGAAGGCCAATACAATCTGCCCAATCACTAGTTGGAGCTAGGCAACAGCTACAAAGCCAGAGAAAGATAATAGAAAAGGGAACGATGACAAGCATAATGGAAGGACTTACACGAGAGGAGATGTTGAACAAAATAATGGAAAAGTTACAACAAATGATGGATGATCAGAATAAAAGGACTGAGGAAATAATAGAGGACAGATTAAAAAGAGAAGAAGAGGAGAGCAACCGATCCTTGAAAAAAGAATTGGGTGACCAACTGGACAATATCAATAAGAAGCCGGAAGAGGACATCAAGGAAAAGAGAGAGGACGGATTAAAAAGCGAAGAATTAAGAAAGGAGAAGACCGAAGGAATAAAAAATGAAAACAAACCAGAAAAAGAAGAAATACCAAACGAGAAAAGGGTACAAATAATCGCGGCATCATTGAATGGACAAATGAAACGATGGAGAAAAGAAATAAGAAGGGAGCGTAAACAGATTAAGAAAGAGGAGTCAAAACTAAGAAGACAACAAAGAAGGGAAGAGCTACAGGAAAAAATAAAACGAAAGACTGAAGCACTAGAGGAGGTCACGAAAAAGTGGAGAGAAGTAAGAACAAGTACTCTAAAACAGATGATAGAGAATAACAATAAAAGGGTGGAAATTATCATCAAGAATAATAAACTGTGGGTGGAAGAATTAATAAGAGATAACAAAAGAGAGTTAGAAGAAATACCAAATGATAAATCGCAGGAACAAGTAATGGTAGTACCTGAATTTGACATTAACGGAAACCAGGAAAATATTAAACAGAGGAAAAGGAGAATGCATCCAAGAAACGTAATAACAACGAAGGAAGAGTTGGAGATGATGAAACATGGGTTAATTGATGGCAATAACATCCCAATTACCTATGACAAAGACATCATGAATTCCAGGAATTATAGGAGGAGAATCGAAGTAATTTCCAAAATAATTTACCACAAGACAGTAGTGTACCAATGGGAAAGGACCAGAGGCAAACAGAATACGACATGTGGACAAGATCAATATCAGCGCAGAACTGGACAGTGGATTTCAGAAAGATGGAAATGTGATATCGTACCAGACTGTAATGACGGCACAGATGAATCACCAGAACGTATTCCATTAGTGTGCCATCTAGGACAGTTCCAGGGTACGGTTAGACTAAAATATATTCCTTCAGAGTGGATATGTGATGGTAAACCAGCTTATGGTGTTTCAGATAAACAAATAATAAGTGATAACCCAGATGAAGATCCTCACATATATTTGTCAGGTAACACAAAACATGGACCAGAGAAGTATTGGTGTATACAAAATGATGATAGAGGGAACCAGCCCAGTAATTACGACGGCCCTAACAACCCGCCGCGTAATAACCAGTTTAACAGTAATTTTAACGGCGTTAGGGATATCAACCCCTATCCATACAATAGAAACAATTTATATCAACAGAATAATGTCCCATACAGTCAGAGAAATCCATATCCCAACAATAATGATGACAAACCTTACCAACCTAACCGAAATTATTATCATGATAAATTTAGTAATAAAAACAATAACAGTAATAATAACCGAGTGTCGCGCCCTAGGGTAAATTTTATAAGAGCAACTGAAATGATGGACCCTGGTTGACACAAATGCCACACGACATCAAGAAAAGGGACGGATCCTGATAACCAACTACGGCGAAAAACAATGTTGAAGGAGACGAAATAAATATCATTGAAAGGAAATGATATGAATAATAAAACATAGAAACAAAACTGGGTTTTTATGAATGAAGACTATTTAAGAAAATGCACATTATAAATAAATAAGAATATGAGCAATGGAACGACATAAAGAAAATCGTCCATCTTCCTGGGTATATAAAAGAAAAGGCATTTATAAGGAAAGAAAAAGAGAAGATCAGCTTACAAAAGTATAAATAATATGGGCCAGTGTAGAGTACAATATAACCCCATATGTTGTGGTAAATGATAAGCATAACAATACATATGAGTTGAGGGAAATCGTTTCAGGAAAAATCAAAGGAGTGTACAATCAAGCTTCTATGAAGAAATATTATGAAGAATGAGTTGTGAGTTTTAGAATTTTAATTTAATAATTTTAAAAATTCAGAAATAATGTAAGTACATCTTACAACCTAATATTTTGAGAAGAACATTTTGGAGAATTAGAAGAAGAAGAATTTTTTCAATTTAATATTTTAAAAAATCCGAAAATAATGTAAGTACATCTTACAACCTAATATTTTGAGAAGAACATTTTGGAGAATAATAAGAAGAAGGATTTTTTAATTTAATTTTAAAAAAATCCTAAAATAATGTAAGTACATCTTACAACCTAATATTTTGAGAAGAACATTTTGGAGAATTATAAGAAGAAGGATTTTTTAATTTAATTTTGAAAAAATTCAAAAATAAGTAAGAACAACCTACAACCTAATAATTTTGGAACAAACTTTATGGAAGAAAGAAAAAGAAAGACTTTTGAATTGAAATATAATTATAAAAATTTAAAATTGAGTAAGTACTTCTTACTACAACCTGATAATTTAGAACAAAACTTTATGGAAGAAAGAGAAAGAGAGAGAATTTTGAACTTAATTTAAAAAATTTAAAATTAAGCAAGCACAGCTTACTACCACTGAATTATGAGAAAAACATTTTGGAAGAATTAAGAAGAAAGGAATTTTGAAGTTAATATACAAAAAATTTAAGAATAAAGTAAGACTAACTTACTATAACTAAGTTTATGAGAAAACTTTATGGTAAATAATTAAGAAGAATTTGAATTTGGAGAAATACCAAAACATTCAGAAATAATAGTAAAATCACAGTACTATAAACAATTCTAAATGAAACAATTCTGGGAATAAATGAATTAAACAGAATTTGAATGTTGATAGAACGTCAGTACTTTGAAACAAGATAAGATCAACATATTACAAGGATTTATGAGAAATATTTTTCTATTAAATAAAAAGAATAGTTTGAATTTTACATTAAAACTAACCAAGTTCCAAAAAATAATTATGTGTCAATTATGATTGAATTGAGAAGAAAATAAAGTGGTTAATTCAGAAAAGAGAATTAACGTTAATCCAGAATAAATGCTAGACATTCACAATAGCATTTGAAGGAGTAGAGAAGAATAACAAAAAAGAGTGTAATATGCCAGAGAAGGAAAAAATTTGGAAGCAAAGAGACTAATTACCTATGAAACGATAATGAAAACAGTTAATCAAGAGCGAAGAAGAACAACTCATACCAAACAGATGGAGAAGATGATTTTGAACAAATGATAATAATAAGACCTATATGAAATGCAAAGAGAATAAATATCACATGAAATATAATATAAATGAATTAATGCTAATGAATGCGAAGACGGATTAATAACTTTCTAAGAGAAAGGAAAGAACCAAAATGTTTAAATAAAATGATCAATATAACAACCTGTATATCTAATGTAAAGATACAATGTTAAAAAATTAAATATAATATATTAAGACCATTCAAATAATGAATACAAAAGACTATTTATAAAGACCATGCTAATACTATGAATAACCAGAAGAAAGTATAAAGAGAATTCAGATGAAGAAGAAAGAGAGTTACACTGTAAACAGTAACCAGAATTATTAAAAGAAAGGTTTTCAACCATAATTAAAATAAATATATCAGACAAGTTAAGAGTTTTGAAAAAATATATATGTAATGAGTATAATAATGATTATGAAGATTTATTAAGATAGAAAATGTGAGATAATCTGAGAGACTACGAAGTGGAGAATCCAAAGATATTTTTATTAGTCGAAAATGAGACTACTTTTTATTTATTTATTCGATGACTGACTGAAGATAATTCCAGCAGCATTATGTTTTTTGAGCAGGGATGGATATGCCCCTGTACTCAATTTATAGAAGTGGTGTATGGCCAGCAGAGAAGTAGCGTACAGTGCCCCTCTGATCTGCCCCAGCCCACGTGATAGGGAATGTTAGGGAATTAATATCCCAAGGATACAACACGAAGTTGATATAGAAAGAAAATGTATTACAATTATAATATATCTCAGAAGACACTAACTATCCGAAAAGGATCAGTAGTAAGACAAGTAACCATATATATAAAATTAATAAAACTCTAATATAAAAAAGTCGATATAAAAATGGAGAAGAAAATGAATTATAAGAAATGATGAAATTATCATAAGAAATTATTTCATCCATAAACATGTCTGAAATAATTACTTCTGGAGGAGAGCAATCTGTAGCGTGACAGATATAAGCATAATATTGAATGGCAATTGATCATTAGAATAATAAAGTTATACTGTTTAAATTTGGAAGAAAGCATTAAATTTAATATAAATAGATTAATTCATAGCAACTGTGGAAAGAAATCATTATTATAAAGAAAATACAAGTTAAAATAAAAAGAGTTACTAGTGATGAGTCATCCAAAACCAGTCTCATAACCAAAGGTTTTCAAGGTATAACCCAGGAAGGTAAAATAGTAAATAACAAAGCAGTACACAATATGACCAAACCCACAACGAGGGAGAATAAATAAAAGAGAAACCCTAAAATAAGCCAAGATCAACCAATACAGGTTGTGTATTTCTGAATTAAAGAAGAAGATGGAGAAGATCCCAAGAAACCTGATGGCATCAAGAACAGATGGAGAAGATACCAGGCCCAGAAGGCAGGAGAAAAGAAGACTGAAGAAAGAAGAAGAGGGCAGCATCCTGAAGAAGACGTCATGCTCTTATAAAAGACACCCAAATCCCTATATCCCCAAAATAAATATCTAAAAACAAAAGTATAACGAAATAAAAACCACATGTATATAAATTTAAGAGAGAGGAGTGTATAAAGTAAAAGTTTCCTGTGAACTGAGATGAAACAATAATATAGTACCCATGGAACAAATCTCCATTGAAAAACGCTAACCAATTTATTATGTTGATAAGACTATACGACCATTTAGCATTAACATAATATATAAGTGAAAGTGAACCAGTGATAGTTTTGGGTATTATAAAAAATGAACCTTGTGTTTCATTCTTGGCAATCACAAACATTGGATGCAATGAAATATGCATTTTTCAATGACTTAAAATATGTACTGTGACAATATGTTGTTCATAAGACATGAATCTGTTTAAAATAACATTTTTGTTTTACATGAAAAAAGGAAAACAGAGTTCATAATACCTTTTGAACAATTAATACTATTTATTTGTTGATGACAGGGTACAATTCCCCAAAGACAATGTAAAAGACAGTATAAAAACTGTAGAATCCTACTTATAATAATAGTTAGAAATAAGAATATAGATATAAGGTTTTAATGTATATAGTACAAGAATGTTTAAAAATGTTTTAGATATAAGGCCATTTGTTTGGGTCTGAAACAACTAACATCAGAACTATAAAAATAATTACCACTTGTAAATAGTAGAGAGTAATTAAGATGTTAGTTAGTACAAAACCTTTTTTATAAACCATGTTTACATGTTGGAAATGGGAATTTTGTTGCAAAATGTCTGATTTGAAGACAACCATTTATTTAAAAAAAAAAAGTTCTTTATTTGTTTAACTATTATTTGTATTGTAACCAATACTAATTGTTTTTGTGTAATTTGAAAACATGTTTAATTTATAATACTATTTGTAAAAAGTCAGAGAGGGTATCACACATCATATATTGTTTGTAAATTATTTTGTAAGAAAAATTGTTAAAAAATCATAGGCCAAAAGAATGGAAACCAAACTTCATCAAAACAGAGAAATTGCTCAATTAAATGCAAATAAACAAAAGGGGTTTAGACAAAATAAACTTGAGATCATGCCATATAATTGCACATACCATTTAGAGAGATTTTAATAAATTATATTCAGAATTATGAATAAATGTGAAAATGACTAAACTCAGAAATTTAGACATGGGAGTCATATATTTCAGAATAATGTTTCAGAATACAACTAATTCAATTAATTACCAGAAAATAAGGGAATAGGAACCTTTTAATACAATATAGGATTATTAATATTAAATATAACTGATAAAATGGCTGAATTTATATAATGACAGGAAGTAAATTTTGATGTTTTGGACTCTTCAGAGTATACCCAAACTGAAAGTAAAATTACCATTTTTTGGACAGAAAACACTATAAAATGGCATTATTTAATCTGAAAATAACCAGAATGAACTGAAAGATTAATTTAAATCAAATCTAGTGAATAAAATTGACAAATAACCAAAGTTTAGGCATTCATATAGTGAAATAGTAAAATGTACACAGGATGTGAAAATATTTTTGAACAATGTTAAGGATAATATTATATGGGCTAAGAGTTTAATTGAAACTGAAGGAAACAGTTAGTTAATTATTGGTAGTTGAACGGTCAACATGACATACCTTTGAAAACGTGAATAACCTAACCTATAATCGTCATACAAAGCGAGTGTATAGTGAGTTATTGTGAAATCGCGAGTGACTTGTAAAATACTTCTGAAACTATCATATTATAACAGAAACGATCAAGTAACACTCCATAACACAGAACAATATAAATCTACTCCGAAAAACACCATAAAACACTAGAAAACTGTATAATACATTAAACCAAATTAGTGACGGAATCGGAGAAAGTGTTTGAACTAATAATTATACAGATACACTAAATACAACCCAGAATCACTACACCAGTCACTACACAACATATAACAAGAGATTTGCGGACACGAGAACAGAAATATTGCGTCAAAATACATTATTTGGAACACGGCAGGAACGAGCAACATTTTGATCGACTTGACGGCAGCCATTTTTCTTTGACAATTCCAGTGCCTCCTCTTAGTTCAACAGCTGTTGGGTGAAAACAATTATTATATTTACAAATTATTATTCAATGTCTGTGTTTATTAATAACTATTAATTTGATTGTAACGTTATACTTTTTAAATATTAGCCCGATTTCTCTGACTTTGGTAATAACTGGCTGTTTAAAGAACCCTATATAATTTTTATATCATATACTTGTAACTTTTTTCGATATCCTGAGAATCGATACTAATCGATAAGAGTCAATATTGCTATTACTTAATAAAATATTAATACTTTTCAATACTTAATAGTTCTTTATTTCTTCAATAATACTAATTACCAATAATATAATTCTAATTGATAATCTACAAGGACTTTACCACCCGTAAGTGAAGATAACCTAAAAAATAGAAAGGTAAACAAATATCGATTGGTTTACAGACAGTCTTATGAGTGGTGATAGATTATTTAAATTATACTAAAACTTTAATAAAAATTTTCAGAAGAGCATTACACTGTTTAAAACTTCACAGCCCTATATTAATTAATTGATCCTAATTAATTAATTAATAAAATTAAAATAATTTTTTTTTATAAACAATTTTTTTTTTAAATTTCCTTCAAAACAATAAATTTTGTTTTGAAACGTTCGGCGAAGCCAAGCATATATATTTCTTCACCAACTTTACGCTACTCGACCGGTCTTGCTACCATTGGGACTCGACCAGCTGGGAAACTTAAGGAAGTGTTTCAGGCCAGTAAGACGTCGAGAGCCACACCAATTACACACCAATTAAACACCTTACAACTTACAGATTCACACATCAATCTTATTTATTTTATTACAAATTGGCTAGTCCAAACAGAGGGGCTTGATTACATCGGAGTCACATACTCCATAATAAGTATATTATCAACACACATCAATATTTATTTGTATTTATATTATTACATATGTCATCTTGTGATAAATATAAAATATGTACAAAGTAACCATGTATCACAAAAGATAGACAAAATAATAAACTCTGTGTGTATAGTGGTGAAATAATACATATATTAAGGAAAAAGACTAATCATTGTATTAGAAAATTGACAAGAACCTAGGCCATGAGCAGAGGCCATATAAAATTGTATTTATTTGTGTTTTATTGATGTTAAAATTTGTTTATTTTGTTGTAGGAGAGTAGTAGTAGTAGATGTCCAGCTTGTGAAGGGAACTTTATAACTCCACAACAATTTTTATTATAAATATTGAGTTTTTAATGACTACAACTCAAGGTGAGGGTTGTAAATTGTAATGTTTGTTAGACTTAAGTTAATTAGATACCAATCATATTTAGTATCGCTAGATTCAGTAAAAAACAAGGAATCTAAATACACTAATGGCATACAAATTGTAAGTACTAATGTGAAACTGTTTGATAAATACCAGTGTAAATTTTGAAATATCCATTGTATGAAGAATAAGAAATTCGTTCTAAAAGCTTCTACGGAAGTGAAAATTGTTCTATGACATTCCATTTCGTTTATTCTCGAACAATCTAGAAAGAATTTTTACACAAATATACCGGAAGTCGACGAAAACAGTCATCCCGATTTAGTATAAAAGCGAGACAAAATTTGACCACAAAACACTTGAAAACTGAACGCCAGAACTGATGCATCTCACACAACACTGATCAACGCAGCTAAGGCGAAAAATCGACAAGACACGGCAGGAAGGCTTTTTCCCGTACATAGACATAACCGACTGACTTAACCTCAACGAGAGTCGCCAAAAAGTATCGCTGAAATAGAGCAGCGATACGGCAAATTTTAATAGAAAGCACGCAGCCAGAACGTCGACGGCCCAGGAGGGTCCCAACATTTAATAGAGAACGAATTCTGCTGTGTTCGCATTGACTGACTAACGTGACAAATAATTCCCCCGAACGTAAACAAAACAATACACTGAGCCTTCCTCAAAACTGCATGGGAGTCAGCGCTGCGGTGGCAGATTTCTGAATCAACGCTAAGCAGATGATTCGTAGTGGCGGCGTTTGAACGAGATTTTACTGCCAAACGTTTTGACAAAAAGTGCGGAAAAAGTAACGATCGAAAAAATTGACTTTAAATAGCTTCAGTGTACACCCGAAGAGGCGAGATCGAGAAACTACCCGAAGGAAGTGTCCAGTGAGAGAATAAACGACCATTGGAACGTGAGTTACCAAAATTAAAATCATTGTTACCTGGTTACAATTATCACACAGTTGTACTTTACACGCCACACATACACCTTCAAATCACTTAGTTTTTTTTTCTTGTAAGGCATCTAATTGATATGTCTTGGTAGTTCAAAGGAGTCACGTCCTGAGATTAAAGTTTTTTCACATATTAAACTCATGCTTGTCAACTGAGTCAGAATCTGAAATACTAGCCGATACTTGATTGGACATATAAAAAATTTGTCAATAATAATAACTTGTAAAATTTTTTCTCTGCAATTTTATAATTTTTATGAATGATAGTCCTTCAGACGATTTGTTTGTTGTTTTTAAAGAACCATTAAACTTAACTGATTTTTCAAAGCTAAACTGACTTGTTTAAATTTTTTCATAGATTTAAAAATTTTATCAATCACATTTAATTTTTCTTGGAACAAACGTTTCCAAGTGGCGCCCACAAAAAGCATAGTTTTAAGTTGTGTTACAGGACTACATCACTGCAGAGGATCCAGTCAAGAGGGTAAGTAACAAAAGTGCGCGGAGGTAACGCCCGACACACTATTACAACACAAACAACACAATTACAACACCCAACCCTTCAATTTCTTTTTGTTATAAATTGGCAGCCCAACTAGTGAGGCTTGAAAAAGACGTAACAAGCCCGGCAACTACCAACATATTAAAATGCCGCAACCAAAGGGAAAGAAGGTGAAGAAGACGGTGGAACCCGAGTTGAGTGTGGAAGACGGAGAGGCAGTACAGGTCGAGGAAACAGAATTAGAACCGCCCACACTAGAAATGGAAAGACCGGTACAAACGGCAGACGAATTAGAAGAACAAACGGGAGAAGAACCCATACAAATGGTAGAACAAACAGAGAATCCCGAACCAGAGAAAATAACAGGAAGCGTTGACGCGAATATGATAATGATGATGTTCCGAACGCTAAACGAAAATATGAATAAAAACAGACGGGAAGATAAGGAAGAGATGAATAAAAATAGACAGGAAGACAGGGAGGAGAGTAATAAAAAGAGACGGGAAGATAAGGAGGAAATAATAAAATCCCTGAAAGAGGATATAAATAAAAACAGACAGGAAGACAAGGCGGAAATAAAAGGAAGTATAGAATCTTTAAAGGAGGGTATGAACAAAAATATAGAATCCCTGAATAAAAACAGACAGGAAGATAAGGAGGAAATAAAAGGAAGCATAGAGTCCCTGAAAAAAGAAATTAGCATAAAATACGAAATAGTAAACAAAAGGATCGATGATAATAAGATCGATAGTGACAGGAAGGTCGAAACATGGAGAAACAATTGGAAAGGTTACGGGAAGGAAACAATACACGTTTCGAAAGTATAGAGGAGCAAACAATAGAGACCAAACAAGATGTTAGAAATCTCGAAGACAAGGTAAGGCAGAACCAAGACGCCATCATGCAGGAAGTCCAGAAAGACGTTAGCGAGAGGATGCAGGAAACATATGACATCGCTAACAGGCTGGACGAACAGATAAAAACTAACAAAAATAGTATACTGGAAATAGACCAGAGAGAGAAAAACCTGCAGGAAAGATTAGAGGCGCTGAGAGACACACCAATACTAAACACTCATACGTGTCATGGTGAAAACAGGGAAGTAATCAACTTCCAGGACTACCGACGAAACCCAATGGAATTTTTGGAAAGAATGGAGGAGGTTATTGGGAGAAGTAGAGAAACAAGGTGGGACAGGATAAGAGAGATGCTTGACGAGACGTTTAAAAATACTAAGGATAACTGGTGGATAGCAGTGCGACCAGAAATAACAAATTTAGCAGAATTTAAACGCCAATTTAAGGAAAAGTATTGGTCAGAGACCGCACAAAACAGGGTAAGAATGGACATTTTCTATGGCAAATACGACGCGTCCTATGGACAATCCCCGACGTCTTATTTCCTGGGAAAGGTATGTTTAGCACGGAAGTTGATACCGCCGATCCCAGAAGAATGTTTGGTAAGGCCCAAACCAAACAGCTGGACATTACAGCTATGGGATCAAGGATGCCCAATTATACCAACAGATTAGCAAAATAGCCGATCTGGCCAAATTATTGGAAAATTGCGAATCCACAGGAAGGTTCCAGGATTACCAACCCCCCAATCGTAAGGTAGAGTACAACAACAATAATAACGGACCAAACCGGAATGGAGGTGGGAACGGTAATAATCTAAACACCAATAATCAGAATAATAATATCCCACCAAATGGCCGAAATGATACCACTCAGGGCCCAATTAACCGCAACTATCCGGGACCAAACAGAGGTAATTACACCGGGAATAACTACAGTAGGAACTTCCACCAGGGAAACGGTTATCGCGGGAATAATTATAGAGGAAGTAATTATGGTCAACGTAATGGTTATCGCAACGGGGGAAACCAAGGAGGAAGCGATAGGAGAAACCAAAATGAGTACAGGCCCCAGGTAAATTATACAATGGCCAATAACCGACGGCCATATCCACCTAATGTACCCACTTACATGTTTTACCCACAACAGGCGCCAGCTAGCCAGGGTAACGCGGCAAATAGCCAACCTATTAACGGTAATCCCGAGGTCAGGCAAGAAACACAGACGGGTCAGCAACCCAATGTTCCGGGAGACCGGGCCAATGAGACAGTGGCTCATTTAAACTAAACGCGGCAGTGAAAAAGGAAAACCGCCCTTCACTGAACCAATATTATGGGGTGACGAACGACGAACATAGACAGGACAAAGACGGGACTATATTAAGAATAAATAATTACCTTAAGGATATTAGAGAGGAGTTATTAGAAGAAGGTGACGATATCATTAAAAATAGCAATCAAGGGAACAATAGTATCGTGCAGATTAAAGCATATATCAATGGCATAGAAGCGATACTACTCATTGACACGGGGTCAAATGTGTCACTTATTGATAGCATTGAGTTAGAGCGGATTAAGCAAAATAGTAATTTACCAATACCCACTCTACCGATAAATAATATTGTTTTAGTCGGAGCAACGGGGAGGCAAAATAAATCAATAAAGAAACAGGTGTCATTAGAGATGACTAGTAATGGGGTAACAATACCAATAGGGTTATTAGTGGCGAGTAATTTACCCATGAGTATACTAATAGGCTGCGATATACTTAGGCCATACAATGCTGTGATAGATTTGGAAAGTAAGGTGATAACTTTTAAGACTAACAAGGGGATTTGGACCAATAATTTGATCGATGTCCAAGGAAGTGGTACAGACAATACACCTTATCAAGCGATAGTGAACCATTATTATTGTACCGATCGTCCAATCAATATGCCATTATATCAGGAGGAAAACCCAGAGTTGTGGTTAGAAAAGTTAGAAGAAATACGGGATTTCCAAAGGACGAAAGCAAGGGGTCTGGTCAGCGAAAAACAGGCGGAACAATTGGTCGAGGTATACAACCGTTATAAACACATATTCTCGAACGCTCCAGGTAAAGCCAGAGATTATCAGTGCACCATAAAATTCAAAACTCCGGTGGAATTTAACAGGAAATCGTACCCGATCGCATACTCGCTAAAGAATGAAGTCAGGGAAGAATTGAACAGGATGATAGAGGACGACATAATCGAGTATAGTCATTCGCCCTTTACTAGCCCAATCATAGCGGTGCCAAAAAAGAACGGAAAGGTACGTATATGTCTCGATGCTAGGGAGATTAACAAAATGATTGTTAACGACCGCACCTCACCTGGGGAGATAGAGGAGATATTAAAAAAGTTCCACGGAATTAGATATATAAGCTCCTGGGATACGGTATGCGGATACTGGCAGATAGAACTCCACCCTGATAGTAGGAAATATATGGCATTCATATTCGAGGGCAGAAACTATCAGTTTAAGCGGTTACCTTTTGGCTTAATAAATTCTGTGGCGGTGTTTGTAAAAATAATGGACAGAATATTGGGGCAGGAAGTACTGAAGTTTACGACAGTGTACGTCGACGACCTACTGGTGACTTCAGCGAATTGGGACGACCATTGTAATAGGGTTGAACAGGTGCTACAGAAATTATCGGAGAATAATATCACCCTCAAATTAGACAAGTCCCAATTCATAGCAAATGAGGTGAAATTTTTAGGATTTAATTTAACAGAACAAGGGATTACTCCATCCAAAGAAAAGGCAGAGGCCATACAGAAGTTCCCCACCCCAAAGAATAGGAAGCAGCTGCAGTCATTTTTAGGAATCTGCAACTATTACAGAAAGTTTCGGTCCAATTACTCAGAACTAACTGCCAGGTTCCAAAAGCAGTTATCAGCTAAAGACAAATGGACTTGGGGACCAGAGCAAGATGGAGTGCTCAATATCATAAAGGAAAAGTTTTTAGAAACAGTAATGTTGCATCATCCCGACTTTACAAAACCATTTTTTCTAAACTGCGATGCCAGTAACGTGAGTTTAGGTGCAGCCCTCTATCAGGAAGATCAGGACGGTAACCATTTAGTAATTAGCTTTGCTAGCCGCGTGCTGAACAGTTGCGAAAGAAACTACAATACTACCGAAAAAGAACTGTTGAGTGTAGTTTTCGCATGCGGTAAATTCAGGACATATATATTAGGGTACCCCATAACAGTTAGAAGCGACCACAAATCTATATCATTTTTAAAGCATTGTAAACTGAACCACGGAAGGCTGACTAGATGGGTTTTGGCCTTGCAAGAGTACAATATCACATGGGAATATATACCCGGCAAACAGAACGTAGCCGCCGACGTCTTATCTCGCGTCAATATACCAGACCAAACCTTTGACGGCGAAAAGGAACAATTAGCCAAGGTTTATCACATTATTAAGAGCAGGGAGGATTTAAAAGATATTTTGCACGAAATAAAGTCACAACAAGAGGCAGATCCGAAATTAGGAGATATTAGAAAAAGGGTACAGGAAGGCGATGAGGTCATAAACAGATTTTATTGTATACACGATGACACTTTGTTTATTAGGAATACCCCGCACCAGGAGAGTTGGAAATTAGTGATTCCGCCAGTGATAGAGAGACCGCTAATAATCGACTATCACGAGAGGTACGGACATATGGGTGCCCTTAAAGTAAGGAAGGCATTGGAAGAGCAAACATACATCAAGGGGATGAATAAGAAGGTGCAACTGGCGATACGGTCGTGTGATATTTGTCAAAAAGTAACGTGTGATAACGAGAGGAAGGAAGGGGTCATGATACCCATATTATCTACCGAAAAATTGGAAAAGGTATTTCTCGATATCTGCGGACCCTTTCCACGCAGCGGTGGGAGACACCGATATAAATTTATCGTGATCATTTTCGACCACTTTAGCAAGTATACAAAGCTATACCCAATAACTAGGGCAACGACCAGGAAAATAATAGACATAATAATCAAACGTTATATAATGGAAGTGGGCCGACCGTATTCTATAATTACGGACCACGGTACTCAGTTTAGGGGAAAACTTTGGAAGGAAAGCTTGGGAGAACACGGAATAAAAACGTACAAGACGTCCGTATATCACCCGAATAGTAACCCAGCCGAGAGAGTGTTAAGGGAGGTAGGACGGTTGCTAAGAACTTACTGCCATAACGAGCAGAAAAGATGGCATGAATATGTAGCCTCTACCGAGGATTTTCTCAATTTCTCGCATCACAATACCATCGAGATGTCGCCATACACGGTTATGTTCGAAAGACCCCCACCACGAGAGATAAAAGAAATTATTAATTTTCCCGACGAACCCGCATACCAATTTGAAGGGGCAAAATTTTATAATAAGGTGTTAGAAAAAACGGAACAGCAGCGGAAAAAATATATCAAATCACAGCCTAAGGCAATTAAATATGAGGTAGGTGAAAAGGTGTTAGTTAAAAATAGAGAATTGCCCAGTGCTATACAAGGCATAACGAGGAAATTGCTACTCTTATATACAGGGCCTTTCACGATAACCAGGGATAATAAAAACAATACCTACGAGGTAACTGACACAATCAGGAACAAGGTAAAAGGAACGTATAACCAGACTTCATTAAAAAAGTACCATGATTAAAAAATCGCAAGTCGAATACGCAATCAGTAACCTAGTACCATGACCAAAAACCAAAGTCAAATACAGCACCATAGAGAAGGTACCTTGACTAAACATGTCAACGTGAATTTTTTAACTTAGCCATAATTAGAAAGGAGGTAGAGATTTTTAAATAAATATAAATATTATTGTCTAAAGATTATTATTAATTAATAAATATTACGAGAAGGACACCTTACACCAAAGGCATAATGATATATATATAAAATATAGATTTATTTCCAATAGCCATGTCAACGTATATTTACCAGCTTACCCGTACTTAGAGAAGGAGAGAGATACAGTTATACAGTTATTATAAATAAATATTACAAGATGGACACTTAGTAAAGGAGAAAAGAGGGAGAAATACTGTCATATATTTGATACTAAATGGATACGATAAATGAAAAAAGAGGAAAACAGTGTGTTACATAAGGAGGTAATGATGAATATGAATATAGCTATTAACATTGAATGATTTTAAACGATAATTTTAACCTGCGGAGAACGATATATTAATATAATTGTGAATTAATCAGAAGAGTTTAAGAAAGGGAATTTATGTGTAGGAGCCTATGATCTTTGAATATTGTATTTTTTTTTTTATTATTATTATTATTTGTTGCAAAGGTGCAATTATTATTTTCTGAACAGGGATGTGTTGCCTCTGATTTCAGTAGTGATAGACAGGAAGGGACAGAGAATGTATGCCATAGCGAGCCACTCTGACTCCCAACCCTCTATGTAAGTTAGGGAATTGATAGGGAATTATATCAAAGATTAATTATAAGACATCAAGGTAAAAAGGAAAGGAATAGGTGATATGACAAAGAACGAACAAGGGATATTGAGTTGGATTAATATATTAAAGGAGTAGTACAGGAATTTAATTATAAGATAAAAGAATGAGATATAAAGAAGCTAATAAAGGGTTATTATAGAGATGATAATTTCATCAAAACCAAAGATATGTTTTCCCAAAATTATCAACTTTAACGGTGAGGCATATGTAGCGTCACAGAACGTTCCATAAAAAGAAATCATTTATATAGTAAGTTAGCATAGGAGGAAAGTGAAGTGAACAGTATCGAACCCAAGTAGTCCCAAAAAATTGTGTAATTTTGTATAATAATTATTTCTATCAACTTGAAAAAACGACCAAACTATGACTAAGACAAAACCCCATATATATTATTAAAGTGAATAAGAGTGAAAAAACCATAAGACACTATAAGAGAGAGAAATAATGTCAGAATCTACCAGAATAAAGTCAATAATTATTAAGTTTTATAACTATGAATAGGGTATTAAAAACTATTTTTTGTGAATAAATGGACATGATCCATCATTATATTATGTGATGTAAATAAAATAAATGTATTAAATGACTTAAATACATTATTAGAAAGAGTTTAAGTTAAAATAAAAATTGTATATTTGCAATGACAAAAAATATTAATGTGTTGGATTTGAGACCATACACCAAGATTTCATGAAAAAAATTAATTATTATCAGATTTAAATAAAAACTATATGTAATTGTCAAGCAGACAATAGTGAACAATTTATCTTAAATAAAGGAAGCTGTCAAATGAATAGAAAGCAGCCAAAATAGCCAAAAACAGTGTTAACTAAAAACATGTAATAGGCATCTAATATTGTATAATTTATGAATTTAATGTTGCCAAAATGCAACCAAACTGTATTAGAAAGCTGTAATATGATATAAAGCAACTATACTAATATACCTGACCAACTTTAACATTGTAATAGTCAAGTCAGCAAAATATTTACTTATATCATGTATGGCTGAAGCCAACTATTCAGTACAAAAATAATCATATCTGGCAAAATACTTACAGAATACTAACAAAAATAAGATAGAAAGGTACAATACATCAGAATACCTTAATAAGAAATAAACTCAGTTGAAAGTAAAATCAATTCTAAAAGAATTTAACTATTTAGAGTGAGATTTGTCACACCATAAAAAAATGACATCTCAAGACAATCAATGATGCTATGTCATCTTGTGATAAATATAAAATATGTACAAAGTAACCAGGTATCACAAAAGATAGACAAAATAATAAACTCTGTGTGTATAGTGGTGAAATAATACATATATTAAGGAAAAAGACTAATCATTGTATTAGAAAATTGACAAGAACCTAGGCCATGAGCAGAGGCCATATAAAATTGTATTTATTTGTGTTTTATTGATGTTAAAATTTGTTTATTTTGTTGTAGGAGAGTAGTAGTAGTAGATGTCCAGCTTGTGAAGGGAACTTTATAACTCCACAACAATTTTTATTATAAATATTGAGTTTTTAATGACTACAACTCAAGGTGAGGGTTGTAAATTGTAATGTTTGTTAGACTTAAGTTAATTAGATACCAATCATATTTAGTATCGCTAGATTCAGTAAAAAACAAGGAATCTAAATACACTAATGGCATACAAATTGTAAGTACTAATGTGAAACTGTTTGATAAATACCAGTGTAAATTTTGAAATATCCATTGTATGAAGAATAAGAAATTCGTTCTAAAAGCTTCTACGGAAGTGAAAATTGTTCTATGACATTCCATTTCGTTTATTCTCGAACAATCTAGAAAGAATTTTTACACAAATATACCGGAAGTCGACGAAAACAGTCATCCCGATTTAGTATAAAAGCGAGACAAAATTTGACCACAAAACACTTGAAAACTGAACGCCAGAACTGATGCATCTCACACAACACTGATCAATGCAGCTAAGGCGAAAAATCGACAAGACACGGCAGGAAGGCTTTTTCCCGTACATAGACATAACCGACTGACTTAACCTCAACGAGAGTCGCCAAAAAGTATCGCTGAAATAGAGCAGCGATACGGCAAATTTTAATAGAAAGCACGCAGCCAGAACGTCGACGGCCCAGGAGGGTCCCAACATTTAATAGAGAACGAATTCTGCTGTGTTCGCATTGACTGACTAACGTGACAAATAATTCCCCCGAACGTAAACAAAACAATACACTGAGCCTTCCTCAAAACTGCATGGGAGTCAGCGCTGCGGTGGCAGATTTCTGAATCAACGCTAAGCAGATGATTCGTAGTGGCGGCGTTTGAACGAGATTTTACTGCCAAACGTTTTGACAAAAAGTGCGGAAAAAGTAACGATCGAAAAAATTGACTTTAAATAGCTTCAGTGTACACCCGAAGAGGCGAGATCGAGAAACTACCCGAAGGAAGTGTCCAGTGAGAGAATAAACGACCATTGGAACGTGAGTTACCAAAATTAAAATCATTGTTACCTGGTTACAATTATCACACAGTTGTACTTTACACGCCACACATACACCTTCAAATCACTTAGTTTTTTTTTCTTGTAAGGCATCTAATTGATATGTCTTGGTAGTTCAAAGGAGTCACGTCCTGAGATTAAAGTTTTTTCACATATTAAACTCATGCTTGTCAACTGAGTCAGAATCTGAAATACTAGCCGATACTTGATTGGACATATAAAAAATTTGTCAATAATAATAACTTGTAAAATTTTTTCTCTGCAATTTTATAATTTTTATGAATGATAGTCCTTCAGACGATTTGTTTGTTGTTTTTAAAGAACCATTAAACTTAACTGATTTTTCAAAGCTAAACTGACTTGTTTAAATTTTTTCATAGATTTAAAAATTTTATCAATCACATTTAATTTTTCTTGGAACAAACGTTTCCAAGTGGCGCCCACAAAAAGCATAGTTTTAAGTTGTGTTACAGGACTACATCACTGCAGAGGATCCAGTCAACAGGGTAAGTAACAAAAGTGCGCGGAGGTAACGCCCGACACACTATTACAACACAAACAACACAATTACAACACCCAACCCTTCAATTTCTTTTTGTTATAAGGTGAAGAATAATGAAGTGTCGAACAAAAAGGAGAAGGCTATAATATGGAATGGAAATGATAAAGACAATTATATAATAAATCCACAACCGTGAGAATTGAATTGAAACCAAAATAAACTTAGATATAATAATATGTACGGCCGTATGTCATCACGAAGGACAAGTAACTGTAAATAAAATACAGATGCCAAAATTCAAAAATTGTGTGAGCACAACTTGCAACAACATTTCGATGACTTATGAGGCCTAAAATAAAAAATATAAAAACAAAGGAATGAGTTACATAAATTCCTACTAAGTGAAATCAACTTACAATTTATTAAAAAGTTGATGTGTGAAGTATATGAAATAATTAAACAAAACGTACCGAAATAGGAATACGCTACAAAAATTCCTATGATGTAAGAGAATTAACTTACAAAGAATTATTAAGAATGATTTTTAATACAAACTGAAATATACAAAAATAAAATCAAACTAAAAACTGATTAGATAAATACCTGAAATTATAATGAATCAAAGGTATTCAAAAAAAAATAAAATAAAAAATCTAAACTGGTACAAAGAAAAAGAGAAGTTATGTATGAATCAAATATACAAGCTATGGCTAAAGCAAAATATTGCTAAATAACTGAGAAAAGAATACCAATGTCTAAGATAGTTAAAATCATCACAACAAGAATTGAAAACCAAATAATGATGAAATTAACATATAAATAAATAAAAAACAATCAATTATATGAGCAAATGAGGGTATATAGCAAAGGTACAGCGGAAGGAAGAATGAGTAAAAGGCCAAAGTGATCTAAAAACAAACCACAAGGTGGACAATCCCAAAGTATATTATTATTAATTTAAGTCACAAGTTGACAAAAAAGGTATTTATGATTGACTGTTGAAAAGTCCAGCAATCCAAATAAACTGAGCAGAGATGATGTGCCTCTGGTCTCAGAAAAATGAGTAGTAATGGGAGAAACCAGCTACTAAAGTTAGGGAAAAAATTGTGTATAAGGAGAACACACCAATGGAAATAAAATAAAAAACAGATCCAAATAAAATGGAATGAATTCAGTAAGAAGAGAAATAAAGAATGGAGAAACAACCAAGAAAGGAAAGGAAAAAGATTATGTATAACTGATAATTTCATAAAAAACTATGCTAGTGTTTTATCAAAATGATCAATTTTAAAGGAGAGGCATTATGTTACGACACAAATAGCCAACCCAGTACCAGGGATAAAAAATACATTTATAAATGTAAAAATACTTCTTATCAAATAAACTGATTGATTTAATTAAAATATAAGGAATATGAATCGACAAACGACGACTTTGACCTAACCCAAGTGATTGACCCAACAACAGGAAACAATTGAAGAAGGGAACCACACAAATAACCAACGAGAATAAGAAAGTAATAAACCCAAACCAAAAGGAAACAAGTTCATGGGTTTAAACGACCCCAAAATACCCAAGGAAAAGGATGGAAAAACCCAATGTATTAATCAAATAATGAAAATAAAGAAGAAGGGAGATAAGCAGAAGTGAAAACCAATAATGGTTCACAAAACAAGTAATAAAGCACTCAAGAAGAATATTGAAACCAAAACAATGGTTATCCGGAGAAAGGAAAGGTAACGGTTACTACCCATTAATAGACAAAATGACCTAGTGAAGAAACATTACTAAGGATTAAGGTGATATAAAAAGGCAACCTAAACCACAGATAAAATTGTTATTAGTTATTAAGTATTAATTGTCATTAGTATTAAGGATATGAAAGAGAAATAAGTATAGGGATCACCCACTAGAAAACAAATGGTATAAACAGTGATACAGTGCAATGGTGTAGGTGTAAAAACCCCAAAGTGAAGTGTTACGCTAGTTAAATTATAATTAACAATAAATAATTTAAAAGTGAAGGTAAGATAAAAGTGGGAAATTAACGGTGAATAAATAGCTGGTGAAAAATAGTATTAAGTGTGAATTATAGAATAAGGTATGGTAAACACTAGAAGTGATGATGACTTTATTAATTAAGAAAAGATGTTCAATAGAGTTAAGTTTAATTATAGCCGGTAGTAAGTAAAAAGGGAGGATTCCAGAAAAGAATAAATTGAAGGTGTTAACATGGAGAGAATGTAAAAATTGTTTAAAGATTAAGAAACCAAAAACTAACAAAGACACCTAAGTTATAAGGGACTGTTATCAATTTAATAAAAAGTGATGTTGTTTATCACAACAAAAATAATACGTGTTGTAAACAAAAAATTAGCAAATAAGGATAAGTTAGAAGGAAGTGATGATATTTCTTGATCAAAATAATAACTCTAATAACTTATAAAAAATTGTTCATGTTAATGTTATGAATAGGATATGGCTGAATGAAATTTGCAGTCCATAAGCCTAATGTTATGTTTTAAAGATTAAAATAGAGAAAGCAATATTGACAAGTAAACAACACACCAACAGACTCAAAATACAACACAACCAATAAAAATAACAAAGTAAGGCCCAATAGGCTGAAACAAAATGTGATTTGAATGAAATAAGTAAAATACTATAATGGCTACTCAGGCCTAGAAAAAAACATAACTGTCAGAACAAAACAACCAAAAATTATAACAAATTGAATAAGAATTTAGAAAATCTGAGGTGAAGGAATCACCAAGAATAAATTGTAAATCATTTATAACACAAAATATTGTAATAGACATTATTATACAAAAAGAAATGTAATTAACAAGCATTAACATAATTGTAAAAACTTAAAATCTGAAATTACCCAAGCTTGTGGGGTATCAAAATAATCTATGAACGAGAATAAATACTATAGTGACAATATTTAATAACCAGGAAGGAAGATGGAGGAATAACAGTAATCAGAAGATATACGAAGAATTCGAATTTTGATAACAATACATCATCTCAAAATCAACCAATCAGAATTATACCGTTGCTATGGAAACAGTGGTTGAAGAGGAGATTACCGTTGGAATTAACAAGAAGCGAAGCGTCATTAAGCCAATGCAGATGCAAATATTTGGAAGAGCGTTTTTCAGTGTAAATTAATGCAAACAGTTGTTAAAAGTTGCTGAACTTGATCGTTGGAGAAGCAGATGACCGTTGTAGCAGATAATTCAAGACCCAAGGCCAATTAAATAGAAAATATCCTTGAAAGAATGTCAAGACCCATGACGAAACAGACGCTCAATCTTTTGAAGCCCAAAATCCATGAAAACTGAATTTATGCAGCCACATCCTACCCGATTAAACAACGAAGGCACCTAGACACGTTGAGGCGTAAAGTACCATCAAATTATTTATTTTCCACCAACCCTAATCACTTTAAATAATTTTAAAAGGTAAATTTACCGCACTATAGAAACAATATTTCTCTTTCATAGAATATTTGAGCAAATTAAAACTTAATAGAAACTTGTTAACATTGAATAACCTATGAATTAAACACGAACTTACAGAACACTTTTACGACACAACACCACAGATTGTAACAGCACACATTATTCTTTATGTACACTTAGATTAAGGTAATATATATTTTTATTGTAACCATTGGAGTTCTTTAACTCATAGCCAAAAGGATCCACGAATTTGGGAAACCAAAAATAACCGTAATACGCTTAACGTAAGCAGCAACGCAAGGTTAAATGGTTCCTAAATCACTTCGCCAAACCTGAAGGCAAGATCTCATGTAATCAGTCGGAGCGAATTTATAATTGTATTATTGTAAATGTGAATGTTCTCAGTTATCACCCATTAAAAAATAATTATTACAGGGAGTAACCGTCGTTATCATTTCATAGGGAGTGCTATATATCAATTAATTGTGTTTAAGAATAAATCATAGCAGCAAACAGGTTGTCAGTCACACAGCAGAAGCGACGATTGGGACGGCCGTGCGAGCGGGAACTATTTGAATGCACCATCCCGCAACGCTGATAACTTGTTTAACCATAATTTTAGTTGTTTTCTAAAACAAATTGGCGCCACCCGGGATTATCACACCCCTATAAATAACAGGTAAGGTTACTGCCGTAGTATACAGGTGATTATATCTACGCTACGAACAACGCTAGCCACAACATTACTGTAACGACCCAGTGCGAGGCGAACGCACTAATCATACAAAACACATACAAATTGTACACATTTTGCAGGTACGATCGAATCGCCTCGTTAAAGATTGGCTTCCATCGCGGGGCTTGAACAACAGCGACCGAATTACCTCGTTACAGATTGGCGACTAACCGGTGAGGCCGTAAAAGAAGGCCAACGGCGGCTATGAAGAGACACTCAATGGTTATCAGGAAGGACAAACAGAAAGGAATTGAAGGGGAAGATCAACCGGACGAGATGGAAGAAATTGAAGAAATACTCGGGGAGCTAGTCGAAGAGGACGTTCAGGAAAACCAACCAGGAAACCCAACTCAACCAGAACCAGAAGTGGAAGTAATGGTAGGGGACCAACCTAGCAAACCCACTCAGAAAGAAGACCTGAGCTCGCAGGAGATGTTCAGGATAATGATGGAACAGAGAAGACAGGACAAGGAGGAACTGAACAAAAAATTCGAATCATTACAAGAGGGAAGAAGGGAAGACAGAGAATTTTTGAATAAAAAGTTAGAATCAGACAAGGAAGAATTGAATAAAAAACTAGACCAAAACAAGGAAGAATTGAAGAAGCAATTCAAGGACATAGAGCTCCTGAATAACAAAATGGAAAACAACCGAGAGGCGTTAGAAAAGAAGAGTGAGGAGCTGAAGAGACAAATAAAAAAGGATCTTGAAGTGTTAAATAACAAGATTGAAAATAATTGTGAAACACTCCAAAAACAATTGAAGGAAGAAGGTGAAAAATCAAAGGATGAATGGAGGCAACAGTTGGCGGAATGTAAAGAGGAAATCAAACAGACTATAACTGAGACGAACGAAACAGTAATACACGTCCAGGAAGAGTTGACTGAAAAAATAAACCACGTCCAGGAGGAAGGAATTCTCAGGATCCAAGAACTACAGAAGACCAACACCGAAGAGTGTAGCAAAAATAAACAGGAGGTGCTTCAGGAGCTGAAGGAGAGGCACAAGGAAATCCAGACTGATGTCAGCGAACGCGTTGAAAGGGTATATACCACTATCAACAAGATTGACGAGAAAACGCAAGAAAATAAAGAAAAAATTAGAGAAATCGGTCAGAAGGAGAAACAGATGCAAGAGGAACTAGACGCTTTGAGGGAGAAGCCTTGCAGTAGCACTCACATCTTTACGAATGAAAATAGGGAAATAATAAACTTTAAGAGTTACCGAAGAAACCCCATAGAATTTCTGAAAAGGGTGGAGGAGCTCATAGAGAGGAATAGAGATACTAGATGGACGACGGTGAGAAGTCTTATCGACGAGATGTTTCGAGACACGAACGACAATTGGTGGACAGCCACACGACCAGAAATCAGTTGTACACAAGAGTTCAAGACATTGTTCCGTGAAAAATACTGGTCAGAATCGACCCAAAATGTGGTAAGGAACGACATAAGCAACGGAAGATATGAGCCACAGGCTGGGCATACACTAACATCATACTTCTTGGGAAAGGTCTGTCTAGCTCGAAACCTCGAACCAAAGATACCCGAAGAGTCCCTAGTCATTCAACTGGGATATCACTACGAAGACGCAATACAGAGGGCCAGGAGACAGGGACAAATAAAGACCATACAGGGAATGGCCAATTTACTGGAGGACCACGAAAACGATAGACAGTATCATCGTAATCGAATGGTCAATTTGAGGTATAACCGGGGGAATGAAAACCAAAACCCACCTAATAGCAATCCGTCTAATAACAAACCCCAGTATAACTATCCGAGTAACCAAAACCGGAATGATAGTAACTATCCATATAGGGGAAACCGCCCAAATTATAACCAGGGCAATCCACCATTTAACGGAAATAATCAAAACAATAACAATTACAGGGGCAATGGACCAAACCAGCATCCCAACAACTATCCCAATAACAAATTATCAAAATAATAATAGAAGAGGGAACGGAGATAACCGAAATAATAACAATCAGCAGAGGGTAAACTTTATAAGAGGGAACAATCGAAATAATCAAGAGAGGCGTTACACGAGACCACCATCCAACGAACAAAACAATGATAACGGTCAGAGTGATAACCCAAACCCAAGGGAAGAGACGGCAGAAAATATAAGACAGGTAAACAATGTTGTTGGAGTGAGATCCGGAAGTGGTAACCAGAGAAGGGACGCACCATCCGGAAGTAACCAGCCAGAAGAAGAAAACTATGACTGGATACCTTTCAGTAATAATCCGGCGGAGAATTTTCGGCTAGCATACAACCAGCGAAACCCGCCAGAACGTTGGATTCCATCGAGGAGTAATGGGAACCAATCAAACACCTCTCAGGGAGGAAGGCAAGTTATCAATGAAGAAGAAGAAACGGCTGATCGATGGAACGCATAATAATGCCAGGAAATCGTCCAGAATAAGTGTGAATATCAAACACTTGAAGGAGAAGAGGTGAAGAATAATGAAGTGTCGAACAAAAAGGAGAAGGCTATAATATGGAATGGAAATGATAAAGACAATTATATAATAAATCCACAACCGTGAGAATTGAATTGAAACCAAAATAAACTTAGATATAATAATATGTACGGCCGTACGTCATCACGAAGGACAAGTAACTGTAAATAAAATACAGATGCCAAAATTCAAAAATTGTGTGAGCACAACTTGCAACAACATTTCGACGACTTATGAGGCCTAAAATAAAAAATATAAAAACAAAGGAATGAGTTACATAAATTCCTACTAAGTGAAATCAACTTACAATTTATTAAAAAGTTGATGTGTGAAGTATATGAAATAATTAAACAAAACGTACCGAAATAGGAATACGCTACAAAAATTCCTATGATGTAAGAGAATTAACTTACAAAGAATTATTAAGAATGATTTTTAATACAAACTGAAATATACAAAAATAAAATCAAACTAAAAACTGATTAGATAAATACCTGAAATTATAATGAATCAAAGGTATTCAAAAAAAAAATAAAATAAAAAATCTAAACTGGTACAAAGAAAAAGAGAAGTTATGTATGAATCAAATATACAAGCTATGGCTAAAGCAAAATATTGCTAAATAACTGAGAAAAGAATACCAATGTCTAAGATAATTAAAATCATCACAACAAGAATTGAAAACCAAATAATGATGAAATTAACGTATAAATAAATAAAAAACAATCAATTATATGAGCAAATGAGGGTATATAGCAAAGGTACAGCGGAAGGAAGAATGAGTAAAATGCCAAAGTGATCTAAAAACAAACCACAAGGTGGACAATCCCAAAGTACATTATTATTAATTTAAGTCACAAGTTGAGAAAAAAGGTATTTATGATTGACTGTTGAAAAGTCCAGCAATCCAAATAAACTGAGCAGAGATGATGTGCCTCTGGTCTCAGAAAAATGAGTAGTAATGGGAGAAACCAGCTACTAAAGTTAGGGAAAAAATTGTGTATAAGGAGAACACACCAATGGAAATAAAATAAAAAACAGATCCAAATAAAATGGAATGAATTCAGTAAGAAGAGAAATAAAGAATGGAGAAACAACCAAGAAAGAAAAGGAAAAAGATTATGTATAACTGATAATTTCATAAAAAACTATGCTAGTGTTTTATCAAAATGATCAATTTTAAAGGAGAGGCATTATGTTACGACACAAATAGCCAACCCAGTACCAGGGATAAAAAATATATTTATAAATGTAAAAATACTTCCTATCAAATAAACTGATTGATTTAATTAAAATATAAAGAATATGAATCGACAAACGACGACTTTGACCTAACCCAAGTGATTGACCCAACAACAGGAAACAATTGAAGAAGGGAACCACACAAATAACCAACAAGAATAAGAAAGTAATAAACCCAAACCAAAAGGAAACAAGTTCATGGGTTTAAACGACCCCAAAATACCCAAGGAAAAGGATGGAAAAACCCAATGTATTAATCAAATAATGAAAATAAAGAAGAAGGGAGATAAGCAGAAGTGAAAACCAATAATGGTTCACAAAACAAGTAATAAAGCACTCAAGAAGAATATTGAAACCAAAACAATGGTTATCCGGAGAAAGGAAAGGTAACGGTTACTACCCATTAATAGACAAAATGACCTAGTGAAGAAACATTACTAAGGATTAAGGTGATATAAAAAGGCAACCTAAACCACAGATAAAATTGTTATTAGTTATTAAGTATTAATTGTCATTAGTATTAAGGATATGAAAGAGAAATAAGTATAGGGATCACCCACTAGAAAACAAATGGTATAAACAGTGATACAGTGCAATGGTGTAGGTGTAAAAACCCCAAAGTGAAGTGTTACGCTAGTTAAATTATAATTAACAATAAATAATTTAAAAGTGAAGGTAAGATAAAAGTGGGAAATTAACGGTGAATAAATAGCTGGTGAAAAATAGTATTAAGTGTGAATTATAGAATAAGGTATGGTAAACACTAGAAGTGATGATGACTTTATTAATTAAGAAAAGATGTTCAATAGAGTTAAGTTTAATTATAGCCGGTAGTAAGTAAAAAGGGAGGATTCCAGAAAAGAATAAATTGAAGGTGTTAACATGGAGAGAATGTAAAAATTGTTTAAAGATTAAGAAACCAAAAACTAACAAAGACACCTAAGTTATAAGGGACTGTTATCAATTTAATAAAAAGTGATGTTGTTTATCACAACAAAAATAATACGTGTTGTAAACAAAAAATTAGCAAATAAGGATAAGTTAGAAGGAAGTGATGATATTTCTTGATCAAAATAATAACTCTAATAACTTATAAAAAATTGTTCATGTTAATGTTATGAATAGGATATGGCTGAATGAAATTTGCAGTCCATAAGCCTAATGTTATGTTTTAAAGATTAAAATAGAGAAAGCAATATTGACAAGTAAACAACACACCAACAGACTCAAAATACAACACAACCAATAAAAATAACAAAGTAAGGCCCAATAGGCTGAAACAAAATGTGATTTGAATGAAATAAGTAAAATACTATAATGGCTACTCAGGCCTAGAAAAAAACATAACTGTCAGAACAAAACAACCAAAAATTATAACAAATTGAATAAGAATTTAGAAAATCTGAGGTGAAGGAATCACCAAGAATAAATTGTAAATCATTTATAACACAAAATATTGTAATAGACATTATTATACAAAAAGAAATGTAATTAACAAGCATTAACATAATTGTAAAAACTTAAAATCTGAAATTACCCAAGCTTGTGGGGTATCAAAATAATCTATGAACGAGAATAAATACTATAGTGACAATATTTAATAACCAGGAAGGAAGATGGAGGAATAACAGTAATCAGAAGATATACGAAGAATTCGAATTTTGATAACAATACATCATCTCAAAATCAACCAATCAGAATTATACCGTTGCTATGGAAACAGTGGTTGAAGAGGAGATTACCGTTGGAATTAACAAGAAGCGAAGCGTCATTAAGCCAATGCAGATGCAAATATTTGGAAGAGCGTTTTTCAGTGTAAATTAATGCAAACAGTTGTTAAAAGTTGCTGAACTTGATCGTTGGAGAAGCAGATGACCGTTGTAGCAGATAATTCAAGACCCAAGGCCAATTAAATAGAAAATATCCTTGAAAGAATGTCAAGACCCATGACGAAACAGACGCTCAATCTTTTGAAGCCCAAAATCCATGAAAACTGAATTTATGCAGCCACATCCTACCCGATTAAACAACGAAGGCACCTAGACACGTTGAGGCGTAAAGTACCATCAAATTATTTATTTTCCACCAACCCTAATCACTTTAAATAATTTTAAAAGGTAAATTTACCGCACTATAGAAACAATATTTCTCTTTCATAGAATATTTGAGCAAATTAAAACTTAATAGAAACTTGTTAACATTGAATAACCTATGAATTAAACACGAACTTACAGAACACTTTTACGACACAACACCACAGATTGTAACAGCACACATTATTCTTTATGTACACTTAGATTAAGGTAATATATATTTTTATTGTAACCATTGGAGTTCTTTAACTCATAGCCAAAAGGATCCACGAATTTGGGAAACCAAAAATAACCGTAATACGCTTAACGTAAGCAGCAACGCAAGGTTAAATGGTTCCTAAATCACTTCGCCAAACCTGAAGGCAAGATCTCATGTAATCAGTCGGAGCGAATTTATAATTGTATTATTGTAAATGTGAATGTTCTCAGTTATCACCCATTAAAAAATAATTATTACAGGGAGTAACCGTCGTTATCATTTCATAGGGAGTGCTATATATCAATTAATTGTGTTTAAGAATAAATCATAGCAGCAAACAGGTTGTCAGTCACACAGCAGAAGCGACGATTGGGACGGCCGTGCGAGCGGGAACTATTTGAATGCACCATCCCGCAACGCTGATAACTTGTTTAACCATAATTTTAGTTGTTTTCTAAAACAAATTGGCGCCACCCGGGATTATCACACCCCTATAAATAACAGGTAAGGTTACTGCCGTAGTATACAGGTGATTATATCTACGCTACGAACAACGCTAGCCACAACATTACTGTAACGACCCAGTGCGAGGCGAACGCACTAATCATACAAAACACATACAAATTGTACACATTTTGCAGGTACGATCGAATCGCCTCGTTAAAGATTGGCTTCCATCGCGGGGCTTGAACAACAGCGACCGAATTACCTCGTTACAGATTGGCGACTAACCGGTGAGGCCGTAAAAGAAGGCCAACGGCGGCTATGAAGAGACACTCAATGGTTATCAGGAAGGACAAACAGAAAGGAATTGAAGGGGAAGATCAACCGGACGAGATGGAAGAAATTGAAGAAATACTCGGGGAGCTAGTCGAAGAGGACGTTCAGGAAAACCAACCAGGAAACCCAACTCAACCAGAACCAGAAGTGGAAGTAATGGTAGGGGACCAACCTAGCAAACCCACTCAGAAAGAAGACCTGAGCTCGCAGGAGATGTTCAGGATAATGATGGAACAGAGAAGACAGGACAAGGAGGAACTGAACAAAAAATTCGAATCATTACAAGAGGGAAGAAGGGAAGACAGAGAATTTTTGAATAAAAAGTTAGAATCAGACAAGGAAGAATTGAATAAAAAACTAGACCAAAACAAGGAAGAATTGAAGAAGCAATTCAAGGACATAGAGCTCCTGAATAACAAAATGGAAAACAACCGAGAGGCGTTAGAAAAGAAGAGTGAGGAGCTGAAGAGACAAATAAAAAAGGATCTTGAAGTGTTAAATAACAAGATTGAAAATAATTGTGAAACACTCCAAAAACAATTGAAGGAAGAAGGTGAAAAATCAAAGGATGAATGGAGGCAACAGTTGGCGGAATGTAAAGAGGAAATCAAACAGACTATAACTGAGACGAACGAAACAGTAATACACGTCCAGGAAGAGTTGACTGAAAAAATAAACCACGTCCAGGAGGAAGGAATTCTCAGGATCCAAGAACTACAGAAGACCAACACCGAAGAGTGTAGCAAAAATAAACAGGAGGTGCTTCAGGAGCTGAAGGAGAGGCACAAGGAAATCCAGACTGATGTCAGCGAACGCGTTGAAAGGGTATATACCACTATCAACAAGATTGACGAGAAAACGCAAGAAAATAAAGAAAAAATTAGAGAAATCGGTCAGAAGGAGAAACAGATGCAAGAGGAACTAGACGCTTTGAGGGAGAAGCCTTGCAGTAGCACTCACATCTTTACGAATGAAAATAGGGAAATAATAAACTTTAAGAGTTACCGAAGAAACCCCATAGAATTTCTGAAAAGGGTGGAGGAGCTCATAGAGAGGAATAGAGATACTAGATGGACGACGGTGAGAAGTCTTATCGACGAGATGTTTCGAGACACGAACGACAATTGGTGGACAGCCACACGACCAGAAATCAGTTGTACACAAGAGTTCAAGACATTGTTCCGTGAAAAATACTGGTCAGAATCGACCCAAAATGTGGTAAGGAACGACATAAGCAACGGAAGATATGAGCAACAGGCTGGGCATACACTAACATCATACTTCTTGGGAAAGGTCTGTCTAGCTCGAAACCTCGAACCAAAGATACCCGAAGAGTCCCTAGTCATTCAACTGGGATATCACTACGAAGACGCAATACAGAGGGCCAGGAGACAGGGACAAATAAAGACCATACAGGGAATGGCCAATTTACTGGAGGACCACGAAAACGATAGACAGTATCATCGTAATCGAATGGTCAATTTGAGGTATAACCGGGGGAATGAAAACCAAAACCCACCTAATAGCAATCCGTCTAATAACAAACCCCAGTATAACTATCCGAGTAACCAAAACCGGAATGATAGTAACTATCCATATAGGGGAAACCGCCCAAATTATAACCAGGGCAATCCACCATTTAACGGAAATAATCAAAACAATAACAATTACAGGGGCAATGGACCAAACCAGCATCCCAACAACTATCCCAATAACAAATTATCAAAATAATAATAGAAGAGGGAACGGAGATAACCGAAATAATAACAATCAGCAGAGGGTAAACTTTATAAGAGGGAACAATCGAAATAATCAAGAGAGGCGTTACACGAGACCACCATCCAACGAACAAAACAATGATAACGGTCAGAGTGATAACCCAAACCCAAGGGAAGAGACGGCAGAAAATATAAGACAGGTAAACAATGTTGTTGGAGTGAGATCCGGAAGTGGTAACCAGAGAAGGGACGCACCATCCGGAAGTAACCAGCCAGAAGAAGAAAACTATGACTGGATACCTTTCAGTAATAATCCGGCGGAGAATTTTCGGCTAGCATACAACCAGCGAAACCCGCCAGAACGTTGGATTCCATCGAGGAGTAATGGGAACCAATCAAACACCTCTCAGGGAGGAAGGCAAGTTATCAATGAAGAAGAAGAAACGGCTGATCGATGGAACGCATAATAATGCCAGGAAATCGTCCAGAATAAGTGTGAATATCAAACACTTGAAGGAGAAGAGGTGAAGAATAATGAAGTGTCGAACAAAAAGGAGAAGGCTATAATATGGAATGGAAATGATAAAGACAATTATATAATAAATCCACAACCGTGAGAATTGAATTGAAACCAAAATAAACTTAGATATAATAATATGTACGGCCGTACGTCATCACGAAGGACAAGTAACTGTAAATAAAATACAGATGCCAAAATTCAAAAATTGTGTGAGCACAACTTGCAACAACATTTCGACGACTTATGAGGCCTAAAATAAAAAATATAAAAACAAAGGAATGAGTTACATAAATTCCTACTAAGTGAAATCAACTTACAATTTATTAAAAAGTTGATGTGTGAAGTATATGAAATAATTAAACAAAACGTACCGAAATAGGAATACGCTACAAAAATTCCTATGATGTAAGAGAATTAACTTACAAAGAATTATTAAGAATGATTTTTAATACAAACTGAAATATACAAAAATAAAATCAAACTAAAAACTGATTAGATAAATACCTGAAATTATAATGAATCAAAGGTATTCAAAAAAAAAATAAAATAAAAAATCTAAACTGGTACAAAGAAAAAGAGAAGTTATGTATGAATCAAATATACAAGCTATGGCTAAAGCAAAATATTGCTAAATAACTGAGAAAAGAATACCAATGTCTAAGATAATTAAAATCATCACAACAAGAATTGAAAACCAAATAATGATGAAATTAACGTATAAATAAATAAAAAACAATCAATTATATGAGCAAATGAGGGTATATAGCAAAGGTACAGCGGAAGGAAGAATGAGTAAAATGCCAAAGTGATCTAAAAACAAACCACAAGGTGGACAATCCCAAAGTACATTATTATTAATTTAAGTCACAAGTTGAGAAAAAAGGTATTTATGATTGACTGTTGAAAAGTCCAGCAATCCAAATAAACTGAGCAGAGATGATGTGCCTCTGGTCTCAGAAAAATGAGTAGTAATGGGAGAAACCAGCTACTAAAGTTAGGGAAAAAATTGTGTATAAGGAGAACACACCAATGGAAATAAAATAAAAAACAGATCCAAATAAAATGGAATGAATTCAGTAAGAAGAGAAATAAAGAATGGAGAAACAACCAAGAAAGAAAAAGAAAAAGATTATGTATAACTGATAATTTCATAAAAAACTATGCTAGTGTTTTATCAAAATGATCAATTTTAAAGGAGAGGCATTATGTTACGACACAAATAGCCAACCCAGTACCAGGGATAAAAAATATATTTATAAATGTAAAAATACTTCTTATCAAATAAACTGATTGATTTAATTAAAATATAAAGAATATGAATCGACAAACGACGACTTTGACCTAACCCAAGTGATTGACCCAACAACAGGAAACAATTGAAGAAGGGAACCACACAAATAACCAACGAGAATAAGAAAGTAATAAACCCAAACCAAAAGGAAACAAGTTCATGGGTTTAAACGACCCCAAAATACCCAAGGAAAAGGATGGAAAAACCCAATGTATTAATCAAATAATGAAAATAAAGAAGAAGGGAGATAAGCAGAAGTGAAAACCAATAATGGTTCACAAAACAAGTAATAAAGCACTCAAGAAGAAAATTGAAACCAAAACAATGGTTATCCGGAGAAAGGAAAGGTAACGGTTACTACCCATTAATAGACAAAATGACCTAGTGAAGAAACATTACTAAGGATTAAGGTGATATAAAAAGGCAACCTAAACCACAGATAAAATTGTTATTAGTTATTAAGTATTAATTGTCATTAGTATTAAGGATATGAAAGAGAAATAAGTATAGGGATCACCCACTAGAAAACAAATGGTATAAACAGTGATACAGTGCAATGGTGTAGGTGTAAAAACCCCAAAGTGAAGTGTTACGCTAGTTAAATTATAATTAACAATAAATAATTTAAAAGTGAAGGTAAGATAAAAGTGGGAAATTAACGGTGAATAAATAGCTGGTGAAAAATAGTATTAAGTGTGAATTATAGAATAAGGTATGGTAAACACTAGAAGTGATGATGACTTTATTAATTAAGAAAAGATGTTCAATAGAGTTAAGTTTAATTATAGCCGGTAGTAAGTAAAAAGGGAGGATTCCAGAAAAGAATAAATTGAAGGTGTTAACATGGAGAGAATGTAAAAATTGTTTAAAGATTAAGAAACCAAAAACTAACAAAGACACCTAAGTTATAAGGGACTGTTATCAATTTAATAAAAAGTGATGTTGTTTATCACAACAAAAATAATACGTGTTGTAAACAAAAAATTAGCAAATAAGGATAAGTTAGAAGGAAGTGATGATATTTCTTGATCAAAATAATAACTCTAATAACTTATAAAAAATTGTTCATGTTAATGTTATGAATAGGATATGGCTGAATGAAATTTGCAGTCCATAAGCCTAATGTTATGTTTTAAAGATTAAAATAGAGAAAGCAATATTGACAAGTAAACAACACACCAACAGACTCAAAATACAACACAACCAATAAAAATAACAAAGTAAGGCCCAATAGGCTGAAACAAAATGTGATTTGAATGAAATAAGTAAAATACTATAATGGCTACTCAGGCCTAGAAAAAAACATAACTGTCAGAACAAAACAACCAAAAATTATAACAAATTGAATAAGAATTTAGAAAATCTGAGGTGAAGGAATCACCAAGAATAAATTGTAAATCATTTATAACACAAAATATTGTAATAGACATTATTATACAAAAAGAAATGTAATTAACAAGCATTAACATAATTGTAAAAACTTAAAATCTGAAATTACCCAAGCTTGTGGGGTATCAAAATAATCTATGAACGAGAATAAATACTATAGTGACAATATTTAATAACCAGGAAGGAAGATGGAGGAATAACAGTAATCAGAAGATATACGAAGAATTCGAATTTTGATAACAATACATCATCTCAAAATCAACCAATCAGAATTATACCGTTGCTATGGAAACAGTGGTTGAAGAGGAGATTACCGTTGGAATTAACAAGAAGCGAAGCGTCATTAAGCCAATGCAGATGCAAATATTTGGAAGAGCGTTTTTCAGTGTAAATTAATGCAAACAGTTGTTAAAAGTTGCTGAACTTGATCGTTGGAGAAGCAGATGACCGTTGTAGCAGATAATTCAAGACCCAAGGCCAATTAAATAGAAAATATCCTTGAAAGAATGTCAAGACCCATGACGAAACAGACGCTCAATCTTTTGAAGCCCAAAATCCATGAAAACTGAATTTATGCAGCCACATCCTACCCGATTAAACAACGAAGGCACCTAGACACGTTGAGGCGTAAAGTACCATCAAATTATTTATTTTCCACCAACCCTAATCACTTTAAATAATTTTAAAAGGTAAATTTACCGCACTATAGAAACAATATTTCTCTTTCATAGAATATTTGAGCAAATTAAAACTTAATAGAAACTTGTTAACATTGAATAACCTATGAATTAAACACGAACTTACAGAACACTTTTACGACACAACACCACAGATTGTAACGTCACATATTATTCTTTATGTACACTTAGATTAAGGTAATATATATTTTTATTGTAACCATTGGAGTTCTTTAACTCATAGCCAAAAGGATCCACGAATTTGGGAAACCAAAAATAACCGTAATACGCTTAACGTAAGCAGCAACGCAAGGTTAAATGGTTCCTAAATCACTTCGCCAAACCTGAAGGCAAGATCTCATGTAATCAGTCGGAGCGAATTTATAATTGTATTATTGTAAATGTGAATGTTCTCAGTTATCATCCATTAAAAAATAATTATTACAGGGAGTAACCGTCGTTATCATTTCATAGGGAGTGCTATATATCAATTAATTGTGTTTAAGAATAAATCATAGCAGCAAACAGGTTGTCAGTCACACAGCAGAAGCGACGATTGGGACGGCCGTGCGAGCGGGAACTATTTGAATGCACCATCCCGCAACGCTGATAACTTGTTTAACCATAATTTTAGTTGTTTTCTAAAACAAATTGGCGCCACCCGGGATTATCACACCCCTATAAATAACAGGTAAGGTTACTGCCGTAGTATACAGGTGATTATATCTACGCTACGAACAACGCTAGCCACAACATTACTGTAACGACCCAGTGCGAGGCGAACGCACTAATCATACAAAACACATACAAATTGTACACATTTTGCAGGTACGATCGAATCGCCTCGTTAAAGATTGGCTTCCATCGCGGGGCTTGAACAACAGCGACCGAATTACCTCGTTACAGATTGGCGACTAACCGGTGAGGCCGTAAAAGAAGGCCAACGGCGGCTATGAAGAGACACTCAATGGTTATCAGGAAGGACAAACAGAAAGGAATTGAAGGGGAAGATCAACCGGACGAGATGGAAGAAATTGAAGAAATACTCGGGGAGCTAGTCGAAGAGGACGTTCAGGAAAACCAACCAGGAAACCCAACTCAACCAGAACCAGAAGTGGAAGTAATGGTAGGGGACCAACCTAGCAAACCCACTCAGAAAGAAGACCTGAGCTCGCAGGAGATGTTCAGGATAATGATGGAACAGAGAAGACAGGACAAGGTGGAACTGAACAAAAAATTCGAATCATTACAAGAGGGAAGAAGGGAAGACAGAGAATTTTTGAATAAAAAGTTAGAATCAGACAAGGAAGAATTGAATAAAAAACTAGACCAAAACAAGGAAGAATTGAAGAAGCAATTCAAGGACATAGAGCTCCTGAATAACAAAATGGAAAACAACCGAGAGGCGTTAGAAAAGAAGAGTGAGGAGCTGAAGAGACAAATAAAAAAGGATCTTGAAGTGTTAAATAACAAGATTGAAAATAATTGTGAAACACTCCAAAAACAATTGAAGGAAGAAGGTGAAAAATCAAAGGATGAATGGAGGCAACAGTTGGCGGAATGTAAAGAGGAAATCAAACAGACTATAACTGAGACGAACGAAACAGTAATACACGTCCAGGAAGAGTTGACTGAAAAAATAAACCACGTCCAGGAGGAAGGAATTCTCAGGATCCAAGAACTACAGAAGACCAACACCGAAGAGTGTAGCAAAAATAAACAGGAGGTGCTTCAGGAGCTGAAGGAGAGGCACAAGGAAATCCAGACTGATGTCAGCGAACGCGTTGAAAGGGTATATACCACTATCAACAAGATTGACGAGAAAACGCAAGAAAATAAAGAAAAAATTAGAGAAATCAGTCAGAAGGAGAAACAGATGCAAGAGGAACTAGACGCTTTGAGGGAGAAGCCTTGCAGTAGCACTCACATCTTTACCAATGAAAATAGGGAAATAATAAACTTTAAGAGTTACCGAAGAAACCACATAGAATTTCTGAAAAGGGTGGAGGAGCTCATAGAGAGGAATAGAGATACTAGATGGACGACGGTGAGAAGTCTTATCGACGAGATGTTTCGAGACACGAACGACAATTGGTGGACAGCCACACGACCAGAAATCAGTTGTACACAAGAGTTCAAGACATTGTTCCGTGAAAAATACTGGTCAGAATCGACCCAAAATGTGGTAAGGAACGACATAAGCAACGGAAGATATGAGCCACAGGCTGGGCATACACTAACATCATACTTCTTGGGAAAGGTCTGTCTAGCTCGAAACCTCGAACCAAAGATACCCGAAGAGTCCCTAGTCATTCAACTGGGATATCACTACGAAGACGCAATACAGAGGGCCAGGAGACAGGGACAAATAAAGACCATACAGGGAATGGCCAATTTACTGGAGGACCACGAAAACGATAGACAGTATCATCGTAATCGAATGGTCAATTTGAGGTATAACCGGGGGAATGAAAACCAAAACCCACCTAATAGCAATCCGTCTAATAACAAACCCCAGTATAACTATCCGAGTAACCAAAACCGGAATGATAGTAACTATCCATATAGGGGAAACCGCCCAAATTATAACCAGGGCAATCCACCATTTAACGGAAATAATCAAAACAATAACAATTACAGGGGCAATGGACCAAACCAGCATCCCAACAACTATCCCAATAACAAATTATCAAAATAATAATAGAAGAGGGAACGGAGATAACCGAAATAATAACAATCAGCAGAGGGTAAACTTTATAAGAGGGAACAATCGAAATAATCAAGAGAGGCGTTACACGAGACCACCATCCAACGAACAAAACAATGATAACGGTCAGAGTGATAACCCAAACCCAAGGGAAGAGACGGCAGAAAATATAAGACAGGTAAACAATGTTGTTGGAGTGAGATCCGGAAGTGGTAACCAGAGAAGGGACGCACCATCCGGAAGTAACCAGCCAGAAGAAGAAAACTATGACTGGATACCTTTCAGTAATAATCCGGCGGAGAATTTTCGCATAGCATACAACCAGCGAAACCCGCCAGAACGTTGGATTCCATCGAGGAGTAATGGGAACCAATCAAACACCTCTCAGGGAGGAAGGCAAGTTATCAATGAAGAAGAAGAAACGGCTGATCGATGGAACGCATAATAATGCCAGGAAATCGTCCAGAATAAGTGTGAATATCAAACACTTGAAGGAGAAGAGGTGAAGAATAATGAAGTGTCGAACAAAAAGGAGAAGGCTATAATATGGAATGGAAATGATAAAGACAATTATATAATAAATCCACAACCGTGAGAATTGAATTGAAACCAAAATAAACTTAGATATAATAATATGTACGGCCGTACGTCATCACGAAGGACAAGTAACTGTAAATAAAATACAGATGCCAAAATTCAAAAATTGTGTGAGCACAACTTGCAACAACATTTCGACGACTTATGAGGCCTAAAATAAAAAATATAAAAACAAAGGAATGAGTTACATAAATTCCTACTAAGTGAAATCAACTTACAATTTATTAAAAAGTTGATGTGTGAAGTATATGAAATAATTAAACAAAACGTACCGAAATAGGAATACGCTACAAAAATTCCTATGATGTAAGAGAATTAACTTACAAAGAATTATTAAGAATGATTTTTAATACAAACTGAAATATACAAAAATAAAATCAAACTAAAAACTGATTAGATAAATACCTGAAATTATAATGAATCAAAGGTATTCAAAAAAAAAATAAAATAAAATATCTAAACTGGTACAAAGAAAAAGAGAAGTTATGTATGAATCAAATATACAAGCTATGGCTAAAGCAAAATATTGCTAAATAACTGAGAAAAGAATACCAATGTCTAAGATAATTAAAATCATCACAACAAGAATTGAAAACCAAATAATGATGAAATTAACGTATAAATAAATAAAAAACAATCAATTATATGAGCAAATGAGGGTATATAGCAAAGGTACAGCGGAAGGAAGAATGAGTAAAATGCCAAAGTGATCTAAAAACAAACCACAAGGTGGACAATCCCAAAGTACATTATTATTAATTTAAGTCACAAGTTGACAAAAAAGGTATTTATGATTGACTGTTGAAAAGTCCAGCAATCCAAATAAACTGAGCAGAGATGATGTGCCTCTGGTCTCAGAAAAATGAGTAGTAATGGGAGAAACCAGCTACTAAAGTTAGGGAAAAAATTGTGTATAAGGAGAACACACCAATGGAAATAAAATAAAAAACAGATCCAAATAAAATGGAATGAATTCAGTAAGAAGAGAAATAAAGAATGGAGAAACAACCAAGAAAGAAAAGGAAAAAGATTATGTATAACTGATAATTTCATAAAAAACTATGCTAGTGTTTTATCAAAATGATCAATTTTAAAGGAGAGGCATTATGTTACGACACAAATAGCCAACCCAGTACCAGGGATAAAAAATATATTTATAAATGTAAAAATACTTCTTATCAAATAAACTGATTGATTTAATTAAAATATAAAGAATATGAATCGACAAACGACGACTTTGACCTAACCCAAGTGATTGACCCAACAACAGGAAACAATTGAAGAAGGGAACCACACAAATAACCAACGAGAATAAGAAAGTAATAAACCCAAACCAAAAGGAAACAAGTTCATGGGTTTAAACGACCCCAAAATACCCAAGGAAAAGGATGGAAAAACCCAATGTATTAATCAAATAATGAAAATAAAGAAGAAGGGAGATAAGCAGAAGTGAAAACCAATAATGGTTCACAAAACAAGTAATAAAGCACTCAAGAAGAAAATTGAAACCAAAACAATGGTTATCCGGAGAAAGGAAAGGTAACGGTTACTACCCATTAATAGACAAAATGACCTAGTGAAGAAACATTACTAAGGATTAAGGTGATATAAAAAGGCAACCTAAACCACAGATAAAATTGTTATTAGTTATTAAGTATTAATTGTCATTAGTATTAAGGATATGAAAGAGAAATAAGTATAGGGATCACCCACTAGAAAACAAATGGTATAAACAGTGATACAGTGCAATGGTGTAGGTGTAAAAACCCCAAAGTGAAGTGTTACGCTAGTTAAATTATAATTAACAATAAATAATTTAAAAGTGAAGGTAAGATAAAAGTGGGAAATTAACGGTGAATAAATAGCTGGTGAAAAATAGTATTAAGTGTGAATTATAGAATAAGGTATGGTAAACACTAGAAGTGATGATGACTTTATTAATTAAGAAAAGATGTTCAATAGAGTTAAGTTTAATTATAGCCGGTAGTAAGTAAAAAGGGAGGATTCCAGAAAAGAATAAATTGAAGGTGTTAACATGGAGAGAATGTAAAAATTGTTTAAAGATTAAGAAACCAAAAACTAACAAAGACACCTAAGTTATAAGGGACTGTTATCAATTTAATAAAAAGTGATGTTGTTTATCACAACAAAAATAATACGTGTTGTAAACAAAAAATTAGCAAATAAGGATAAGTTAGAAGGAAGTGATGATATTTCTTGATCAAAATAATAACTCTAATAACTTATAAAAAATTGTTCATGTTAATGTTATGAATAGGATATGGCTGAATGAAATTTGCAGTCCATAAGCCTAATGTTATGTTTTAAAGATTAAAATAGAGAAAGCAATATTGACAAGTAAACAACACACCAACAGACTCAAAATACAACACAACCAATAAAAATAACAAAGTAAGGCCCAATAGGCTGAAACAAAATGTGATTTGAATGAAATAAGTAAAATACTATAATGGCTACTCAGGCCTAGAAAAAAACATAACTGTCAGAACAAAACAACCAAAAATTATAACAAATTGAATAAGAATTTAGAAAATCTGAGGTGAAGGAATCACCAAGAATAAATTGTAAATCATTTATAACACAAAATATTGTAATAGACATTATTATACAAAAAGAAATGTAATTAACAAGCATTAACATAATTGTAAAAACTTAAAATCTGAAATTACCCAAGCTTGTGGGGTATCAAAATAATCTATGAACGAGAATAAATACTATAGTGACAATATTTAATAACCAGGAAGGAAGATGGAGGAATAACAGTAATCAGAAGATATACGAAGAATTCGAATTTTGATAACAATACATCATCTCAAAATCAACCAATCAGAATTATACCGTTGCTATGGAAACAGCGGTTGAAGAGGAGATTACCGTTGGAATTAACAAGAAGCGAAGCGTCATTAAGCCAATGCAGATGCAAATATTTGGAAGAGCGTTTTTCAGTGTAAATTAATGCAAACAGTTGTTAAAAGTTGCTGAACTTGATCGTTGGAGAAGCAGATGACCGTTGTAGCAGATAATTCAAGACCCAAGGCCAATTAAATAGAAAATATCCTTGAAAGAATGTCAAGACCCATGACGAAACAGACGCTCAATCTTTTGAAGCCCAAAATCCATGAAAACTGAATTTATGCAGCCACATCCTACCCGATTAAACAACGAAGGCACCTAGACACGTTGAGGCGTAAAGTACCATCAAATTATTTATTTTCCACCAACCCTAATCACTTTAAATAATTTTAAAAGGTAAATTTACCGCACTATAGAAACAATATTTCTCTTTCATAGAATATTTGAGCAAATTAAAACTTAATAGAAACTTGTTAACATTGAATAACCTATGAATTAAACACGAACTTACAGAACACTTTTACGACACAACACCACAGATTGTAACAGCACACATTATTCTTTATGTACACTTAGATTAAGGTAATATATATTTTTATTGTAACCATTGGAGTTCTTTAACTCATAGCCAAAAGGATCCACGAATTTGGGAAACCAAAAATAACCGTAATGCGCTTAACGTAAGCAGCAACGCAAGGTTAAATGGTTCCTAAATCACTTCGCCAAACCTGAAGGCAAGATCTCATGTAATCAGTCGGAGCGAATTTATAATTGTATTATTGTAAATGTGAATGTTCTCAGTTATCACCCATTAAAAAATAATTATTACAGGGAGTAACCGTCGTTATCATTTCATAGGGAGTGCTATATATCAATTAATTGTGTTTAAGAATAAATCATAGCAGCAAACAGGTTGTCAGTCACACAGCAGAAGCGACGATTGGGACGGCCGTGCGAGCGGGAACTATTTGAATGCACCATCCCGCAACGCTGATAACTTGTTTAACCATAATTTTAGTTGTTTTCTAAAACAAATTGGCGCCACCCGGGATTATCACACCCCTATAAATAACAGGTAAGGTTACTGCCGTAGTATACAGGTGATTATATCTACGCTACGAACAACGCTAGCCACAACATTACTGTAACGACCCAGTGCGAGGCGAACGCACTAATCATACAAAACACATACAAATTGTACACATTTTGCAGGTACGATCGAATCGCCTCGTTAAAGATTGGCTTCCATCGCGGGGCTTGAACAACAGCGACCGAATTACCTCGTTACAGATTGGCGACTAACCGGTGAGGCCGTAAAAGAAGGCCAACGGCGGCTATGAAGAGACACTCAATGGTTATCAGGAAGGACAAACAGAAAGGAATTGAAGGGGAAGATCAACCGGACGAGATGGAAGAAATTGAAGAAATACTCGGGGAGCTAGTCGAAGAGGACTTTCAGGAAAACCAACCAGGAAACCCAACTCAACCAGAACCAGAAGTGGAAGTAATGGTAGGGGACCAACCTAGCAAACCCACTCAGAAAGAAGACCTGAGCTCGCAGGAGATGTTCAGGATAATGATGGAACAGAGAAGACAGGACAAGGAGGAACTGAACAAAAAATTCGAATCATTACAAGAGGGAAGAAGGGAAGACAGAGAATTTTTGAATAAAAAGTTAGAATCAGACAAGGAAGAATTGAATAAAAAACTAGACCAAAACAAGGAAGAATTGAAGAAGCAATTCAAGGACATAGAGCTCCTGAATAACAAAATGGAAAACAACCGAGAGGCGTTAGAAAAGAAGAGTGAGGAGCTGAAGAGACAAATAAAAAAGGATCTTGAAGTGTTAAATAACAAGATTGAAAATAATTGTGAAACACTCCAAAAACAATTGAAGGAAGAAGGTGAAAAATCAAAGGATGAATGGAGGCAACAGTTGGCGGAATGTAAAGAGGAAATCAAACAGACTATAACTGAGACGAACGAAACAGTAATACACGTCCAGGAAGAGTTGACTGAAAAAATAAACCACGTCCAGGAGGAAGGAATTCTCAGGATCCAAGAACTACAGAAGACCAACACCGAAGAGTGTAGCAAAAATAAACAGGAGGTGCTTCAGGAGCTGAAGGAGAGGCACAAGGAAATCCAGACTGATGTCAGCGAACGCGTTGAAAGGGTATATACCACTATCAACAAGATTGACGAGAAAACGCAAGAAAATAAAGAAAAAATTAGAGAAATCAGTCAGAAGGAGAAACAGATGCAAGAGGAACTAGACGCTTTGAGGGAGAAGCCTTGCAGTAGCACTCACATCTTTACGAATGAAAATAGGGAAATAATAAACTTTAAGAGTTACCGAAGAAACCCCATAGAATTTCTGAAAAGGGTGGAGGAGCTCATAGAGAGGAATAGAGATACTAGATGGACGACGGTGAGAAGTCTTATCGACGAGATGTTTCGAGACACGAACGACAATTGGTGGACAGCCACACGACCAGAAATCAGTTGTACACAAGAGTTCAAGACATTGTTCCGTGAAAAATACTGGTCAGAATCGACCCAAAATGTGGTAAGGAACGACATAAGCAACGGAAGATATGAGCCACAGGCTGGGCATACACTAACATCATACTTCTTGGGAAAGGTCTGTCTAGCTCGAAACCTCGAACCAAAGATACCCGAAGAGTCCCTAGTCATTCAACTGGGATATCACTACGAAGACGCAATACAGAGGGCCAGGAGACAGGGACAAATAAAGACCATACAGGGAATGGCCAATTTACTGGAGGACCACGAAAACGATAGACAGTATCATCGTAATCGAATGGTCAATTTGAGGTATAACCGGGGGAATGAAAACCAAAACCCACCTAATAGCAATCCGTCTAATAACAAACCCCAGTATAACTATCAGAGTAACCAAAACCGGAATGATAGTAACTATCCATGTAGGGGAAACCGCCCAAATTATAACCAGGGCAATCCACCATTTAACGGAAATAATCAAAACAATAACAATTACAGGGGCAATGGACCAAACCAGCATCCCAACAAATATCCCAATAACAAATTATCAAAATAATAATAGAAGAGGGAACGGAGATAACCGAAATAATAACAATCAGCAGAGGGTAAACTTTATAAGAGGGAACAATCGAAATAATCAAGAGAGGCGTTACACGAGACCACCATCCAACGAACAAAACAATGATAACGGTCAGAGTGATAACCCAAACCCAAGGGAAGAGACGGCAGAAAATATAAGACAGGTAAACAATGTTGTTGGAGTGAGATCCGGAAGTGGTAACCAGAGAAGGGATGCACCATCCGGAAGTAACCAGCCAGAAGAAGAAAACTATGACTGGATACCTTTCAGTAATAATCCGGCGGAGAATTTTCGCATAGCATACAACCAGCGAAACCCGCCAGAACGTTGGATTCCATCGAGGAGTAATGGGAACCAATCAAACACCTCTCAGGGAGGAAGGCAAGTTATCGATGAAGAAGAAGAAACGGCTGATCGATGGAACGCATAATAATGCCAGGAAATCGTCCAGAATAAGTGTGAATATCAAACACTTGAAGGAGAAGAGGTGAAGAATAATGAAGTGTCGAACAAAAAGGAGAAGGCTATAATATGGAATGGAAATGATAAAGACAATTATATAATAAATCCACAACCGTGAGAATTGAATTGAAACCAAAATAAACTTAGATATAATAATATGTACGGCCGTATGTCATCACGAAGGACAAGTAACTGTAAATAAAATACAGATGCCAAAATTCAAAAATTGTGTGAGCACAACTTGCAACAACATTTCGATGACTTATGAGGCCTAAAATAAAAAATATAAAAACAAAGGAATGAGTTACATAAATTCCTACTAAGTGAAATCAACTTACAATTTATTAAAAAGTTGATGTGTGAAGTATATGAAATAATTAAACAAAACGTACCGAAATAGGAATACGCTACAAAAATTCCTATGATGTAAGAGAATTAACTTACAAAGAATTATTAAGAATGATTTTTAATACAAACTGAAATATACAAAAATAAAATCAAACTAAAAACTGATTAGATAAATACCTGAAATTATAATGAATCAAAGGTATTCAAAAAAAAATAAAATAAAAAATCTAAACTGGTACAAAGAAAAAGAGAAGTTATGTATGAATCAAATATACAAGCTATGGCTAAAGCAAAATATTGCTAAATAACTGAGAAAAGAATACCAATGTCTAAGATAATTAAAATCATCACAACAAGAATTGAAAACCAAATAATGATGAAATTAACGTATAAATAAATAAAAAACAATCAATTATATGAGCAAATGAGGGTATATAGCAAAGGTACTGCGGAAGGAAGAATGAGTAAAAGGCCAAAGTGATCTAAAAACAAACCACAAGGTGGACAATCCCAAAGTATATTATTATTAATTTAAGTCACAAGTTGACAAAAAAGGTATTTTTGATTGACTGTTGAAAAGTCCAGCAATCCAAATAAACTGAGCAGAGATGATGTGCCTCTGGTCTCAGAAAAATGAGTAGTAATGGGAGAAACCAGCTACTAAAGTTAGGGAAAAGATTGTGTTTAAGGAGAACACACCAAAGGAAATAAAATAAAAAACAGATCCAAATAAAATGGAATGAATTCAGTAAGAAGAGAAATAAAGAATGGAGAAACAACCAAGAAAGAAAAGGAAAAAGATTATGTATAACTGATAATTTCATAAAAAACTATGCTAGTGTTTTATCAAAATGATCAATTTTAAAGGAGAGGCATTATGTTACGACACAAATAGCCAACCCAGTACCAGGGATAAAAAATATATTTATAAATGTAAAAATACTTCTTATCAAATAAACTGATTGATTTAATTAAAATATAAGGAATATGAATCGACAAACGACGACTTTGACCTAACCCAAGTGATTGACCCAACAACAGGAAACAATTGAAGAAGGGAACCACACAAATAACCAACGAGAATAAGGAAGTAATAAACCCAAACCAAAAGGAAACAAGTTCATGGGTTTAAACGACCCCAAAATACCCAAGGAAAAGGATGGAAAAACCCAATGTATTAATCAAATAATGAAAATAAAGAAGGAGGGAGATAAGCAGAAGTGAAAACCAATAATGGTTCACAAAACAAGTAATAAAGCACTCAAGAAGAATATTGAAACCAAAACAATGGTTATCCGGAGAAAGGAAAGGTAACGGTTACTACCCATTAATAGACAAAATGACCTAGTGAAGAAACATTACTAAGGATTAAGGTGATATAAAAAGGCAACCTAAACCACAGATAAAATTGTTATTAGTTATTAAGTATTAATTGTCATTAGTATTAAGGATATGAAAGAGAAATAAGTATAGGGATCACCCACTAGAAAAAAAATGGTATAAACAGTGATACAGTGCAATGGTGTAAGTGTAAACACCCCAAAGTGAAGTGTTACGCTAGTTAAATTCTAATTAACAATAAATAATTTAAAAGTGAAGGTAAGATAAAAGTGGGAAATTAACGGTGAATAAATAGCTGGTGAAAAATAGTATTAAGTGTGAATTATAGAATAAGGTATGGTAAACACTAGAAGTGATGATGACTTTATTAATTAAGAAAAGATGTTCAATAGAGTTAAGTTTAATTATAGCCGGTAGTAAGTAAAAAGGGAGGATTCCAGAAAAGAATAAATTGAAGGTGGTAACATGGAGAGAATGTAAAAATTGTTTAAAGATTAAGAAATCAAAAACTAACAAAGACACCTAAGTTATAAGGGACTGTTATCAATTTAATAAAAAGTGATGTTGTTTATCACAACAAAAATAATACGTGTTGTAAACAAAAAATTAGCAAATAAGGATAAGTTAGAAGGAAGTGATGATATTTCTTGATCAAAATAATAACTCTAATAACTTATAAAAAATTGTTCATGTTAATGTTATGAATAGGATATGGCTGAATGAAATTTGCAGTCCATAAGCCTAATGTTATGTTTTAAAGATTAAAATAGAGAAAGCAATATTGACAAGTAAACAACACACCAACAGACTCAAAATACAACACAACCAATAAAAATAACAAAGTAAGGCCCAATAGGCTGAAACAAAATGTGATTTGAATGAAATAAGTAAAATACTATAATGGCTACTCAGGCCTAGAAAAAAACATAACTGTCAGAACAAAACAACCAAAAATTATAACAAATTGAATAAGAATTTAGAAAATCTGAGGTGAAGGAATCACCAAGAATAAATTGTAAATCATTTATAACACAAAATATTGTAATAGACATTATTATACAAAAAGAAATGTAATTAACAAGCATTAACATAATTGTAAAAACTTAAAATCTGAAATTACCCAAGCTTGTGGGGTATCAAAATAATCTATGAACGAGAATAAATACTATAGTGACAATATTTAATAACCAGGAAGGAAGATGGAGGAATAACAGTAATCAGAAGATATACGAAGAATTCGAATTTTGATAACAATACATCATCTCAAAATCAACCAATCAGAATTATACCGTTGCTATGGAAACAGCGGTTGAAGAGGAGATTACCGTTGGAATTAACAAGAAGCGAAGCGTCATTAAGCCAATGCAGATGCAAATATTTGGAAGAGCGTTTTTCAGTGTAAATTAATGCAAACAGTTGTTAAAAGTTGCTGAACTTGATCGTTGGAGAAGCAGATGACCGTTGTAGCAGATAATTCAAGACCCAAGGCCAATTAAATAGAAAATATCCTTGAAAGAATGTCAAGACCCATGACGAAACAGACGCTCAATCTTTTGAAGCCCAAAATCCATGAAAACTGAATTTATGCAGCCACATCCTACCCGATTAAACAACGAAGGCACCTAGACACGTTGAGGCGTAAAGTACCATCAAATTATTTATTTTCCACCAACCCTAATCACTTTAAATAATTTTAAAAGGTAAATTTACCGCACTATAGAAACAATATTTCTCTTTCATAGAATATTTGAGCAAATTAAAACTTAATAGAAACTTGTTAACATTGAATAACCTATGAATTAAACACGAACTTACAGAACACTTTTACGACACAACACCACAGATTGTAACAGCACACATTATTCTTTATGTACACTTAGATTAAGGTAATATATATTTTTATTGTAACCATTGGAGTTCTTTAACTCATAGCCAAAAGGATCCACGAATTTGGGAAACCAAAAATAACCGTAATGCGCTTAACGTAAGCAGCAACGCAAGGTTAAATGGTTCCTAAATCACTTCGCCAAACCTGAAGGCAAGATCTCATGTAATCAGTCGGAGCGAATTTATAATTGTATTATTGTAAATGTGAATGTTCTCAGTTATCACCCATTAAAAAATAATTATTACAGGGAGTAACCGTCGTTATCATTTCATAGGGAGTGCTATATATCAATTAATTGTGTTTAAGAATAAATCATAGCAGCAAACAGGTTGTCAGTCACACAGCAGAAGCGACGATTGGGACGGCCGTGCGAGCGGGAACTATTTGAATGCACCATCCCGCAACGCTGATAACTTGTTTAACCATAATTTTAGTTGTTTTCTAAAACAAATTGGCGCCACCCGGGATTATCACACCCCTATAAATAACAGGTAAGGTTACTGCCGTAGTATACAGGTGATTATATCTACGCTACGAACAACGCTAGCCACAACATTACTGTAACGACCCAGTGCGAGGCGAACGCACTAATCATACAAAACACATACAAATTGTACACATTTTGCAGGTACGATCGAATCGCCTCGTTAAAGATTGGCTTCCATCGCGGGGCTTGAACAACAGCGACCGAATTACCTCGTTACAGATTGGCGACTAACCGGTGAGGCCGTAAAAGAAGGCCAACGGCGGCTATGAAGAGACACTCAATGGTTATCAGGAAGGACAAACAGAAAGGAATTGAAGGGGAAGATCAACCGGACGAGATGGAAGAAATTGAAGAAATACTCGGGGAGCTAGTCGAAGAGGACTTTCAGGAAAACCAACCAGGAAACCCAACTCAACCAGAACCAGAAGTGGAAGTAATGGTAGGGGACCAACCTAGCAAACCCACTCAGAAAGAAGACCTGAGCTCGCAGGAGATGTTCAGGATAATGATGGAACAGAGAAGACAGGACAAGGAGGAACTGAACAAAAAATTCGAATCATTACAAGAGGGAAGAAGGGAAGACAGAGAATTTTTGAATAAAAAGTTAGAATCAGACAAGGAAGAATTGAATAAAAAACTAGACCAAAACAAGGAAGAATTGAAGAAGCAATTCAAGGACATAGAGCTCCTGAATAACAAAATGGAAAACAACCGAGAGGCGTTAGAAAAGAAGAGTGAGGAGCTGAAGAGACAAATAAAAAAGGATCTTGAAGTGTTAAATAACAAGATTGAAAATAATTGTGAAACACTCCAAAAACAATTGAAGGAAGAAGGTGAAAAATCAAAGGATGAATGGAGGCAACAGTTGGCGGAATGTAAAGAGGAAATCAAACAGACTATAACTGAGACGAACGAAACAGTAATACACGTCCAGGAAGAGTTGACTGAAAAAATAAACCACGTCCAGGAGGAAGGAATTCTCAGGATCCAAGAACTACAGAAGACCAACACCGAAGAGTGTAGCAAAAATAAACAGGAGGTGCTTCAGGAGCTGAAGGAGAGGCACAAGGAAATCCAGACTGATGTCAGCGAACGCGTTGAAAGGGTATATACCACTATCAACAAGATTGACGAGAAAACGCAAGAAAATAAAGAAAAAATTAGAGAAATCAGTCAGAAGGAGAAACAGATGCAAGAGGAACTAGACGCTTTGAGGGAGAAGCCTTGCAGTAGCACTCACATCTTTACGAATGAAAATAGGGAAATAATAAACTTTAAGAGTTACCGAAGAAACCCCATAGAATTTCTGAAAAGGGTGGAGGAGCTCATAGAGAGGAATAGAGATACTAGATGGACGACGGTGAGAAGTCTTATCGACGAGATGTTTCGAGACACGAACGACAATTGGTGGACAGCCACACGACCAGAAATCAGTTGTACACAAGAGTTCAAGACATTGTTCCGTGAAAAATACTGGTCAGAATCGACCCAAAATGTGGTAAGGAACGACATAAGCAACGGAAGATATGAGCCACAGGCTGGGCATACACTAACATCATACTTCTTGGGAAAGGTCTGTCTAGCTCGAAACCTCGAACCAAAGATACCCGAAGAGTCCCTAGTCATTCAACTGGGATATCACTACGAAGACGCAATACAGAGGGCCAGGAGACAGGGACAAATAAAGACCATACAGGGAATGGCCAATTTACTGGAGGACCACGAAAACGATAGACAGTATCATCGTAATCGAATGGTCAATTTGAGGTATAACCGGGGGAATGAAAACCAAAACCCACCTAATAGCAATCCGTCTAATAACAAACCCCAGTATAACTATCAGAGTAACCAAAACCGGAATGATAGTAACTATCCATGTAGGGGAAACCGCCCAAATTATAACCAGGGCAATCCACCATTTAACGGAAATAATCAAAACAATAACAATTACAGGGGCAATGGACCAAACCAGCATCCCAACAAATATCCCAATAACAAATTATCAAAATAATAATAGAAGAGGGAACGGAGATAACCGAAATAATAACAATCAGCAGAGGGTAAACTTTATAAGAGGGAACAATCGAAATAATCAAGAGAGGCGTTACACGAGACCACCATCCAACGAACAAAACAATGATAACGGTCAGAGTGATAACCCAAACCCAAGGGAAGAGACGGCAGAAAATATAAGACAGGTAAACAATGTTGTTGGAGTGAGATCCGGAAGTGGTAACCAGAGAAGGGATGCACCATCCGGAAGTAACCAGCCAGAAGAAGAAAACTATGACTGGATACCTTTCAGTAATAATCCGGCGGAGAATTTTCGCATAGCATACAACCAGCGAAACCCGCCAGAACGTTGGATTCCATCGAGGAGTAATGGGAACCAATCAAACACCTCTCAGGGAGGAAGGCAAGTTATCGATGAAGAAGAAGAAACGGCTGATCGATGGAACGCATAATAATGCCAGGAAATCGTCCAGAATAAGTGTGAATATCAAACACTTGAAGGAGAAGAGGTGAAGAATAATGAAGTGTCGAACAAAAAGGAGAAGGCTATAATATGGAATGGAAATGATAAAGACAATTATATAATAAATCCACAACCGTGAGAATTGAATTGAAACCAAAATAAACTTAGATATAATAATATGTACGGCCGTATGTCATCACGAAGGACAAGTAACTGTAAATAAAATACAGATGCCAAAATTCAAAAATTGTGTGAGCACAACTTGCAACAACATTTCGATGACTTATGAGGCCTAAAATAAAAAATATAAAAACAAAGGAATGAGTTACATAAATTCCTACTAAGTGAAATCAACTTACAATTTATTAAAAAGTTGATGTGTGAAGTATATGAAATAATTAAACAAAACGTACCGAAATAGGAATACGCTACAAAAATTCCTATGATGTAAGAGAATTAACTTACAAAGAATTATTAAGAATGATTTTTAATACAAACTGAAATATACAAAAATAAAATCAAACTAAAAACTGATTAGATAAATACCTGAAATTATAATGAATCAAAGGTATTCAAAAAAAAATAAAATAAAAAATCTAAACTGGTACAAAGAAAAAGAGAAGTTATGTATGAATCAAATATACAAGCTATGGCTAAAGCAAAATATTGCTAAATAACTGAGAAAAGAATACCAATGTCTAAGATAATTAAAATCATCACAACAAGAATTGAAAACCAAATAATGATGAAATTAACGTATAAATAAATAAAAAACAATCAATTATATGAGCAAATGAGGGTATATAGCAAAGGTACTGCGGAAGGAAGAATGAGTAAAAGGCCAAAGTGATCTAAAAACAAACCACAAGGTGGACAATCCCAAAGTATATTATTATTAATTTAAGTCACAAGTTGACAAAAAAGGTATTTTTGATTGACTGTTGAAAAGTCCAGCAATCCAAATAAACTGAGCAGAGATGATGTGCCTCTGGTCTCAGAAAAATGAGTAGTAATGGGAGAAACCAGCTACTAAAGTTAGGGAAAAGATTGTGTTTAAGGAGAACACACCAAAGGAAATAAAATAAAAAACAGATCCAAATAAAATGGAATGAATTCAGTAAGAAGAGAAATAAAGAATGGAGAAACAACCAAGAAAGAAAAGGAAAAAGATTATGTATAACTGATAATTTCATAAAAAACTATGCTAGTGTTTTATCAAAATGATCAATTTTAAAGGAGAGGCATTATGTTACGACACAAATAGCCAACCCAGTACCAGGGATAAAAAATATATTTATAAATGTAAAAATACTTCTTATCAAATAAACTGATTGATTTAATTAAAATATAAGGAATATGAATCGACAAACGACGACTTTGACCTAACCCAAGTGATTGACCCAACAACAGGAAACAATTGAAGAAGGGAACCACACAAATAACCAACGAGAATAAGGAAGTAATAAACCCAAACCAAAAGGAAACAAGTTCATGGGTTTAAACGACCCCAAAATACCCAAGGAAAAGGATGGAAAAACCCAATGTATTAATCAAATAATGAAAATAAAGAAGGAGGGAGATAAGCAGAAGTGAAAACCAATAATGGTTCACAAAACAAGTAATAAAGCACTCAAGAAGAATATTGAAACCAAAACAATGGTTATCCGGAGAAAGGAAAGGTAACGGTTACTACCCATTAATAGACAAAATGACCTAGTGAAGAAACATTACTAAGGATTAAGGTGATATAAAAAGGCAACCTAAACCACAGATAAAATTGTTATTAGTTATTAAGTATTAATTGTCATTAGTATTAAGGATATGAAAGAGAAATAAGTATAGGGATCACCCACTAGAAAAAAAATGGTATAAACAGTGATACAGTGCAATGGTGTAAGTGTAAACACCCCAAAGTGAAGTGTTACGCTAGTTAAATTCTAATTAACAATAAATAATTTAAAAGTGAAGGTAAGATAAAAGTGGGAAATTAACGGTGAATAAATAGCTGGTGAAAAATAGTATTAAGTGTGAATTATAGAATAAGGTATGGTAAACACTAGAAGTGATGATGACTTTATTAATTAAGAAAAGATGTTCAATAGAGTTAAGTTTAATTATAGCCGGTAGTAAGTAAAAAGGGAGGATTCCAGAAAAGAATAAATTGAAGGTGGTAACATGGAGAGAATGTAAAAATTGTTTAAAGATTAAGAAATCAAAAACTAACAAAGACACCTAAGTTATAAGGGACTGTTATCAATTTAATAAAAAGTGATGTTGTTTATCACAACAAAAATAATACGTGTTGTAAACAAAAAATTAGCAAATAAGGATAAGTTAGAAGGAAGTGATGATATTTCTTGATCAAAATAATAACTCTAATAACTTATAAAAAATTGTTCATGTTAATGTTATGAATAGGATATGGCTGAATGAAATTTGCAGTCCATAAGCCTAATGTTATGTTTTAAAGATTAAAATAGAGAAAGCAATATTGACAAGTAAACAACACACCAACAGACTCAAAATACAACACAACCAATAAAAATAACAAAGTAAGGCCCAATAGGCTGAAACAAAATGTGATTTGAATGAAATAAGTAAAATACTATAATGGCTACTCAGGCCTAGAAAAAAACATAACTGTCAGAACCAAACAACCAAAAATTATAACAAATTGAATAAGAATTTAGAAAATCTGAGGTGAAGGAATCACCAAGAATAAATTGTAAATCATTTATAACTCAAAATATTGTAATAGACATTATTATACAAAAAGAAATGTAATTAACAAGCATTAACATAATTGTAAAAACTTAAAATCTGAAATTACCCAAGCTTGTGGGGTATCAAAATAATCTATGAACGAGAATAAATACTATAGTGACAATATTTAATAACCGGGAAGGAAGATGGAGGGATAACAGTAATCAGAAGATATACGAAGAATTCGAATTTTGATAACAATACATCATCTCAAAATCAACCAATCAGAATTATACCGTTGCTATGGAAACAGCGGTTGAAGAGGAGATTACCGTTGGAATTAACAAGAAGCGAAGCGTCATTAAGCCAATGCAGATGCAAATATTTGGAAGAGCGTTTTTCAGTGTAAATTAATGCAAACAGTTGTTAAAAGTTGCTGAACTTGATCGTTGGAGAAGCAGATGACCGTTGTAGCAGATAATTCAAGACCCAAGGCCAATTAAATAGAAAATATCCTTGAAAGAATGTCAAGACCCATGACGAAACAGACGCTCAATCTTTTGAAGCCCAAAATCCATGAAAACTGAATTTATGCAGCCACATCCTACCCGATTAAACAACGAAGGCACCTAGACACGTTGAGGCGTTAAGTACCATCAAATTATTTATTTTCCACCAACCCTAATCACTTTAAATAATTTTGAAAGGTAAATTTACCGCACTATAGAAACAATATTTCTCTTTCATAGAATATTTGAGCAAATTAAAACTTAATAGAAACTTGTTAACATTGAATAACCTATGAATTAAACACGAACTTACAGAACACTTTTACGACACAACACCACAGATTGTAACAGCACACATTATTCTTTATGTACACTTAGATTAAGGTAATATATATTTTTATTGTAACCATTGGAGTTCTTTAACTCATAGCCAAAAGGATCCACGATTTGGGAACCCAAAAATAACTGTAATACGCTTAACATAAGCAGCAACGCAAGGTTAAATGGTTCCTAAATCACTTCGCCAAACCTGAAGGCAAGATCTCATGTAATCAGTCGGAGCGAATTTATAATTGTATTATTGTAAATGTGAATGTTCTCAGTTATCACCCATTAAAAAATAATTATTACAGGGAGTAACCGTCGTTATCATTTCATAGGGAGTGCTATATATCAATTACTTGTGTTTAAGAATAAATCATAGCAGCAAACAGGTTGTCAGTCACACAGCAGAAGCGACGATTGGGACGGCCGTGCGAGCGGGAACTATTTGAATGCACCATCCCGCAACGCTGATAACTTGTTTAACCATAATTTAAGTTATTTTCTAAAACAAATTGGCGCCACCCGGGATTATCACACCCCTATAAATAACAGGTAAGGTTACTGCCGTAGTATACAGGTGATTATATCTACGCTACGAACATCGCTAGCCACAACATTACTGTAACGACCCAGTGCGAGGCGAACGCACTAATCATACAAAACACATACAAATTGTACACATTTTGCAGGTACGATCGAATCGCCTCGTTAAAGATTGGCTTCCATCGCGGGGCTTGAACAATAGCGACCGAATTACCTCGTTACAGATTGGCGACCAACCGGTGAGGCCGTAAAAGAAGGCCAACGGCGGCTATGAAGAGACACTCAATGGTTACCAGGAAGGACAAACAGAAAGGAATTGAAGGGGAAGATCAACCGGACGAGATGGAAGAAATTGAAGAAATAATCGGGGAGCTAGTCGAATAGGACGTTCAGGAAAACCAACCAGGAAACCCAACTCAACCAGAACCAGAAGTGGAAGTAATGGTAGGGGACCAACCTAGCAAACCCACTCAGAAAGAAGACCTGAGCTCGCAGGAGATGTTCAGGATAATGATGGAACAGAGAAGACAGGACAAGGAGGGAACTGAACAAAAAATTCGAATCATTACAAGAGGGAAGAAGGGAAGACAGAGAATTTTTGAATAAAAAGTTAGAATCAGACAAGGAAGAATTGAATAAAAAACTAGACCAAAACAAGGAAGAATTGAAGAAGCAATTCAAGGACATAGAGCTCCTGAATAACAAAATGGAAAACAACCGAGAGGCGTTAGAAAAGAAGAGTGAGGAGCTGAAGAGACAAATAAAAAAGGATCTTGAAGTGTTAAATAACAAGATTGAAAATAATTGTGAAACACTCCAAAAACAATTGAAGGAAGAAGGTGAAAAATCAAAGGATGAATGGAGGCAACAGTTGGCGGAATGTAAAGAGGAAATCAAACAGACTATAACTGAGACGAACGAAACAGTAATACACGTCCAGGAAGAGTTGACTGAAAAAATAAACCACGTCCAGGAGGAAGGAATTCTCAGGATCCAAGAACTACAGAAGACCAACACCGAAGAGTGTAGCAAAAATAAACAGGAGGTGCTTCAGGAGCTGAAGGAGAGGCACAAGGAAATCCAGACTGATGTCAGCGAACGCGTTGAAAGGGTATATACCACTATCAACAAGATTGACGAGAAAACGCAAGAAATAAAGAAAAAATTAGAGAAATCAGTCAGAAGGAGAAACAGATGCAAGAGGAACTAGACGCTTTGAGGGAGAAGCCTTGCAGTAGCACTCACATCTTTACGAATGAAAATAGGGAAATAATAAACTTTAAGAGTTACCGAAGAAACCCCATAGAATTTCTGAAAAGAGTGGAGGAGCTCATAGAGAGGAATAGAGATACTAGATGGACGACGGTGAGAAGTCTTATCGACGAGATGTTTCGAGACACGAACGACAATTGGTGGACAGCCACACGATCAGAAATCAGTTGTACACAAGAGTTCAAGACGTTGTTCCGTGAAAAATACTGGTCAGAATCGACCCAAAATGTGGTAAGGAACGACATAAGCAACGGAAGATATGAGCCACAGGCTGGGCATACACTAACATCATACTTCTTGGGAAAGGTCTGTCTAGCTCGAAACCTCGAACCAAAGATACCCGAAGAGTCCCTAGTCATTCAACTGGGATATCACTACGAAGACGCAATACAGAGGGCCAGGAGACAGGGACAAATAAAGACCATACAGGGAATGGCCAATTTACTGGAGGACCACGAAAACGATAGACAGTATCATCGTAATCGAATGGTCAATTTGAGGTATAACCGGGGGAATGAAAACCAAAAACCCACCTAATAGCAATCCGTCTAATAACAAACCCCAGTATAACTATCAGAGTAACCAAAACCGGAATGATAGTAACTATCCATGTAGGGGAAACCGCCCAAATTATAACCAGGGCAATCCACCATTTAACGGAAATAATCAAAACAATAACAATTACAGGGCAATGGACCAAACCAGCATCCCAACAAATATCCCAATAACAAATTATCAAAATAATAATAGAAGAGGGAACGGAGATAACCGAAATAATAACAATCAGCAGAGGGTAAACTTTATAAGAGGGAACAATCGAAATAATCAAGAGAGGCGTTACACGAGACCACCATCCAACGAACAAAACAATGATAACGGTCAGAGTGATAACCCAAACCCAAGGGAAGAGACGGCAGAAAATATAAGACAGGTAAACAATGTTGTTGGAGTGAGATCCGGAAGTGGTAACCAGAGAAGGGATGCACCATCCGGAAGTAACCAGCCAGAAGAAGAAAACTATGACTGGATACCTTTCAGTAATAATCCGGCGGAGAATTTTCGCATAGCATACAACCAGCGAAACCCGCCAGAACGTTGGATTCCATCGAGGAGTAATGGGAACCAATCAAACACCTCTCAGGGAGGAAGGCAAGTTATCGA